>CM053515.1:18812124-18883153 GCA_028627145.1 Eidolon dupreanum | reverse complement strand
GAGACAGTGTTTGGCTGCTTCTGATACCCACTTACATGGACGGTGGCACTTTAAGCCAACCCCTAAGTCCATCACCTAGACACTCCTGTGCTACCCACCACTCCTATGCCAGAGTGGGATCAGGATGTTTGTGAGGGCTTGCTTGCTTCCGATACCCATAAGAAAAATGGAGATTGTCAATACTTTTAAATACTCAAATGAGAATTTGTCCAGGTTTTACTCATTTAGTAAATACAATGACATGATGGCAGCATAAGATTATTCATAGTTCCAGTCGGCTTTCCATTTCTTTTCTACCATCATTGCTTTTTATGTTTGCTTTCTGCATTGAGCAGATATTATTGCATAGTATTAAAAGTACAACCATTGCTTCCTATACTTTTTATTACTAGGGAGGTAGGAAGGGAGTTGGAGACGAAGAAAACTCTCATGAAGCAAAGGCCATGACTTTTTAATATCTTAATGTGCTGCTTAACGTTTGACTGTAGTCAAAAGGATCATTCCTGCCCTGTGGTGAATGGATGGCAGTCAACTATCAGGTCAGTTCTCCAGCATGGATGAGACTGCTTCAAAAATACACTGCTTCTTTGTTATCTTCCAGGGAGCACTAGTGGACACTTGAGAAAAATAATCCAGGAGTTGCATGCCTTACTTCCACTCCCAGTCCTTTAATTTGAACTAAATCACATAAACATTGCCATGTGTTAGAGCCTGGAAATGTCAAACCTACCTAGGCTAGCAGGTTTCCAGCTACAATCTTAATTGCTGTAGACAAAGGGGATTGGTGGACACCTAGCAACCTCTGCTATGACTTCCTATTTCAAAAACCCAAGCACAGATCTTCTGCTTTAATTCCAAGCTTTCTTGAATGAGATTCTGACTAGGCTAGTTTGGGTAAGGTATTTACACCATATGTGTATGACTACATGTACTACCTCTCCAAATCTAGATAATAAGTAAACACACTGCTTCCTTGAATTCTGAATGTCACCTGCTTTTAGTAAAACTCTAGGATCCATAAGGACAGTCGTCTAATGGACATTATATAGTCTCTATGACCTAGCGCAATGCCTAGCACTTACTGAGTAATCAATAAGGATTGTAGAGTCATATTAAATTCTGGTCCTCTTTATTGTTGGCATCTGGTTAATGTCAATGGCATGACTACACCTGTAGTAAATTACATAGAAATAGTTATAATGGATGTGTTACTTGATTCCATCAGGAAAAAGACCTCATAAGTTGAACAAAAGAGGAGAAATATGTGGACAAGGCATTAGTGCCTTGTAGAGGGTCTAGCTATCCCTGATTTGCCTCTATTGCTTACTATTTGTGAAACAGATCCCACAAGAAACCTAGCAGCAAAATGGGCTGCTCAGAGTGGTAGGTTCTTGAATATATTGTTTTAAGGCCAGATAACATTTGTGCTCCTTTTCTGGTCCTTTGGCTAGAGAGAGCAGCTTTGTTGGGGATTTTTGTGTCTGTGCCTATTAGTGTTTCCAGGTTGCCATCTTCTTCAACTCTAAGTCCGAGATACATGAAGCCAAAACAGTGCCCAGGAAACTCAGCACTGTGTTAATGCTTCAAGTCTGCAGGTCCCTAAGCCCATCCACCTTCTCTCCACTTTATGGTCTTCTTATGTTTTTTTTTTTTTTTTTTATTTGTGTTTTAGTCGTACTTTTTCATAGAAACAGGGAAAGTATACCTACTACATATGGCCAGAAGCAGTTGTAGTGTTTGATAAATTTCAATTATGTCAAGTTGGTTAGTAGTGTTAAAAATGATGAAAAGCTAATAGAAGATTTGTGTTTTAGGTCAGAAAAAGGTAATGATATGGAGATGGGCATCATAGAAAGCAACATGACATTAAATAAGAGGCGTCTTTAGGAGTCTACAGGGCTTAGGTCAAGGGTGATGATAGTAGGATTATGGAGTCCATTGTATGGAATTTCTTCTATCCTTACTTCATAACCAATCTCTGGAGCAAGAAAATGGAAAACTGAATTTATCTCAGGTTGGAAGAAAGAGGAAGAATAAAGAGCAAGATATCAAAACGGTATGGTCACATCAAAGGGCTAAACATAAATGTCAAACTGGAACTCAGGCTGAGAAGGGAATCCAAAGCAGCAAAAAGAGTACCAACTACTCTAGGAGAGCTCAAAGTCTGTGAGATGGAAATTTTCCAGATTATGGCAAATAATTTTCAGGCTTGCCTACGTTGAGATGTAGTAGGAGGAAACAAGTAGAGAAATTGGAAGGCTTTGAGTATGGTGAGGATTATTGGCTGCAGTGCCAGAGTTTCCCAGGCTGATACCAGAAATCATGTCCTAGAAAGTAAAACAGGTAAACCTTCAGAGAAGCAGGACGGACTAGGTGACCTCTGGAGGCAGAGGAGACCAGGAAGACTAGAACCAGTGTTGTATTCAGCAAGAAGTTTCACCAGGTCATCTGGAATGTGGTAGATAATTAATCTGATTTGAAAATGGATGCAAGTTCTTCTTGTTCTTATGACTCATAATCAGAAACCACAAGAACAGAACCTCCAGGTCTGTTCCTGTCTGCTGGCACATGAAATAGCAGAGGAGGTGGTTCGAGAGAAGGATCAAACTAGGAAACAGCCATTAGATGTCCCTGACTACAGCAACTTTGCTCAAGGCTAGCTGTGACCTCAGAGTGACTACAGCAGGCTCACATTTTGTAGGAAGTTTATTCAGGTAACATCTCTTCGCCTCTATTCTTAGACCAAATCAGTGATAGAATCTCTTTGGCTTTCTACTCTGTCAGTATGTTTTCCTCTATGTTTGTTTTCCTCCAGCAACCTCTTTTTGTTTTCTCTACACATGGAAGTAGGAAAAATTTCTCTCTTAATATGGTTCTCCCTCATTTCTCTCCGTGTCCGCCAGCTGCATTTTGGAGAAGAGGCATGAGGACGTTGATGAAATTACTTGGAAAATATCTTCTCTCTGGGCCTAAATATTTCCATCCCTACAAAAGAAGAGTTTGGCTAACAAAATTGGCAATTTAATACAGTTA
The DNA here is from genome assembly GCA_028627145.1 of Eidolon dupreanum. NCBI lineage: Eukaryota > Metazoa > Chordata > Mammalia > Chiroptera > Pteropodidae > Eidolon > Eidolon dupreanum. The sequence goes on along the minus strand of CM053515.1, from coordinate 18,880,120 downwards.
CATTCTTTACTTATATTAATATCAGTTGATCTTCTCAATATCCTGTGAAGTTCATACTTTTTCTGAGGCTCACATCAGAAAAAGATGTTGAAGCTAGAATTTGAACCCAGATATATGCACATGTATATGTCTACACCTATATATGAGTACCCATATATAAGTCATAAAAATTATATCTAGATCTAGCTATTGATATATATCCTACTTCTTGAATCTGGAAAGGTATCTATATTTTTTATGACCCAGGACCAACAGTTCCATTTTCAATTCATGCCTTGTATTAGAGTAACGGGCCTGGAAGAAGAAACATAGCGAGGAAAAGGGGGGCTTCAGTGTGGGAAAGACTGGTTCATTCCAGAGAATCAGATGACTTGCATTGTAGGGTGACATGCATTACAGTGTGCCTAATTCTTCTTCCAAACCAGGACTGTGATTGTACAGTGGCTGCTGCCAGAAGAGAAAGAAAAGAGTTAGTTTAATTGTTTTCGTTCAGGCCCTCTCAGGTCTGAATCCCTAGAAACCAGGCCAGCGCGAAACAACCATGGCCAGGTTTACGCAAATGGCACCACCGCAGGGTAGTGGGTTCTCTCATGTTTGGAAAGCCAGCTGTGCAAGATTAGGAATAAACTGTCTTGAGCATCTTCACAGATCTTACCAAAGCAGGACATTAGAGGAGCTCAAATGACTGCCTTTCCTCGCATCACCATATTTTTCCTGGTATTCTCCACATTGACACATATTGTTTCAGGTAAGCAAACTTACAGGTCTTGGGTGAGAAACATTCAAATTTATTTTACTTGTAAGAAAGACAAAGAATAATTTGAGGCTGGATGGGAGATGTTTTGCTGAGACATAAGCCTTTGAGCTTGGTAATGCAAATCAGTATCAATCGGGCATCACTGTGGGAAGGAGTTGCTAGAGAAGATCCTCCGATATCTGAAAACTAAGTAACATACCTCTAGGTGATACATGGGTCAAGAAAAATCAAAAGGGCAACTCAAAATTATTTTGAACATAAATCAAATGAAGTAAAATGAACAAAGTTTAGGTTCAAAGCTATGTCATTGTATCTTTTTCCTTTCACTCCAATCCCACCCTCACCCTGTATGTGCCCAGTCTCATTAGTCTCTCTCTTTCCTGTGTTTCTTTTGCTCAAATAAACATATATATCTATATCTTGTTATTCTTTCTACTTCCTTGCATAAAAGATAGCAGGCTAAAGAACACCTGAGCTTGTTTTTGCTTGTTGCTTTTTGTTTTATATCCTGCATATGAATGAAAACCATAGGTTCTTGTCCTTTTCTGACTTATTTCACTTAGCATAATACTCTCATTTGAAAACACTTACTCTTGGGTGTTTAAAATATCATCCAACAGTGAGAAATAAAGAAGAGGAGAACTATAACGGGTATTTTCCTATTTTTCTCTCTCACAGCCAGCTGATCACCCTCTGTCCCCAGGCAACACCAGCGCCCCCCACACAAAACAGTTCACCATGATTTAGTCTCTCTAGAGCCAAGGAACTCCTGAGTTTCCTTATCCTCTTTCACTGCCATCTTTACTTCAGCCTCTTGGTAGGAACTGACCTAATACTTTATTTCCTATGTTATATTTAATTTTTATAACAGTCTTTCAAATGCATATACTTATCCCAGTTGTAGCAAAGAGGAAACAAAAGCCAACAAAAGTCAAGCAACTTAATGAAAATGACAGAGTTGGCAAGTTATGCATCCAACCACAAATGTTTTTTACTCTTTCTTCCTCAGTGCCACAGCCAATCGATAAATGAAGTCAGGAGTATGAAAATGAAAGGAACAATAAATAAATTGATAAAGTAGTCACCACCCACAAATTCTGTTATATAATGTTGTGCAAATGAGTTATTAAATTATGTTTCTTTATTCAGTCAGTCACTTCAGTGGGTAAAATCATATTCCATGGAAAACTGTTTCTTTTAACCTATAGTGTCTGTACTTTATTTGCAGGTGCACGCCGTGACTACTCTAAATGGCCTAAGGTAAATTTAAATTCTTCAGTTCTGAATTCTGATTCTATCTGATCACTCTCTTGACTTGAGAGAGCTAAACTTCATAGTGGTGAAGTAGAAAAGTGTTCTATGTGACCTTGAGCACATATCTTAACCTCTTCAGACTTAGATTTACTCCCAGATAACGCAAGCATGATAATGGTAAAATATACCTCTAAGCATCAAATGAAATAACAACTGTCACTTCTTCAAAGTCACAAGGTTAAATAAATACGGGTTATTCCCAGTCTCAGTATGAACCGTCACTCTTACCAGCATTTGAGCCCCCGTTCTCCAGAAATTCGCAAACACATTAATATCTCTACTCACTTCTTATGATGATCTTCTGACATTGAGACTCCAAGTTTAAATGGAAACTTTGCATTTGGGTTTCAAACTGAGATATTACAGTGCTCATGACTTTAAGAAATAATGGGATGGGTGAAGGCACTGCACTCAGCAAAAACAAAAACAAAAACAAAAACGACTGAAGCCCAGAGGAGAGGAGATTCTTGAAAAAATTCATTTAACTAGGAATATTTGACATTATTTCTACGTAGGACAGAAGTGGCAGGACAGGAATAAATGGGGGGGGGGATGTTATAATATTTGCAGCCACCGTGTAAGATGTACTACCCCATGGACCTTTACGACAAAGAGCCCTGTCCAGATGTGCCTGCGTACGTTTGCGCTACAAATGGCCACACTTTCAAGAACGAGTGTTTCTTTTGTATTGCTCAATGGTAAGTTCAAAATAAAATTCCGTTATTTTTTCTCTACATTTACAGAAATTTTAAATAATCTTAGCAAAGAACTTGGATTTACTGATTCATGGGATTTTTTTTATTTTTTATTTTTTTTAGAAAATAGCCTCTATTATTCCCAAAAGATTGCAGACTACCACATAAAGTGATGTCTTTTTTTAAAAACATAGCAAACATTCAAAGTTAACTCATTAAAGAAAAAGAAGAAAATCTTACACAATATTTTGATTGAATTGTGTAGGGATGTTAGCAAATACTCTATAGAAATCCAATTTTTAAAAATCACTCAAATTTTCCGTGGCAACTTATATTGGCGTACCTATAAATACCACCCATAAATGTTGTTCAGAAGATATAAATAGATGTAAATACAGATGTAGAGATAGACATAGACCCAGATGTAGATACACATGAGTAACAAAGTGTTTGTGTGGTGAAAATTAACAATGGGCTTTTAATAACTTTTTGACTTTCAAATAAATTCAAGGGAAGTTTAGATGAAAAAACTAATATTCCTTCTGATTTATTTTAACTCCATTAGAAATCATTTTTACAAACCACCCTGTGTCTTGTCAGTAACTCCTCATGACCTAGGCTACCCTCAAGTTTGATAGCTTGCTAGGAGGACCCACAGAGCTCGGTGATAGTTTATTACAATGAAAAGATACAGATTAAAATCAGTGGGGGCAGAAGCCTCACACAGTGGAGTCCGGGAGAGATCAGGCACTAGCTTTCCATTGTCTTCTCCCAGTGAACTCACACAGGCAGTGCTTAATTCTCCCAGCTATGATGTGTGACAACAGGTATGAAGTCCTGCCAACCAGGGAAGCTCACAAAAATCTTAGTTTCCCAGCTATTTGTTGGGGGCCAGACACCTAGGCATGCAGCACCTGCACTACAGACAACTACTTAGTCATTCACCTCCCTACCCCCTCCCAGAAAAAAATTTCAGACTGATACAGAGTGGCTCAGATCACTGGGGAACAAAACAGGCGTTCACCTGAGCATAAACAATCTGGCAAGGCCTATGACCTTGGGTTACAAAACATTCTTATCAGGCAGGGTTTGTAAGTTATTTTGCCAGAGCATTCCAGTCTGCTGAGTTCACTTCTTCACGTGCATCTTCTTTTGAGAGAAATCCTCATGGGCGTCCAGTGTCGTGTTCCCATCCAAAGGAGAGAGGATGAGAAGCTAGTCCAACAAAGAAAAGATTTGCTCATCTTCAGAGCAAGTACTGGACTCAGAGGATAATTGAAATGTTCTTGAAAGGAAAAGAATGGGAACTGAAAATGGTGAATTAACCAAGTTTCTACCACTGGTTTCAAGGAAAGAGGAATGAGTGATGGAAGGAGGGGAGTCATTCTGCCCTGTCTGCTTTTCATAGTGTTGTAAAGAAAAATCCAGGCAAACTGGACTCCCAGTCCTGAGGGATACCCACCATTTATGAACAGTGTAAATCTTTTGAAAAAAGAAAATGAAAGAGTTCAGATCTTGGCCAGATGGATACAGAATCAGCCCTTATCTTTAGAGGTCCCTGAAACAGATCCCAGACCCTTCAGAAGTGTGCGGTCTTATTTGGCAAAAAGAACATATGTGTAGAATTCATGATAATAGAGAACAGCTGTGGTTTCGTGGAACCAAAATAGTGTTTTAGTAAATTTTGGATTGGTTGACAGTATTTCAAAAATCAGAAAATATTTTTCTGATTTCCAACTTACTTTGAAAAAGCAAACATTATACTAATAGGAAGCCAGAATTTTTGCATGTAAGAAATAAGCAATGGTGGTTCATAGTAGCTGCCCATCCAAATGGAGTGCAGGCATTCCAGGTAGCTAGAGACTCACCTCTCTATTTAGGTGAAGGTGGCCCACTTCTCTCATTTATATCAGCAGCTTGGCTCCTACCAGCAATTATGTTTACAGCCCTGATCCAACTGAGTAGTTCTACATCAAAGGTAAGCTTGATATAGGGGTTCAGATAGGGAGTCTCTTGAAGGAAGAGAAGGTTAAAGACTTCTTAAAGAAAATGAAATGCAAGAGAAAACTGAATAGGCAATTTATACAGGGTTCACTGCTTGGAAAAATATTTGGAATTGAGAAGATGTGCAGTGTCTTTGGGGGAAATAATAAAGAAAGAAATTGTGTCGAAATGAATGTTCTATATCCAGAGAATTAAGTAATACATAAGGGTGGAAAGATAGGCAAAGGCTAGTCTTCTGGGAAACAAATACCAGAGTAAGGAGAATAGAATCGTCTATAGGCATGTAAACCTAGTGAAAAGTTTATTATAGTGTGAAATATGTGAATTACTGTGCATCTCATTATTGCTGTGGCTGTCTTGGTAGAAAAATCTGGCATAGCTATGTTCGATGGAAAGGTATCAAAATGGGAATAGGTTAGGAAACAAAACATCCTCCGTTGAAACACTTCACAGGACACTTTTTGAATAATCAAGACATCAGGGAGAAATGTGCAGGCTATGGTTGTAACAAACAGAAATGGAAAAGAGATGGGTATAAAAGGAATTGTGAAAGCAGATCCCCTCATTAGGATGTCATTTGGAAGATACGGGAATGTGAAACAATGCCCACTTTCCTTGTGATACTAGTCTTTTATTCTCTCCTCTTTAGGGAATTTGGTGATATTGACTTTCATAAATATGGAAAATGTGAATAATGGATAACAGAGTACTGGCTTATTCTTTTCACTGAATGCTGAAAATCATTTCTTCTGGAATTTGAGGGTGTGTAATAACACACTTCTACGCTGCGCCCAAATTTGGACCCAGTTGGAAACAAAGGAATTAAACTAATGGAGGATCAAATATTGCATTTATTACAGATAAACATAATAAAAGAAGTGGTAGATATTCATCTATGTGTGCTGATTGTTTAAAGTCAGCTTTCATTTTGCTTATGTCCAAGGTCTCTTATTAAGTAGGCTTACTTGACATGCCCCTGAATTAAATTTACTGCAAATTTCAGGTTCTTCTGCAAGGTCAGACCCTGCCCCACTAATCTAACTTAAAGACATGAACAAAAGAGAAAATACTCATGAATATGAGGCTTTCTACCTTATATTAAAGAATGAAGCCCACCTTCATTAGGTGAGAAAAATGTCCACCTGCTAATAGAAGGAGGGAGTTTTGGGGGACAGGTATGTTTTGGAGAGAGCAAGAGTAAGCCCATATCATTTAACCCCCTCGTTCTAGAGTACTTAATACTCACTCCATCCCATGGTTACTATTACATTGGTTAACAAATTCCGTTTTCTATTTTTTTGCTTAATCTGGTTTATAAACTGTCACTTCTGACAGAAATATCTTGACTACTACAAGAAGATGACGTCATTCTTACATTTGAGGCTGGGGAGATGAAAGGTGAAAAAAGTGGCCTTTGGGTGTGTGCTCTGTGTCATTACCTGTTATTGCCACTAGATGTCAGCCTCATCCTTCTAGCTTAGTCTGACTGGTTCCTTATTTAACCGGAAGTGTCCAGAGGAGGGTGCACAGCTGTACTTTCTCAATCACCTTTCCAGCTAATAACACACAGTCCACCTTTGCTGGCAACAAGGATCCACCTCAAAACTTCCTTCTTCCTTGGTTTTGCACAAGTTTTTGTACATAGATTGGCCTAGGCATACCGTATTTTAATGAGCCTGGGCATCTGTGTTCTGTATTAATTCTCCAGGCGATTGGGGAAAGCACATCTACATTTGACAGTCATTTCTAGACTGAGTCCCCCCATTGTTGCATATCCTCAACAGCTGGCAGAATGGAAAGAGAAGGTAATGAAGTCACTGAGGAAATGATATCGGGAAGGTAACCTCTCTGGGCTAACTTTGTCTCTCTGAGAATTTTAACTTTGATAATAAAAGTTATATAACTTTTATATAATTAGCATTTTATTATGTAATTAGCATCACTGTGTATACTGCTTTGTCACTCTACAAACACGAGTAAAGCGAAGTCAATTAAACCCAAAATGCACTGACTGAAAGCCTGTTTCAGGTAGTCATTGGCTCACTGAGTTGGGTTGAGGGCTGAGACCATCTGAACAGTCTGACTTCCACAATATTTACAATGGGCTAGCATATACCAGGGTTTCCCACTTATGGGAAAGTCACTGCATGGTGGAGCAAAAACATTGCCATGGAGGTCCAATTAGAAGGGAGTACTGCTTTACCTGGAATCCAAACCTACACTCATGATGCTTTCAACCACCAGAGCCTTTCCTAACAAAATAATTTGCTCTCTTTCCCAATTAACAGTAGAAGACGAATCTTCTGCCTTCCACGCAGTACACACTCAAATCTCTTTTCTCCAGGAAAAACAAACACACACAAAACGGTGATACTTCAGTCATTTCTCAAGCCTTGTTTTTTTTTATTATTTCTTTCTGGTCTGAACATGCTACATTTAGGTAGTACTCACCGTAAACTACATAGGCATCACCTTGATTAAAGACCCTGTCGATTAGCTGAACAAATCTTTCTGTAGATTATGTTTGGACACTACCAGGATGGGAGGATTCCTTGCATTGTTGCAGTGGTGGTAGCTGCTGAGGAGTAGGCAGAGGTTCTCTGTCAGCAGTCGGGGTACCTTTACCTGGTAGACTTTGCCACTGAGGAGAACGCTGCAAAAGGGCCCTTGCTCACTCAGACAACAGCGATTTCAACTTAAAGATGATTTCGAGTCATTTGGAAAAAATGTGGATGAGAATGTCAAACATTTCACAGTTTCCTCTTCTTATTGAAGTGAAATTCAGTCGAAATTGTTGAATTATTTTAAGTTCCAGTGAGATAAGCGTTCTTTCTTTTTAAATTCACTGTGTAAAACAGATTTTTTTTCTCCCAAATGCTGGCTGAATTCTGTGTTACTCTACTTTTTGACATAATATGGAATCTTAGGACTCTGTTCATTCAGTAATTATTTATTCAGTAGTTCCTACTCTGTGCAATGCACAGTGCTTGGTGTTGGTATAAGCAAGCAAACAAGACAGACAAGTCTTGTGGAGCCTGAGTTTTAGTGATGAGAGATGAATTATATACACATAGAGAAACAGGCAATAGCAGGTAGTAATGAATGCTGTGATGATAGTGAATAAAACAAGGTCATATAATAAATGAGACACATAATCAAAGTTTAATAGCTAGATACTAAATGAATGTTTGAGGCCATAAACTCCTAAAAACAGACTCTACCCAAAATCACCATAAGAAAAGCTTGTGATAGAAAATAATAAGAAAAGACAAACATAGAGAAAAGGCAATTAAAAAAAAATGAATGTAAGAATTTTTTAATCCAATCTCACATAGAATTCAGTACAAAACATTTAGCCTAATCAATCACAGAAGACACAGGCTAGAGCCGGTCTGATTTACAAGTTGAATGTTTTAATGACAAGACATTTTAGAGAATACTAGAATTGGAGAAACAATCTAGACTGGCTCCTTCTCATCATTCAAACATCTATTCAAATAGCACCTCCTCTGAGAATCCTCCTCTGATCACCCAATCAAACTTGGCCCCCATTTCCATATTATTCTCTAGCCTGATATCATGATATATTTTCTTTTAAATATTCATCAGCATATGAAATCATTATAGTCTATGATCATTTTTTTTTAATCTACAAGAAAGTAAGTTCCAAGAAGTAGAGTCCTTGGCTGTCTTGTTCATCTCTGAACCTCTAGTGAGGATAATACTGCATGAAACAGAGAAGGGAAATGAAGTTGACTTTTACTTGTGTTTCACTGTTACGAAGTAATGTTATGTTAATGTATCAGGGTAGGGAGGATTTACAGGATTACAGACTCTACGGAAATATCAAAGAAGCTGATCTATATTGTCTGGAGAAAAAGGACTTTTCCAGGCACTCTAGAGCTGCCTTTGCATGTCCGAAGGGATGCACTTGGAAAGAGAGAGCAGATTCGTTCTATCGGGCTCTGTTGTAGAGAACTAGAATGTATGGAAGCTGCAGAGAGGAGTTCTCTTCAATATGGTAAAAACTTCTGAGCAGTCCAAGCAGACCAAAAACTTCAGTGATCTTTCTTGGTAATGAGTCTGTATATTAGACACTATAACTTTATGGGAAATTGGAGTATATCCTTCTTTCTTAATGTCCAAGAAAACACTAGTGTCATTTTAGGTGTTATTAAATATTCTGTAAAATAATAAGTAAACTGTGACAAATTAAGTGGGGGTAAAACTGAGTTAAACAAAGTGAAAAGTTTTCTGTATTGCAAAAAACTTAATAGAGTCTTTAATAAAATAAAGTACATTGTGAATCCCTCCAAAAGAAATAGAGATCCACGGTTTCTCAAATCTGATTGACCAAGGAATTCTTTTGTCAAGAAATACTAAATATTTCATGGGATAACAGTGTCTTGATGATCAATGGTTTATGATTCTCTATGTGTAAGAAGTACATTGATTTGTGATTCTCTGTGTGTGAGAAGGAATTTGGGGGAGGTGCAGAGGGCGAAATGTCATAGATTGAATTGTGTCTCCCCAAAATTCATTTGTAGAAGCCCTAACCCCTAGCGTGACTGTATTTGGAGACAGTGCTTTTACAGAGGTAATCAAGGTTAAATGAGGTCATAAAAATGTGGCTCTAAGCTAATAGGACTTTCATCCTTATCAGAACAGGAAGAGACACCAGGGATCATGCACACAAGGACTATGTGAGGACACAGTGAGAAGGTGGCTATCTACAAGCCAAACAGAGAAGCCTCAAGAGAAACCATCCTGCCAACACCGTGATCTTGAACTTTCAGTCTCCAAAACTGTGATAAAATTAATTTCTCTTGTTTAAATCACCATTTTTTGGTATTACGGTAGCCCTGGAAGACTAACATATTCTCTAATATTGGCTAACTCTGGGGTTACAAGTATTCCTTCAACACTGAACACAGTAGACATGATTTTACTAATAGGAGATGGGAGGGGTGTGTGTGTGTGTGTGTGTGTGTGTGTGTGTGTGTGTGTGTGTAATCTAGATCTATATAGTGTGAAGCCACCTAGGAGCAACATAAACCAAAGGGAAACAAGAGTTGTTATTGTTTATACACATTATCTTCTTCTATGACTGGAACTCTGTAGCCTCAGTGATTCAAAGAAAATTCTACAGAACCAAAACATAGGATCCTTGCACGTGCTAACTCCCTGTTCCCATGAGAGGCAGGGAACAAGGTCCTTCCAGACACAAGCTCCAAATGCAAAAATCCAGATCTCTTGGTCATTGTGCCTCAGTGCACACAGAGGCATGATCACAGTAAGGGCTACATCAGAAAAGGAAAAAGAAGGTAAAAAAGAGCTAGAGTGTGAGGGCATCACATAAGGAAGGGAGAAGAGGGTCGACAAAAGGCTAGAGCTAGTCCAGCCAAAGCTAGGCCACTGATTTTAAAACTGTCATAAAAAGGCCTCAGGGTGTTGGATGGAGTATGTGCTGGATGCAAGGATGGAGTCTGGGAGTTAGGCATGGGCTGGAGCAGCAATTAGGAGGGGAAACAGAATTAAGGAGGAAAGTTCCAACTTTCCACTCACCCCCAATCCTCAGCCTTATTTAACATTTGTACATATTAGCGTTCCAAGGAGGGATTTTTAACTGGAAAACTGGAAGCACCAGCTTAAGCTAATCTCACTAGATGTTTGGGAAGCAGAAAGCACAAAGTAGAGAAGGGACTGTCACAGACTGCGCCTTGGATTGATGCGGGTGGGTGGACGGGGCGAGAACCCTTGTCTCCTGCCTCTCGAGCATCCCCCCTTCCCACTGGGCCCCTCCTTCCAGATGATGCTCACATGTGAAAATGTCATGCATTCCGCCCCAGCTCTGGGCTCCCTCTGCCTGGTCATTTAAAATAGCATCTGTCCTTCCTGATTGCTCTGAATCTGCCAGTTTTACTTCTGTTATTCCAATTTTCAATGTGTCTTCAAATCTACCTTAGATTTAGATTTAAAGGCAATACACCAAAGTAATTAAAATCCTTGGCTCTTAACTTGAAACGGGCCACTCGGTCCAAGTCCCTGTTACCTTAGCTAAATAAAAGGGCAAATAACTGCATCTCTCTCCTAAGATTACTGTAAGTCTTAAATGAGATCATGCCCATAGCAGGTGTAGCACAGTTCTAGCACACAGCGAGTGCTTAACGTATGGCCGATCTTCTTATAACTTTCACTTCCTGTAGCCATTGTCCTTTACCTGGATTACTGTCAGCTGTGGCTCTGGTTCCCCTTTTCTCTCCAGCTCACAGCCCAGGAGCTCCCCATTCAGGCCTTGCTCCAGTTTAATTCTCTCACCCTTCTCTGCTTTTGGATGGTCACCTTTCTCCCCTCTGTGGTACCCAAATCCACTGGGGAAGAAATTAGGAATTCAGCACTCTCAAAGTTCTCTTTCATGCTTATGTTTTTTTTGTTGTTTATGTTTTGAATTCTGTGCTGCCTTTCCTAGAATAAAACCTTTGTTACTGTGGTCCTCTCTGATAAGGCCTCACGTTTTGGCCCCTCGTAAGAATACAGGGAAGAATTACAAACTGCCCATGGTGCAGAGTGAACTGCTTTTTAAAATCTTCACAGACTCCTTCCTTCACTCGCAAAGGATCCTTCATCATTTCCGGCTCAGGGTGTGGCTTGAAAATTCCCTTTCCTGTGTAAACAGCCAAAACCCAAAGAGAACCACACCTGATCATTCGACCTCACTTTTCCTCACCTTTTTAAATTCAAAGACCTTTCTCTCCACCCTTTCTTCATCTGCTTTGCCTTCGGGTACACCCTGAGAGTCATTACTTCAGTCCCACCCTTGAGAAATTAACTTGACACTTGGCCTTCTAGCTGCAGCCTCCATAAACACTCACCTTCCCCACGTCTACTAAATTCACATGTAGCCTGAACCTTAACCTCCAAACCATTAATTGCTCACACCGTGTATAACTCATCTGAACCTCTTAAACATCTGACTCTTCCAAGCCTACCAGTCTTTACGGCTCCCCCTCAAGTCTCTGAAGTGCACACTCCCATCCATAAAATCCCTTTTTCTATTTCTCACTCAGTGTCATAACATATTTTGAGAGAAATATTTAGGATGGTTCTGACTGAGCCTTCTAAAATCTGGTGCTAATTTTGTCTAGTGACCATTAATTTTTATATCCCTGTCAGCTATCTGACATGCTCTCATGAGTGTCTGTGCCAAGCCTTCTCCATCCTTCTCCAGCTTCCAGACCAGTGTAATTCTACCACAGCAAGTGACAACCCCAGAAGTTAACACCTGAAGCCAACCTTACAATGGGTTCCTTCATATTCCTCTCCCTTTCAAAATATGTTTGTCTTTACATTCATCTACTTGTCTCTGCCTGCTCTGTTAGAGGGACTGTTTCACCTGGGATTTTAATCCTGTGTTCCACTTTTCTATACTCCTCTCATAAGCCATCCTCCACCACATATACTATTTTTTTCTTCTTCTCTTTAGCTTTAAGACATGTTCAGTCATCTCAGATCTTGCTAAAGCTTTAGCTTCTTCCATTCCCCTCCTCCCTTTTGCTATCAAACATCCAAAAAATATTATAACCATATCTTTCCACTTCATTCTGATCACCCTTTAATCCCATTCCCACTCATCTTTGATAAAATTAAATTTTCAAACTGCAAAAAAAGACACCTCTTCTTGAAACATAATGGCTTTTACTCAGAATTCATTCTCTTCGAATGTTCATAGCAACAATAAAACATAATTAGTTCTCTTTATCAGAACGTTCACTTCCCTTCTTTTCCATGACTGAAGCCAACATTGTCTTCTCCATTAATGCATATTGTGATCTTGGGGAGATTACTTAAACCCTCTGAGCCTCAACCTACTCAATGGTAAAATTAGGGCAATAAAAATTCCTTTCTCAATGAGTTGTCATGAAGCTCACGTTCCATATCATTAGCTACCATATTTCAAGCTCTAATTATGATCTTGGCACTCTGATACACACACACACATGACATTATAAATATACATATAATCTCAACCTTCAGAACCATTCTGTGAGGTACATATTATTTCTTTGTTACAGATAAGAAATGAAAATATCCAGAGCTTAACCTATATACTCAAAGTCACAAAGTCAACATTAATTAGAAATAGGATTCCAAATAAAATCCACTGGGCTCCCTGCCCATATTCTTAACTACTGTATTATATCGTTTCCTAAACAGATGTAAGAGTCAAAATTTTAGGGAGTCATGCAATGTTATTAGCTTATTATCCTTTCATTATTAACTTATTATCTTTCCTAGAGACTGCTTCACGCTGCACTAAAATAAACCTGCCAAGCAAAGCACTGGAGAAGCGGAGTCCTCCGCTTTCTCCAAGGTTTTCGTACATATGCCCTGAAGCTCAGTAGAGGAACAGCAGTCATTTGGACAGCCGCACCTGCACAGCGCCGTTTACAAGCTACTGTCAGCAGCCTGTAGCAGAGTCTCTTGGCTTGTCAGTAGCGGTGATCATCACAATTACAGCTGCACGCACCGCACTTTAGAGCACTTTCACGTAAACAACGCCAGTGATGTGAAGTCTAACGTGGGAAGCAACAGTTACCGCTCGTCAGGGGTAGATCTAAGGCTCTACGTGGTTTCTGTGTCATTGCCAACTATTTCCAGTTCTCTTCCACCTGGTCTTTAAGGAACAAGGTAAGGTCATAGTCCATAACCTCTGTCGTTGGGCCAGACCATGAGGGAAAGTGATAGTGGTGTCAATTGAGGGAAATTGAGGGAAAGTGATAGTGGTGTCATTTTGAGCCTGGAACATTTGATTGTTGAAAGGGGAAATGCTCCAGAACACATCTTCACTTCACCTGGACAGTGAACAACATTCCTAATAGTGACAACTCTGCCCACTTGGGATTCGTTGAAGGCAATGTACCGTCAGCTGACTGCCATACCTGTACAGCTTGGGTGAAAAAGAAACTTGTGTTGTTTTAAGTCACAGAAATCTTGGGGTTGTATATTTCCACAACATAACTAGGACTTCCTGATTGACACAGGCTCACAGCACATAAGTGACTTCCCAAGATCACAGAGGTAGAAAATGTCAACGCTTTTCTCTGAACGTCATAAACACTAGTGTCACTATTCTTTCTACTCGGTCCCAGATGGCTTATTGCCTCAAAAATAAAAATTAAAAAAAAAGTATTTTTGCAGCAGCCAAAATATAAATCTAAGTGTGATCTGTCCTGGGTTTAATATCCTCTTTGTGAAATAAAGTTTGACATTTTCCCTTAGTTCATAACTTAATTTCTTCTACTGCATTAAGTTTAGAATTTTAAATAATAATCCCCACCTCTTAGACAGACAGAAAAATACTTCTTACCTCAAATAATTAATGTGTTGGTCAAGTAGGAAGTAGCAATTAAGTGACAAGGACTGCACCACCACCCAGGGTGTGACATTGTGCTTTGAGAGCCTCTCAAAACTAGCAATGACTCTGGATGACCTCATAGGAAAGGTGGAGAGTCCAAGTGTCACCATATAAACATGGCCCCTTTCCTAGGGCATGGCTGATGTAGCTGTTTTGACAGCCCTGAGCAGCCTCTGCATCACAGCCACCTCCAGCATGAAGACTATTGGGGGTCTCCTTCTGCTCTGTGCAGTGACCTACTTCTGCAGCAGCTCAGGTGAGTTAAGTGTAGATAGTGCCCTGTATAGCCATTAAGCCTGTTTTTCCAAATAACCTCTCCTGGGATGTGAACATTGGAGAGAAATGTCTGGTCATGTGGATTTAAAGTGTGCTGGTTTAGAATAGAAAGTGTACTGATTTAGAGTGGAAACAGTGCTGGCCTGGGAAGGGAGAATTTTCTGTTGCTGCTAGACTTTGGGGATTTGGGTCTAGTGTCTTCCCTTTCAAGGATTTTTATTTCTGTCCACAGAACACAGAAATGGACTCTTCTCTTCATAAGTCTACCATTTTAAAAGGACACTGGAACTTGTTAGATACTATTCCTGTTATTAGATACTATTCCTTGGTGCAAAATGCAGAAAAACTTGGATGCCTATCAAGACCGATTCAAAAGGATTGAAATAAAACACAATTCTCCAAAGCCCAGGAGTCATCAATTAGACTTTTATATGGTTGAAACATTGCTTAAACCAATCCGTACACTTTAAAGACATTTTATCACATTATTTTGTATCACTTAGGAGGGGGAGAATATCAAAGATAGGAGTGGTGACTGCAATACTGCCTATTGCTATCTGACTACGAACCATTATCAAAGACACAGTGAGCTTCAGAAAACATTCCATGGTAATGAAGGGAGGAAATTTGGATAATTCTCTTGCCCGAACCAAGGGCTTACCTAACCCACCAGCCATTTGGCTTCCTCAGCAAACAACTAGAATCTTCTTGTGTAAGGTTGGAGTGTATGCTGAGACCTATTGCCAGAGGAAATGCAGAATCTTAATCTATAGGATCAGATTTACATTAATTAATGAGGCTCCAAGTGTTTGCTTTATTCTTAACATTTCCATCTGTATATCTCTTTCAGAAGCTGCTAGTCTGCCTTTAACAACGGTGAGTGTACCAAATTGCATTTTTATTTCAATTCCAATCGACTGTCAGTCAACAAATACTTATGAAATATATCTGTAGGATTAATTCACTATGGTTAGGGAGGTAGGCACAGATCAAGAAATTTCTGCTATTTGATGAGATATGACACATAAAAAAACCACAGCCTTATAAACTATTCCAGAGTTAAAGGAGAGAGAGGAGACTTCCAGCTGAGAACTGGTGAAGCCCTCATGGAAGAGACAGCATGTGAGCAGGTCAAGACCTTGGTTAATTTCCCAGGCTCTGGATTCAAATCCCCACCACATCCCTTTCTAGCTTTCATGTTATACAAATGCTCTCTTTTAAGCTTTAATTTCCCCCACCTGTAAATAGGGATAATATAATAGTAGAACCTACTCTATTCAGTTGTTCTAAAGATTAAACGAAGAAAATTCATGTAAGATTTAAGTGTAATGCCTGGCTTAGAAATGCTCAGGAATTATTAATTGAGTCTACTAGTAATAATAGAAGTGTTCCTAGTAGTACTAGTATTTGTCCTAGTCGTAATAATATTACTAATAGAAGTAGCCACAGCAGCATCAGACTGTCTGACTGGGACTTCTAGGATGGTATTTTGCTTCTTGTACAATAGAGTCTGGGGTATCCTAGCTTGGGGTCCAGGAGGAAAGCAGAACATTCACTTGTGTCTGTCACAGGTGGACTGCAGCATTTACAAGAAGTACCCAGTGGTGGCCATCCCTTGCCCCATCACGTACATGCCTGTTTGTGGTTCTGACTACATCACCTATGGGAATGAATGCCACTTGTGTACTGAAAGCTTGTGAGTACCTCATGGGGAGAAAAAGTAGTTGGGGCCAGTGTCTTACACCACAAACTTGTCCCTGAGCCTGCTTAACTCCACAAACTGTACTTACTCCCACCTGAAGCAGCTGGTAGAGATAGAAAACTGACTGCCTCACAGTCAGACTAGGGGTGGGCCACTATGTCTGCCAGCTTGGACTGGTCACAGAACCTCCAAGTGAAGGTGTCCAGCAAGACCATGAGTTTTCAAACTGCTGTCCCAAAGCCCAGAGATTCTGGAGGGGCAAGTCGGGAGTCACCGAAGGGATTCAGGGAATCATTTAGGGTGGTCTCCACCTTTGAGTGCAGCTTTTGACTATTTTAAATGATGGAGTTCCATATAATATCTTGTTTAAAAAAAAGGATCCTGAACCCTACACTAAAAAATAATTTCCTCCATGACTTTTAAGAGGTCATAATACAGCTTGTTCCTTAGACAAACTGGCTAGAGACCCTTTATCCTCCACAATTTCCTAGTGGCTCTAAATATCTATAGCCTTAAGGGGGATAGAGGGGATAAAGCTACCATAAAGATATGTTTTCCTTTTATCTAAAATAGAGGGATGCAAGCTGTCAGTGCTCAGATCTAAATCCCAGGGACCTGTTTTGTTTAGGTATTTTCTTTGACCTGCAAAGTGTTTTTGAAGGCAGTACAACTAGGAAGATTTCACTTCTTTGGTGCAGAACAGGCAACTTAGCATTTACTGTTTTATAGCAAATCCACGTTGCTCATCATAGACCCTCTTTTAGACCCACTGGATTTGGGCCACATATTTTGGCTCTTGTGTTTTCCATCTTTATGATTATTTTAACAAGCTAGAATATCTGGTTAGGCCCTGAGCCCAGAAGGATATATCTACGTGAATAAATATTATTCATATGCAGGAACATTTATTTCACAAAAGGGAAGGTTCTCTAACATGTGCACACATGGCGCCCTTGGCCTATAAACCAGCTCGTAGTTAAGGACACTGAAGGGGACCTGTGGCGGAAGTTCTTCTCACTAGTGCAGGATCTGGACTCATCACTGGTCCTGCTGAGCAGCGAAGGCTAAGGCGCAGGCCGCTGCAACCCCTGGTGTCAGAATCTCTCCTTCTTTGTTGTTTTAAGACACTGGGTGATCAGCCTGGGCTCTGGGCTTAGTGGAAACAGCAGGCCGGGTGGAGATATCACTGGACTAAGGAAATTCTGCTTCTCCCTTTGTCAGCATCTGCCTGTGGCAAGGACATTCCTTTTCAGAGACTCAGTTACGTCATTTGTAAAATGAGGTTCTGCCTCATAATCTCTATTGCCATTTCAGCTCTGCCGTTACACACACTAGTGCTAACGAATCTTGTTAATGGTGTCTCCCCTTAGGAAGAGTGATGGAAAGGTTCAGTTTCTTCATGAAGGAACCTGTTAACCTCTCAGCAGCTGCCTGCGCAGAGCAACGCTAACCGTCAGCACATCTTCCTCATCCCTGGGCACTGACTGCCGCCTCCCTCATCATGGCCGAGGTTGGGGGAGAGGTGGAGGCAGGTGTGGAGTCATCTGTTAAGTGGAGATACTTGCTGTGCTCTCCTTCAAACTCATGCCTAACCGACTGACTTCTTTTTGCACTTCATTAAAAGGATCTCCCCACAAAGTTTATCGTTACTTCTGTTTGAATTTGTTTCTTAGATATGGGTATAATATCTCGGTTTACAAAGAAAACTGAAAAACATATAAATTTGGTTGTTCAGGAGAGAGTTTTATACAAGGAATCCCAAATGGCTTCCAAGAAATGTGTGTGCATACACATACACACATACACATACATATGTCACACACATACATGGATTGGAATGGAGTTCAGTTCAATTAAATTTCAAGAGGGGGGGATAAACACAAATTAGAAAATAACTATACACACTAATAGATGCTGTGACATAAGTCTAAACTAGGTTACATATTAATCTTTCTGTAGTGTAAATCTGATTCGATTACTTCTCTGTTCAAAATCCTTCATTCCCCATTGCCTACAGGATGAAACCCAGACTCATGAGCATAGTATTACCTGTCCAGCTCCTTCTTTCCCAGTTGTCTCTGAAAGACACTGACTCTAACCCTGCCCCCAGCCCTCTGTGGAAATAGCCTTCGTCCTTTTGGTTTCAGCTGACATTTCTCCTTCCTATGGAGCCTTCTCTGCATTTGGTTTGGCAAAGAAATGGCTGAGAAGTCAGAGGTTGATTTGTAAACTAGTTCTGACACATGCAAACTGTGTAACTTTGAGTGGATAGTTAAACACTTGCCTTTATAGGGCTTTTGGAGTGATGATTAAATGAAATAACACAAAGCACTTTATATGCGACAAATATACACTCGATCAGTATTAGTGCCTTTTCCTGACTGTGCACCATTCGCTCATCTATTGTTTCACAGCACGTTGTATATAATACTACTTACCACGTTGTACGGAATAGTTGGTGGGTGTGTTCTCCTCCCCCTATTAGATCATAAGCACTTTGTGGGCAGGGACAATACATCTTTGTAATCCTAGTGATTAGTATAATGCTTGATTCATGGTTAGTATTTCATAAACATCTCTAATTTGCCATGATGCCACAGAGATCAGCGATAGGAATTCATCCTGGAGTGTTGAGGAATGTCCCTTTTGAGTTGCAGTTCATTCAAGTAGGGTTGGGTAGGGGACAGGTAATTCCTGGTAAAGAGAAAAGCGAATATAAAGGCACAGAACTAAAAAACAAAACAAAACAAAACAAAAATGCGTAGGAATTAATTACTGAACGCAATTTCTCAATTTGTAAAAATATATGTTGAACACCCACCATGTTTATACCTGAAACTGAACTCTTAATCTCAGCTTCTTGACTTGCTCCTCCAGCTGCATCCCCCCCGTCTCAGGAAATGGCACCACCATCCAGCAGTTGCCAAAAGTGTCAGAGGCTTCCATGATTCTTCTCTTTCTCTAACTCCACACCAAATCCAGTAGCAGGCCTGGTCAGCTCCTCTGTTAAAATATCTGCAAAATCTAATCGCTTTTAAGCCTAGTTAAAGTCTCTATAATCTTGCACCTGTGCTGCAAAACCCTCCACATTAGAGCTTTTGTCAGCATCAATAAATTTCGTGGCAAAGGTGATAGACATAAGAAACTGAATTTTGTATGAATAGTTAGCAAAGACACAGTAATTAATTGGAAATGTTTAATGAGAGAGACGAAGACATTTAATGGCATGTAGTTATGCATACAGTGGTCAGATTTCTAGTTTCTAGCTTGAGTAATGTGGGTATTGAGACAAATTCTTTATGTTGAGAGTGTCTTACATATTAAAAGCTTAAATTGTTTGTAGTATTGGACTCACTTTTAGTTATGAAAGCTTACTTATGACTATCTTTTGGGAAAAAAATGTGGATAGAGGCTATTCTCACATTCAGTCAGGGAGTCACCTCTCTAGGGTTCCTGAAAGTTAGTCACCTGGCCTCCAATTGGGCACTTAAAATGAGAAGATTCTCATTACCTCTAATCATTATCAAACATCTCTGATCATCACAAAGTTCCTTTTTTCTATCATGCCAAGATTTATTATTTCCAGTAAGGCCACAAAGATACATCATTTGCTTATCTTAGGATGGTTCCTAAGTTCTTTC
This sequence comes from Eidolon dupreanum, assembly GCA_028627145.1. Classification (NCBI taxonomy): domain Eukaryota; kingdom Metazoa; phylum Chordata; class Mammalia; order Chiroptera; family Pteropodidae; genus Eidolon; species Eidolon dupreanum. Next base: position 18,860,316 of record CM053515.1, on the reverse strand, counting down.
TGAATGTTTTCTCCAGATCATTGTCACCATCATCCTATTCTTTATTGTAGTCATTGTCATCAAATACTAATGTTTGTTGAGAGCTTAATATATGCCAGACCCCCCAAAAATGCTTCATATACGCAATCTCATTTAGAACTCGCAGGCTTATGATGATGGTGTTGTTATTAAATTTATTCTATAAGCTTGTTAAAGAAAAATTATTTGACACTTGTTAAAGTGGTAAGGGAGACATTATTCAAGACATAGTCTTGAGTACCCCTACTGCAATAAGGGGGATAGACGGGGCTCGACTCCAACTACAAATGGGGGTGACAAAGAGCAGAATAAGGAGAACAGGTCAGTAGATGGAAAATAATTAACAGGAGATATCAAGGGTAGGAGGATTTTTGCTAAACTGAATGGACAGAATTCTTGCTAAAGGAAGCCGAGGGCTATACATTACAGATGGGTAACAAAGAACTTGATCAGAAATCAAGGGTGATCCAATACCAATGGTAGGAGAATTGCTTATCAGGGTTTTATGCTAAGACCTATGCTAAGCGCTGGGCAGGCCAAAGACATGAGGTACTAGGGGAGGCTGGGTGCAAGTTCAAGACCTAGTCAAGAAGAGGACTCAGAGAAGCCTAACTAAAGCGTGGTCAAGGAGAGAGTCTTTGTCAGTCTACACTGAGGACAGTGGCAAAGTTTCTGATTAATCATGGTATGTTCAAGTTGAAACGTAGTCTCTAAGACACAGGAAACGCTCATGAATAGTTACTAAATGATGAAACGAAGATAAACTAAGGCCTCTAGCAATTAAATAACTTGCACAAGGTCATGTAGGGAATGATAGAGCTGGCAATAAATTCATCTCTGCAAGACTCTTTAGAGTTTCACTTGTCAATAACATGAAGATGCCTGCCCTTCCCCCACCTTCAAGACCATCCCAACACTGGTTTCAGTTGTCTTTATCCTTTTGAAAAGAAATGTGAATTTTAGTCTCCAAGTCTTTGGCACTACTTCCATTAGCGATACAGACAGTGTCTTCCAGTTCTGCAAGACCGCAAGAGCTACTTCCAAGGTTGTCTCATAGAGTCACTCTGTTTGAAAATTGGCACACTCTAAAATAAGTGTCCTTGTAGCCTTCATCAAAGATTTCAAATGAAGCATGGTTTGAAGAAAGCACAATTAAACTATTTAAACCATGGCCAAATGATCAGTGGCTTATCTACTGAAAGGTATTGTATTCGTGGAAGATGTCCCTGGCTATCTGTATAGCTATGGCCCAGGGCAAAATTAACATCTTAGCCTTGAACAACCAGTCTGTGTCTGGAGACTAGAGACTCATGGCCAAAGCCTCAGGGATAGTCTAGCCATTGTACCCACTAGAACCATTCTTGGTTAAAATGGTCACAGAGCTCTTTATTATTGGCCTTGAGGGGGCCTTTCTAAGGGTCCTTGATAAAGCTTCCACCAGGTAAACGTGGTGTGAGTGCTCACCAGCTCCACCTGTTGTACCATCTCCCCAAATTTTGGATTCCTGGGAAAACCATCTCCCTGATAAAGAGTATGAATCGTTGCTTGTGTTTGTGGAATAAACACCTGGGTATCGTAGCCTTTTCTCAGTCTGGGGTCTCCACTGGCAACATTTCCTATCTGAAGCTGGAGAAGAAAAGAGGAAAGAGGGGAACCTGGGAAAATGTCAGAACCTATAAAGCTGCCATGCTGATGGCAGTTCCTGGAAAAAGAATATAACAGAAAATGCAGTGAAATTATTTTACTTCCTTGTAATTTCACTTCGTCTGTAGAGAAAAAAAAAGAAACAGTAATACCTATGCCACAGATTTTTTTTTAATGGCTAAACCATGTAACAGATGTTGAAAGCACACAAACGTTTAAGGACATAGAGAGGTAAGGAAATAACACCAATTCTATCTGGTCCTATTATCTATTAAAATGTCATGTAAAATCATTTGTCTTTCACAATAAAGGAATTTCCATACCTATCAGATGTTTCTCACCACTTACCAGAATTCCATTTCTGGAGAAAGCTATTTCACAACTGAGGCAGGAACTCTTGGGAGTATATAAGGCAGCACCCAAGTGGGCTGGGAAGACACCAGAAAGGACTTTCTTTGCCTCCATCTGACTTCCCTTGGCCACTTCAGCACCATGAGAGCAACAGCCTTTGTCTCGCTCTTGGCTCTGGCACTTAGAACCATCTTCAGTGAGTATCTCCTTCATAACGCTGCCCCTGCCCTGATGCCAATATCTCACATCATCTTCTGCCCACATAATTCTGGGATATACATATCAGATAGCAAATGAAGCTTTTTGAAATACATTTTTATCTTCATCAATAAATGGTTTCATGGTATCATCTCAGGCACTAAGTAGACCTAAATGGTCAACACTGGGCAAATTCTTATCCACACGCTTTGGGTACCTTTTTTGGGAACTGTTCATCCAGACTCTGCTTTGACTTGTTATTATTTATGGGGACCTCACTTCATAAAAAAATCCACTCCATTGTTTGGCAGCATGAACTATTATTCTATTTTCACTACTGAGTTAAAATATGACTCCCTAGAATTTTTAACTACCGGTCCAGTTTCTGTCACCTATGCCTGCTACATAAGATCAGACACTTCCTAAATATAAAACTCGCTGGGGTTTTTTTCCCAGTATTTCCTAAACTCTGACTATGAGATAGAAAAGTTTAAGACAAACTCCTCATTATTATAACAGCCTTTCCATCCTTTTGGCTACACTCTAATTCTGCTCCAAAAACATTGTGAGTACGACATCAGTTCTGGCACTGGAGGCTGAGCAGGCAAGGGTAGGAAGTGAAGCCGTGCTGGTGTATACTCACCATGGGGCGTCACAATTTCTGTTCTGCTCCACTAGCCTCCGAGGCCCTTCTGCTGTTATGTCATGCTTTCTAGCCTTTGTGTTGCCAGCACACAGCTCAGTCCTATAACTTAGAAGGTACGTGGAGTATAGTAACTGCAGGAATGAATAAATTAATTACTACAACATGTCTGAAGAGGAAGAAGAATTCAACTTTAAGTTTGAGCAAATTTCAGGTTATCCAAGTAGAGATGTTCAACAATTAGTAAAATATCATGTTTGGAACTCTGAGACAGAAAGAGCTAGAAAAGCAGGATCTTCTGTATAGAGCTGGAGTTTGTGTTGACTTGGAAGTAAAGCCAAGGAATAAAAATAATAGCTTTTATTATTTATTCTATATTTTCCATGTCAAGTAGTGCTAAGCTTTTTACACACATCTTTCCAGTTATATATTTTTTACTTCAATCTTACAATGTAGGTATATAACCTTCTATTCTGCAGATAGAGAAATTAAGGCTTAGAGAGGTAAAATAACTGTCGCTGGGTCATATAGTCAGGATTTGAATTCCAATGTGTTTGACTTTACTGTCCACACTTTAATTTGCATTGATGAGAAACCCAGAAAATCCTTTCTTGGTAATTGCCTACTTGCTCTCACAGGTGGCTCATCACCTTGGAATTGCTCTAGGAATTTCAAACGGTAGATCTCATCTCCGATGCTGAAACACATTTGTCCGTCTACATGTACGTGAAGTATATAACAAATAATTTTGTTACTGGTAATTAATGGTAAAAGTTGCCAATGATGTACTAACGTTTAAAACTATAGTATTTATTTCTATAATACATCTCACATTTGCATTCAGTAGAACTTTTTAAGCAAAAGAAATAGTAGAACTTGTAGAAAACTGATCACACTGTGTGTTCCCATGGGACTGGTGGCTCTTGTGAATGTGCCATGAGTGTTAGGAATTAATGCATCAACCAGTATAGTCGAAAATATTATATTTAAATAAACTGTGATTTGGTTACCTGCTATAAAGAAATTTATCACTCATAATTTTATATCATATGGAAAAACTTTATAGTTGATATATTTCTGAGGTCAGACGAGAACAGACAATTGGAATAAGAAACACATGCATTGAGAGCCTTTTGAACTTGTTTGGAAAATTCTAAATTCTAGGAATAAAGGTTTGGTTGAAGGAATTGAAGGTTTTTAATATGTATTTCCAGGTTGATTGCAATAAGTATAAAAAGTTATCACCAAGAGAAGAGGGATTTTGCTATATATGCACCAATTAGTGGATCTGATGACAAAACTTATGGCCATAAGTAAGACCGCTACTTTTCTATATTTAAGGTGCAGTAATTATGTGTTGATACAAATGCAACTTAATTCGAAGAAGTAGTTTAGAACACAAGGTATATGTGAGTCATTTCACACTGACTCTGATGAAAAAAAATTCTCACGATTTATAGGATTTGGGAGTCCCTGATGTCACTGTCTTGACATATTCTGGCAGTAATAGTCAATCAGAGAAACCTAACAACTCTAAGTTGGAAGAAAATTTCCACCTACTAATTTATTGCTTCAACTCCCTCTACAAAAAAAGTCACCAAGTCATCTTATAGTCTGTGCTTGATTATTTCTGGGGACAAGAAATATCCCCCCTCCTGAGCATGTCAGCCCTCATCTGTTAGGATTAACTATCTGTAGTGTTGAGCTTCAATAGCTAAGTCTGGATACATTAGAACCCTCCAGTGATTGGTACAATAGGGGACAATATCTGGAAAACCTAATGAACTTGTTCTGTTTCCTCAACAAAATATATGTTGGAGTGCTAACAAAAATTACATTTGGAAAATCAAATAACCAAAATTGGTTTAAAGGTTACAAAGTAATTGTCTGCAAGATATATTAGCATCAGCTCAAAAACATTAAATGATGAATGATATACTAGAATACATAGAAACATATAGTTCCTTTTAAGTATTTTCAAAACATATGTGAATGAAAATAAACATCTAATATCTATGGCATATTCTCATTCTTTTTTAATAAGAAAAATTATAATATTTTATGAAAAGAGGTGTCTAAATGTGCATCCCCTTTAAATAAAGATGCATTAAAATATTTTGGGGGGGACATAAACTGTGATGTATTTTGAGCATTATCCAAATGTAATCAATACCAGTTGCTAAAATATTTCTAAATTGCAATCATTCCTCTTAAAAATATCAATAAGTAGAGAGACTTGGGTACATTTTGAGGGATTCATTGGTGAAGTTTGAATGCTAATGAAATGCCTATGCCTTCAGCATTTCTCATTTGTTGGTATTTTCTCTTCACAGGAAAACTGAAAACAAACTAAAATTTGTGCATTTTAGAAAGTGTTGAATCTATCTTAGGATTTCAATTCACAACAGACATTTATTCTCCCACATAATCTTGCCACCATTATATCTTGATTTCTCTGTAGAATAAAGCGAACCTAAGTGAAATAAACATATGTCTGACTCTTTGTTTAGGAATTAAATCCTCTAGATTTGTTTCGTTTTGGGAGAGATGTCTAATAGACCATCTTAGGGCCACATTCTGGGGAGGGGGAAAGGGCCAATTAAGACTGGTATCGGGAACTGGAAAATCAAAGGACCTGAAGCTGATGTCTTTTTCTTTCTCAAGTTAGGAAAACACCCCTGTGCATTACTTGGTTCCGAAAAGTGAACAAATAGAGAGGGTGTTCAATCAATGCTTTATAAATTACCTAATTTAAGTTAAAATAAATTGAATTTGAGTTCTATCAACAAATAAGCAAAGAAAATATGGCGTTTTGCCCTAGATAACCCTGAGGTCAAATGTCAAGTATTCCAGCTCTGGCATTAGAATGTGTAACATTCTAATGTATAGTGAGCATTCTGTTCGTTTTCTGCACCAACTCAAATTCTGAATTTCTTCTTTTTGTTCTCATAAAAAGAAGCTTCAGACACACAAATAATAGAGAGCAATGAATGCTTTTCTAGAGATGGTCGGGGAGTGACCGAAATGGTGATTACTTTGCACACCCACAGCTTAAAACTCCTCATTACATACCTGTCTTCTAATGTCATCTCACTAGCACGAAAATCTTTGTCATTTTTAACATGAAAAAAGAATTGCCATAAGATTTTAAAGATGCACAAATAAAACGAAATAAGAACAATTAAATACAGTGCCAAAACCTGTTGCTAGAAGTGAAGCCCACTCAAAATCTAAGAAATCTCACTCCATTTCCTTACGTTTAAGCATAGCAGGCATTACAAAATCCAATAAACCAGTCTTTCTGGAACAGGTAACTCCTGTCTCTTTCAGAGAACAAAGGTAAGCTGGAACGTTTACTTTGGAATTTCAGATCAAGGAAATAGAAGCCAGATCTACGAATACGTGTCTTAACAGAACACGTCCACATGGACGAGTCTTGAAAACGTTTCAGAAGAAAAGAAAAAAAGCACCGTCAATATAAAATTAAGCTTTTTAAAGAATGCCCGCTTAAATGTTGGAAAAGAATTACTAGAGTTCTGAAAGATGCTTCTGGAGAGTTCAGGAAACTATCAGATCACTCCTAGTTGCTTCTTTCCTGGGACATGAGGCATTTAACACTCAAAAACAGGATCAGAGGTTAAAGTAACTAAGGCTGGCCCCAACCAAGCCCTGAGTGACTCAACAAAGAAGAAGCCTGGGTTTGGGGTTTCAATCTTCCTAATCTTCCTGCGCCCAGTTCCTGAATCTCATTACGCTTACGCAAGACCCCAGTACTGACCATGACTGCTCCCCTAGCCTGAGGCCTCTACCTCTCTAACCTACCCGGTGGCCAGACCCTCTGATTCTTTGCACTTATGGGTTGTGCTCATTGTTTCTTTCCTCCTCTCCACTTTACTTGTTCTAGAAATGGAGCCCAGTGGCAGACACCCCAAAACACTGGCAGACTTCTGTTATGGTGCTCACCTTCCTTGCGGCCCTATGTCTGTTTTGGCTACCTGCCTGGGTTCCCGTCATTCCATATTTATCTATGAGGCCCACAGGTCACCTGATATACCATCTGTTTGCCGCCGCACACTGTCAGATATTAATGCTTACACCCTGTCAGACTGAAATTATTTGGTTGTAATATAAATAGTTAAGACACATAACCATGGTTAAGATAGTGGTCACTTCACAATATATACAACTATCCAACCACTATGTTGTTCATGTAAAAATGAATAAAATATGTCAATTATACTTTTTTTAATGCATAAAAATAAAGAAAACTAAGGAAATTTTTTAAAAAAATTTTTTGGAGTTAGAGAAACTTGGGCTCAAATCTATATTTGCCACTTCTGAGTAACCTTAGTTAGCGGTTTAACCTCTGAGATTCAGTTCCCGTACTTCAAAATGGGGGCAAGAGAAGTATTTTATGGCCTGGCATGAACCAATGTGCATACGGTACTAAATATTGTGCCTGGAACATAATTAGCAAGCGGTCAATTATTTAAAAATAATAACAACAGCAAAAATCTGTGGTTGTCCTAAGTTTTTTTCTTAAGCACAATAGATGACTCTGTTTTAGATTCTGGCCCTTCACTGTCTTCGCCCCAGCCCCATCCTATCACCCCTGGCAACCCCTGCCTGACACCATCCTGAGAGATAGCACTATGAACTTCTGTTAGAGCAGATGGTCACTGTTACAGCAAAGTAGTTTGATATTTTCAATAACATGAAAATATACAATCTCTGATCAGGGACTTTGAAAAGATTTTTTAAAATTATCTTCATTTTTGGTTAAAAAAAAAGCAATAGAAAAATATATGTCTTCTGGTTTTGAGACCCCTAAGAGCAGAGAATTGGGTTCTATTCATTTTTGTGTCTAAAATGGATATTTGTTTCTCTACTGCCTGACACACAGTAGATAGTTTCTAACATATGTATGTAAGATATATAGATATGTAATTTTTATACTGTTAAGGAAAGAAACCATTAAAAAGAACTTAGGTCAATGTACTCAAAGCCTTGTATTCGACATCCTGATGGTATTGAGTCCTGCCCTGAATTCTGCTGTGCCTGAAAATAGCAACAGGGACCTGTATTATTTAGAAAGAAGATGAGACTAGGAGAACCAACTTAATTCCTCCACAGATGGAGAATCTAGAGTCTATGGTTGCATACCATCTTTGCTGGAGGAGAAGAAGACAGGCCGAAATAGATGGGAGCTGGCAGCCTGAGTAGCAGTAAAGAATGAGAGTTAGGAAAGTGGCACATAAAAGGTTTTAGATACAGACTGTGCTTTCTTTTTTTTTTTTTCCTCTCATGAAATATGAAAAAAAAAATTAATTTTTATTTATTTTTACTGCTGATATTTTTCTAGGGAACAAAGTTCTTTGGTTGTTTTATTTTTATTTTTTAAAGAATAGTTAACACACAATATTATATTAGTTTCAGGTGTACGACATAATCATTTGACCATTGTATATCTTACAGAATGATGATCATGCTAAGTCTAGTAACCATCTGTGAATTATTTATTTTATAACTGGGAGTTTGTACCTCTTATTCCCCTTTACCTTTTTGCTACTTGTGCTGTTTCTTAAACCACATGACAGACATATGAGCATTTATGTTGTAGTTTTATTAATATTATTATTAGTATTATTTGAATTACACATGTGTATCATATACACTCTTTTGTATGATGATACATGATGAAATAGAGAAAAGATAAGAAGGACAAAGAAAAAAGAAGTAAGTGTTCTCAAGTACAAACTGGCCCTAATTTCAGATTTGCTAAGTGAAATGCATCAATATGTTGGCCTTTCAGTTATTCTCTTCCTTCTCCAATATCTACAGGCCTCTGACACTTTTTCCTTAAGGACAGAGACTTACTCTTCTCCTAAAATGGTCCTGAGTTGACCAGAAAACTAGTCTATACAGTAACCCACTTCATAGAGAAAATGACGCCGGCTGTATTAAGGCTTTATGTTTCTCAACTGGCCTGAATATTTCCACTTTCTCTGTGAAAGTTTCCATGAAGAGCAAAGCAAAGGTCAAAAGCATGTAGAACACTCATGGTATGGCACAGAATAAGCATGCAATAAGAACTGTTACTGTTGTTTAAAAATATAAAACACCGATGGCTACAACCCTCACACTCAATGAGGGATTGCTTTTACAGGATTCTGATGGATATTCATGCAGCTTCCCGGAACTCCAAGCAAGAAGGAACTCACTCCTTTCTGAGGGAGTCATTAGTGGGAAACACTTACTGTCAAAACTTCTCATCAAGCCTAGATTTGCCCCATAGTATTTACCCCCCTCATTTGTCCTAAATATAGCCCTTGGCACCACAAAGAAAAAGTCTAATTGAGAACCCCCTCAACATCTTTAAGATATGTCTTATTTATCTCTTGAGTTTACTAACGTTAATTTAAAAAACCTTGGACCAGGTCCTGTACTAAGTGACTTACATCATGATCTCATTTAATTCACAAAACAACTCTAGTGATAAATTTATGTAAATGTAAAGGACAGTGTTTATATTAACTACCATTGTAAGTCTAGGACCTAATTTAGTTCTGGAATATGACAGGAGCTCAGAAAAAAAATATATAAGTTAATGAATGAATCTGCTTTTTTTCTCACAAGAAAAATTAGATTCAGTGATGACAGATATACTGTCCAACATGATTAAGAAATGGTAGAGTTATGATTGATAAGAGCTCTGTTTGACTCAAGTTTAAACTCTTAAACATTGCTGCACTATATTCCCTAGACGACATCATAGTTCTTATCCCGGAGTAGCTCAACAGAACAGATTCTGGCTGTGTTTATTCATTTACAGGGAGATAAATGTGAGTTCTCTGTCTCACAGCCTTTCCAGGTCATGGGTACTACCACCATTAGTGTTAAAGAGAGTGCCTTCTAGCCCATGGACTCAAAAGGCAAGAGGAGCTGCCATGGTCTTGTCATAGAGACATAGAATGACTCTGAAATTGTCATTTTGCATAGTTAAGAATCCCTGTGGCATATAGCTAATAACATAAATGAAGGATTTTTTTTTTTTGAAATATTGATTCAAAGTCATTTACTTCCTAATATTCGACACAGTGAGAAGTACAAATGCTGCCCTTCCTGTGGACAATGACAGTGCAGTTTATGATATTGCCAGCTAAGTAATATCTGGCACCAAATGAAATGTGAGTCTCTAGCTCCTGATCTATCAAACTGTGCTTGGCTTCTTAGGGTTAGACCTGTTTAGAAACAAAACAATCATAGACAAAACATTAAGGACAGTCCGGCTTCTGCACCATTGGATTCTTAAGATATCTACATGGACCCTCATTCTTGTGCTTGAGGATACTAGAAATTTCCCTTAGGAAACTTGAATAAGCAGCTTTCAAGAGAAAATAGGTATATTTACAATAGATATCCAGCTGGCTCTCTCACTAGCTCCGCCTGCACCACAAAATTTGGGGCTCTCGAGAAAGCCATGCACCACAATAGAATAATGATCACTGCTTTGACCTTGTTAGTCGGTGAGTGGATGCCTCTGCTCTGTGTCTAGTCTGGAACCAGATCTGGCAAGCTTCCATTTGATGAGGACTCCAAGTAAAGGGCCAAGATAGCTGGTACTGATCACTGCATTGGGCTTCCATGAAAATGGCAGGATTGCAGAAAACAAGTAATGAAACCAGGAACCTGTTTTTAAGACTTATTTCAGATGTTTACAAGTTACGATATCTTAGACAAGTTACCAACTTCTCTAAGACCCAGTTTCCTCTTCTATAAACTGGAGACGATAGAATATCCAACCCAGACTTATGTGTGAATCAAATAACATAATATATGTGAAAGCACTAAAAACTGTTTATGTACTACTCAAATGTAAAGTAGCATTAATTTGGGTAACATTATATAATCATCTTTCACAAGGAAGCCTTTCCCATGATTCATAGAGTCTTTTAAACCTGTTCTTGGGTCCTGTTCTGGGAGTAAGCATTTCTTAATAGAGATGACACATCTGGCCAGGATAACATGCAAGCCTCAAATGGGCTATGCTGACAATAGCAGGCCACTTCCCTTAATTTCACCTAACTGCCCTTGGCCACCTTCAGCATCATGAGAACAGCAGCCCCTCTTGATCCTAAAACGTTCATTTATCTTTAGAATCTCAACTGAGAACCAGTGAACAGGAAATTCTGAGATTCTTTCATCTCAGAGATGAACAAGTCTTTTGTTTTTATTTTTGTTTTCTCACTCCATCAAGAAATCACTGAATCATATAACCTCAGAATTGGAGTGGACCATAAAGCTCATCTAACCTACCTTCCTAACTATATAAGAAAGCGTCCTGGGAGGTCCCTGAGAAGTGATCATCACCTAGCATCTGCTTCTTTGCAAAAAGTCTCTTTCCAAAAACAGCAACCCATTCTTGGTCAGTTTGAGTCATTAGGATATTTTTACTTAATTTAGTAGAAATCGATATTGACTCAACCTGTTATCTGTCTAACAGAAGATTTTAAAAGTTTAAAAATATATCACTCATTTGTCCATTCCATTTTTACTGAGCACTGAATATGGCCTGGTATTATTTACTAAACTAATTTCTCATTATGATCACCTTCCAAGTCCAATGCCCTTTATCCTATACTCCATTCTTACTCCAAAAGAGCAATCATAGTACCCCCACTTTTGCTCAATAATTCAAACCTGATTATTATTCTGATTCAAAGCCTTGAACTCCATGTTACCTGGCACAGACTGAGAACTGAAGCAAAAATCAGATTTTTTCCTCAAAAACAATTGGTTTTGATTAGAGAACATGATCGTTACATGTATGGTATAGAATTATTACTACTTTTATGTAATCTCAAAGTTGGGATGAATTTTTCTATCTCAGAATCAAAAGCTCTTTCATACACATTTCAATTTGTAAAAGATAAGATTAGAAGCATTTATTTAGAACCGTTACATATGAATTTGATATGCCACATAATTTTGTTATATAGCCAAGTATTTATCCATGTAAATGTCAAAGCTGTTATTTTACTGAAAGAATTTCAGATTCAAACCATTGTTAAATGAAGCCAATAGAGTACAGTTTCCAAGTGTACCAGATACAGAGTCAGAATTCTGTTGATTCCCAGCTTTGTCACCATGTAACTAAAACAAATCACTTTTATTTCTGGACCTCACTTTCCTCATTTATATAATGAGAATAATTATAAAACCCATATCCTTTTGTCATAGTAAGAATTCTAGAATATTTAACTAGTATTATTATAAAATGGCATGTCTCTTTAATTACTCATCCGGTGATGAAGACATGATTTTACCTTTTCATTTTGATTCACTGAAATTATTAATATTCTCATATGTAGTAGTAAAAACTTTCAACTGGGTGATACTTTAATTCTATTTGAGGCTGTGCCTTGTAAGTAAAAGATAATAATAAATTAGAGAAGTTAAAAATATGTACTTTGAAGTCACAGACTTGGGTTCAAGTAATAGGTTTATCAATTACTAGCTACATGATCTTAGAAAATTTATTTAGTGCTTTTTTTTTTGTTTGGATTTCCTTTTATTAAGGAAATATTAATAGATCTACCTCAAAGGATTGCAAAAGTTAAAAAAATAGGCCACATTCAGGGTTCTTCAAGGGTTTCTGGCAATTAGCTAGGCATTTCATAGATGTCAGCTATTAACCATTTTGCTTTCCTAGGAAGCCTGAAGGCTGTAAAAGAAGTGAAAAAAGAGTATCTGTGGGATGAATGGATGAACCAGTCTTGAAAAATAAATAGAATTTATTTTCTAAGGAAACAGTGAGAGGCAGTAAAGTACATCACCCTGATTTGGGTGCAGTGAGAATTTCATTGGACCTAAAGGAAACAGTGTTTAGTGGAGGGTAGAAGGTGGAGGTTAAGTGGAGGTTGACTAGTGAGCTCTCCTAGAGCTAGGAGGGTACCCTGGGATCACAAAGACTGATGTGTGTGGTGTTGAGCCATTCAGCCTCCATCCTGCAGACACTAACACAGGATCATAAGCCCGTGGTTTCTAAGCAAATCCATGCTTCAGAAAAATCCCTCTCTAAGCAAGAATTTCAGAAGTAGTAAAAATAATTATAACAAATACATATAGCCCTTTCTACATGCCATGTTTTTGTATTAAGAGTCTGCCAGACTTAATTGAAAAAGCAAAATACCTAGAATCAAAGATAACTCAGAATAGTTAATATATACTATTCAAAAATGTATAAATATTTTTCTTGTAAGAAGCAGCCAACAGAAGAGTAATTATATCAAAAATTACCAACCTTTTGGCAAAAACTATTCCAAAAATTAACATTTTGCTCCAAATATATAAATTACTTTTTTTCTATATTTAAGTTTTATAAACTTCATTTGGAAGATATTTTGGGGGATTTAATATGCTATATATTTACTCGAAAGAATAGTATTCTGTTGATGTATAAGATTTTCAGATTCATTATGTTATTTTTCTCAGAGCATAAGCTGGTTACTAAAATGAGTCAGAGAATCATAAAAAAATTCCACCCACACATATTGATTGCTTAAATTCTACCACAAAGAAGCCTGCAAGGCAGCCCACTGAATACTTCAAGTGGCAGGAAACTCACTCTTTATCCATTTGCACAACACATTCCTGGACCGCTCTGACAGTTAGAAAAAGGGCATATTTTTTGTTCTATATGTTTGAAACTGGCAAACAGTTTAAATGTTTTGCTAAACCTAAGATAATTTTGTTTTTCTAGGAGTCCCAAAGGAGGATTTGAAGACTTAATTGCATAGACTAAAATAGTCTAATAATTTCAAAGTGATCACCTTAAAAAACACAGAATTATATGAAGAAACATAGACTAGAATGAACTTATAATTTAACCTTAAGAAGTACATGTCCTTCATTTTAATTATTTCTAAAATGTACTATTTATGAAGGAAAATAAGTAAAATATATCTGGCAGTTTATTCAGATCTCCTTATTCCCTGCCAAAAACAAACAAATGAACAAACAAATTGGAATAAAAGAAAGTTTCTCAATTATTGTGACTTCTTGAAAATAAAAGTTAATAAAATCATGACCAAAGATATTAATTCAGTGTGATTAATTTTTAAAGATATTTTTTACTGCATCACATCAGTCACCAAGATATTCTTGGGCTACAGTCATTCCCATTAAAATTGTTGACAAGTTCTAAGTTATAATGGTGAAGTTTGATGCTAAGAAATTGCTTACTGCTTAGTATCTGTTATTTGTATTTATTATCTTTCCAGGAAGCAAGGAAAAATAAATTTGAATTTTTACAGTTGTGAAGGTGAGGTGGTTCTGGAATAATTTATAGTGCAGTCTAAACACAAGAGACAATGATTTCCCAGGAAATAAGGCCTTGTTTTATACACCACTCTACATTTAATGCTTTTAAGTAAAATAGGCCTGAAGGAAATTCTTTCTGAAAGTTTTGGTATGAAAACTAAACCTTTTGGGTTTACTTTAGTCAAAATTAATAGCTCATAGACTATTATAGAGCCTCTTTCTGCTAGAAATGTTTTTCCTGGAAAACAATGGGAATCAGTAGCTCAAAGAGCCCAAAACATATGCTTTTTTTAAAACCAGGCCGGCAAATTAAACCCTATGATTTGTTTGGTTGATGTGAATTTTTTACTAAAACCTCAAAAAAAATTAAGAAAAATGCTTTGTACATAAGAAGTGTATAGCCTTGACTTCCAATTACTAGAAAGAGTAACTTTGCCAGGAGCTGAAGACATCTCCTGAAGTATGACATTGGGATTCTCTCTGACTGTCCCCACCCTGCCAAGTGCACAGGGCTGAAGTATCTAGGAAGTGAATCCGTATATAGTTGTGCGTGTTCTAATGGGTCAGTTTCTGTCCTTCCATTACTTTTTTTTTTTTTTTTTATTTCTAAGACCTGATCCAAAATATACTTTATACCCTATTTGATCACTTGATCTTTGGAGATCAAGGAAGGTGCCTTGATGGTCATTAAAACCCTTTTACATCTCATTGACTAAACAATTATTGAATTTTTGAATGCATGGTATTGTGCTAGGCTCTGGAGATATAACAATGAACAAAACAGACATTGTCCCTGCTCTTACAGAGTTTTCCTTGTAGTTAGAGAGACATGATGTACCCCTTGCAGTACCTTGAATATAATAGCCACTCAATAAATACTTCTCAAGTAAACAATAATTGGACTTAAAAATTGCATTTTTATCATGTTATTTTCCACTTGAAAATCTCCCATAGGTACTCTCTGAGAATTCGGAGAAATGGTTTCTGACTTATGGAGTTTTCATTTGAACTTGGGAGATAAATATGTAGAGAGTATTTTCAAAAACAAACAAATAGTACAAGAATCCACAGGATAGATACCAGAGAACAGATACTAAACATCACAGACAATGAGAGGATGAAATAATCACTGAGCTAGAACACTGTGAGAATGCTTTAGAAGGACCTGGTCCTCACCCTGTACATGAGACTAGAGCCCTCTTCCCATCCTTCAGCTAGATCCTCTTCTTTGATGATTTCTTGGCTCCTCTAATAATATTTTCTATCTCCATTTTTGATGCTACCATTACATGTCATATATTTTCCATGTTATTTGTCACATCAAAATATAATTGTCTGCTGATAGGTAAAATTTCACCACTAGCATACGGACTTCTTGAAGAGTGAGATGTGTCTTTTTTATTTTCTGCCCCATGGCCTAACAGAATCTGAACACACTTAGAGGTCATTTAATAAGTAAATGTTAAATTAATGTTGATACTTACCCCAGAAAACCCACCCTGAAACTATCACAGCCCATCACTGAATGCAGATATGCATTCAATATCCTGATAAAATAATTCCTGTCTCCATAATGAATTCCTAAATGACAAACAGGGTTAAAGGAATAAGCAAACATTGCCAAAAGGACTGTGATTTTTTTACTCGATTTCTTCACAGACAAGAAATTGATATCATAGTCTCTTAGGTCTCCAGAAGTAGGGAAAGACTAAAAAAAAATAATAACTAATATTATTTCATTCTTATCCCTTGCCAGGTACTATGCATACAAATACTTTTTATGCATTAAACTATTTAATTTGTGTAGCAACCCCGGGAGGTACTGTTGCAGGGAGCGACACCTGATAGAGGAAATCGGACTGTCAGACAACTTTGTTAGAGGAAGGAGAATTTATTAGCCAGCAGAGCACATGGGGCTTAACAGCACCAGAGCACAAGGTCACCTTGGTTTGATTTCTTGCAGTTTATATACCTTTACAGTGTCCATACAAGGGGCATGTAATTCCTTTGTCTGAGATTTTATGTGCACCTCGTTACTCAGGATGGAGAGGAAGAGTTTTGGGTAGGGAGCTGCAAGGGGGAAGGAATTTTCAGACCACTGGTCTTATCTATTTACAGGTCATTTGTCTTATAGATGTTGCAAGAGTTTCCAGAATGCCAGTTAAAGATTTATAGGATGTGGTTAATCTATAACCGGCTGAGTCGGTCATTTTTGCAAGCCCTTCTCTTTGCATTTTCAGATGCATCTTCTCTTAGTGTATACTATCATTTTTTTTCTATTTTTAAATGTGTAAAATGAAACTCAGAGATGTCATTCACCCAAAGTCACAATACCAGTGAGTGATCAATCTAGTCAGGGTTTTACTTAAGGGACTCAGACTCTTCACCACTATACCAGCTAAGTCAGTGGCACAAATTTGTTGTGGTGGCATCTGAGATATAACTGTACTATGAGTGGAAAATATTCCAAAGTGTGAAATATGCTTCCCTAGATGCAACAACTACCAGCTTTGGGTGGGCTCTTTCCTTTCTCGGGCTTTCTCTTCCTTCTTCAACATCCGAAGGGCTTCGGATCCTCCTTTTTGGAAGGTGGAGAATGTTCTCAGATTGTCCTATTTTGAACAGCAGCCAAGATTTTTTCTTAGAAAAGTGTGGTTACCTCAAGCTAGAGAAGCTTACTGAGTCATTTGGAGGTCAAGTAGGAAACAGATGGCACACACAAATTGTTTACTTTCACGAAAGTTGAACTGTTTACTGAAGTGTAGGCATAGTGGACAGAAATCACAAGGAATATTCCATAACCTGGATCTAGTGACAGCAAAGTGCACTATTACCATCCCTAGGCCTGAAGGGGAAACAGGAGAAAATCCCAGAAGGAGAGAGGCCTCTGTGGAGAGGATGACCTGACAGACTCTGATGCATGGAAGGAAAAGCAGTCTGTGAAGACTCTGTAAGGATCGAGCCTTCATCCTCGACCTTCTGTGTGCATTCCCCATTAGATGAATCTATCAGAAGCTACAGGGCAAAGAGCCCTTTGATGGACAGTCCAAACCAGTTAGTGTTCTAGGGCACAGAGCAGGGTGAAGAAGGGAGAAGAGAACTAAAGATATCTGATACAGCCCCTGAGGCTGCTCGAATTTTTCCACTTACTCTGGAGGTGGTCTTCAACTAAAGGTCATCTTCTTACATATTCAGAGTATTGGAAATTTGAATTTCTAGAATGGACTTCAGAGAACACTGAGGCATCCAAACAATGAATGCAGAAATCTTCTTTGCAACATTCCTGACAGCTTCTGCTTGGACACCTCTAGCAGTGGAGAACTCATTAACTTGGAGTGAACACAACCGAAAGCTTCTAATGGTTGGAAAGTTCTTTCTTATGTTGAATCCTAATCTTTCCCTTTAGCTTGTACCCATGGGTTCTAGGTCTGTCTCATAGTACCTACATAGACCAAGTCTGTTTCTTCTTCCCAGTGACAAATTATCACAGATTTTAAATGGCTCCCATGGCTCAGGTTCAGTCTTCTCTTTTCCAAGTTAAAAATTCTTAAGAAGTATTCTCATCTTCTAGACACAGCATTTGGCAACACATACCAGTTTGAGGGAAACCAATTTGATCTCCTGACCTTTCTAAGGCTTTCTTATAAAAATGTGGAGAGTGCTTTAGACTTAGAACCCAAAAATATGCTAAGAACTGGCTGCGCCAGTTATTTCAGCTCATGGGGCATGAGTCCTCATCAACTGGCGAACATGGAAGTAGAAGTACCCCACTTCATAGAGCTGAAGTGAGGATCGCGTTGGAAAATACAGGAGAGAAAACATGGTGTGGTAGAAAGGGCACAGGCATTCATGCCAAATTGTGCTGGCATCAAATCTAGTTTCACTTTATGATTATAAGCTAGCCATTTGTCAACTAAGAGTTGTTGACATATTTTTAAATGGGATTAATATACTCAGGCACATGCATAATATTTGGGGGTCTCAGGACAAGAATTAAAATGGAAGCCCACGTACCATATGTATACAATTTATTCAGCCCAACTATTTAATATTTATAGTTAATACACACAAATAAAATTCTATCTTCCTACCTTGGCAAACATACCTTCCCTTGCAGCATGAAAGTCCAAGTTGAAATTTAAAGTTCTCAGACTTTGTAGTTCCTCAATGGAATGTAGTGTCATGGAGAAGTTGACCTCAAGGCATCGGTCCCTCTCTTGGCCTGCAGTCCGTCTCCTATCTCCAACCCCAGTACTGTCATGCCTCATGAAAAGCTTGTGCACGTACACCTGCACACCAAAGCCTGCATATCCAGTCTTCACTCAAACCCCAGCAAACAGTCACTCCTAGGTCACATCTCGGAGTGAAGCATATGCATGCCAGCAACACAGTCTACCTCATCGGGGATGAACCTGGGGACATTTACAGAGGCCTTGTAAGCAGGATTAAGTCTGCTCGGCAATGGAGTTAAGGAGTTCAGGGTTTCAGGGTGTAGTTGAGAAGGGGATTTCAAGTATGAATAAGGAAGCTGACTTTGTCCTACAGCTCCTAGCCCTGTGGGGAGAGGAATGGCTAGAGAAGAGCTAGAGAGATGCCTAAAACTTGAGGGTCCATGGCAAAGAAGTCCTTTTTGCAGAGGTTTAAAGATGATACCAGTGATACTTAATTTTCAAAACTATTATAAGGATTAACAAATAACATAGAAGGAAAATATACAGAACATATAAATAACAATGTTAACAATGTTAAATGATATAAATGTTGTTGTAGCTACTGCTGCTATTGTCATCATCATCATCACCATCATCATCATCATCAACATCATCATTAGAATATGCTTGGAAAACCATTAGATGCTATAAGAACACAAGTAGTATTTTGGGAATGCTGACCCCAGTGGACCCTATGAGATACTGACAGACCTTGTCAAGGAGAATGTACATCTGTCATGGCTGTGAGTTTGCAGAAGCTCTTTAAAATCTAGACCAGCACTATAGAGGGGTATCTCTGAGGGGTTTGAAAAGTCTTGTTCTAAACTTTATGGTTCTAAATTTCCTTTTACTAAATGAAGCTTTTGCATAATTCAGCAATTATTCTAGTTTTATCATCCCAAATCACTAAGAGATAATTTAATAATCAAAATAAATTGCTAGCTTGGTATGATGCAAATACAGGAGGCTTTGCACTACTAGGTCACCTGTCTCAATTCCACCTCCCTGCTTTTGGTCACCTCAATCCCACGAGAATAGTGCTTGCCTCTTGTCCCTTTGTCCTTGATGTGGTATTTAACTTCAGTGTATACCTTCCTTTCACCAGTGTCGTTACCCCCATCCCGAATAAATGGCAGCCCTGTGACTATTTTCTGCCCAGAGAATTCTGAGATACTGTCACCACACAGATGGGTTGATATAATTTTCACCTGGAAAATATTGTAAAATGCATTTTTATCACTATCAAGAAATGATAGAGTCACAGAATCTCAGCTTAACTAAAGATCTTATCCTTCAACTTTCCATTCAGAGAAGAATCCAATTACAAGTCTCTGAGAGAACATCATTCAACTTTTGTTTTTGTCTGGATAGCCCTGAAGATGGGGAATTTAGCCTTCCATAAGGCAGCCAGTTCCATTGTTAGGTATCTTAAGTGTTCAGAAAATTGTTTGCCTACAAGCTTTTAACCAACAGTTATGTGCTAGGTACTGGGCTAGGGGCCCAAGATGTAATGATGAGCAAGACCATCCTTGTCCTCAATGAACTCTGGATGTTGAGCCAAATGTTAAAAAATACAGTGTAAGTTAGTGGGCTCTGGAGTCCGATTTGCCAGGTTTCAATACAGCCAATAATACAGTACCTACATAATTTCAGCTATAAGATGAATAAGGTCTGAGGATCTAGAGTAAATTGTGAATATAGTTGATAACACCATACTGCATAATTGAAATTAGCTAAGAGAATAGAATTTCAATATTCCGACAAAAAAAAAAAAAGATAAACGTGAGGTGATATATGTGTTAATTAACTAGATGGGAGAAATTTTTTCACAATGTATATCCAATCATCACAACATAAATTTTAAATATCTTAAATTTTTATTTGTCAATTATAAAATAATTAAAAATATATAAGTAATTAATGTACAAGTGATTATATTTGTATAATACTGTTATTTGTATAATATGATATAATTATTAATATAACACAATACAGTTGTGGTTAAACTGACTTAGCTGGGCTCTTGCTAAAGCTAGATTTTATAAGGAATTGCACAGATGGGCCTAGAAGAATGTCCAGAATATTAACTCCTGACCAAAGTTTAGTTAAGCATCTCTGTCACTTTGTGGAAAGTACTGTCTGTTCTAAGAGGTCCATCTTTATTATTCAAACCCTACTGCTGAGAAGAATCGGGTGTCCCCAAGAAATTTGAGAACTGGTAGTATTTTTTAAATAAGACTTCCTTTCTTAAGTGTCGGGTCTGATTCTCGCATGTCTTTGTTTTGGTAACAATATGAACTAAGCCCCATCTCACCTGGTCATCACACAACCTTATGTACAGAATTACTGATTTTTCATGAACTTCAGGCCCCTGCCCTGCTATGAAAGCCAGATATTATAATAGAAATCATACATAATGGCCTTGAGTTTCCATGTATGCCTCTTGGTTATTTCTTTAATATGTTTTATGTTAAATATGAGAAAGTAGATGCTATGACCAAGGAAGTAGAAATGGGTATGATAATAAAAAAGAATAAAGAGATTGCTCTAACAGAACAATTTCTTTTATGGAATAAAGGAGAAAGAGGCCCAGAAAATTAGCCCATTAATATAAAGTTATGGTCTCCCAGTCTGCTGATGAATTAGACTCTAGTATGTAGTTTAAGTGTGTGTGTGCGTGCGTGCATGTGTGCATGCACACGTGTGTGTGTGTGTGTGTGTGTGTGTGTGTGTGTGTGTGTGTGTGTTATGTCTGAGTCACACTCTGGACCTACTGAAACAGCATCTTTGGGTTGAGGGAAGCAGGTGTTGAAGGCAGACATGGAAATTTGAAGGAGTTCTCAAGAACTGCTCATTCGAAGTTTATCTTTCTCACATTTGTTTCTTCTTGCTAGTTAAAAAAACAGAATGTGATTCTATGGAATTGAATAATAATTCAACAGTCAAACAAGCCTATGTTAAATCATACTGTCATGCTATAACTCAACAACCTGTTGAGAATGAAATATTTCCCCTGGAAATTTTCTCAGTCTTTGGTGACTTGGTGACAGTTTGATGTCACATGTAAACTGATCATTCACAAAGTGACTTCATAATGGTGTCTGAGGTTCTCACAATGGGGCTACAGCCCCTGCTCATCAGAAGAACTGAGCTTCTGAGGATTTGCTAGGAAACTCTTGACTGAAGATACTCTGGTGAATGACTGACATTGTTCCTTTATGAAAAGATGAAAACTTTCTTTGTGGCTATCTTGACTACTGGCTATTTCTCATGTAAGGATTTGTCAAAGAACATTGGGGAGGGAGTAAACATTTGATCTTCCAAGGGAAGTAACAAGCCAATAATAACTATTTTCTAGATATAGAAATTTTTGAAACTTTGGAATTTCACAGAGAATTTACTACCTCAACTACAATGAATATCAGTGGTTGAATCCATTTTTTAATATTCCAGTAACTCTGCCATAATCAAGTTCAGACTTGAGATATTTTTAAGGGATGATCTATGAGAGGTGTGATTAATATCTGACAAATAATTTGGTCTTTTGAGTTAATAATCAATTTCATCTCTCCTCCCTCTTTTTCCTAATACTTATATACCATACTTCCCCACACACTGGTATTTTGTGTGTGTGTGCTCACACACAAATGCCTTCTAAACAAAGCAGTGTCAATTGCTTCCTAACTCCAGCAAAATGACACCAACAAGGGAAGCCCATGATGTGAAACTAAATATCCTGGCATCGTGGCTCAGGTAGAGAGGAAGGTAAGGAGAAGTTTCAACTGCAGCAACTGAAAAAGACAGGCTGTGAAATAGAAAATAAAATATGAAGAGTGTAAGAACTTATCAGAAGTGAAGGCAGAGTTCTGTCAGCAGGTAGCCAGGATGACTATCAAGAACTAGACATTTTCCTAAAATGGGTCTACACAATGTAGGTGATCTTCAGAGTGCTAGAAGACAGAGCTTGGGTTTAAATCTCTTCTGCCTAAGGTGAGGTGACACGTAGGAGTGGGCGAAGGTCGAATTCTCAGATGGGACATTAAATGTCCCAGGCACAAGGAGAGGAAGGAAAAAGTGTTTGGGAACAAGGCATGGCCAGATAAACCTTGTGTGGAAGAGCCACATATTTTTCTATGATATTGGTGATCACTTAATGGGCTAATTAACTGTTCACAAATTAACACTACATTGTTTTTATTTGATCCTTTTTTCTAAACATTTTGTTTCAGATATTTTTGGCCTATATCAATTTAAGGTAAGTTTGCTACTTCTTGCATAAGAGTGATTTTTTTTTCCAATCTTAGACTTATAGTATTTCTATTAGGTTGAACCATATTAAACCATATGAAACTGCTAATATTTGACCATTTTTGATCTCCATAATGGCAATTCATATGGTTCTATCTAAACATTTCTGTCAAAATAGGTCTTGAGTAAAACCAGGACTTATCCCTGTCTCTTACTACTCTTTCATCTGCTTACATACATGCCACTGGCAATCAAAACTCTGCATTTAAAAAAAATATTTCCTCCTTCTAAATTCGTTGTTCTTGCCTGCTTTCAAGGCCTTTTAACTTCTTTCCCAGGTTATTGCAATAGCCATCTAAATCTCCTTGCATTTAGTCTAATCCAGGGGTTGGTGAACTACAGCCATCTGTTTTTGAAAATAGCTCTTATTGGAACACAGACATGTTCGTTTGTTTACGTATTGTCCCTGGCTGCTTTCAGCTTACAACAACAGAGTCAAGTGGCTGCAACAGAGACCATGTGGCTTAAAAATTAAGAAATATATATCATCTGGATCTAAATAGAAAAAGTTGGTCAATCTGTGCACTAATTTTCTCCACAACCATAAGAATGGATCTTCTAAAATGCAAATCGTATTGAGACATCCCTCTTTTTAGGAGTTCTGTTACCCTGAGGATAAACTTTTTTGCATGCCTTACAATACCCTCCTTAACCCAGCCTGTTTCTCCTTGAAAGGAGAACTCCCTTTCTCTCACCTTAGGTTCTAGTTAACCCATTTGGGGGTTCATGCTATTCCAGTTTTATCTTTGTGTATTTAATTTCCTCTACTTAAATTATCTTTCTTTCCATACTCATATCCAATTCTAGAAGTCATTTTCATCTTTTAAGGAATTAATTCATTGGTAAACACTTCCCAAGCAAACGTGTAGACTTAATCATCAAAAGAGGAGATAAGAGACAGAAATAGTATTCTCCGAAGAGTGATCTGTTTAGTATTAGTGACAATTTTAGTGACAATTTTAGTTACTAATAGTATTAGTGACAATTTTTGTTACTATGTCAATGATATACTTTATGGCAATAATTATAGTTTTTCTTTAATGTATGTTAGAAAAATATATAATTACAACTTCAAATCCAGGATATCATGGATATTCATCCTTACAATAAATCTAAGGTTAGTAGTCAAGTTTAAAAAGTCAGCAAATTAAAAAAAAATACTTTTTAAAGAAAAATGGCACATAAATATGGAAGGAACTATGAACCAAGTGATTGAAGTTTGGAAAACATTGCCATAGGTAATGAGAGCCACTGAAATTTTGTAAACAGGGTAGTAGCCCGATATACTAGCTATCAGGATATACTGTGATCTGAACCGACAGAGCAGGAAATTGTGGCAGCTAATTCCTAATCTGCTTGTTACATAATGCTTATGAACTTTCCAAGCCCTCCTTCTGCCTGTAGACAAATTATTCTGCCGCTTGAGGCTCTCTAAGTCCACCTTACTCCGACTCTGGTAGTATTGAAGAAAGTGAAATAAAATGGGGAGATACTGGGAAAATCTGAATATGGTAGGTTCTTCCCTCACTGCCCCAGCTTCCTAAACCCCAGAGGACTGAATTATATAACTATATAACTATAACTATAGAAATATAGAAATATATATTTATATAACTATATACCTATATAACTGTGTGTGTGTGTGTGTGTGTGTGTGTGTGTGTGTGTGTGTGTATGTGGCCCATGCCAGAGTGGGAGCACACAGTGTGACCCTATCCAGGCACCACAGTTAAAGGGGAGTTTCGATGAACTTAAAGGATTCCAGAGGCACCTGGACAGTAGTTTCAGTCATTTTTTTCACTTCCCAGAATGGTTTGCTTCCCTCCTAAAAGGTTGCAGATGTATATTACATGGTCCAGGCTGTATAGCCTCAGCTGCCTTCCAAAGTGGAAATCCCAAAGATTCTGGCTGCTTAATTTAAGATAAGAAAGTTTTGATGTTTGAAGTTTAAATGAAGACATAGTTTTTCATTATCTCCTCTCTGCACAAGATAAAACTCCCACGTGTTTATAACAGAAGCTATTAAGAGGTCATTGCAGGATGGAGAGTTTGACCTGTGAGTTTTGTTTTAGGAAATTTCATGCAGTTATTACCAAAGGAAGTCTGTACAACGGAGACAAATATGCACCATAAAAGTCAGCCCACTCTGCGCCTCTAATAATGTTACTTATTCGAACTCCTGTATGTTCTGCTTCGTTAACAAGTAAGTGAAAACACCAAACCCAAAACAGAAACTTCTTTCGAGAGTATAATGTGTAGCTGACTGACAACACTTCCACATATTTTGGAAAATGTGTGTGACTTCAAGATGTGATTCTGTAAACTAAACACAATATCACTGCAGTTTCAATTCCCCTGGTTGAACCCAAGGTGGGTGAGGGTAGCAGGGACTAAACAATTGAGATTCTGAGCCCCAACCTCCAACTGCAGCAGAGAGGCCTCTCATTGCCTGTTTTAAACATTAGATTCAGTATGAGATTTTTGTGGAAAAGGTTTTGTTCCTAAAATGTTTGAAGGTCATAGCTCTAAGAAAAATCACCCTTTTCAAGATAAGACTAAGGCAACAAGTCTCAGTATTCAGTGAGAAGACCCTGGATTGGGTCTCGCCCCTGTGGTTAAGTGATGTTGGGAAATTCCTACAAACCTCAAAGTTCTTATCTGCAAATCTGAGATTATATTGACTGCTTCACTTGCTAAACATGCTTCTGACCACACTGACTCCTGTCTTGATATTTCCAAAAGCCTGAAAGCTTTTTCCCTGCTTTGGGACCTTTGGGCAAAATCTCCTCTCCTACGAGAATGTTTTCCCCATGCCGTTCACAGGGCTAGTTCTTCCTCATCATTTGGGTTTCAGCCTAAATATTTCTTCCTTATAGATCTCTTCCCTGACCATCCTACCTAAAATAGATTTACCTCTGATATTTTTCATGTTAATCTGCTTCCTTTGTAACTGTTTCCTTCGTAACCATTATCATAATTCCCAGATACCTTATTTTTCTGTTTCTTTATTTTTGGCCTGTCACCAAACGTAAGCACCATGAAGTCAGAAGACAGGTTTGTGACTTATTCCTAGCACTTAACACAGTGTCTGGCTTCAAGTAAGCATCTTAAGTTGTTGAATGAATAAATGAATGAATAGGTTCTTGGGATGAATGAATTGATAATGAATATAAAAAGAATTTTTAAACTTATAGGTAAATTTAAAAATTTTTTGATTCCATGTATTGGCTCAATTTCTCAGAGATGAAAGTGTGATTAAGAGTGAAGACTCGGATCCTATAAACTTGGATCAGAATTTCAGTGTTTCTATTTAAACCGTTTGACCAAGGACAGTTAACATTAGTATGTACCTGAGAATTTGGCTGTGAGAATAGTAAACAAATAATGCATAAAGAGGGCTTAGCATAATGCCTGTCACATAATAGGTCCTTATTAATTAACAGTGGTCAGTGTCCTTGTGTTGCTTTCAACTAGAGGACCAATCAACCATGGTTTGCATGAGCCTGTGGGTTTTCCTGGGATGAGAGACTTTTAGTGCTAAAACAGGACAGTTTCAGACAAACCAAAGTAGTTGGTCACTTTACTATAAACAGGCCTTCGCATCTGGCCCCTGGTTCTCCTCCTAAACAATCTCAAAACCACATCTCATAGGCCTTCAATTTCATGGCGCACACTGAGATTCTTTAGAGGGAAGAGAAACTGTACAGATGATTCCTACCACTTCTCCTAAATTTAGTATTAGCTTTCTACTTTCATTCTTTCTTCAGACTTGCTGTCTGCCCTCTTCTCTATGGATCCCAAGTTTTCACGGAAATGAAAAATAACTTCTCAGTGCTAAGAATTTATCCTTAGGGTTTTAATTTAAAAGCAGGGTGAATAATAAATTCACTCTTTTAAAGTACACAATCCAGTGGTCTTTAGCATACTCACAGAGTTTTGCGACCATTACCACTATCTAGTTTCAGAATAATATTTGTGAAAATAAATCTGTATCCATTCTATCATTGCCCTAGTACCTGGTAACCACTAGTCTACTTTCAGTCTTTATGAATTTGCTTATTCTGGACAATTACTATTAATGGAATGATACAATATGTGGCCTTTTGTTTCTGGCTTTTACCATTCAGCATAAGGTTATCAAGGTTCATCTAGGCTGTAGAATGTATCAGTTCTTCATGCCTTGTAGGGTTGATTAATTGTATGGCTATACCATCACGTGGCTGTAGCACATTGTTTTTATAAATTCTTCCGTTAATGAACATTGGGTTGTTTCCAGTTCTTGACTATTATGAATAACATTGCTATGAGCATTCAGATACAAGGTTTTGTGTGGACATATTGTTTTCATTTCTCTTGGGTATGTGCCTAGGAGTGGAATTTCTCAAATAGTTCTTAGCATCTCCAAAGACAATAGCAGGACTACAGGGAAGTACAATTTTCTCAAATAAAATGTGCTCCTGTTCCCATTGTGGTGCTACCACCTAAATATCCTCATCCATGCCGCTCCCTGATGTTTAGTACACCTGTATCCTACTGCCAATCATCTTTTTGTCCTAAGGCAGTTGGAAATTTGTCCTGCTTCTCCTACGCGGCCATTTCGGAGAGAGTTCACATAGAAGAATGATCTGAGTGCCCAACTTTCACATTTATCTCCTTTAGCCTGCAGTTGCTTTCTTCTCAGATTATCCAGGTGTGCAAAACGCAGGCCAGCACATGCGCATTATAAGATGAGGGGCTATGCACGCTTTTACGCTAACCGTACATCATACTTCCGGTTCCAGTTCAGGTTCTGCCTAGTACTTTCTACATCCTGCAGCTTGAGTGCGCCAAAAACCTCTGGCTGAACATTTTGCTTAAAGGCTTATCCTTTTTAAGCCATATACGATATGATTTTTTTATTCTATAATGTTGTTATTTTTCACAATGTTAATGACACAATGTTAAGTTTAAAAAAATGGAAAATATAAAGATATAAAATGTATGACAGTATGATCAAACTTTTGAAAAATATAGTTATTACATGTATATACAGAAACAAAATATTAAAGAGAATACATAATGGGGATCTTTTAAAAACCTACAAATACTCCTGATTTTAATTTAATGCTTATTACATGCCAGGCACTGTTCTTGGTGCTATATAGGAATGATCTCATTCAATATTCAAAACAATTCTATAAAACAGGTATTGATATTAACCCTCATTTTGTAGATGATGAAACTGAGGCTTAGAGAAATTTAGGAACTTACCCAAGATACCATAGTTCACAAGGGGAGAAACTAAGAAACAAATCCCAGAATCCATCATTCAGAGCCCTCAAGCTTAACTTCACATTATCTTATCTCACGATTAGAATCTTATATTTGTCCAGAGTTTTGGGATTTTTCAAAATGATTTCTCACATTTATCCATTTGTCCCATGAACAATCAATGAATGCCTAGAATGTTCTAGACACTGTGCTATATGCAGGATAAGAAATAAAGGAATAAGATACTATTACTCTCAGGCTATTACTATAAATAATATATAATTATAAACTTGCTATAACTTAGAAAGTACTTTCCCTACAGGGTACCATGAGACCTGTACCAATACTGCATGGTAGGTGGGACAAGATTATTCACTATTTACACATAAAAAGAAAAGACTCCTAAGTTAATTGTTTTGTCCAATGTCAAATAGAAAGTATTTACAGAAAATGAACAACGTTTTCGTCATTTCACAGTAGCTCCTATGTGGCTCTTAATTTTTTTAATGAGCCACATTTTTATGTGTGAAAAATGCAACGGCAAAAGTCCATTGACTACAATTTAGCTCAAAATGTAGTAATTGGCTTGCTGTTGTTATTACATTTATGCTTAAGAAGACAAATATTTTCACTGAAGTTTTCCATGCTGCTATATTTATCTTGTTTTTGATCATTATGCTCTTTGGATCCAACAATGAGTCCTTACTGTTACTAGTTCACTGTGCACTTTCACAGTGAGCCCCAGTAGGTACCCACCATTATGATCGTTTTAACAGATAAGGTAATTCTGGTTCAGAAAAGCAAAAGATTTTTCCAGGGTTCCTGAGTAAGTCGTTATTTCTCCCTCCCTCTACTTATTAACATACAGGTTGACATATTTGCTGAAAGCTCTAATAACATTTTGCGATGATTATCAAGTAGAGGGATCTCCGGGGTGGAAGTCAGGGGAGAGGCAAATCTCTGTAGCTATGGCTATTTATAAGTCAGGAGTTTTCAAATCAAGGCCTCTCGTTCCTTAAAGTACTTATTAAGCCACAACTAGGATAGGAGGAAGAAAGGTTATATTTCATACCAATGGTCTCTAAATATTTATGTCGATTTCCCTTAGAGCTTTGCAATGGACTCTTCATGTTCAATACTTTGGAAAATGTGCAAAAATCTCAAAAGTGTTATAATTTTTCTTCATTTGTCATGAGTGAGAGCATTTGAATCAAGCATCGTCTTTCCTTCAAAAAGTGGAACTCATATTGCCTTATTTAAGAAAAGTCAATAAATCTTATTTTATGGAAATCTCCTCTTTAACTCAAGTATATTTAATGTGATGCACCACAATTGTTTGTTTCTAAAAAGTACAGAGCTGAATAGAAAGTGACCCCTGACTTTGACCAACTCACTAAATGGTAGACTAATTGGACAATTCATTCACTTAATTCAGTGAATAGTCTTTAAGTGCTTATGACACTGAGAGACTTGCCTAGACGGTGGATTCTCATTGGTAATCAAAACAGGTCTGAGCCCTTACAGTTTATAATTCAGTGAGGGAACAAAAAAAAAAAAAAAAAAAAAGAATGATTATTAAACAAAATGATAAAATGTGAGAAAGAGAAAATCCATGATATGCAGGAACTGACCTTGATATTGTTACAGAGTGGCCTCCTGCTCACAGAGAGACCTTGATGTTCTCTTGTTTAGCATAATTTCACAGAACATGTTAATGTGAAACGCACTCTGTCACCAAAGACAATACCACTCCAAAAACATGTCTTAATACAGTCAAACATGAACATTATTTTAACTACACAATGCCAGACATCCCCTATCTAGACCGAAATGACTGACTGCTTCTTGTTTACCAGTTACAACTCTAGCCTTTGGTTATTCTTCCCTCCTTCAAAATAAGACTTCCTAAGATCAAATCACAGAATTGCTCCCACTTCCTGAGGGAATCTAATCCAAAGCAAAGCCAGTCTTTCCTAAAATTTTCCCAAATTAACCTAACAATCCCCAATCCTACATCCTTTCTGATATCCTTTTATCGAGACACACTATGGCTTCTCACGTGCCTGTAGCCTTGCCTGGTTACCTGACAGCTCTCCCAGTTCTTCTAAGATAAAGGCCCTACAGGGAATGTGAATTTTGTGGCTGGGACTCTGAACCATTCCAACAGGTCTCTCTGACAGTAAACATCTGCCTGAACAAGCTCAGTAAGTAAGCTACACCCTCTAGTGGGGAAACCACATGTAAAATATCAAACTTCCTTTGAAGAATAGCACCTGAGAGAAAGTCTGATTCAAAAGGAATGAATTAAATTAAAAAAAAAAAAAAAAAAAAGATGTGTGTTGGGGGAGGATTTCCATGGCTTCTGTACCTAAAAATCCAGAGGAATCTCTGCATTCAGGCATGGCTAGCTCCAGAGTCTCAAAATATGTTGGAAATTTTTCTCTCCAGTTTTTAGATTCATCTCTGCTTTCTTGATGTTGTCTTCATTCTCAGATAGGCTTTGATCACCCCACCTCACCCCACCCCCATCCGGCTGGTAAACCTTGGCAGTTGTAGAGTTATACAATTTCAGTAGAGGAGAGCTTTCCTTTGCCAAAATGTCTAACAAAAGATTTGAGGCTTATTAGACTGGCTG
Source organism: Eidolon dupreanum (assembly GCA_028627145.1). Lineage (NCBI taxonomy): Eukaryota > Metazoa > Chordata > Mammalia > Chiroptera > Pteropodidae > Eidolon > Eidolon dupreanum. The sequence goes on along the minus strand of CM053515.1, from coordinate 18,829,736 downwards.
GGATAAGATTCCTGAACCAGTTGTTATGGCTACAAGCATGCTTAGCTCTCACTGAAATGGACTGAATTACAGGGCATTGCAGGAGCCAGAGATAAGGCAGTCCCACTATATGAACTAAAAGAGGATGAATAATTGTCCTTCAAATGAATATTGAGGCACTATTGTCAGGAGAAATGAATGCAAGGCAAGCATAAACAACAGATGCTTTGGCATTATATTTCTGGATGTTACATCTCCCTCCCCTGAGTCTGAGGTGGTCCTCAGGCCTACCCAAAGCTCAATCTCCTGCTATTTTTCTGCCTTTACTACAGTTAACTATTTAGCCTTTTTGTATCATAATAAATTATGATATACATGGGAGGTGAAACACTTTACTATCTTGGTAGAAAGCAAGGCAATTTCACCCAGAGATCTAAGCTTCTTGGAAAACACACTTTCATAACAATACAAAATTATTTGACTTTCCATTCCACAAATTGTGGAAAGTCTGGTGTCCTCCCAATTTCAGAGGACCCCAGGGCATTTATGTTCTCACGGTTACTACTTGTTCTGAATCCCTAATTTTGCAGAGTTCTCCAGCAGCCCCTCATTTCACCTTCTGATTCTGATGCCTCACTCTCCATCACTCTGGTGCATGTTAGACCCTCCTCATATTCCTTCATTCCTCAAGCACTCACAAGGTTATTTGAGGGTAACAAATGTTTTCTGAAGGTTTATAATAATAGAGGAGAATAATGGCTAATACAGCATAAAAAATATATCAGGATTCTTTTGGTTAAAAATGATGAAAATCCAACTGAAACTTAGATTAAGCCAAACAAGAAATATGTGAATTCATGCAATTAGGAAGAGCCAGGGTGGGTCTTAATTCAAGCACAGCAGAATCCACAGACTTAAACAACAGGAGTCTTATCTCCATCTGTGCCCTCCATTAAACGCTGGTTTTCTCATCTCCCACAAAGACTCCATCTACATGATAATGGCTGCTACCACCTAAGCCCTGTGTCCTTATAGCTCAGGAGTCAAAAGGAAAAGATTGGAGGTGGGAAGGGAAACCCAGGGCCCAGCCAAACACCCCTCTAATCAATGTGCAACTGCAATCCCCAGATATGGGAAAGAGAATGCTTTTTTAAGTGATCAAGTGTCTTATAATCCCCCACCCCCCAAAAAAATTAAATTTAAGCATAGAAATGAGGATTAAATCACATCTATATTATTTTGTGTGAAGAAAGTCTATAAATGTCATGTAAAATATTTGTCATGTTTTTAAAAAATATAGCATAATAAGGAATGTGATGGATGAATCTTATAGTTCTGATTTGAAATTTTTAAATGGTTTAAACATAGAATTTTAAGTTGAAAGAATGAGAATTTTATTAAGACTAAATATTGGCATTTTGAGAAGTTGTTTGCCTATTTATATGATTAATTGAATAAAATTATAACATTTATTTGGAAAGGTTTTGTTTGTTAAAAAAAAGATTCTGTTTGTTAAATTTAAGTGCTTAAAAGAAAAAAATGGAGTAAATAAGGTTTATCCATTCATTCATTAATTCCTTCTTTCAACAAAATGTAATTATGTGCCTCTCCCCAATCTGTTTATTTTTGAGGAATTTATTCACCCTATGGTTATTTGATTGTCTGCCTCCTCTTACCTAACTGAAGATAGAAACACATTGACTTCTGCTCACAATTGTTTCCTTGCACCTAGTTGGGCCCTAGAGCAAGCACTCAGGAAATATTAATGAATGAATAAACCATGTGAGGCTCATAACACAACCAGCTTTTGAAAACTGTTTTCACCCTGTTACTTTTGGAATTTAAGGACCATTCATTTTTGTACCAGTGTTGGGTACACCTAGATGGGCCCAGTTCATCAGCATCTTCCATTTCTTTCCTTGCGATGGCTAAATGAAGTTTTTGCCTACAGGAGGGGCAATTTGTTCACTCAGCCAAATGCAGTAGAGTTATAGGATATGTAAGGGAAAAGGTGAGTCCTGCATGCAGTTGGAACATGCTGTTCGTGAAGGGAAATGAGATTGAAATGTTAGGCTGCAACCAATGCATACTGGGCCTTGGACATCTGTTTAACAAGTTACAAGCATATTCCTTGGGTTTCAAAGTTCAAGGAAAAAGGAGCTATTGACACAATTCTCATGATGCTTTAGGAAGACAATTAATCAAATTGTCATTTGCAGAAAAATTATAAAATTATAAGAGTGCATAATTTAATAAGAATATAAATTTTGAAGTCAGATTGCTCAAATTTCACAGTGATTCTTTGCAATTCTTTGCATGATGTTTAGCAAAAGACTTAACCTCTTTGAACTTAAGTTGTATTACTTATAAAATGAGGCAAGTGATATTTACCCCACCAAGTTCTTACGGATTAAATGCAAAGATTTAAAATAATTGGTGAGTGACACTGTAATTAGTTAAAAGAACGAAAAGACAAAAACAAAGCAAACGCAATAAAAATAAGAATCTGTGAGGAAGGAAGAAGCTAAAGCCAGGATGATGAGACAGAGAGATGGAGTTAATAAGTAGTGACACAGAAGCCCATAGGGGAAAGAAAAGTGAGTTGAGAGGGTGTTTGCAATTATTTCAAGTGTAGCTGCAAGCAGTCTGGACTGATTTTGGCACCTTCTGGATGCTTGGGCATCCTGACATTCCACTGTGCCAGGATTTCCCAAATTTCACTGAAATGTTCTTTGTAGCTGATATCTCCCAGCATGCCTAGGAGAGGAGACTGTTTCCTAGTCACCTCTATAGCCTTGGTGTCTAACATATTCTTGGGTTCCATATAGCCTTTTAGGAAATGTTGGCTGATGGTAAATATTTCTTGGCCTTTCTAACGATTGATTATCTTTTCTAAAAAGTAACTTTACTCTCATACTTCTAGAGATCAGGATAAAAGATCTGCATTAGATGTGGTGACAGGGAAAACATATTATTAATTGTTAAAGACAGCTTGTTGAGTTTTCTAAGTTTCATCCTTATTCTTTTCACTTTTCTTGTAACATAACCTTGATCTTTTGAAGTATGGTCCAAATTAAAAATGAAAAGCAAGGCTTTGTTGCCTAATGCTCACTCAGAGCTCATGTTTATAAAAGCCTCCCATGCAGGTTTTTCTCCTCCTTCTCCTCCTTCTCTTTCTCCTACTCCTTCTTCTTCTTTTTCTTCTTCTTTTTTTTTTGGTTGTTGTTTTGTTTGTTTATTTGTTTTGCCTAATCTACTACTTTGTGCTTGGCTATGAAACTGCAATTCTCTATGCGTATACATATATACAACACCCTTTCACAAAACTTCCTTATTTAACTTGGAAAAAATGAAGATGCTTTGAAAGTGCACTTCAGAAATATCACATGCTAAGAATTCAGCCCTTAAAACTGCAACTATAGTTGAGAAGGAAGAAAGGAAAAGAGGCCCCTGAACAATTAAATAACAGCTAACCTTTTGTGGAGTTTTTGCTGTGTGCTGGGCACTGTTCTAAGTGGATAAATACTACTCACAAAAAACAAATGAGAGCAAGGAAGTGAAAAAAAAAAAATGGAAACCCTTGTGTGCTCTTGGTGAGAATGTAAAATGGTACAGCTCCTGTGGAAAAATTAAAGATGTTAGAATTAATCCAGTAATCCCACTTTTGGGTACATATCCAAAAGATTGGAAAGCTAGATTCAGAAGAGATATTTGCACATTCATGTTCAATGAAGCATTACTAGCAATAGTCAAGAGGTGGAAACAGCCCAAATATCCACCGATGGATGAGTGGAATGGATTATTATTCAACCTTAAAAAGGAAGGAAATTCTGACACATGCTACAACATGGGTGGAACTTGAAGACATTATGCTAAGTGAAAGAAACCAAAACCAAAAGGACAAATATTGCATGATTCCACCTATATGGGATACCTAGAGACAGAAAGTAGAATGGGGCTAGAGTAGAGAGGGTAAAGGTGGGGTTAGAGTGGGAATTGTTGTTTAGCAGGCACAGAATTTCAGTTTGGAAAGATGAAAAAGTTCTGGAGGTAGATGATGGTGTAATTGCACAACAGTGTAAATATACTTAATACCACTGAACTGTACATCTAAAAATGGTTAAAATTATAAATTTTATTATGTACATTTTACCATAATTTTAAAAAATCATGTAAAGAATTATTCATGTGCAGACTCAAGACTTTTTTACTGGTAGGGCTACCAACCTTCCTTTTTGATACCTGTACTAATAAAATTTACATATGTCCAAAAAATTATAAACAAATGATGTAGTGAGGTAAAGATGGCCACAAAGTTTTTGCTACTCCTTCCTGTAAGAGTTGGAGTCTTATTCTTTTCCCCTTGACTCTGGGCTGGTGTAGTGGGTTCCTTGATCAACAGAATGTGACAGAAGTGAGTTTTAGGACTTGCAAGCCTAGATCACAAGTCCTGATCCATAGCTTTCTCCTATATGCTTGGAACAGCTAACAGAACTCCATACCCAAGTGCGTGCTTCCAGAATCCAGCGCTTTGCTGTGAGAAACGCAAACCAGAGGGAGCGGTCACCTGTAGGCACTCTCTTATGGGTAGCTCCAGCGGAGCTCCTGGGACGCTTCCAGTCCGAATTGCCAATCATGTAACATCCATTTGAGCCTGAAGTTAGCTATAGTCTCAACTGATATCTGACTACAAATGTATAGACCTTAAACTAGAACTGTCCAGCTGAGCCCAGGCAACCCACAGAATCATGACAGTTCATAACAGATTGTGTTAAGCCACGAAATTCTATAGTGGTTCGTTATGTAGGCACCATAACGAGGTCCATTTTCACTTGACAAACCTGAGGTTTAGCGTTGAAGGGTTTGTCGTGGTCTGTCAGGTGGAGGAACATACACTTGAACCAGTCCTCTGGTCCTAAAGCCTGAACAGCTGACCACTAAATACAAAGTTTTTCAGTTAAAAACAGCTGTAAATCGCAGAATCGCGACTAATTCCCCGGTGTTAGACTCTAAGCGCTTCCGGCGCGGCGACGCTGTCACGGAAAAGAAGGACTGTTTCTCCGCCCTTCCCGAGACGCCACTCTTAACATGGTCGCAGCGCATCAACGCCTGTGTAACACACCCAACATGGACATGGGATGAGGGCTCAGCCCCGGATGACAACGCTCCGGAAGTGCCCGAACGACAGCGGAAGCGGAAGCGCCGCGGCGGTGGGGGCCGCGGGAAGCGTCGGTCGCCGTTCTCCCTCCCTCTCAGCCACAATAACAAACGAAGGGCCAGCGTAGGTAAGGCGGCGGCCGAGTGGGCCCCGGGGCGCTAGGCGGGCCGCAGAACCCGGGTTGTGTGCGGCGGGATGGAGCGATCGGAACGGGGGCTCCGGGACTCCCGACCTCCTGGGCTTTCGGTCTCGGGCCGCCTTCGGGCCTAGAGCACCCGGAAAGCAGGGATTAGGTTTGTGGTTGGTTCTTGGCCTTCTAGGCCTTGGTTGCGAGGTTTGCCACCTTGTCTGAATCTGTCCCAAGATTCCAACATCCAGAACCTTCGCTGGGTCTCCATTTCTTCAACAAAATGAGGGGATTTGGCTTCAACAGCTTCTGAGAGCCCATCCCACTCCGGGCCTCACGAGTTCCAGATTTTAGTGTTAAGTTAGTGTTTAAGCCAGTAAATTGGAGGAGGCCTGTAGTTAGCGAACTGAGGGGATGTCCCTGAGCAGGACCCAACAAATAGAAATTTGAGAGGCGCCAGCCCAGGGATCGGGGGCCCCGAGTTCTGGTCTTGCCTTGTCCGCCCACTCACTCTGTGACTTCGCCCAGGTCCATTATCCTTTATGTGGCAAGGTTGCTTATCTGTAAAATAAATGTGGTGGATGCCTCTGATGTCCCTTCTAGCTGTGAAAATCAGATGCACGGCTCCTGTTTCATGGAGCATTTCCTTAGAGACAGACCTGAAAAGTATGCCTTTCCTGCATCCTGCATAGCCAGGAGTTGACTGATAAGAGACGCCTACCGTGTTTCTTTCCAGACAGCAAGCCGGCCAAGGGCAACTGAGCACTGAGAAGGTTCTTGTGCTTCCTGTGCAGTGGGAAGCTCAATCCTGAAGACTTTGTTTTAGAAACCCGTAGAAAACACCAATGTGAAAAATAGGAGACCTTGTTTTTCTTTTGTCTTAAAACTTGCTATTAATTTGCTGGTTCGCTTCGGGCAAATCTCTTCCTTTCTCTGGACTTAAGATTTTTCATCTGGCAAATGAAGGTTAGGTCACTGGTTCTTAGTCCTCTTTCACATACTCTCAGCGCAACTGTAGAATAAAACAATGGCTCTATAAGGCCATGATTTTCTGGGGGAAGAGTGGTGTGAAGTGTATGTATGTAGTCATACAGATTGAAAAATCTGTGCTTATAATTTTTAACTTTCATTTTTGACAGTTTCTGGTTTAGGTGATCCCTAAGGCTCCTTCCCTCTCTCTAATATTTGTGATATTGTGATTCTTATGTCCTCTTTAGATAAAGAATATAGACTTTTGTGTGTGTGTTCGTTAAATGACTGTGTATCTGGAGGTATACACTTTATCTTTGGCAAAAGAGATACTAGAGTATAGAATAGGAGAAAAAGGAAAATTGTGTTTCAGCAAGGTAAAGTGACATAGTGAAATAAAATTGGACTTGAACTGGAATTGAAGACCAGGATTCTTGCTTCATATAGCATTGTATTTTCTGACTTTGTGACTTAGGGCAACCCAGCTTACCTCTCTGGGCCTCAATTTCCTTATCTGGAAAATGACTAGATTTGGGACTAGATTCTTAGACCTTTTTGGTACTATAATACTGTTTTTCTTGTTTGTTTTTTGTTTTGTTTTGTTTTAAATCTAAGCAGCTTATGGTATGTTATTTCTTTAGGCAAGAGAGGCTGCCTAAGTAGGAGACATAAAAGGTCGATGAAGTGAGAAATGGGGTCATATTAAGTGACATGAAAGATTACTTTGACACGAGCAAGCTGAAGCCACTCAAAACTAAAGAAAGGCATTAGAAACCTGAAAGGCAGGGAAGCCCTTAACTAGATAGCACGTTGGGGACATTGGGAAGTTCTAAATAAGAGAGAAGTGTTTTTGGTGAGGGCATTGAAAAGTAATTTAAGTTGTAATAATTGAAAAGACTGAGTTGTAAGAAACTGGTGGTAGAATCTTCCTCCACTTTGAGACTGTGAGCTTCATGGGAAGAGAGACTTTGTCTCCCTCTAGTCCTTAGTAGTAGGTAAATAAATAATAGATTGAAGGGATGATTCCTTAAAGGATGGATGGGTGTGTGGGTGGATGGACAGACGGACAGACGGACAGCACTCAATAAAAGAAAGAGCTTCTTCCTAGAATTGTTATTAATTAGATACAGAATGAGAAATTGATACCGAATTGTGAACATTTTATAAAAGAAGAGGTTCCTAAATTTTCCAATTAGTTATAAGTTAAGTTGGTTTATCTCTGCCCTATAAAGTTTGTAATAAGGGACAAACACATGCCCTGGAGGGTCTGGTGTGATCTGGGTAAGAGAGTAATTAGTAGAATAAGTCAGGGATGAAGGAGGATGTTGGAACAGGTATAGGAAGATTTTTAGTCATGACATTTAGGGTGAAAGGGAGTGAATTTATATGGGTCTTTTATAGGTTATCAGCGATTGTGAGCATAGTGAACAATAATGTTAAAGCCTCTATAATGGAAATGGAGGATCAGAAAGAGAATAACCTGATTTTGTAAGCAAGGAAATATTTGTGCTTCCTTATAACAGTTGGAGATAGCTATGAGGACTAAAGATTAAAAGATTGGGATAAAAAAAAATTGAGATCAATTTGGGAACAAACAGAATGAATTGAGTTAGTAGAGGATAGTGTAGATTTGTCTGGGATGGAAGAAGATTTGAACCGGCAGATTAGAAGAAGAGCGTTGTGTCATGGAAGGACCCTGGTTCAAAGAATACTCACAAACAACACAGGGTTACTAAGAATGTACTTGGGCTGCCAGGAGAAAAATGTTGCTTCCTGTGACTAAGGTCTGTTAAACAGATAGCCACAGAATGACTGTAGGATACTCAGGGCTGCTGTAGGGTACTGTGCAGGAGCCTATATTATTAGATGGACCATAAACCGTACTTTGTAAAGGAGGGTACAGTCAGTCACAGTTCTATCGGAGGTTGCAGAAGGCCATCTCCAAGCACTGGGGCATAGTTCTGGAATGCAGGAAGACAGCCGAGGTTCCGATGATTGACTTGATGATAGGGTGTGTAGTGTGGATTGGGAGTCTGAATCCCATCCTGAGCTCTGACACTTAATATATGCCCTTGAGCAAGTGACATCCTCTTTGGTACTTTTTTCTATCTGAAAATTGAGAAAGCCAGTCTTGGAAAGAGACTTCTGGCTGAGTTTCAATATGTCTGTGAAGCCCCTGAAATTGTATATATGTATTTCAGCATACGTGAGTCTGGTTTTATTTGTTTTCCTCTTGGGGAGATGATGAGCAGCTTTCATTACAGTCTCAGATGGGTCTGTGGCTCACAAAAAATTAAAAACAGTGTGGCTAAGTAGTCTCTGAGGGCCTCTTTAACTTTTTAACATTCTAGGGTTCTATAATTCTGTCAGAATGACATTTCTTAGAGGTTTTGCATCTAAGCCTCCAGAACTTGCTAATCCTAGAATTATAACTAGTCTGCAGACTGTAGTCTGCACATATTTACACTCACCTGTTATTAATAGTCGCCTCTCCCTTACCCTCCACGACTCCTCTGCTGGGCCAGCTGCCATGTGGCACCCTTATCTACTGTCGATAACTGGAATTTCCCTCCTTTCCTCTCCCCGTTTTAGCCTACTGCTGCTTTGAACCTTCCCTACTTTGTCCAGTTTCTCAAGTGGCAAATGATGATATTTTTAGGAGATAGGGGTAGGAGGAAACCAAGATATAGGAGGCTAGTCGTGGCCATCTCTTGTTTTCACTTGCTTTTGTCCCTCACCCCACTGAGAAGAGCAGTTCAGAGACGGAGCGCACATACAAGAGAGACACTGTCACCCCTTGGGACTTTGCATGTCTTGCATGGTTTAAACATTCAAATGTAAGTTGTGTACTGGGGCTCCTAAATGATTCACACAAAACCACAACATTGCAAAATAAAAAGAGACAATAAAAAGTGGAATCATGAGATGAGGGTGTAAATTATTAAATGGTGTGGATTTGGTAAAGAAAAGGGAAGAGGACTAAGAAAGATTTTTACTTAAAGGATGAAAGGTCAAGAACATGATATCTGAATGGTTAGAGTTGTCAAGATTCTTAAAGGTGAAGCATGTGCTAAAATACGATTTCTAGAGAAGAGTCCATGGTTGGATTGCTCTGTACTTGTTAATAGTCTTGTTGAGTCATTTACATGCTGCAGGGTAGCTGTTTGTTTGGTGTCCTTATTGGAGTAAAATCTGATTATATTTTTGCCAGGGGTATAGGCTTTTTGCTGAGATCATTGAGTGCTGTGATAGCAGATAGGAGCATGAAATGGTTCTTAGCTACCAGATGTATAGTGTAATGGAAAGACCGATGGATATTCATACATCAGACATTTGAGGATTTGTTATGAGTAAGAATTTAGCACCCAGAGGCAGGAGATTGAGATTCTTTTCCTTTCCCTGGCAAAGACTTGACTAATAAAATACTGCACAAGTTGCTATAATAGAAGCACATGTTAAGTCTCCCAGGGAGCTCAAAGAGGGGGTAAGTAAAAATTTTCACAAAGACTTAACTTTTAAACTAGATTTTCAAGGTAAATTAAAAAAAAATTAAAAAATTAGTGATTTTTTTAGGCAAAAAAAAAAAAAAAAAAAAGGAAGGGCAGGGAAGGACATTCTAGTCAGTGTTAATAGCCTGTTGGGAATGAAAGATCAGTGTTTGTGGGAACTGAGGATAGTGGTGCTGGTGGAGTGAGTTCCCTGAGAGCAAATGGTAGAGATTGAAAGATGAGATTGGAAAGTGGGCTTGAGGCCAGATTTGAAAGATTTTATCCTCGAAACTAGGATTTCTTGCAGGCTGATTTGGTCTTTGTGTTTTAAGAAATAAAATACACTTGACCAATCTAAAATTTTCAAACAGTGGAGAAGAATATGAAAAATAAAAGTCTCTTTTCTGCTTTTCTAAACCTCTTTTCTCACTCTCCAGAGGTTAACCACATTAATATTTTGTCATGGATACTCCAGAAATGTCCCATGCAAACACAAACATTTTTGTCCTTTCTTTTATGCGAATTCAAAACCTTGCTCTTTTCACTTAATATGCAATCAGAGGAGTGTTTTTAAAAGGCAACTCTAACTTCAGTGTGGTATGGTAAACATTTATTCAGCAAATTACCTATTGTGGGCCTACTATGTGATAGACTTTGTCCCGCGCCTTGGGAGTACAGCGGTGGACATAATTTAGGAAGCCATTGCAATAGCCCAGATGAGAGTTCATAGAAGCCTGGAAGCCAGTGGGATTGGATGCAAGATCAATATTGTGGTGAAATTGATAAGAATAGCCAATCAAGTGACTGTAGGAAGTGAGAGATCTTACTTCACATATGAAGAAATTGATGCTTGGAGAAATTGAATGAATTAGCTAGAAAGAATCCGAGTAAAAATTAGAATCCAGGACTTGTGGTTCCTAGGATTTTTGCTCTTTCTGAATAATGCATTTTTATATTCTCTACTGTTCTTCAGAAAATTATGTTCTCCTTTGGTGTAATATTTTTATTAATTTGAATCTAGTCTGTAATAATGTAATAACACTACCTTTGTATTTTAAAATAAATGTTTTTCCTAGGTTTCATAAGGTTAATCTCTGCATCTGCATTTGGTGCTTTAGTCCGTTCTCTGCTTGCATTCAGGTACTTTGGACTCAAGTAACCAAGAGGGGAGATTTGCTCTTCGATACTGGAGATAACGCAGCAATGGGTCCACGAAAGAAAAGTGTTAAAACATGTCTCATGAATAATGAGACCCCTGAGGAAGCAATGTCAGATGAGACGAAGGATTACATGAATCAACTTTCACATGAAGTGCTTTGTCATATTTTTAGGTAAGAGTTTGTTGATTGATTTTCATCTACCTAGAATGTATAAGAACCAGTGCTAGAGCTGTGCTGTCCAATATGGTTGTCACTACCTAAATATGGCATTTAAAGTTAAATTAAATAAACTAAAAATCCAGTCCCTCAGTTGCACTAGCCATAGTATAGGGCAGCATAGATGGTGAAGATAAAGAATATTTCTTTTGTTGCAGAAAGTTCTGTCGGATAGCCTTTCACGTTACTTGGAATTCTTATTGACTGATAGATTTGTTGACTATTGTTATTACAGTATTGTGTGTACATAAGGCAGTGTTTCTGACTTTTTACTACAACCCATAGTGAGAAACACATTTTGCTCAGTATATACGTATATGTAAGTGACTGAAAAAACTTTTTCGAAGTAATTAATACTCATTATTACACACATTCAAGTTGTGATAAACTTTTTTCAAAAATTTTTTAAATTATATTTTTATCCAAATTATATTATAACAAGAGTTAAAGAAACCAAAAACAAACAGACAAACAAACCAAAACCCAGAAAACAAAACTCATTCTAGTTTCCCCTGTTCCCTTCAAATAAACAATTCCTAACATGCTTTATGTCTGGAGTTGAAGACCCAAGTTTGAATCCCGAGTCTCTCATTGACTACCTGTGGACCAGTATTATTTATAAAGATGTTGTTATAAGGATTCAGTGAAATAATGCTTTTAAAGCACTTAACATACTGCGTGGCTTAAATGCTTGCTACATGGTCTTAATTATCATTGTAGTCACTGTGGTCTAGTCCTGTGACACAGTAATTGCCTGGTGTCTGGATTATTTACAGTGTTTTCTCTTACACAATTATAACTAAGTTTTCTAAGAATCTGGATTTTCAATTATTTTAGATTATTCACCTAGGGAATATATAAAGTTCTTAGACTAATCTTCTGCAGTTTGTTATGCTGTGACATAGTGTGGTTTTTCTTACTTAAATTCTGTCTGGGAATAGAAGGTCCAATTAAAATAACATGTATATTTTTTAATATAACAAAATTATACCAAAGTTTGGCAGAAAAAGTGTCTGTCAGAATAGCTCATTTTTTTTTGGAAGAACAGTCTAACCTTACCAGATGTTCGAGTATATTCTAAAATATGCAATAATTAAAAATTTGGTATTGGAGAAGATATCCAGACAGTTGAGTAAAACAGACACATTCCATATGTAGGCTCCATATGTGCACTCAAATATATATGTACGTGGGGATCTAGTTTATGATAAACTTGGAATTCACATCGGTGAGGAAAAGCTTTGTAGATTATTCAGTGATGATGTCACAACTTCAAAACCATTTGGAGAAAGTAATAAAAGCATGTTCTTATCTCTCATATCTGACAGGTAAGTTCTTAATGCATCAGTGAAATAAACTATAAAACTATTAAAATTCTAGAAGAAATCGTAGGTAAAATTATTTCCAGGCATATCTGTTAGACGTTTGTTGAATAATGTTAGGACATACTATGAACAATTGGACCATATTTTAAACTGAGAGTGGATCAAATAACATTTTGCAGTTTAAACAATGTTCAAATGGAAGGGCTGAGATCCAGAAGGATGCTACCTTGGTTAAAATTTAAAAAACATACAGCAAATTGGCAGAATGTAAGAACTGTGAACTAAGCTGCTACTTGAACTTAGTATGAGATGTTTATTCTAAAAAAGATGTAGTTTTGGGCTTCTAAAGTTCTGTCTGAGGACCTGTGTTGTACTTCTTTAGTAACTACTTAACATGTTTTCATGAAACAAAAACTATGGCTTCCTTAAAAGAAACCTAATCTTTGCTGTGTGTGCCATGTTAAACACATCTTTTCTAAAATGTATTTGATCTGCCTTTTGAACTCCAGCTTACTGACTGTCCATTGAAGAAAAAGTACATTTCTTTTTCTGAGGGTAAATACGATGTAAGATAAGCTTCATGTGATTACTGATCTGTTTGTATTTAAAGGAAGTATAGTATTAACTCAGGCAAATACTTTAGAAAATCATAATGGGGGGGGAACGTATTAGTGGCAAAACTTGATTTAGAAAACAAATGCAACATTTTTCATTGTTTGTAAAAAAATGTATAGTTTTTGAAAAGTAACCTTACTTATATCTAAATTATTGAGACTGTACATTAAGTTAGCAGTGATTTTTTTTTTTTTGGCAGAGAATTTGATTTGATTCTCTTTATTTGAATAGTTTTCAAGGAGAAGGAAAAAAGCCAGAGGTAGAAAAAAATAGAGTAGAGAAATATTCAGAAATATTCAGCAGATATACCTGGACTTCTTTTAGAATTAGCCTAATTTTTAGGAATTAGACTCAGACCCAACTTTGTTGACATCCTGCTCTTCCTCCCTCTTACCTAGCTATTGACTTTTTGCTGATTAACTCTTCTGAGCAAGTTCCATTACCTGGCAAAATGGAGTAATTAGAGCACCTACTTTATCAGTGAAGGTTTTAGCAGGAAACAAGATACTCTCGACTGGAATTTGAAGATAATTTAATGAAGGGACTATTTAGAGACATGTAGGTAGGGTTAAGGGAATCAATGAGGGATATTGACGAATTCAACAAGGGGCCCAGCAACAAGCAGAAAGCCTTTGCCACGCCTGACATTGGCCAAAGTCAAGAGTCAACACAGCAGAGCCAAGAAGGGACTAAAAAGCATTGGGGGAGGGCTGTGTGATAAACAGAGAACAACCTACTTTGTAAAATTGTGAAACAATGACTTCTGTACAGGGTCTGTGACACAATATCAGCTCAATAAAGGGTAGTTTTTACCATTTTAAAGAAAGTAATTTAAGTGTGCTGGAGGAGTATTAAGAAAGAGAAAGAGAATGAGATTTTCTGAGCTTTCACAATATATAAGTATTACTAGAAATGACAAAGTAGAGGTTAGGTGAAAAGTTTAATAACAGGAGATTAGAAAAAAGGAAATTGTAATTCAGATGAGGTGTTCTCACTTAATGCTTATGCAATACTTTTATCAGAATGTGTGATTTAAAAGGTAAAAGATCTAGGGAAAAAATTATGTAGTATAAACTTAGTATACATATTTGTTGATGGGTGGTTTTGAGGGAGCAGACAGAAATCTTTTAGTCATTACAGGAAGCAGATTTCTGTAAAAGCTATGAAATAACATTGGCCATGTTCAAATGGATCAGTTCTGATCTTCCTCACATTTTCTTATGATTTGCCTTAAAATGCACTGATTTTTTTCTTCCTACTTTTTTTTTTTTTTGAGATTTTCTTTGTCTTAAAAACTTAAAAAGAAAGACAGGTTCTAGCAAATGCACTGTGGAGAGAACTCAGTACTTGAGTATTTGCTGACTTACATGTTGTTAGTAAAAAGCCATATTTGCATGTTAATCTTAAAACCTTGTGAATTCCTCAGGTTTTTATTTCATTTGAGGGGTAAGAAAATGGGGGAAAGAAAAAATAACCCATTAGGGAGAGGAAGTACTTACCCACTTGATAAATATGAGTTTCTTTCTCTCACAAAGGTACCTCCCTCTGCAGGATATCATGTGTATGGAATGTCTTTCCCGGAAGCTAAAGGAAGCAGTGACCCTGTATCTGAGAGTTGTGAGGGTTGTGGATCTCTGTGCAGGGCGATGGTGGGAATACATGCCAAGTGGTGAGTGGATTTACCTGTAAGGTATAGTGGAGCCCTACCAGAAACTAACAGTAATGCTCTCTTCAAATGTTACTTGCCTGAAGAGAGACAGTCAGAATCACCTTGTAGATAGGGAGGCAGGATTTATCTGAATTATTTAGGTTGGTTTAGGTTGATAAAATACATTTTGCCTGATGCTTTTCTGTTTTAGTGGTCTGTTGTTTTCATTTCCTGCTCCCTTAAGGTGCTACATCAGCCCGATCCACAATTACAGGTGGTCTCTTTGGATTGTCACTATATCTCTATAAAGAAGGTTGAATTTTAACCACATTTTAGTGACAGGCAACATATAATGGACAACAAAAGAAGATGGGTAATTGGCAGTGATCAGACTTGGTTTTGAATTCAGGCTCTGCCACTTGATAGCTTTTAAACTCTTTCAAGTTCGTTTTGTACATTTATTAATGGAGTGATAAACTTTTTTAGTGGGTTGTAGGAATAGATGAGAAAATGAAAAATGGTTAACACTTTGAATGGTTCAGCAGTGAAGATTATTATACAAGATATTAATGTGAAGTGTTAGACCAAGTAATTTCTGAGGTCCCTTCTTACTCTTCAGTTTTGTGAATCTAAAGTTAATATATCATCTGGACTAGCTCTGTACAGATAGAACAACCTTTGAGAACTTCATTGTGTAAGCCTTAGTGATTCGAGGCTTTATTTTTATTCGTTAGTGTTAACATTTTTGTCATTCATGAGCAGACAGTTGGCTTTCTGAGACCCTACATTAAAAACAAAAAGCCCCAGCTCATAAAGTATCATCTGTATGAGACTCGTCTCCCCAACACCTACTGTGGAAGTCACCTGCTTCCCTGGAGGCCTGGTATGGAACATGACTGACCTCACAGATAAGCAGCCCTCTGCCAGCTCAGCATCCTCTCAGTTTGGATCACTTATGTTTCTGTAACAGCTTGCCTCTGTCTTTTTCAAAAGAATGAGTTATTTAAAATGTCCAGTGAGTGATAGTTAAACCCAGGGCAGAGTAATTATTTGGAAATGTATAGACTAAGAGAATTTAGTTTGAGATGGGATTTAGGTTAGATAGAAACATACACTTCCTGAAGATGAGGGTCATATCTCAATTTTTAGTTTCATGCTTTGCAGAGCCCTTGAGATTTTATGGACCAGAAAGTACTTTTTGGGGAGGAGAGCAGGGTGATGTTGATCAGATAGGTGGTCCTTCCTCACCAACTAATCAAATAGGTCCAATTAATCTGGATTTAAAGTGTGTTATTCTTAGTCGAAGATTTCTGTGTCTTAAAAGCAGCAACTAGAACAAAAAAGGCAATAATAAATTAAAAGTCTCAACTATAAAGTATTAACTCAGAGTAAGTAGAGTTTCTTACACATGTCCTCTCTTACTAAAGGAATATATTTTCTATTTAGCCATTTGTTTAGTAGTGTCAGCCTTACGAAAATTTAAAAGGAATTTTTTTTTTTATTGTTTTAACTTTGGATGAAAATTGTGAGTGCCTGCTAAATGTTGACAGGAAGAAAGATGAACCTGGCTCTAAATACCTTTGAACTTCTCAGGCTTCACAGATTCTAGTTTTCTAACACTATTGAAGAAGATGCCAGACGTCGAACAGCTGTATGGCCTTCACCCTAGATACCTGGAGAGGCGAAGGGTACGGGGCCATGAAGCTTTTAGCATTCCAGGGGTTCTGGAAGCTCTGCAGGCCTGCCCAAACTTAGTGGTGAGTGCATCTGGTTGAACATTTGACATCAACTAATTGATGAAATAAATCAAAGGAATATTAGAACATATTCACTCACATGTAAATTTCATTCATAACAGACTTTGAAGTTTCACTGCATCCTTAATAATCTTATGATACAGAAGTAGAAACTTTGGATGCTAAAATAAAGGCCTTTCTTATGCTTGCTTTGGCATTATTTTCTAGGGTGTGGAGACTTCTCATTTGGAATTAGTAGAATCCATTTGGACATACATGCCACATGTTCATATTTTGGGG
The DNA here is from genome assembly GCA_028627145.1 of Eidolon dupreanum. Taxonomy (NCBI): domain Eukaryota; kingdom Metazoa; phylum Chordata; class Mammalia; order Chiroptera; family Pteropodidae; genus Eidolon; species Eidolon dupreanum. Next base: position 18,813,015 of record CM053515.1, on the reverse strand, counting down.
AAATTTCGTAATCGTAATGGAGCATTTCCAATTCCTCCTGAAAATAAACTGAAAATTCCTATAGGAGCCAAAATTCAAACTTTACATTTAGTTGGTGAGTACATGTTTCTTGGTCACTTGAAATGCCGTATAATTGAATATTCACTGCAAGGGAATAATGAGAATTTTAGAAATGGCTTTGATGATGGCAAAAGATAGCTTGTGAGACTTACATAAAAATTTCCCTTTAAAGAGCTTTAGGTGGGGGTTAGAAGGTGAGAGAAATACTCCTTCATGACTGATTGATTCCTTTTTTGAAGACAGTTTGAATAGTTTTGAAAATTGTTAGTTTTTTTGTATTTTGGTTTTTTTTAGCCTAAATCCTGCCCTTGTTCTCTAATATCCACTTCCTGGTCCTAGTTCTACCCTCTAGAGGAGAGTTCTCCAGTATAACTTTCTATGATACTGAAAATGTCCTATATTTGTACTGCTCCATGTGGTTCCCACTGTGGGAATGTTTTACTTTTTGTTAATTTATCACATAGCCACATGTAGCTAGTGCCCCCTTTATTATACAGCTGAGCTCTAGAACATTGCAGAGTAAAAAAAAAAATCCTTGATAGCTCTTAATTTACTTGTATCTTCTCCAAACAGAAAATTCCCCTATGTTCTTTCACCCAGAGCCAATGGAAAAGTCTGCCACTTCCCTTTTTCCCTGAGAAATGAAGTGGGGGTGGTCTTTTTCTAAGGGCACTGTATTTGCAATGGTCAGTGTAGTTCCCATGTAAATATTCTCTGATGTTATATCTCAATTTCAACCTAAGTAAATGATAAGGGCAGATATTTTCTCAAATTTAATTTGTTGACTTTGGCTTAGATTGCTGGAAGGAATTTGGGGAACTCCTGTTACTA
>CM053515.1:18645560-18811624 GCA_028627145.1 Eidolon dupreanum | reverse complement strand
ATAGATGTTAATTAGGTAATTAATTCTGATGAAAATATTCATGAAGGATAAATTGTCAACTTGAAAAGTAGGCTCTTGAACTTATACACTGAGTAGTGTCTTTTAGTAATTTTCTTGTTCATATGTATGTTTTAGGGGTGAATGTTCCTGAAATTCCTTGTATTCCAATGCTGAGGCACCTTTATATGAAGTGGGTAAGACTCACTAAACCACAGCCATTCAAGGACTTCCTTTGTATCAGCTTACGGACCTTCGTCATGAGGAACTGTGCAGGTAATGGTACCTAGCTGTGGTGGAATTCTAAAAATAGCCTAAATCAAACTCTATTTGTAAATGAAATTATATTTTGCTGTTACTATTTATGTTTTGTAACTTACTCACCTTGTGAAGATAAATGTACTTTTTGTTTTAAAGACAAAGACATGTGATTTGTGTTTGACCCTTAGCAAAGATTTCAAAAAAAGGCATCACAGTGTCTCTACATATTTCTTAGAGGCACTTTAACATTTTATAGGATTATTATAATTGATTTCTGTCTGCTTTTTTTGTCTTTGCTCTCATTCTGCATGTAGATAATTGACCTAATATACCTTAAAGCATAAAACACCTTTTATGGTACTACTTGTCTGTTCGGAAACTTGTGTCTCTGTTTTTCAAGAGTGTCAGGCAGGAACTATTCTGCTTCTGAGTTCATAATAATGAGGGCACCTCTTGGTATCTTTATGGCTGACTCCTTTCCAAAATATACCTTCTTTTATAGTCAGGTCTGTCTATGCACTGGTCCCTGTACAACAAAACTGCCTTTCACCTCAGTGTTTTTCTTTATACTATATTATTTTGTCCTTGTCCTAAGTTAGACACTTCCTTCTTGTCTTTATTTATATTACAGACTTCAAGTTCTATCTCTTTCTACTTCTCTTACTCTTCTTTTTTAATCTAGTGTAGAAAATCTTATTTTTGCACTTGATATGTTTTGCCCTTTTATCTTTTTTATAATTTTTAATGTTTTGTCTTCATGTCAATCGCAAGCTTTTTGGTGGATCAGACCATATATTATGTGATCTTCCATAACACCTAATACAACACGCATTACATAGAGATACTTAAATGGTCGAGCAGTTTACTTGAGTGAAGGATCAAATTTTCAACTTGGCTTTTGCCTCCTTAGTTATTTTGAACTAAAAACTATTGAGACTTCTGGGAATTTGCAAAAAATACTAAATACCTTTCCAATGTTATTGGTTAACAGGCTAATTGCTGTCATTCTAATAGGTAGAAATTGCAGAGACCCATTACTTGCCTGTCATCTTCTGATATAGAATTTATAAGTTATTTATTTCAGCCGCTGACTTGAAAATTCATCTTTAAGGCAAATTATATTGTTTCACCAAAGTTTGTTTGTTTGTTTCCCCCCAGGACCCACAAACTCCTTGAAATATGTCCCTTTAGTAACAGGCCTAGCCTCTGCCCGAAACTTGGAACATCTGGAAATGGTTCGAGTTCCTTTCCTTGGAGGTCTTATCCAGCACGTAGTTGAAGACAGTTGGAGATCAGGTATTCATTTTTCTTTAGTTACTTAATATTTAAAAAATCAATTTAAAAACATTAAGCATTTACTTTTTTGAGTCTTTTTAAAAGAAAATGCTTGTTAGTAATTTGTACTTTCCGATATTTCATAGAGAATAACCATGAGCTTGGACTAGTATTCATTTCCTTTTTGTGCAGTGTTAAACCTTCTAAAAGTAGAGTGATAAGCATGCTTTTTGGCTTTTTAATACTTAGTTAATAATATATCTGTTATATTTGGAATCTTTCTGAGAAATGTTAACGGATGTCTAGAGCCCTTTGGTGATGAGGTATTTTTTGGCTTAAATACCTTAGGCCTACAAAAGAATTCAGGTATTGGTAATGTCAATATCTCATGTTTGTTTAATACTTTATAGTATATAAAATGGTTTCATGTTTATCACTTCAATGTAGATCCGTCGATCAGACGATGACTTTTAAAAGAAAAAAACATGAAACGAAACCAATTAAAGTTTTATTCTCTAGGTCCCTTACTTATATTTTAAATAATGATATGTAATAGAATGTTCTTTCTCCATGTTCATCATCTTCTCATTGCAACAAAAATACCAAGAAATTTAGCTAGATAGATAATTAATAGTTGAGAACTAAAAATCTAACTTTGGATATTCAAAGTATAAATGGGAAATCGTCAAATACCATTAGTAACAAAAAAACATTTTAAACCCCAACAGAAATGCATACATTTGTTCATTAGGAGACATGTTGAAGATTGTTCATAGGAACATTGTTCATAATAACCCTAAAATGGAAATTGCTCAAATGCCTCTCAGCATGGAACATTATGTCACATTCATGCAATGGAATACCAACAGCAATGAGACTGAGCAAACTATAGCTATATGCAACAATGTGGATGAATCTCATACTAAATGTTTAGTAAAAGAAGCCAGACACAAAACTGTACATACTGTGTGATTTTATTTATGAAAGTTCAAAACAAATCAATCTTTTGTGAAAATTCATTGAGCTATGTACACATTAATAGTTTGTATGCTTTTTTGGCTCTGTACAAGTTTCAAAAACATGAAACGAAACCAATTAAAGTTAAAGTAGTGCTGGTTGTATTCCTTATAATGGAGGTTCAAACTTTGGCCAGAAAATGTCAGGATCCCTTCTTTACAATTCCCTCATGAGCTTTGTGGCTTACTGAAAATTCTTACTTAAATGTCTAAATAATTTGAACTCATTTTGAGATGCCATCAGAATGGCTTTTCAGAATGACGATACTCATTTTCATCTCATTTTTAGGAAATGAATAGTAGTCATAATTCATCTTGAGATATTTGAATGCAAAAACAGACTTACATTTACTTTTCAGCAAATAGTTATCATCTAAAGTGTGTATAAATGTTTAATAAAAATGCTGTGGTCAAACGAAATGTTTATTTTGTTCCTTGCTGTGGTCAAACGAAATGTTTATTTTGTTCCTTTTCTCCTTTTACTAGGTGGTTTTAGAAATTTGCACACTATTGTTTTGGGAGCTTGCAAAAATGCTCTGGAAGTGGATCTTGGCTACCTCATTATCACTGCTGCTCGTAGGTATGTTTCCTCTTCACTTTTTGTTTTAGAATTGTTTTTTCCTGTTTTAGAATTGTTTTGTTCTGTTTTATAAAACTTTAAGGGAATGTGTGTATAAAATTGGATCATGCCTTATTCAGATTTAAAATTTAAAGGAGTTTTTAAATAGCAGTAGAGTTATTACTTATGTCATAACTAACCGATGACTAATCGAGCTGCACTCCAGACCTAGCAAGCTGTCAAAGGGCATGGTCTCAACAGAGAAAACCAGTTGTTTACCTGGAAATGCCCGAGTCCAACAGAAGTCAGCATTGACGCTCTGGTGCCTGCAGCCCTCTCAGGAGGCATTGTCTCAACGTCTACGATTTTATGACTTGTTTTAATTAGTTGGAAATAATATTTGCTATTCAGAAACCAGTGTCTTAAATCGCCTTTTTTTCAGAGTCCTGATTTTATAGCACCTTTATATTCTAAACACATTTTTATATCACTTTATGTCACATTTACTATTTCCTATGTTATCAAGTCTGCCTCTACTTTCACTTTTATAATTTATTTGAATTGAATTAACCACTTTTTCAAATTATTCAAAAACAAAACTCTTTCCATCAGTAGAACATTAAGAATGTAAATTAAACCATTTCTAAGTTAGTAGATATTGTTACCTACTGTAGAACTATTTGTTAAAATGGAACTTAACAGCTAGCATAAAAAAATGTTACAGAAATATCAGCATCAGACACAGAGTCCTACTTTGACCTAATCAGATTTAAGGAAGCACTGTGTAATTCAATGTTATTTAATATACCTTTAGTGTACCACCTAAGATGTGCCCATACTTTGCAAAATGCTGCTTTAAAGGAAACATGTCTTTAACGGAGCAGGAAAACTTGTTTACATTTGACACTTCAGAAGATAAAGTTCTTTCAGAACCTTACATTAAGAAGAACCTTTGATTCCGATGGCTTTCATTTTACTCTGATGTGTATCTCTTTGTTCATAGGTTACATGAAGTTCGGATCCAGCCTTCCCTAACCAAAGATGGTGTCTTTTCTGCCTTAAAGATGGCAGAGTTGGAGTTCCCCCAATTTGAAACTCTTCATCTGGGATATGTAGATGAGTTTTTGCTGCAGAGTAAGACTTTTCATGTTTTATTTTCTCGAATTGCTATAGGGAACTTACTTGACAAACCGAAACCTGAATTGGGATGTGTCATGTTTTCCTGAATATAAGACAACTTAAAAATCTTAGTTGCTCTTACTTCTTAAAAAAAAAGAAAATTTTAATTTAAACTTGAAATATCACTGATTTTTTTTCAGTGTTGCCTCTGATTTTAGCATATTATAGAAGATACAGTGTACTAACAGTGTACCAAAAAAAAAAAAAACCATCTACATTTGATATTGCCTCCACTTTGCTGCCCAAGTTTCTCTCCCATTCTGCTTCATTTCTTTCACAGAATGTCATCCTTGGTTCCATTTGTTGAATTTGATCTCCCATACTTCCTGAAGCTTTTGATGGTCCTCTCAAATGAAGTCCCATTCCCTGTCCATGCTCTTCATTTCCATAATAAGCCCACTAGGGTTCTGGATTTTTCAGATAGTGTGAGCATATAATGGTCAATATTCACTTAATGATGATTGCTGTTGAAAGGCTTGTTCACAGCATTTTCTGGAATGTATTTACAATGAGAACTCGTTCCTTTAGGTTGAATGCATGTCAGTTCATTATTCAAACTCTTTTCCCAAGAACACCAGCATGTTTTTTTGGAAGAATGTTTCTTTGCCATGTAATTCGTAACAAGTCTTTCTTAAACTCTCACCATTGTACCAGAGGGTATTTTTTCCTTGGGTCTAATTTGCATTGTGGAAGATAATAAGAAGGTTTAATTCTTCTGGTCAGGATAGTCCAGGCCAAACAACATGACTTTTGTCCTTTTTCATTTCTAATATATGACACAACAAGTTTTGTTTTCACTTTGTTGCAGTTCTCATTCATAGAGTTGAAGGATGAAAAAAATCAAATCATCTAACCAATTTAACACAGAAATCACTTTTAATCTATATAGCTTTGAAGAAGATAAGTTTTTCACCAACATAACTTTAAAATGCTAAACTAGTAATTTCTTATAAAATCAATGTACAGTAAATCCTTCCATAACAGCCTTGATAAGTTCTTGAAACTGCAGCAAAACAGCATTCATGTAATGAAACCAACTTTATCTTAGGCTAATTGATATAAGCAAGATTTTAGTTCCAACAACATCTCATCAATGTTATAACAAAACAATGTTATTCGAGAACCTTCTCTATTTTATATCAAGATTTTCTCATTTTGAATGAGATTGCTAGCATTCTCTATAGTTCCACAGTGTCTTTGTAATAACAAAATTCTCTTGGTAATTGGTGTTCTATCTATAATCTTGTTTTTTGTTCTTCCCAAACACCCAAAACTTGACAAATTTTGTATCTTCAAGATAACCATGTTTAGGCTCAGGAGAAGATTGTCTTCAAGAGTTATCTTTATAACCAGATATTTCCCTGTGGTGTTCTTTCCCCTCAACACACATTTTCAATAGGAAAATACTTTATCATTTGATTACTGTTAGCTTATACTTTTCAATATAATTAATTTCACTATTAAATTCATATGTAATAGTCTCTTAGTTTTGACCTTTCTATAACCTGTTCTTTTCTTGACATGTGCTGTTCATTTATCTTTTCCATGTGTGTATTCTTCTGTTTCTTCAAAGACAGCCTGGGATTCTGTGTATCAGAATAGGTACCAGGTGCCTCTAACAGACTAGAGAGGAATGAGAAGTCACTGTCACACTCTAACTTAAAATCATTCTTCTCTGTAATTTAGATTTTGAAGCATCGCTCCAGGAGGTGGAGGTGGCCCTGGTAAAACTTGCATCACCTTTTCATTACAAAGAGCCTGGCAAAACATAAATAGAAAAGTCATCTTTGTTTCCCATACATTTATGGTAAAAATGACAATGCCAGACTGGGGCAATGAATGTGAAAAGCAGTTACATATATTAGGAATATAAGAAAAGTGACCCAAGGTTGGATATTTAGAGAAGGGTTTTTTGTTCACACATTTGTTTTTACGAGGAGGCTGAAGAAAATTGCTCAGCTAAATTGTAAAGATGGGATTAAGGTGAAATATGCAAGAAATGCCAGTAAATACTAAAAAAGAGGACTGTAGAGGAGAGACCAAGGGCTATATGGAAAGTGTAATTAGAAGAGTTTGAAATAGGTTGATTGTTTGAAACATATACTGAGCTAAAGGTATAAATCTTTGTAATATGCAGGGCAGCTTTACCAGGGCAACTATGTTTTCTCTGCACTTCATGTCAGTGGATTGCAAGGACTGTGAGAGACATTTTTTGAGTTCCTATATCCCCAGCACTATGCTGGACATTGAAAATGTAACCGTATTCTAACTAGATATAGTTCTTTGTTTCCTTCAAATTGTTCATAGTCAAATGAGCCAACCTAGTGAGTAAAGGGCAGATAGGTGGGAGAAACGGTGATAGGAGATAAGGGATGAGCTGTGATTTCCAATGGCCTAAACTAGAATGAAGGATCTCCTTTTACTTTACCCATCCTATTAGTCTGTGACAAAACAGTAGCCATTAAAGCCCAGTGGCAGAAAGAGTGGGTGTGTTTGAGTTAGAAGTCCACTTTCTTGGGTAGATACAGATTTACTAACCAAGGTCATGGGCTCTAAAAATGAAATCTGAATTCTCAGAGTTTTCTCTACACGTGGCCTGTGCCTGACTCCAAAAATATTCTTGTATTATGAAAGTTACATTTAAAGATATTACTTTTCTTTTAAAAAATAAAACCAAAACATCAGCATGCGAGTATACATCCCTCAATTTTGCTTTAAGAATTTTTTATTTTTACCTTTTCTAAATAATTGGAAATATTTTATTCTTACTAGTTATCCCTTGAGAAATTCTTATTTTGCAAAACAAATGCTACCATTTTTACAGAATACTTAACCTAAAATTATATATGAACCTGAACCTGATGATGGACAGAAGACAGAGTGGTCATAGAGAGTGATCATACTGGAAGTTAAGATAAAGAATTGGCAACACTTCATGACATTTAAGAATTTCTTTGTTTTTTAATCGATTTTCTAGGCAGAATGGCTAATGCAGATCTGGTGAAGTATGGTTTGGCTGATGTGGTAGAAAATCCTGGTATCATCACCGATATAGGGATGAAGGCAGTCAATGAAGTTTTTTCCTGTATCAAATATCTGGCCATTTACAATTGCCCCCATCTACATAACCCATACAATTGGATCTCAGGTATTGTAGGCTTATATACCGCTGTGTTTTTTTTTTTTTTTTTTGTCAAGATAATATGTATCTTTGAATTCTGTGTGCGCTGTATGAATTGCATTCCTAATGTAAAATGTAGATATTTTATATGAATTGTTCATTCAAGTTCTGGGAACCTTTGATAACCAAGTCGGAAGTATGTTCAGTGCCTCTTTGAACTGAAATTCTCTGCCTAGGAATTTGTCCTGTTCAGTATATATTTTTATATGTACTACTTTGGGCCAGACACATAAAACGAAGGTTGGAAACTATTGCCTGGGATATTATAGTTGTTGTCTTTGAATAACCTTCAAATGGCACATCGTCTGAAAGGACAAAGTAGGGGTGTGTGTGTGTATCAAGTGACAATATTAAACATTAACGTGTGAAAATTTTCTACTGCCTTAAAATCCTAGGCTATTTCAGACCTCCCCTCCCTACCTGATCCCCTGTGTACAGAAGTGTGACTTTTGCACTTGGTATTTTTCTTTATGGGGGGAGTTCATTTTCCTCCCTAAGATAGCAATACTGTTTATTTCTTTAAAGACCTTTCTTGAATACCTATCTTCACACACCTTTAAATAAATTCAGAACTAGAGAATTTTCATTGTGACTACTTCTTTAACCATACCAAGCCCCCTCACTGACATCTGCAGAACAGCCTCCTCTGCTGTCTGATTTGTTTCCCAGGGATATTTCAGCTCTCACAAAGCCCGTCTCCCAGCCCATTTGGGGGCTCTGGGGCCCCTGCTGAGCTCACTCAGAATGGCCATGTCTCATCCACCAGAAGTGAAATTCTATCTCTGGCCTCGTGATACCAAGATGTTATTGGGAAATACAAACTAGGTTGTAGCAGGTGTAGATCACTTTAAAAAATAACATTTATTGGGTTTTTGATTTGTTTGTTTTCTTAAATACAGAAGAGTATAAAGAAGAACACAAAAAATGGCCTATAATCCCATCACTCAGAACTCCTGTTAACACTTTAAAACTAAAAGTAATATATGCACATGATAAACAATATCAAACACTACAAAAAGGTACAAAATGAAAAGTCTCCTCTTCTCAAAGGTAACCACCATCGACAGTTTCTTATATATTCTTCTGGACAGATTATTTTATGCATATTACAGCCTATTCATGTATACCATTTAAGAAATGGTTTTTATATACAAAAGGATCCTGCTGTATATACACTGTCCTGTAGCTTGTCTTTTCTACTAGGAATATTTTGGAGAGCTTTCCATATTAGTAAGTATATTCAGTTCTGCATTCTTTTAATAGCTGCATAATGTTCTATTAAATGAATGCACTAATATTTCTTTCACTAGTGTCCTTTTGAATAGGTATGTAGGTTGTTGAGTGAGTCACATTGAAATCAAGGTTGAATTGGTTTCGAGTTAATGATTCCCAAGCTATCTAGTTCTCACAATGAAATTAGGTAAGGAAATATCATAGTTTAGAGTCATCAAGTTTTAGAGATCATTAGTGAAAAGTTACTTAAAGAAACAATTTAAAAGTCTTTGTGTGACCGGTAGCGAATTTCATTGGTACTGAAGAAAGTGTTACTTAAATTCTCTCTGGCCATTTCGTCAACAGACCACTCAAGATGGACTCGATTGGTTGATATCAACTTAGTGCGGTGTCATGCTTTGAAGCTGGACTCCTTTGGCCAGTTTGTTGAATTGTTGCCCAGCCTGGAGTTTATTTCACTGGACCAGATGTTTCGTGAACCACCCAAAGTAAATCATATTTGAGAGAGTGTTTATTTTGGTACTTAAGAAAACAAAACAACCTACGTGATATTTTTTCTTTCTAATAATATGCCTTATAGTGTTGTAAATAAGTACTAAGGGATTTACAAAGAAGGGAAAGGAGGAAGTAAGTGGAAATCTGTCTCTGTCAGTTCTATAGACTGAAGAGGTAAGTTAAGAGCAAAGGTGGAAATTGAGCTAAGAGAAATTATCACTCAGAATAATTAGTTGGGAGATTGAATCTCTAATCAGGAACCCAAAATGTAAATAAGAATTAGGAATTTATTTTGGAAACATTTTACTTTGCTGCTCTTCAGTTGTATATTCTGGGAAATCCGATGTTTCCCAGTTGTACAAAATGTTATTTGAAAAGTGCTTAACATATAAAATTTATACTATCAATGTTTCAACTAATTATATTCTGTCTTGTTAGTTCCTAATGGTTATATTCCCACTGCTGAAGCAGTGCAGTATAGTGAGAAAAGCTTGGGACTTGAAGTCAGAATACTGGGTGTCAGGTCCCAGCGGCACCACTTCGGGGTCGTGTGCTGTTGGGCAGATCTCTTCCCATTGTGCATCTCACCTTCTGTTAATCAGGAATAATAACAATTTATCTTGCTTGAAGTGTTGTAAGCCTTAAATGAAGTCCCATATGCATATGTAAAAGCATTTAATAAATACTATATAAATAATGCTTATGTAGGGATGAAATGAAGGGCTATTAATACGGGTATGGTTTCGTCTTACCTTAGGGCTGTGCTCGAGTTGGTCTGAGTGCAGGCACAGGAATCGGGGTGTCCTCAGCCCTTGTAAGCAACCAGAACTCCAACAACGACAATGATAATAATGCCCAGAATAATGCCAACATCCACGACAACAATCATCATCATCCAGATGACTCAGATGAGGAGAATGATTTCCGGCAAGATCTACAACCAGGAGAGCAGCAGTTTGCAGCCGACGGTAACCCAGACCTTTTGTGAGCTCCAGATAGAAATGATTTTTTACTTCCAGTCATATTTCTCTGACTCTGTGTTCCCATCTCCCCCTGTTTAATTTTGTTGCTTTATATTTTGGGGTCCTAGTTGACAAGGCAAGGGGGTGGATGAAATTTGATTGCTTGTTTCAAAGCTTCCTTTGTAATGCCTCTTGTCCATAGATTGCATAAGGGACTCGTAGATACTGTGGGAATTAGAGTACAACGAGCCTTAGAGGCTTGGTTTAACTGAGATTTAACTTTCAGGATTTGGGCAAAGGAGCATCTTTTAACATCTCCCCAACCAGTAGATCAGTACATTGAGCTTGAATGTGGACACCATTTTTGGATGTTCTCAGACTGAAAAAAAGGAATACCAGTCACGTGATAGGCGTTCTCTTGAGCATCTTTCAAATTTTACTTTTCATTATTAAGTCTTCACAGCCACCAGCAAATTAAGTACATGAACTAACAAATAGTAAAGACTTACTAGATTTTGCTTGTGTAATCATCCATCCATCCAGTTTGTGAACACCTGCTGCATGCCAACCCATGTGTTTTTAGGCTTCATCTGCTCTTCTGTTGATGAGTGAGGACAGAATGAGATTGTTTTCTTACCAGATTTTCCACTTTCCCAGTTGACCCTTAAGAACTGGAATGGAAATCTCTTCTCCCTTCTTTTGGGCACAGTAACTCATGGGAGGTAGGCAGCTCCAATGTTTGTAATTGCTTCTGTAATGAAAGTGTACTGTGTACAGAGCATGACTTCCTTTAGGATAAGTCTTAAGTGTGCGGGTCCGAATCTAAGAGTTATCAGTAGGCTTGTGTTCACTTTCACCTTACATGTTCTCTGCAAAACTCTCCATTTTGGTTCATGGCAGAGTCACCAGTGACTTAAAAGAACTAGTGGTCGTTTCTCCACATTCATCTTATTTGATATCTCGGCAGCATTTGTCATTGTTGCTCACTTCTAGCTTCCTGAGATATTTTATACTCTTGCCATCTCTGAAACCATTTTACTAGTTTTCCTCCTATCTATTGGACATGCCTCAGTTTCCTTTGCTTGCACCACCTCCTCTATTATGTTTGTTTTCGGTCTCTCTAAACATTTTCTCTAGATGAGCTCATCAGTCTCATGGCTTCAGTAGCAACTGTATGCTAATGAATTCGAAAGCTTTATTTCCAGCCTTGATCTTCCTACTTTTTGAAATAATTGCAATTATATCTAGCTTCATACTTTTTATTTTCACATGATTACTCTTAAGCATTTCAAACTTATAGCTAAATCTCTCCCCTGATACCCTCAACGCAAAATACAAAAATATAAAAGTACAGAGCCAGGAGGTGCTAAGGGTGAAGGATGGGGAGCGAAGTCACATATTACTTCTTTGCCTTGTTTTATTCCCAAGTGCCATCATACTCATCACTGGCACCATAAGGATCTGGACTTCAGAGAATGCAGACTGTCTGCGGGAAACTTAAAGCAGCCACAGTACAGAACTTTCAAATCCTATGAACCTAGTTGTGGTTGGAGTTGATGAACTGGACAGATCGTAGACTCCATCAGAAAGTTACATGGCCATAGGCTTCTCAGTATAGATTGGGGACTGCCTTCCATTGTGAAATCATATATTGATGCAGTAAGGACCAAACGTGCAACACTGTTCAGTTTAAGAGAGAGAATAGCGGAACTCATGTCTAACATTTGAAACTTAAGGTTTCAATTTGTGAGAGACTTGCGTGCAAACCAAATACTTGAGGTACAATATTGTCAAATATGATATCTACAAATGCTGTTAAAGGCTGAGAAGCAAAGGAATGAGCTACATAAATGCCAAGATCAGAGAATTAGAAAGCTTCAACAAGAGGAAGCCTAAGAATACCAAAGATAGTGGCAACATTTGTAGAGAAATGAAGATTGGCATAAAACATTAGATTCCACTGGTCTCTCCAAGTTGGCAGTATGTTATTTGTATTTATTATTATATACATACCAGGTTGAGTCTTTTAAATAAAAAATAAGGAGCTGGAGAAAGGCTATGTGACTTCTGATCAAAACCAGAAATAGAAAGAACTCAAAGAGATATATACAAAAACAAAAAAGCAAGAAAAAAAAAAAAGAAAGAAAAAGAAAAAAGAGTAGTATAGGGATTCAGAATAAAAAGGTTCAGTGAGAATTATTGTTAGTTGAAATGACTAACATTGATGTTTCCACTCTTCAGTTGCAAATTTAACAGTTAAAATTAGTTTGAAATTGTTATTGACATGTTGACTTTCCTGAATGTAGATTTTTAAAACTTATTATGAATGGCTCTTTGTTTCGTTCTGGGCAACTCCAGAATGAAGTAGAGCCACCCACTCTTTATTGCCTTGTTGTGTTTAACTTCATCAGCTTATGTTAACTTGGCTTGTCTCCTTTAGAAGATTCTTTAGTTCTTTCAGGAACTGGATCTTTTTTATTTTCTCTCTCTCTCTTTTTTTTTTTTAATTCACTCAAATGATTGCTTGGTTGATTTCTCAGCAGTAGTTACTGGGCATCCTTAGGCACTGAGGATACAGGACGAACAGGATGGCTGGCTGCTGGCCTGTGGGTTGTGGCCGAGCTGTAAGTGCGTAGGATAGTACTGGTATTGTCCTGACTCATGCACTGCTGCCAGGCTCACAGGCTTAGGTTGTGAGGGGCAGCTGAATCGAGTGCCTTGAATACTATCTTGAGAGATTTGGATTTCATCTTATAAAAAGCCTGGCAAAGCCAGGAATTATTTCATTTAAGGTCCTTCTGGAACAGTGACCATTTTATATTTAGAATAATAAACTGATGGAAGCTTTAGTACATATAGTAAACTGATTAAAGTTTATCGGTCTGAAATTGTTCACTGTACTTATCCTCTGGAAAAATATAAGTAAAACCACACATTCCCACTCAGTGATTGGCACTGAAAACTGTAGTGAAGACTTTGATGCAAATAAAACATCCGAGTGATATTAAAATACTAAAAATGTACGTGGTGTATTTGTTAATAATTCTTGCCAAACATGAGCCAAAAACGATACCATAGCCTTTAGAGAGTAGGAAAAGAAACATACAGTTTGAGCTTACCTGTCCAGTACATCCTGGTTTAGCCAGCAGATACTACAAGACTAACTTGTGTATGATTGTAAGGTCTTCCAGTAGTTGGCTTTTACTACCATCAAACAAATAGTGTCGAGGGAGACAGTTGCCCCTTACAGCCGTCCTCGGTAACTTCTTTGGGAGTGAACACAGTGTTTTCTCATTTGTATGCCTTTTTCCTTGCTTTCATCATACAGTGATGGACTTTCTCCAACAAGCGATTCTTTCCCATCTGTGATTTCCTCTCCTATGGGATGATTGAACACTCCTTATTAATGTTGATATGAAGCATATACTATTCCTCCAGAGTGTGCCTAATAATCACGGGGCTGTTGCTTTCTCAGGGATGCCAGTTTTGCCTGCCATTGTGGTTTTTTTAGTCTTCTCTTGGTTTGACTTCGACTGTGTTTATTTTTATTTAAGCATTGAATGAGATGGAAGACATGGTGCAGGAAGATGGAGAGGTGGTGGCTGAGAGTGGACATGAGACTCCCGCACATAGTCAGGCAGTTATTCCTGTGGACGTTGACGAGGAACAAGCAGGTAATTGTGACTTTCCACGTTCATGGTTCTGAAAGTCAGGGCCTGACTAATGAAGATAAAACACTGAGGATGACTTTTTTTTTGACATTACAGCTAATGATACATTATATGCTATTTATTATTTAGGCCTATATTATATTGATATTCTCTTTGTTACATGTTTGTATATCTTATTATGAAAGCTTATTATTGATTTTTTTGTAGCTGTAGCAATAGTTCCTCTTTCTATATTGGCGTGTGTGTGTGTGTGTGTGCGCGCGCGCACGCGTGTGCGTGTAGAAAGAAAGCACTCAAATTGTTGATTGGAGGATAAGTGACCTGATTAAATGTTCTGCTTGTCCTCTTCCTTCATTTTGGTGGAGGAGAGGAGCAGTGGACAGGCTGACCTGATTTACTAGATGGACCAAGATCTAGTCTCTGCTGTTGGGTGCCTTCTGGCAGGCTATCGTCAAAAGCCCTTAAAGATTACCTAATACAACACTTCGTTTTACAGATGCAGAAACTTAATATTTTTTTCAAAAGTTTGAATGTTCTGCTCAAGACCACTCAGCCAGGGATCAAGGAGAATAACTGAAATTAGAACTCAAGTTACCTCAGTCCTAGTGTGTTGACAGGCTACCTTGTATTTGAATTGAAATTATCTTTACCCTTGTTTTGAGTGTCTTACAGGTGCAGTCGTTTATTCAACAAATAATTATTGAGTGCCTACTGTGCCAGGCATTATACATTGTAACAGGAAAAAGACAGGCAAGGTTCCTTGGAACTTACACTCCCTTGAAAGGAGTGACTGTCAGTCACTCTCCAGAATTGGGTCATACGAGCTAAAGGTTTACAGTGTGTACTGCCAAGCAGATAAAACATTTCTTTTGTAAATATAAATGACCAAACTGTAACATGCATACAGCCTTTCAAGAACTTTTCCATGTCTACGGCATGCCACCCAGAATAAGCCCAATCCTGTCTGATCTTTGAAGCTAAGCAGGGTCGGGCATGGTTAGTACTTGGATGGGAGACCACCTAGGAAGACCTGGTACTGTAGGCATAAAAAAAAAATTTTTTTTTTTTAAAAAAGAACTTTTCTACACTACATCCCGTAAGATAGACCTGTACGCAGTTAAAAGGATAAATGGAGTTCTCACCAGTTCCATAGGTGTATCTAAGGTTCATCTTTATTTCCTTTTCCTTCGTTTGTGCATTTGCAAAATTGGAAACATTGCCTATTTTTTAAATTG
Organism: Eidolon dupreanum; assembly: GCA_028627145.1. Taxonomy (NCBI): domain Eukaryota; kingdom Metazoa; phylum Chordata; class Mammalia; order Chiroptera; family Pteropodidae; genus Eidolon; species Eidolon dupreanum. Next base: position 18,796,560 of record CM053515.1, on the reverse strand, counting down.
TTATGACTTATTTTGGTTATTTTAGGATGATTTATGTGACTTTTTCAAATAGTAAAGGTCCTGAAGGAAGATGCCACATGATCTATTTTAATTTGCTTGTAGAAATGCAGTGTTGTTGGCATATTAATCATGCTTAATGTTTAGATAATGTTTTACGGTTTAAGTGCTTTCACGGTATCTCATCCGGTACAATATTCCATTGAAATGAGTGGTCACGCAGGCTGTATAGAGCCGAAGCATCTCTGAGAGCACAGATCCCTGGAGCCAGTACTTTGAGAGAGAGCCTTTCTTGGGCAGAAAGTAACTATTCGGTCTGTGCTTTTTGTTTTAGGACCCAGTGGTCTTCAACGTGTAGTAAAACCAACCCCAATTACTGTTCATGACTCAGAGAGTGATGATGAGGAAGACAGTCTTGAACTCCAGGAAGTCTGGATTCCTAAGAATGGTGCTCGGCGTTATTCTGAGCGTGAAGAAAAAAATGGAGAGTCGGCACAGTCTAGGGAATTGTCAGGTGAGAGATTATTTCGTACTCTGACCTGTTAGAGTCATGCGAATTGACACGCTTGACCTTGATAGAATATGTGTCCCTCCTGCAGCTTGTGTTGCAGTTAACTCTCCGTACTAAATGTGACAGGAGACCAGAAAGGCAGTAGTCCAAGTGAGAGGGGACTCTGGGTGGTGCTATCCTGGGCGAGTGTAGCACAACAAAAATACTGTGGAATCAGGGCTCATGCCATGACTTTAGGCGGTTGTGGCATTAGGGGATCAGGGATTAGCAAGAAGCCTGTGCCTCAGGTAAGGAACGACTGCTGAGTGAAAACAGCATTCCCCAGTGGATAATCTGTCCAGTTGTGTTTAGTGCATGTTGGTGGCTAGTGTGGTGCTTGAGGGAGTTCTTATTGTCCCTTGCCTCCCTTTAAATGTAGTCAATAGTCTTCAGCCATTTGCCTCACCAAGAAATTATAATTCTCTTAACTTTTAGGTTCATTCCTTTTCCTTGTCTTTCCTTCCTTTACGTGTCTCAGAACCATACGCTTACCACTTTCAGTGAAGGATGAGGTTTTTTAAAAACTGTCCATTCAATTTTCCTTGGGTATCCTACTCCTTAATACGTTTGAGTGTTCAGTATGCATTTAACACTGAACCTGAAATATATGTGTGTGTGTATATATATATATATATATATATGTAACACTTTCATGTATGGAAAGCTCAGCTCTTTAGACTTGGAATAATTTACTAACTATTGACTAAATACTCAATCCTTATTTTATTCCTTTTAAGAAATCCATATATGTTTACACTGTGGTTCAAGGGAGCTTTTATGGAAACTAGAATTTAGGAGAAGTAGTGTGACCAGCTGATTAACCTAGTGTTTCCTAGAAAGTCAGTTTCTGAATCTAGAAACTAGATCTTGTGTGAGCCAGACAAAGCCTTATTTGTTTAAGTCTTACTGTGCCCCGGGTGCGGTGTCAGGGTATGGTGTCAGGTGCTGTGAGGGATAGGGAGATGGGAAAGTCGTGGTCTCTCTCTCTAGGGAATCTCTAGTCTGGTGGAAGAGTCGGGTCAGAAACGTGTGATATTACAGGGAACGTAACATTACAGTGGCTTGGGGTGGGGTTCCGGAAGAGAGTGAACAGAGGTCTAAGGCTGAAGAATTGGTGAGAAGATCCCGCGGTAGTAAGGCGGGGGATCCACTCAGAGAAGAGTTGGGCTGGGATATAGAATGTATGTAGAGGGGACAGGAGTGGAAAGTTAATGTGGAACTAGATCATGGTGAGCCTTGAAAGCTGAGCTAACGAGTAGAAACCAGGTGGGCACTAGGGAGCCATAGAGAACTTTCGAGCAGCTGAGTGATGTGGTCACCATTATATCTTAGGAAAATTAGTGTACATTGTTTCCTGTTCCAAATTTACTCTTGCCTTTTGTCCAGAATTTGTACTGAAACCTTTTCTTTTCCTCGGGCCATTCTTCTTTTTCTATAAGCAGTAAGTGGAAAAGGCAAGACTCCACTTCGAAAGAGGTACAACTCCCATCAGATGGGCCAGTCGAAGCAGTTTCCCCTCGAGGAAAGCAGCTGTGAGAAAGGCTGTCAGGTCACCAGTGAGCAGATCAAAGCCGATATGAAAGCAGCTAGGGATATTCCTGAAAAGAAAAAAAACAAGGATGTTTATCCCAGCTGCAGCAGCACCACCGCCAGCACAGTGGGAAACTCCAGCTCACACAGCACTGCTTCTCAAAGCCCTGACTTTGTAAGGACGGTGAACAGCGGCGGCTCTTCCGAGCCTAGCCCTTCAGAAGTGGATGTGTCCAGGCAGTGTGTCTGCTCCCCCGCTGGGTCAGAGGACTCTGAGGCCATGGAGGAGGGAGATGCAGAGAGTTCTGTCTGCCCCAGATGCTGCTGTCACAGGCCCCAGGAATCCCAAAGGAGAACTAGCAGGTGTTCTGATGAGGAACGTCCTTCAACCAGCCGAGCCTGTGTTGTGAATGGCCCGGATGGTACGAGATCCGCCTTTTCCTTTAGGACTCTGCCACGAGGGGGGTCTTCAGGCCCAGCACATGATGAGAGGACTAATGGGAGTGGCTCTGGGGCTACAGGTGAGGACAGGAGGGGGAGCTCCCAGCCTGAGAGCTGTGACGTGCAGTCTAATGAAGACTACCCTCGGAGGCCCCTAACAAGGGCCAGGAGCAGACTGTCCCATGTACCGCTGGTATCTGAGTCAGGTATGACATTGCTGCCAGGACTAGCAACTGCAGGTTAGGACTGAGAAGGGCATTAGCTCATTCCGTAGGTTTTCTTACATAAAGTCAATTTGGCATACTGAATTCTCTCTTGGAGTTCTGTGATCATACAGATTTTGACCCAATTTTCAGCAGTGGTAGCGGGGAGGGATGGGTGGGTAAAACAGCTTGTAAAATATCCAACCCAGAAAAACTCAAAAAGTTTCTAAGAAAAATAGAGCTCTTTATATTGATTGACCCTAATTACAATACTGATTCTGATGTCTGTCCCAGTAGATAAACTCTGCTCCCGTGACACACTCAGGGAAGTCTTACTCTTAGTGAAGTTTTAGACTTTAGCCAAAGAGAAGGGCTTGAAGTTGCTGGGGCTGGGGGAACACAGCATATGGGCACACCCCTGCATCTGCCTCCGCAGTACTTAGTAATTTTTTCTGAAGTCTAGTTTTGCTTCCAGTTAGGTTTGCCAGGAGACAAGCAGGTAAGTAAGTAGTTTACTGAGAATTATTTTGGTGTAGATGTACTTTAAAAATATATATGCGTATATAATTTCATTAATAATATTTATAATGTGTATGTCAAAGCATTGGGTTGGGTGGGGGTGAGCACATTTCTTAATTCTAATTCTGTCTATATATCTGACCTTATTTTGAAGTTATTTCTTCTGCCTTTATGACTACATACAGTGAATAATAATATATTTTAATTTTATTCTAGTCTCCCTCAATTTTAAAATCTTAAAATCAGCCCCAGAACAGAGTTGATACTTTTTTATGTATTAAATAGATCTGATTGGATCTCATGGAGTTAAACTTAGAAAAATAAGCTTTCATAAGATAAATATGAGAGCTTAATTATGTGCTAATCATAGTAGCATACATTCATTAAAATATGAGTTTGATTTGAAGATTTCAGAACACCAGCTCTGCCATATGATGAAAATTACTTTTCCCAGCTTGAATTTTAAATGTTTTATCATCATTTTTTATACAAAACCTAAAACTTATCATTTTAACTATTGTGAAGTGTTCAGTCTGTTGGCATTAAGTACATTGACATTGTTGTGCAGCCGTCACCATCATCCATCTGGGCGTTCTCATCATCCCAAACTGAAACTCTACCCATTAAATAGAAACTCCACATTATGACACCTTTTGCTGCAGGGTGTTTTTTTAAAATCCGATCTGTGTGGTTTACCTTTGATATTTTTCTTTATTTTTTTGCTGTGAAAGGCCTTTCTACATCTGATAATTGTTCACTTTTCATTCTTTGATTCACTTTTTTGTTTATTTTAATTCTTTAATCTGTGGGAATTAACTTGATTTTTTTTATTCCAGTTTGTCACCTAGTTGTCTCAATACTTTGACAACTTATTGTTTATTAACATCCATTATTTTGAAATGCTCTTTTATTATGTATGTTCGACATACTTAAGTTTATCTCTGGGCATTCTATTCTGTTCCAGTGTTCTGTCCTCTTTCATTGTCAAAATTTCCTTGGCTAGTCATACATTTATCATTTATTTTTAGAGTTATATTTTATAATCATTTTGGCAAACTCTAAAAACAAATCTTGATTTTTGTTTGGAATTCTGTTATACTGATCAGTCAAAAAGATTATTGTCATTTTGGCAGCACTGAGTCTTCCTATTTCGAGAGTATTTTGTCTCCAGTTATGTCTTATGTCTCTTGGTAAGGTTTTATAGTTGTTCTGTTTGGGTGTTTTGCTCTGTTTTGTTCTGTTTTTAACATAGATCTTTTATATTAACCATTGGGGGCTTTGATTTCTTTTTTGCCATGTGTTCTACTGTCCCCTTTACCATTTTCTTCCGACTGTTTCACGACTTGAATTTTTTCTTAGGTTAAATAGTTCCCTAGAATTTTTTAAAAATCTTATTCATGTGGTGCTTTTTACTTTTTTAAGTATATTACATCTGTTACCTTGTCATTTTACTTTTTCAATTTTGAGAAGACTTCTGTGTATGTGGCTAATGTGTAGATAGTAGGTAAATTATTTCCTAATTTTTTTCCCATACAATATAAATGTCTGTTTACTTTCAATAACAGTCTTTCTGGAGAAAGGTCAAAGTGTTGATTTAATATTATCCAGGGCTCTTTTGGAAAGAACAAGTTATTTAGGTGGCTTTCAACTTGTTATTTTTAGTCTACCATGTTTTGATATCTATTGGCCATCCTGCTTTAAAAGTTTTAAGGAGAAAAATCCACACTAATAAAGGAACAAACTTGATTGAATGTTATGGAGTTTTTTTAAGTCACTTTAAAGAAAACATTTGAGTTTTTTGTTTAGTTTTCAACTTATGGCTTTATATACTGTTAAAACCATGTTAGAAGCCAGCATAGTTATTTGTCTTGTGAATTCCTCTTTTGGGAATATATACCTGCAGGTTGTTCTTTTTATTCTCATTGTATAATATTTTATAAGATAAATATCACAAAAATAGCATTGTCCAAGAATAACATTTTATTCGTATGCTATGGTTCTCAAAAATACTAACCTCTTTTCCTGACACCCCAAGACTGGATTGGTCTGCTTTTCTGTATTTCTGTAGCACCTTCTACACCAATGTTAACCACACTATGTTGTAATTCTGTATTTTACTGTCTGTCTTTCCAGTAGACTATGAGCTCCATGAGGGCAGGGACAGTGTCTGCTTGTTCGCCATTATATTCCCAGCTTCTAGCACAGTGTCTTACATGGTATGGGGCTCAGTGAATAATTGTGACCTTAATAAGTTGTAGGAACCATCATATGAGGTATGTTGATGTTGGGGGACGTATGAAGTCACTGAGAATTATCCCTAAGCAAAATTAATTATCCCTAAACAAGGAGGGAGGCATAAGAACATGACAAACTGTTTTCCTTTTACATTGAGAAACCTTTGTTTTTCAAGGTTATCTACATGTAAAGTGTGACTTAGTTTTATAACTTTACTTAGAAAACATAAACCACCAACTTGGGTACTCTGGAGAGCAAGAAATTTAACTTTGAACCTCATAGTCTAATAAAAGGGGAAGGGAGAGCAATCCAGCAAGATGAGAAGTTTAAAAATTGGGTCAGTCATAAGAGAGGAATGCTAATAGAAGATTCTCATTTGAATACTGTCATGGAAAGAATGGAAACTGACCTGCTTTTTGGATGTTTGTTTTCTATTTTACGATATGGGGAGAGGGAACCAGGACCTGTTAATAGCAAATGTGTGCATTTTATCTGTTAATGTGAAATGTGCTGAATTGAGAAGATTACTTGTCAATGATGATAACTAGATTTTGCATAAAGTTCCTTCAAGAATACTGTGGAAGGAGGCCTTCAGTGTGTGGCCTAGGCCAAGAATTTTCATGTTTTTCTAGAACCCCAGTGTTCTGCTTGGCTTCTGGGTATTTGGAAGGAGTTTGATGGGTAGAACGCCTGGGTTCCCTTTAAACCTTCAACCAAAGCAGCCACTTTTGATTGTTTTGCATAGTAAGATTTCACAAAGATTTTAGATGGTGGAGGAAAGGTTGTGGTGTGTAGAAAAACACTTGGACTAGATCCCCAGAGTTCCTATCTGACCCCAAGCCTTTGGGAATTTGCAATATTTGCATCTCGTTTGCCTGTCTTTCTTAGTAATCTTTCATGTTTGAAGTTAGAGAATCACCAGGTGGAATGTTGTGATCTAGTGTTGGTATCTGAAAGAGCAGTACAGTGGGATTTACTTCATGAAAGTCAGTCAGTCTTCGTTCAGTATATGCTCTGCTACAGAACGATTATAAAATATGAGGACAGTGACTCTTAGTGTCTTACCTCGGAACATATATGTGCTTAAATTTTAGAGATGAATTTAGAACTCGTATTTAAAATCATAATATTTGATTTCATAATTACAGTGTTTTAGAACAGTGCTAGTTAAATGAGTTAGGGCCTAACTAACGAGTTTGACAGATAAAAAATTAAAGGTTTTCTAGCATAGCAACTCACACCAGATTGCCTAGTTTGGCTCCTAGTTCCACCACTTACACCTTTGGAAGCTGTTTTACCTTTCCATGTCTCAGTTTCCTTATTTGTAAAATAGGGAGAATAATAAATCTATCTCAAAGGGCTATTATAAGGATTAAATTAGTTTAATACAGGTGAAACCCTTAGAAAATTACCTGATATATAGTAAGCGCTCAGTAAATATTTGCTATTGTTATTCCACTTATGTATCAGTGATGCATTCATTCATTCAGGGAATGCTGAGTGCCATTCATTATATGTTCATTTTAGCTTATTGCTAGTGGCTGACATTGATACAAAATTGAAATAAGACGGTGTTGTTGCCTTCAAGGAGCTCTTAGTTTAAATGGAGAAATAAAACAAATATACAGGGAATTACAGAACCATATGTAATGTTTGGAGATCCAGGTGATTTGATAGAGCAGGTGCATTTGAGATGGTCTTTTTGGGGATGGGTAGTTTTTCAAAAAGTGGAGTCAGGAAAGATGTTCAGGGCAAAAGAAGCTAGAATGATTAATGACTTCAGAGGCATTGGCAGTGGGAGATGATTAGGATATGGTATGGAGTAAAACTGAGAACAAGTGGGGCTAAAGCACAGCTCCAAATGTCAGGCGTCAACATGCATTTATTAAACAGTAGTCAACAATTTAAAGTAGTTTAGCAGGAAATTGGTGAGTTTAATCCACCAATAGTATTTAGGATAGGTTGAGTGACTAGAGGTGAGAATGTTAGATTGTTGGAATGACCTAGGAATTAAAAAAGGATATTATATTTGATGTAAATATAGAGATAGTGGAGGGTAATCTTGTGTTGGAATGGTCAGTTGGCAATAGCAGGCTGACTGGATTCCATTGGGGACCAAGTTGTAGATATGAGAGTTCCTTTGGTAGAGTTTATACACATACAATTGAATATTCTCTCGAAGGAAAGAAAACAAGGTTAAAATTCACAATTTCCTCTTGCTTTTTCTAGAGGTTGCCAAAACAAAGCCACGTCATGCCATGAAGCGGAAGCGGACAGCAGATAAGTCCACCAGTACCAGTGATCCTGTGATTGAGGATGACCATGTGCAGGTGAAGGGAACAGCCCTCCTTTACCCTTCAGTCTGGTTAAGGTCTTGAATAATGTAAATGAACTAAAGTTTCTGCCTTTATATAGTGTCTTTGCCCTACAGAGAAAAAGTCGGTGACAGTGGCTTCTCAACTTGTGTCAGTGAAAACATTTAAGCTTAAAAAAAATATGCAGAAAGGGATATCTAACTTAAAATTTTTTCTTCTTGTAGGTCCTTGTATTAAAATCCAAAAATCTTGTTGGAGTCACTATGACCAACTGTGGGATCACAGATCTGGTGCTAAAGGACTGTCCCAAGATGATGTTCATTCACGGTGTGTATTTAGGCCCCGTGACATACAGGAGCATTGTGAACAAGTTTAAAAAATTAAGGACTCATAAATACTTCAGTAACATTACTATGTTATTATTTTTGAAGGAATCTTTATGTCAGGTTATTTCTAATTCTGTCCTTGCTCTGTAGTTTTCAAGTAATTACTCCATAGTTTTCGTGAGGGACTATGCAGACTAGGTTTGTCTTTTAAAATAGCCTCTCCTCCAGTTTCTTCCAGTTGATAATTGCAGCTGACATGATAGAGTAGATTCACCACACAGATGGCTTTGCAGTCAAGTAAACCTCAGCTGGCACCTGGCCTCTGCCATGTGCCAGCTGTGTGATGTTGGACATGTTTGTGTGTAAATGTTTTTGCAGGGTGTGGTGACTGGGCCTTAAAAGTGCTTACCCGCTTTGGATTTGTCATGATTAACCACAACCTCAGTGCATGGCATGTTATCCTTAGTCCAGGGCCCACTTTTCCTCTTAGTTTCATTTGTCCCTCATTGCCAGTCCCATCGGCTCTCACCATCTATACTCTTGTATTTAACATAAGTCCTTTCAGTGCATCTTTCATGTATTTACTTATATACATATCTATCCCTGAACAAATAGTAGGGTATCATTTTGTGTGAGCTTTTAAAATCTTAGCTGCATAGTATGTCCTATAGATGATTTGTTTATTTTATCATTTTCACTCAGAATTATATTTTTGATACCTGTCCATGTAAAATGATGAAGATCTGACCCGTTTCTTGCCTTGGGCAAGTTATATATTCTCTGTGTTCATTAGTTTTTTAGTCTGTAAAATGTACATAATTATGCTTACCTTATAAAGCATTTATGAAGGTTAAATGCAGTGATTGATGGGTGGATGTGTGTGTGTACAGACACATATACATATGCAGTAGAGGGTCTGACCTCTAGTAAAAGGCTAATAAATGTTAAATTTATTATATTAATATTGCAAAAAGATATTTAGGGGCTTTCTTTTGTTTGCACTTCTGCCATACTGATAGTGAACAAAACAAGGAAATCCTTACCAAACACTTCGTCATAAACTAGGAGAATCTCAGAAAGGAGAGAGAGAACTGAGATTTAAAGGAGGCTGGCTGGATCATCGGTATATTTACACAAATACACGTGGGTGAGCCATTCATTAAAAGGAAAGGATTAAATAACAGAATCACATTTTCAAATTATTTTGATAACTGTCAGTTGCACTATATGATATTATGTAACTTTTGTTAAAGATGTTGATTACATCTGCAGTATTTAATGCTAATAAAAGTTGTGCCAGTCCTCCAAAGATGATTCCAGATAGGCTCTGCGTTGCTCTTCTGTTTTGCGTAAATTATTTGTAGAGCTTACCGTTGTTTTCATTTTGTAGCTACCAGGTGCAGGGTACTGAAACATTTAAAAGTGGAAAATGCACCAATCGTAAACAGATTTGACTATGCACAATGCAAAAAACTGAACATGGATCAGGTACTAGATCAGATACTGCGGATGCCTCCTGAGAGAAACCGCATCATATACCTACGCCCAATGCAGCAGGTACCGAGTTTGTCCCCTTCCTGATGATAGACGTATTGCAGTAATATTTTTTTCTTAGTCTTTAATTTTTTTCAACTTGGTATTTATTCATTTGCTCAACCTATAGTGATGATTCTTCAGATTCTACAGAGTTCTTTTAACCAAGTTAGACTACCTTTGCCAATCTTCATTAGTGCTTCTCTGCTAGATTTTTGTGGGATTGCAGCAAGTTAGATGATGAGGGCAATTGTTATTCAACATGTTTTCACACGTATTAGAAGTTGTCTGTGGTTAAGAGCAGGGACTGGTTTCAGACTGCCTGATTCAAAATCTAGTTCACTGACCTATAGCATATTAACTTCTGTGTCTTAGTTTCTTCATCTGTAAAATTAGAAGAGACAGAAAAGTACAGTATTAGGATGGTTAGATTAACACATGCAAAGTGATAGAGTAGTTGCTGGCATGTAATTAGCAATCATGATAGCTGCCATTATCATTTTCATTATTATTAAGAGTAAACATTTTATTACACTTATATGAACAGAGATTTTAGCTGAACCTGTTCTGTTAATCATTTCACAATATTTGCATGCCAGACCAACATGCTATACACCTTAAATTTATACAGTGATGTATGTCAGTAATTTCTCGATAAAACTGGGGGAAAAAAGAGTAAACATTATATGTAAGACTCTGTGCTTAATGCCAAAAGAAAGTTTAAAATAAGTATTAAACAACATTAGCAGTCAGCGTTTGACCTTGGCCCCAAAAGAATCATTTTGACAAATCATTGAGTGCCTCTAATGGATTGGGGCTGAAAAATACACAGCACATCATCCTTCCCTCAAGAAGTTTGTCTTTCTGAGAAGGAGGTAGATGTGAAAACCACTGAGATGGCAGAGTGGCATTCCATAAGTAGAGGAAGGAGGAGGGTATGAGAAGTAAGCAATGTGAACAAAGGCTCTGAGGGGAGAGGAGCTGGAATCAGCAGTGGTCCAGTTTGAACAGGTGTATGGTACTGCACATCCGTAGTTCTAGGATGCAATCACTGAACCTATGAAAAGCATACTCAGTAGTAGCTTCCTGGAATCAGTTACCTGATTCTATGTTCTCCTTTTTAATGGGCATTTATATAACAGTGAAATGTAAATCCCTGAGCTTGCTAGACAGGAGAATTTGCTAAGCCTCACTCCCAGCATGGCAAGCTGTGTTCAGGACTGAATATGACTGCTTTTCAGATCGGATTTTCAAATCAGCCAAAGATTTTAAAACATAGGTCCCCAGGAAAGATCGTTCAAGCTCTAAGGCATTCTTTCCCTGGTCCAAGCCCTCTCTTTGAACATATTCCACAGGTGGACACGCTAACACTGGAGCAGAAGCTGTTCAGTGGTCCCTACCCCTATCACATCTGCATCATTCATGAGTTCAGTAACCCTCCTAACGTACGGAACAAAGTGCGCATCCGCAGCTGGATGGACACTGTAGCCAACATCAACCAGTAAGTGCCCTGTGGCCCGGAAGGCTGCCTCAGTCATTTCTTCTTGCGTGAGCTTCCAGGAACAGATTGTAATTATTCATTATTTTAAATGTCATCTGGGCTTTTTAGGCACTGAAATATAAGAAATAGAACATAAGTGAAAAACTTGAGGGAATAAGGACTTAAAACTAAAAAGTTTACATGTGTATTTGTAAATTCCAAGAACTGATGTACGTGTACATTTGACATCGTTTCTTCACCCTTAGGACACAGACAAGATACAGTTAAAAACTGTAATGCTTTACATCATCAGAGAATTGGACTTTTTATGCGTTTGTTATATAAACATTATATACACAAGACATTTGATTAGAGAATGGCTTTCTTTTTTTACTTGGTATGATTTTGAAGATAGTGAAAGAATTTGACCTGACTAGATATACTCTCTAGTTCGAGTATATTCTTCTTCTATTAGGTACTTAATAGTTTGAAACATTCATTAGAATCTAGGCCAGACATAGTTTTGACGGTTCTTTTCTACCCCGCAACCCAACATTATTTCCAGTTTGTAATTTTTATTTTCTTGTTTCCAGAGAGCTCATTAAGTATGAATTCTTCCCAGAAGCCAGGCGAAGTGAAGAAGACTTAAAGAAATACCCCAAGTACCCCTGGGGCAGAGAGATCTATACTTTAGAAGGTGAGCAGTTACAAATGGTTGAAAGCTAAGTAGCTGTAACTAACTAGATACAGAGACATGACTTAGGGAAGATAGAAATGGGAGCCCTACAATTCACCAAAATAATGGATGTTTTGAATATCTGCAGGTAGCAGGAACCAGATATAAATCCTTTTCTTGTATGAGTCTTTACCATCCCTAAAATAATCAGAAGCAGTGTTGAAACACAAAAAGTAGAAGAAAATGGACACTTGCTATAGTCTGAGAGTTAGAAGTGACTTGAGGGCACCTGTCTCAGCCTCTTTGCTTTGTCTACTTATATAGGCAGAGGATGACCAAGATTACATGACCAAATAATGGCAGAGCTAGAATTGGAATCTGTCTCTTGGTGCAGTGCTTTTTCAGCCATGAAGGATGAAAGCACATTTTATAGTCTTACATCATACTGCGTGTTTGGCCCTGTCATTACTTTCACATGAGTAACACTGTTCCTCCTCTTTCAGGTGTTGTGGATGGTGCGCCGTATTCCATGATTTCTGACTTTCCTTGGTTGAGATCACTTCGGGCAGCAGAACCCAACAGCTTTGCCAGATACGATTTTGAAGATGACGAAGAAAGTAATTATGGCCTGACTTAATTTGAATTCTCTAGTTTGAGTATATCTTCTGTGTTAGATATGTATATCTTTTTTGAGAGTTAGGAGCAGTGCAGCTTTTAAATCACTTCCAATATGAAGGTTTTTATTTACTTTCTGTTATTGTTTGGTTCTTCCCTGCAAAAAACATTTCTACATTTGTACAATAAACAGTCAGTTGACTTACCAGAGATATGTGAAGGTTGATGAGAAGAATTCCTTCAGACTATTTTCCTACCTAGATTTTATTACCTAAATGTTTATAAATTTTTTACTTTTTATTGTCAACTATATTGTTTCAGATTTGTTCCAGTTATACCAGTTATTTTTTGCTGCTTATGAGCAGCTTTTTGTTGGGTAGCATGTATGAACTTATGATTTAGGTATAGATACTTGGGGGGAAACTTGAAGGTAATTTTGAATATAGTTCTAAGTGTTAACACACTTGAATATCCATTTGTAGGATGTTTTTTAAAAACTATTTTATGAGGGGCTGCCTGTCAAGATGGTGGAGTAGGTAAACACTCTGCTTGCCTCCTCTCATGACCATATGAGAATTACAGATAACCTACAGAATAGCCCTCATTGAGAAATGCCTGAGGTCCAGCTGAACAGAAGTCCTATAACTAAGGACATACAGAAGAATCTACCTCAAGACTGGTGGGAGAGATGGAGACATTAAACAGGCTGGTCCCACACCCACATGTAGCTGTTAAAAATCGGGAGGAATATCTCGGTTTCAGAGATCCCCCCGAAGAGCAAGGAATGCCAGCCCAGGGTTACAGTGCCAGAAAGGGAAATCCTCATAACATCTCACTGTGAAAACCAGCAGAGATTGTAGCTAAGTGAGGCACAGGGCAGCCGGAGTTCCAGGTATTCCTCTTAAAGGTCCTGGGCACAAACTTAATGAATGACTCACTTGCTCTGAGCTTGAGGGCTGGAGGGACAGTTTGCTTGAAGACAGAAGTACTGGCAGACGCCTTTCTACCTTTGTTGAGGCCTCCCCCTTCCCAGCATGCAGTCTCAGGCCTCATATTTGAGTCTCCTTCAACCTGCCTAACACCATTTGCCTCACCCTCAGGGAACAACTGTAGTTACAGCCTGTCCTCCAGCTAATCAGCTTGAGGGTCAGTCCCTCCCATTTATGTGTTAACAGCAATCAAGGCTCTGCTACAAGTAGGAGAGCACACACAATCCACACAAGGGACACATACCTGAAACACCCAGCTCAGGAGACCAGGACGACTGCGTCACTGAGCCCCACAGGACACTTATTACATAAGGCCACTCTACTAAGACCAGGAGATAATAGCAGCTATACCTAATACATAATAACACACAGAGGCAACAAAAATGAGGAATAAAAAGAACATGTCTCAAGTGGAAGGATAGAACACAGCTCCAGAAAAAGAACTGAACAAAATGGAGACAAGCAGTCTACTGGATGCAGAGTTTGAAACACTAATTAAAAGGGTGCTCAGTAATCTCAGCAGAACTTCAGCAAAGAAATAGTAAACATAAAAGTGGAGGTAGAAGAAAGAACCAGTCAGAAATGAAGACAGTAACTGAAATGAAGACTACATTATAGGAGTCAACAGTAGATTAGATGAAGCAGAGGATTGAATCAGTGATTTAGAAGATAAAGGTAGCAGAATACGATTGGAACAGCAGAAAGAAAGAATCCAAAATGAGGGGAGTTTAAGGGGCCTCTGGGACAACATCAAGCATACCAACATTTGCATCATTAGAGGTGCCAGGAGAAGAGAGAACAAGGAATTGAAAACCATTTTGAAGAAATAATGATGGATAACTTCCCCAACCTGGTGAAGGAAATAGACATACAAGCCCTGGAAACACAGTCCCAAACAAGATGAATCTAGAGGCCCACACCAAGACACATCATAATTAAAATTCCAGAAGTTAAAGACAGAATCTTAAAAGCAGCACAAGAAAAGCCATTAGTTACCTGCAGGGGGAGTTCCCATAAGACTGTCAACTGATTTCTCAACAGAAACTTTCTGGGACAGAAGAGATTAGCATAAAATATTCAAAGTGATGAAAAGCAAGGACCTACAATCAAGATTACTCTATCTAGCAAAGCTGTCATTTAGACTCTTAAGGACAGATGAAGAGCTTCTCAGACAAGCAGCTAAAGGAGTTCACCACCACCAGAAAAATATACAACAAATGTTAAAGGGATTATTTTTAAGAAGAAAAAAGGTAAAAAATATGAATAATAAAGTGGCAATAACTATATGTCTGTCAAAGTATAAATGGATTAAATCCTCCAGTCAAAAGACCTAGGATGATTGAATGGATAAGAAAACAAAACCCATACATATGCTGCCTACAAGAGACTCACTTCAGATCAAAGTACACTCAGACTAAAAGTAAAAGGATGGAAAAAGTTAATTCATGTAAATGTAAATGAAAAAAAGAAAAAGCTAAAGTAACAATACTTATACCAGATAAAATGAGTTTAAAACAAAGGCTGTAACGAGACAAAGAAGGACCCAGTAATCCCACTTCTGGGTATTTATCTGAAGAAACCCAGAACACTTAATTTGAAAAGACACATGCATCCATATATTCACTACAGCGCTATTTACAATAGTCAAGATATGGAAGCAGCCTAAGTGCCTATCAGTAGATGAATGGATAAAGACAAAGTAGTGCATATATATGGTAGAATATTAGCCATGAAAAGGAATGAAATCTTGCCTCCTGTGGAGACGTGGATGGACCTAAATAGAGGATGTTGTGCTGGGGGAAATGAGTCAGACAGAGAGGGACAAATAGAATATGATTTCACTTATATGTGGAATCTAAAAAACAAAATAAATGAACAAACAAAAACAAGCTCATAGATACAGAGAACATTTTGATGGTTGCCAGAGAGGTGGGGGTTTCAGGAATGGGTGTATAAGGGGAAGGGATTAAGATGTACAAATTGATAGTTACAAAATAGTCATGGGGATGTAAAGTATAGGATAGGGAATATAGTCAGTAATATTGTAATTATGTATGGTGTCAGATCAGTACTAGGTTTATTGGAGTAATCAGTTTGTAAATTATATAAATATCCCATCACTATGCAGTATACCTGAAACTAATATTGTGTATCAACTGTAATTAAGAAATAAAAAATTATTTTAAAAATATAAGGAAATGGATTTCAAAAACTACATGTACATATATATAATTGATCTCTGGTGCATTTTCATCTTGGGCCTTTAACCATGTATGCTGTCTTAGGCATCACACATGGTATGTAAACCGATGGGGCTCCCTTCCGTGAGCTTTACGTATATCGGTGGCATTACATTATAGTTCTTAGGCATGTCTCATGGACCACCTTACTCAGAGTGACTTATCAAATGGTTCTGATAATCATATGTTGCCCCTTTTCTTTCTGATTTGCAAGGCACCATCTATGCTCCTCGAAGGAAAGGGCAGCTGTCCGCAGACATCTGTATGGAAACGATAGGAGAAGAAATTTCAGAAATGCGTCAGATGAAGAAGGGCGTGTTCCAGCGAGTAGTGGCAATTTTTATCCACTACTGTGATGTCAACGGAGAGCCAGTAGAAGATGACTACATTTGACTGGTCCTTCCTGCTTTCCAGCTATTCCAGCAGAAAGTGGCTGGGGCCATCCAGTTGCCAGAAAGCGCCACAGGGACTCGGGGCGTGCGGTTGCAGGCCTTGGCTCGGTTTGGTATATAAGAAATGTATAAGGAACGTTGACGTTGTATACAAAGATTTGTACATAAAGGAACTATACAGACACTTCCTAAGTACCAACTTTATATCATATGTTTATACAAGTTAATTTAAAAATTCATTTTAATGAAGGCAGGTAATTGGAAAGAGTTCATTTTTCCTGACGTAGTTCATAAAGTGTCACTTTTTGGCTGAGCCCCATTTACTATATTCTTAATAATCACTGTCATCCCCTTAAATCTGTGCCTTTTTCTTCTTGAGCGAAGCAGTTTTGAGTAAATCCGTTGAAGAGTCTTTGTGTCTTGTGTGCTTTTTTTGTGTTACTATTAAAACACAAACTAAACCCTATAGTCGGAGGTGGCTATATGTTTCTGTACGAAATTGTGGTTCTTTATTTTCTTGGTATTATAGTTGCCATACTTCTTAAAATCAAATAAAAAGACTCATGAGTTAAAAACAACAAAACTGAGTTTGAGGGGGAAATGGAAAAGTTTCCAAAGCATTTCTAGTTATTTATTTCCATATTCAATTGTGTATATGCTTTATCTTGAATATAAAAATAAAAATTTATTAAAAACTTCTTGCCTTGGACCTGAATCCCTCTTTTCAAAGAGTAGCAAACCCTACACAGAAAAGGAGTGTGTACAGTTAGGTCTAAGATCCCAGTGCCATCTACTTTCTGATCTTTCCTTTTTTTAAAGTTCTATGGCTGCGAGATGGTCATGTCGCAGAACTCTACACGACAGAACACTGGAAACAGCAGAATTTCCCAGGCTGCCTGCTCATCAGAAGATGGCCTTTCTTTTTTCCCAAGGAGAGAAACTGACCCGATAAGGCAGTGATCTATGCAGTGTTTCGAGAATCGGGTCAAAAGCAAAAAAAGCTTTAGAGAGCCACACCTGCATTTGAGGGACAGCTCTGCCACTTGCTAGCTGAGTGACTTCAAGAAATGGCTTAAACTAAAGGTCTGGGGGAAAATCTTAAGAACTCTTGTCATATACAGCCAGTGTTGCAAAGCTACATTTCAGTCAACAGACTACATAACGGTAGTCCCGTGAGACGATAATGAAGCTGAAACATTTCTGTCACCTAGTGATGTCATAGCCATCTGATAAAGTCTAAGCTCAGCACATTACTGTAGGGGAAGCCCTAACAGTTTTTTTTTTCCTTTTCTGTAATGGAAGTGTGTGATGGCAGAGGCATCCATCTCAAAGAAGGCTATCTCAAACATTGCCTGCTACAGGACTAAAAGTAGCCGGGCCACCATCCCCACCCCTGAAGCTCCTTTGTTTTTAGACATCTTGGTTGGTTTCAGTAATCCTTTTGGCTAGTTTTTATTTCTGTTCCCATGCTTAATTCCTGCTCTTATGTTTTAAGTTCAATAAACAATGAGCACTGGAAACCTTAGCCCCCCATCCTCCTCCCCATTAAAAGAATCCCAGACCTGTGTTTGCTCTCTACCCTCAAGCTCACTGTATGACCCCAGGTGTGCTGTGTAATAAACCTTATCTTCACATTTGCCTGCTGGTTATTGCTGAGAGGCGTCTTGCAATCATAAATGCCATTAAGGGCAGTCCAACCAAAATGTTAGTTACTGTTAGGCTGAAACCGGCACAAAACAATAACCCGTGTTGTGGTGATGCTGGTGTAAACGAACCTACTGTGCTGCCAGTCATATGAAAGTATAGCTTGCACAATCACAGTAGTGACTATACCACCTGCATTTGTGTACGTGCACTCTGATGTTCACCCAAGGATGAAGTTGCCTGACAATGCACTTCCGAGAACATATCCCTCTTGTTAAGCAGCGCATGCGTGACTATGTAATCATGGTTTGTATGCGAGACAAGGGCCCTTCGAACTTATCTAGTCCAACCCCTTCATTTACGGGAATTAATTGAAGCCTAGACAGTGAAAAGCTCACCGATGGTCAAGGACTGATTAAGGCTAGGTAGGACAGGAATCCAAGTGCCTAATTCCCATGGGGCTGCCTCTGTCTCATTTAATGTCCATAGAAAAGCAAGGATGCCAGCAATGTTTCCTAACACTAAAATAGTGTGAATGATAATTAGTATCTTTCTCCAAAGTTCTCTCTTTTCCAAGACTTAAAATTCTTTCTATTACATGAAGAAGAATGTTAGGTACTATGTTGGGTCATCTCTATTCCCTTTTCAGCTCAGCTAACTTCCCTTTTAACTAAAAGTGTATGTTCCACTCTCCAGTTTAGAACTGTGATCAGTAAAAAGGCAAGAAACAAATCATAGAACATTCTAGATATTTCAAAAAAATACAGAACCCCCAAACCTCAGCAAAAACTCAATCCAAATCTGGTTTTTCACTGTAACCATAACTAAATGATCAAATAATTGATGTAATAATAAGATCAGCCACCAGAGGTTGCTGCTTTCTACACTTGTTGATCTGTCTCAGGGTCTCAAGTAATGCCATTAGAACAAGTAGAAGTACAGCAGGGGGCACTAAAATCATCCTAAATATGCCCAGAGTGGCCCAACTGAAAACAAAAAAAAAGAATTTAGAAGATACTTGGTATAGTAGGCATTTTGTAAATGTCTATGGAGTGGATGATTGGATAGTGATTGCCCTACAGCAAGAGTCTGCACACTTTTTCTGGATAGGACCAGACAGTAAATATTTTAGGCTCCATGGTGACGACTACTCAACTCTGCCATTGTGACATGAAAGCAACCACAGAGGATATGTCGACGAACGGGCATGGCTGTGTTACAACAAAACTTTATTCACAGACATGAATTTCACATAATTTTCACATGTCATAAAACACCTTTTAATTTGTTTTCCAATCACTTAAAAAAGTAGAAACCATTCTTATTTTACAGACTGGAGAGTTTGCCTATACCAAGGAGAACGGAGTTGTCTTGTGCATCCATCCACTCGATTATATGTCTCCATCACGTGTAGCAGCATCTGGAGCATTTTTAAAAGGCTTTAAGAAATGTTTCATGGAAGGATTGCTGAATTAATGTCACTTTTAGAGAATTGAGTCTCATAATGCTGCCAGGTGAGTGCTAAGACTCTCTCTAAATAAGAGCCGGCACCACGGCTGTCACAGAGACTTGGCATTTGGACTCAGAAACCTGGATTCTGACTCCTTCAAATGACTTCTGGGTGACCTGGAGATGGTCACCACCCCAACCCTGAAGCCTCAGTTTCCTCACCTGTAAATGGTTAACAGAGAATAATATACCCACCCCATGGGGCAGTTGTGAAGGTTCAACAAGCGCCGTCAGTAAACTGGAAAATGTGATGCACGTGGAGGTAGTATTGCTCCCATTATAATTCCCTTTCCATAACCTTCTATTCCTTAGACCATATACCAGGCTGGTAGAAAGCAGAACTGGTGATGTCATCAAGAGGAAATAATAATACTATGAAAGCATTTTTAGAAGCATTTACCAACTGTTTTCCGTACATTCTCATGACTAACACTTTTAAATATGTTTGATTAATCTGTCCCTGACTTTACTGTTAGGGAAATTAGGGTTTAGCAGGTTAAATGTCCTGCTCAAAAACACAAATCTAGGAAGTGGCGGAAGCAGGAAGCTGGCAGTCTGACTCCAAAGCCTGTAAAACTTCAGCGAACTGTCCCAGCCCCTCAAAGGGAGGGAGAAGCCGAGAGCCAGTTGCAGGCCAGCCTTCCCCAAAAGGAAGCTGCCAGGTCAGAGTTGCTGCTGCTGCTTAAACTTGAAACCACTCTAGCTGACCTTCATGTGGTTAGCACAGTCTCAGAAAAAGGAGGCTGCTGGTTTTCTGATACCTCAAACTCCTTACTCAGACATGGGGTGCAGCTAGAATGTAGAAGAGACAACACTGCAAACTACTCAATGCCTATGGTATGAAACGCATGCACAGCAGTTAAAAAGAATGAAGAAGAATCATGTGTTGGTGTGAAATGATGTTGCAGGTGTACTGTTGAAAAAGGCAACTTGCAGATTATTGTATACAGCCTCATCTTATCTCTATAGAAGAACAAAATGAAACCATATATTTTTATATGCATGTCTGTATACACACACACACACACACACACACACACACATACACAAACACACAGAACATGTTCTTGAATTATAAAAGCCAGATGATAAGAGCAATTACTTCTTGGGAGGGGGAGTGGAATGGAGTTGGAGTCAAGGGGTATTTTGCTGTATCTATATTATTAGACCTTTTTATAATGAGAATGGATTGCAGAAATACATTATTTGTATAACCCATCATTTGTATAGTCCAAAAAATATATAATTTGTGTATTTAGAAATCAAATACATTTAAGGAAGAGGAGGAAGAAAATGCACTGTTAGAATGGAGCCACCTGAAGCGTGTTCATTCCTGACTTCTGTCCCTTGTACACTCTGTGTCCTTGGGCAAATCACCTTCCCTGACAAAGTCTGTTTCCTTTTCTATAAAACGAAGTCAGTATTCTCCCTACCCCACCTCACTCCCCTCCACCCCAAGCCACGCTGCTGTGAGAGGCTCAGATATCTTGGCTGTCCACACACAGAGAAACTGCAAAATGCCTGCAGTGGTGAGCCGATAGGGCCAACAGGAGCCTGTCCACGTAGTGTGCAGGTTCCATCTAAAAAATGTGAGAAGTCAAAGTGCCTTCTACTGGGGAGCAGCAGCCCCAGTGATGTCTGCAGTATACAAGACTAATGCTCTCCTTTGGCTCGCACGTCCGATCCCCAGGGTCCATTGCTGGTCATTCGGTGACTCCAGGCTGCTGAATCCTGAAAAGGCTGCAAAAGATCAGAGTGGAAAGGCCTTTTCTGCTGATCAATCATCTACTTGTACCCCTCCATTGTTTAAAGATGTAAATTGAGGCTCAGAGAGTAGAAAGGAGCAGAAGAAAACAATAGAGCAAGTGAGTGGCCGTTTCCCACTGGAATAGGCACGTCCCCAGTTCCTCTCCTGGTCCCAAAGGAGAGGAAGGGAAATGCTTACTTAGGCAACAAGAGATGAGGGAGGGGGCCACGCTTGGCTCGTCCACTGCTCTCTTCTGGCACAGGGTCCAACATGGGAGTAAATAAATCCCGAAAATGAACAGTGTTGCATGCGTCTACAATTGGGGCCTTTAGCATCAGACATTCTGTGTTCGCATTCAAGTCTACACTTCCCAGGTCTGTTTTCTTGGGCTAGGCAGCAATTCTGTCAGCTGAGGTTTGCCCTCCTGTAAGCAGAGGTCATTTGGGAACCTGTAAGGATTTCATGAGGATTAAATGAGATGATCCATGTAGAGCACTTGTTGCAGTGCCTAGCAGAAAGGAACTCATTAAATGTTAGCTTCTCTTCTTACTGCTACATCATCATCATCATCATCATCATCTTCACTAAGATATGTTCTGGGTGAACTAAAAAAAAAAAGAGTAAAGGGAAAGGAGAAACCTAACCTGAATTGAATATAATAGTAATTAAAAATATAAGCAGTTTCACTTCCCTTATCTCTACGTTTCCCAGGAGTGTGGACTGCAACTGGTCATTGAATCACATTAACTGATAACATTTGGAAGTTCATCCCTGGTAAATTTTCTTTCAACTCTTTCTACCTTAAGGAGTCCCTCGTGGAAGGTGGGGTATCCCTACTGCTCTCCAAGACTCACTCATCACCAAAAGCACTGGGCGAGCTCTGAGTGTTGGCTTCTGGTTAGAATTTAATACCCTTGTTTTGTTGTCATTTATTTATCTCCATGGCTGCCTTCTATTTATGGCGAGTAATGCTGACTTTCTATTTGAAGTACAATATAATGTTTCTTCCTAAAATAAATTTATGTAAGTGAAAATGTGAATTGACTCAAATAAAAATGTTACGTAAATAACAGTATTGGCAAGACACATATTTGGTCAAAATCCTAACAGTGGCCTTTGTATGATGCATGTTAAAAGGCTCATGACAATCATACCAGCTCAGAGATTGTCTCCACTTTGTAGACAGGGCAGGTGATTCTAGTGCAGGGTAAGGCCCAAAGCGACATGGTGTCCCAGACACAGGCCTTCAGATCTAGCCCTCATTTAAATACAAACCAAATATTCAACCTCAGTGTTCCAGATTGGACGGAAAAGAGGTTGCAAATTATAGCTAGAAGAGGTCAATGCATCAGTCTTCCCCTAGCATCCCAAACCAGCTGCTAAAGAAAGGACTTTGACCAGGGCAAAGCTGGGTAATGGAAAAAAAGACTAAACCCATACTGATCTCTTACCAAAGAGAGACACAATACTGAAGAGAAGAGTGAGTAGGCAGAAGAAGAACACCAAGAAGACATTACTTTTGTTCTTACACGAAGACAATATTAAAGGCAATTTAGGTATAGCCACTCCCAGCCCCTCCCTGGATCCCCTCCGTCACCCACCCCCATGCCCGCCGCCCCTCCCCAGCAAGACAGCAATTTTCTCAGGAAAGCAGGTTAGCAGCATGATGAGGACATGTTGGTGAGATGAGAAGGTGTAATCTCAGAAAGAACAAATTTTTCAACAAACACATACTTGAGTGTCAGTTGAATAAGTTAGTTTTTATCTCTTTTGCTTTCTAGCTGATCATGAGCTGAATGAGAACTTTCAGAGCTTCTACCTGGACAGCCCTGCAGCCTGGAGAGTCAAGTTGAGAAGAAGCACAGGTGAACCCCCTTTATCCCAGGCATGGGACGGTCTGGTTGCAGCATCCATCACGCCAGTGATTGTCGGGGCCAATCTGGCCAACATGGCCGGGTGTGCGCCCCTCCTCCCTGGTTGCTGCTCTTCTTGACACTGAAGGCTTCCTGGAAGAGGGTGGCCTTCTTAGCGGGGAGGGTGAGATATAGGTCTCCTCCTTCCTTGGACAAGGTCTCAGTTTCCTCCTTCTGAGTCTTTCACATACATGCAATATTATCTGGATGTCCAGAAGCCAGAGAATGAAGTAATGCCAGGCTAGCTGCTGTCCAGACAGAGCAGGTCTGGTCCTGTCCGGGAAGCCATCAATGTGGACGTTTGGAGCATTAACCACATCATCCCAGCCCTGGTCCAAAGAGGCAGCAGAGTTTGCCTGTGAGGCCCGCTCTGCAAACAACGGCAACGGCTCCTATTCCTGCAGTTGCTGTCCTTTCTCTGGTCCAGGTTGCTGGTGACCTCTACAGACACCAATCATGGGCTGGCCCACAGAAGCATGTCCAAGAGTCTGGAAGATGTGGACCCGTGATATGAGGAGATCTCATTACCCCCTATGTTGTAGTCTCTGGATCCCTGTTGAATCCAATTTGCCTTTTAATATAATAGATCTGCCATTGAGAAATAATATTTTACATAAGCAGATATGTTTGCTGAGCTCCTGGGAAAAGAATCATTTCATAGGCAATAAATCCTTCTGTATTTATGTATGTGTATATGCGTTCATGTATTAAATAGTAGATCCTATTGACCTTGGGGACATTAAACAAAGTTTACCAGCTGCCTCAAAGCACTAACCTGATTTCCCCTCATTGCAATCCGGTTCCTACGGCCTCTGTCTTTGTCCTTCCCTAAGAAGCTCTGTTTGCTTCGAGGAGAACAGAGACCACATTCAGATAGTGTGTGGAGAACCCTGGGCCCCCAAATTCACTCATCTCTGCCTTTTCCATGAAAAAGTGCCATTAGTGGGGTGACCAACCAGCCTCGTTTGCCTGAGATGAATGAGTTTTCTGTAATGCAGGACTTTTGATACTAAACCCGTAGGACTAGTCATATGTGGAGTCTGACCATCCTTCTTACCATATCTGGGGACAGAGAAAAGAAAAAGAGGTAATAGGTTCTGCCCTCGTGAATGAAATAGGTGATAAGGAGGCCACTGTGGCTTCTCAGATTACTCAGGAAGGAAAAAAAGGGTCAACAGAACAAGCGGAAGGGTAAAGAGAACTGCTGAGGTTAGAAATTTCTGGCACATCTTTGTCCTGTAGGGTGTGTGACATATGCACCCCACCACCGCCCACATAGCCTAGTCCCTAGGCTTCCCCATAAGAGCCAACAATCAATCTTTTCAATAGGGTTTTTATCAGCAGCCAAAAGAAAAACAACTGAAAAAATTTATCCTTAGAGCCTCAACCTGAGGGGATAATCACTCCAAGATAAAGAAATTTGGTGATAGCTTCCACAGCAAGGAAGCATCTTTTTAGGGGCTTGGAGGAAAGGATGTGCTAGTAAGAGATGCAGGAAAATGGTAGCTCCAGGAGCTTCACAGGCAGGGAAGTGATGAAGTGACCCGAGAAAGCTGGCCTGTGGTTCTGTCTGTGCCCAGGAGTGGACCACTCTGCCTGTGACCGGGCACCACCTCAGCACAGGCCCCTGCAAGCCCTTGAAAGGCGTCTGATGGCAGCAACCCAGTTACACTGAGAATGTAACACCATTCCCAACTGACATTCTCGGGAAAGGTGTGGGTCCCTTTCCCATCATCACAGGAGGAAAGTGAATCAAGATCCAGTCCAAGTGACCTCAAAGCCGGTGTGCCAATGAAAAAATGTCACCTTTAAACACACGCACATATCAGACC
The DNA here is from genome assembly GCA_028627145.1 of Eidolon dupreanum. Lineage (NCBI taxonomy): Eukaryota > Metazoa > Chordata > Mammalia > Chiroptera > Pteropodidae > Eidolon > Eidolon dupreanum. The sequence continues at coordinate 18,771,874 of CM053515.1, read as the reverse complement.
GGCTATAAAGATGCCTTTTGGTAAATGGATCCGAAACCAAAACCTAAGCAGAGTTTCTAAAGTCTATACCCAAGAAAAAAGAAAAGAAAAATGTTGATGTCTATAAACCGAAAAAAATATTGACGCTTCACTTCCTTGCTTCTGAATGGACCTCTTGGAGTTGATATCAACCTAATCTCATTAAAGAGCCTTGATTAATTCACCTACCAAAGCACATCTAGAAGCAGATGGCAGAATAAAGAGAAAACTGGAGCTGTTTAGTTTAGAAAGAAGAATCAAAAGGGTGAATAGGTTGCAGATCATTGTCTACTAATATCTAAAGGCTCTCACGGGGAAGAGGGGGCCAACTGCACGGCCACAGATGGGAGCTGGAGCAGTGACAGATGTGTGTTCCAGCAAAGGAAAGACCTTTCTTATGACTGAAGCTTCCCCACAACAGCAGGAACTGCATTAGGAGGTAGTGAGCTCCTGTCTCTGTACGTGTGCGAGCAGAGACTGACCAACTTCCAGGGGTACTGTGGAGAATGCTGCTCCTGCGTTGGGCACGAGGCTGGATCTGACGATACCTGAAGTACCTTCTCAACTCTGAGAGCCTCCACGTTCTGGCCTTGGGTCCTGTCCAACACCGATCTCCGTGGACCTTCCCAGGGCCCTGGGCCCCACTGCCTCATGCCTCCCTGGTGGTGACAAGAGTCAGGAGAGGTGCAGGAGTCCTGTTCAGGCAGACACAAATGGGAACGAATGGCTTAGTTGTGAACGGCATCCTCAATCAGAAGCATGATTCCAGGGATTCAGGGTCATTGTGTATGGGCAGTTTCTCGAGTTCCGGGTGATGTCCGCTGTGAAGAACTGTGTACCTAGGGAGAAAGGAAAGAAAGCATAAGAATCCAACAGACATCCTTCACATGCACCAAAGAGCACACTCTGGCCCTTCCTGACTTCCTGTCTACTGCATGCTTCTGAGAGCGTTCTGAGGTGGGGCTGGATGGGGGCTGGATACTTCATTGAGAGGAAAGTTCAGAGAAACACATCCAAATTGCTCATTTCAAAGGTGAGGAACTGAAGGCCTGGAGGAACAGCAGGAGCAGGGTTATGCAGACAGTGAGTGATGGAGCTGGGACTAGAACTCTGATTTCTTTTCTGTCAGCAAGGCCTGGGGCTCTCTTGTCACTCAACAGAATGGACCCTATGAAGCACCTCAAGCCACCTCTGCATATGCTATGTTCCCTCTACCAGGGTGGTCCCAGGTTGAGCAACATCAAGGTGCTGAGGGAGATTACTGCACCACCCAGAGTCTGAAAGACAGTATAACTGGATTTGTTCCTTTGATTGCTTTTGGTGACATTTGGAACAGTAAAACTATTAGATGAATCAAACAGCAAGTTGACTCTGAGCACCACAGTGAAATTGACTACTTGACAAGTGTTTATTATTTTTCTGCAATATTGCACAGTTGCACTCAATATGTTAAATGCATTTAAATCAATCTCGGTTGCAAGTGGATCTTGTCATCAGTAACCCAGATTCTAGCATCTGGCAGTCATTCTAATGAAATTTCCAGAGAGTCTAGGAGCATCATCGCCACTCACTTCCCTGAGACCAGGGTGAGAACATACAGTAACACAAGTGCGCACACACACGTGCACACACGCGCACACACACACACACACACTAGTCCAATATTTGTCATCATATGTTGACAAGTTGGTGGTTTGTCATAAATTACATTAATGCTTTGCTTTGAATTATAATAATTTATTGCTGACTTGTATTGATTGGTCTGTATAGACTAGGATTGTACTAAACCTTTTCCAGGAATTACCTTATTTAATCTTCACAACAGCCCTATGAGATAGTAGTATGTTCATTTTTCAGTTAAGCAAAATGACACATAACTTTAGTGACTTGCCCAAGGAAAAACAGGCAATGTGAAGATACGGCCAATCAAACAGCCCATCTGATGCCCAACACCTATGTGCATACCTGGTCCTCACACAGCCCACGGACAAGGTGTATGTTTAGAATAGTGGGTCTCAACAGGGATACCGAGGAGGCATTTCTGGTGGTCTTGGCAGAAACAGTGCTATTGGCATCTAGTGGGTAGAGACTAGGGATGCTGCTAAACATTGTCCAATGTGCAGCACAGTCTCCCATGACAAAGAACTGTCTGGCCCAAAATGTCAATTGTGCCAAGAACAAGAGACCTTGAGAAGCCAAACTGATATTTCTGATCGCATAAGATGCATTGCCAAATTGATATTTCTGATCACGTAAGAGGCAGGCGTATCTCTATAGTAGCTTTTCACACATCCCTCCTAAGTGTCTACTTCTCATGTGCTAATGAGTGAGTTGTTCAGGAAGAGGTGTGGGACTGGAGCGGATATTCCAGGTGCAAGTTCTCTTTATCCAGAGGGCAGTTGAAAGTCAGCAGCTCTTGTTAGAGACAGGGGTGAGCAGACAAACACATTTTCTGGTTACACCATTTGGGTGGGTTCTGTCACCATAGTATGGTAGTGATACACACAGAAAGAAAAAAAACTAGTCTGAGATTTCCTTGGCGGGACGCTAGTAGAAAACAGTGTGTCTCAAATGGAGTCTGGCCTGCAGAGGTATTCCCTGGGCTTGAGTATTCCCAAGTCTCCATAAGATGTACACTTTTTAATCTGGTATTCTCACTTTGATAGGAAATAAATAATGTGAGCAGATTTGGGATCATCTGGATGCCCCACCTTACAAACTCGCATTGCCTCGTGAACTCCGGTCACATTTGCATTCAGGTCCACCCTAGTATTGCAGTGACAGTGGCTAACTTTACAAAGTGTTTCTCTAACTAGGGTGTATGAACCCCCAGCAGTCTATGGGCATATTCATGGGGATCTGCACATCCTCAATTGGAGGAATGCTGGGAAAAAGAAAGCACATGTTACTGCAGGCAAACAGAACAGCAGTCAAATCCTGACTCTACCATTTACTAGTTGTGTGACCTGGTCAAATAAATGGACTCCGCCAACCTCTTAGCTTTGTTGTGACAATAAAGTTAACATCTGTAAGGGGCTTAGCAAACAGCTGGAGATAGAGTGGGTATGGGAATCTCACTGTTAAGAAAACCAAAGTTCAGCAAGTGTAACTTTACCAAGGTTGAAGAAATACTTATGTATGGAATAATTAAGAATACAAGCATCTTGAGGCAGGATGCCTGGGTGTAAAGCCTGGCTGTGTCACAGACTAGCTCCATGATGATTCCAGATGTTCTGGGTTGTTGTGGGCATTATATGACATAATGCACGAAAAATGCTTAGAATAGTGCCAGTCAACTAGCATCAGCTCTCCATAAATGCCTATTAGTACCGTTGTTATTTAATGATTGAGGTATGATTCGAAACCAGTACTTCATTGCTGAATCAGTGCAGAAATCCAGGCCTTAGAAATTGATTAGATGTTTGTTCACTTAGCAATTGATCATCAGGCTGAAAGAAATCTTCAAGATGGCTTTACAAAGAAAGAAACAGGCCCAGAGAGAAGCTGTCATCTGTCCGGAGTGGCCTAAGTCTTCTAGCTTTTTTTGGTGTAAGATCTTACTTGTGGTCTTACAGCTGCACTGGTGGAAAGCAGAGTCCAGATGTGTGAGTGTACCTGGGCAATGTCAAGTCCAAATGAAAACTGTCTGCTGTTTCCCAAGCAACAGCAAAGCAGGAGGCAGCTCCCTTCAAGCTGGGTTGTCTCTCCCTTTGCTTTAATTTACTCAAACATGACGGGAGCCCCATTAGGTTTGGTAATTACCTGAGTCTACAATTCATTCACTGAGCAATTAGCATCGCACTTAAAGCAGCCTGCATGCAGCAATTAGCAGCATAATAATAGCCACCACCCTTCTCCTACCTGCCCCCTCCTCCCGCCTGTTCAGCCTGGCATTATAAGGAAACAATTAGACTGTATTTCATACAACCCTAGCCCTTCACCGCAATGCAGTGCTCACACAGGGGCCCTTACAGGAAGGTGTTTTAATTATTAAAATATAAGGTGCATGGGTTTAAAGAGATTCAACACTAAGGCAGAGTTTTACAGAACCTGGAGCCCCATGACTTGGAAACAAGAATCTCGCACTCGGTGTTTTCTGGATGTTCAGGGAAGAAAGAGCCTTTCAAATCCTAGACATTTATACATTCAGGCAGTTATTTGTTTAAAAACATATTTGAGTGCCTACCATAGTCCAGGCACTGTGCCATGTCCTGGAGCTGTCAGAGCAGTGAGAAAAACCTCCGCAGCCCGTCTCCTCACGGGCCTCACAGTGTACCGTGGGAGACCCACCGCTAGATGCGAAAGCACAGCCATGAGAAGTGTTAGGGAGGAGAGGCATTTGGTGGTGCTGTGAGAGCATGTCACGGGGGGATGTGGCCGAGGTTAGTGTGTCAGGGTAGTGTGACTGAGGAAGTGACGGAGATGAGAACTGAAAGACTGGTAGAGGTTAACCACGCAAAGAAGAGGAGGATGTAGGCAAAAAGGTAGCAAGTGCAAAGACCCCTGTTGTGGGGGAGAGGGGTACTGTGGGAGCAGAACCAGGGGTGCCCCAGTCTAAGAAGAGGGTTAAGACTCAGTGAGGCTCACCATGCTAAGAACTGGAGGAGGTTAGAGTGGGGGCCCAGGGGCAGATTAGGTGTATTAGCTTCCTATTGCTGCTGTAACAAATGATCACAAGCTTACTGGCTTAAAAGAGCACAAATGTATCATCTTAATACAGTTGTAAAAGTGAGAAGTTCAAAAGGGGTTTCAAGGGGCTAAAGTCAAGGTGTTGGGCAGAACTGCACTCTTTCTGGAGTCTCTAGGGGAGAATCCCATTCCTTTTCTTTTCCAGCTTTAGAGGCTGCACACATTCCTTGGTTTATGGCCTCAGTGCTCTGACCTCTGCTTCCATCATCACATCTCCTCTGACTCTAAGCCTCTGGCCTCTCCATTATAAGGATGCTTGTGATTATAGTGGGCCCACCTGGATAATCCAGGATACCCTCCCCTTCTCAAGATGAATTGCTGAATCACAGCTACAAAGTCTCTTTTGCCATCTAAGATAATAAAGTCATAGATTTTGGAAATAAGGATGTGGACCTCTTTAGATAGCCATTATTTTGCATGCTCCAGGTGATTTTCAAGGTGTCCGGAGATGTCGGGAGCTCAGAGATGTAGGATTGTAGTGGTGGAGGTGCTGAGAAGTAGTCAGATTCAGGATATATTTAGAAGGCAGACCTGACAGGACCTGTCGATGGACTGCACACAGGGGCGGTGAGGGCAGGAGAGGCATGGCATGGGCTAGGAAAAGGCGCAGAGCCAGGGAAGAGCATGGAGTGGCACGCTCTGAAAAATAACGACTGCTCTGAGTGTATGCTATGTGGTGGGCCCCTCCTGATGAGATTAGTACCCATATAAGAGGAGGAAGAGACCACCGTAGAGTGTTTGTATGGCCCGACCCCAGTTCCATTATGAGAAGATACAATGAGAAGGTGTCTGTTTACAAGACAGGAAGAAGATTCTCACCAGGAAGTGAATGTGCCGGCACCTTGATCTTGAACTTCCCAGCCTCTAAAACTGTGAGAAATAAATGTCTATTGTTTCACCCTCCCCTCCCCCATCTATGGTATTTTGTTATGGCAGCCCAAGCAGGCGAGGGGTCTCAAGGAGTCAACGAATGTGTATGAGAGGAGAAAAAACACAGTTTGGGTTGTGAGGATATAACTTTTTGCCCTTAAGCTATTAATTTAGGAGAAGCTGAGGCACCAAGAAAAAAATCAGCAGAGGAGCAAGTGTATGTGTGTGTTTCCATGAGTCTTTTGCGAGCAACACTTCACTTATCCCAAGGCAGGCATCTGGTGACCTTAACTATCTGGAAACGCGCTGAGGTGTTTTTTGTTGTTGTTGTTTGTTCTGTTTCAGGGTCTCTGAATCAAGAGAGTAGTCGTCACGAAGGTGTGGACTTTTCTTGTTGCCTCCCTCAGTTTTTCACTCAGAGGTATTTAAACTTAGTTTGGGTATAGCTCTAGAAAGCTTGGTTCTTCAAAACCCAGCAGAGCAGAAACTGGAAACCAGATGAGAGAACTGGAAAGAAGATAAGCAATGCTGGTGGCAGACAAGGTGATTATAGGAAAAAGTGACAGTCGATGTGTGCAACGAGAAAAGAAAGTCAGCAAAAATCAACACAGCTAACTCCACAGGGGCTATTGAATGAAGAGGAGAATATTTCGAACATCTCTCAGGGGCATTACTGTAGGATAACAAATAATGGCAGTTCAAAATAATAACTTTGAACAAAGTTACTCAGAATCTGATTTGATACTGGGGGAATCCAAATAAAGCCTGTAGTTCAGTTAATAGTCCCGGGTAAATACTAATTTTCCAGCTTTGATGAATGTGCCGTGGTCACGCATGGAGCTTGCATTTGGGGAGCTATGCAGGATGCTCTGTGCTGTTCTTCCATAGATAGAAATGTGTTTCGAAATAAAAGGTTTTTAAAAAATTTAAAAGACTTAAAAATAAAACAAAACACCGGGGTTCAATCACAAAGGTTTGTTTGAAAGAGATGAAGAAATTCACCAGTTATACCAGTGAGATACAAGGTAAACTGGGCCTGGGATAACCCAGATGAGAGAAGCGCTGAGGACCACGACTACACCAGCTGAACTCAGCCCCAACCAGTGGACTTGGGAAGAAACCCAAAACAAAATTTAAAAATTAGTGAATAGAAAATAAAGCTCCCAAACCATAGGAATCCTTGGCTTTCAGATCAACAGAAGGAACTCGGGCTTGGTGGGTCTCTGCCCATAACTCTAGGTGATGTATCCACTGGACTCAACCTGGCCCAGTGAGGACAGGAGAACACGCAGCATCTAAGGACATTTTGTGGGAAGATGCGAGTTGGCAGACAGAGACAGACTCATAACACAGTGGCAGACTTACAGGACACGCTCAGAGTTAGACGGGAACTGGTCTATTGCAGAAGAGCAGGAGGAAGCTGGAGACAGAGGAACAGCCACTTTTAGTTGAAACAGAAAACAGCCACAGATGAAGGGGAGCCAAGCAGAAGTGGAGAAAGGAAAAAGAAAGAAAACACAGAAGTTAGTGGACAGGTGATCTTAGCCCAAATGAGCATTCTAGTAGCCTCAAAGTTCATAATGGTGGGGAGGGGTAGGATGGGAGCATAATTATTGCACAACATGGTTATACCACATTGTATGTCTAAAAAGACATTTGATGTATATGTTGAAACATCACTAACCCCCTAAAACATGGTGTGATTGTCCACGTCTTACAGATAACAAAATAGGTTTAGAGATGTCAAGTCGTATTCAAATTCTAGCAAATGACAGAATCTGAACCCAAACTCAGATGTGTCTCATTTCAAATTTCACAGTCTTTAGTTTTCAGGAACCAAAGAAGTATAACCAATAAAATGAATGTGTTATAATTTATTTACATTGATTAAATATATACTTAAAAAGAAAAATAAAAAGGACTTTTATAGCTAGTATCTCATTTGAGTCTCAACAACCTGGCAGGTTTACACCGCAGGTCACTATCTTAACTTACCAAGAAAGGAAGAGGCACAGAGAAGAAAGTTACCTGTCCACTGGCACCCAGCGAGTTAGCGGCTAAGTCAGAGCATAAGCCAAGTGTTCTGAGTTAACCATTCATGGGGTCACGGCCAAAGTTTGCATAGAAAGCCACCCTCCTTCTCTTCTTCATCTCTAGCCAGGCCCCATTCTGCATTCCTTACATGAACTATCCTATATAATAGTCTCATATATAATAGCCCTACATACAATATCCCATATAGTATTCAGTCAGCTTTGTGGGGTAGGTACTATTAACACCATTTTCTAATGAGGATCCTGAGTCTTAGGTGCAATGTGACGGAGATAAGCTAGTGTGTAAGAAGGAATACCATCGCTCGATCCCAGGGCCCTCTGACTCAGAAGCACACACCTTTGAACTCTGAACATCATGATTCTCGAAGCCTCTCTTCTAAAAGCCTCAGTTTCCTGTGCACTCCCCCTCCTCCCAAAGTCAGATTCTAGGACAGGCAAGGAATGAGGCTCTTTTCTTCTTGAGCTTTGGGTCCCATTCTAAGAAGGAAGAGCCATCCATGGCTCCCTCATGTTTCCCAGAGACCCTCCCCCACAAATCCCTGCATTAAGAAACCCCATCAAAATATCCCCTCTATGCCTGCAGGGCTCCAGGTCCTAAAAGGCTGTCTTAACTCTGCTGACTTCCTCCTGCGTCCAAACATCAAGTTCCACTTCAGATGAGACAAGAGGCCAGTTGGAAAGCCAGGACCCTGGAATTTGGATTTTTAAAGGCAATATAATTCAGATAATTCCATACAGTTAAAAAACACAGACCACACCATCTTTGGCTCTCTTCTCTCTTCTTTAGCTAATCTCCTATGATATATCTATGCTGAAGAATCTTTGAAATATAGTTGGGTGGATACAGCCATTTTCCCCATTCAGCCCTCTCTGACCATCTTAAAATGTGATATTCCCTTTCCCTCTTTTATACACACGTAAGCATTTTCTGCCTCTATAATTTATTTGACAACATAAGCAGCCTTATGATAGCCCTTGACGTAGCTTATTAAATGTAACCTGCACATGCATTTTAAATAGTTTGTTCCCTGATAAATTACAAGCCTCTTGTGAGTGGAAACCGTGACTTATTCACCTAGCTCAGTTAGGGATTTTACTGATCATGAGCTTGGCAATGGTGGTTCAGAGTCAAGCGTCCAGAATTCTAATCTCAGCTTCATTACCTGGCAGCCTCGACACCTGGCTCCTTCCGATGCCCCACGTTCCTCACCAGTAACATAGAAATAACAACAGTACATCCCCGAGTGAGTCAGGGTGAGTGTAAACTGAAGCAAGGCATGCTCCCCATCACTCGTCATGCCTGGTGTACACTCATTAAATGTTAGCTAGCACAACTCCAGGCAAACTTCAAGTCAATTATGTGATTAAACGGTGACTTGGCCTCCGACTTTTTCTTCCTTCAACCAGTCCTTTATCAGCCTGTATCCTTGACGAACAAAGCTCTCTAAAGGCTGTCATCTGAACGCCATGTATACTTTATGAAAATTGCCAATTTTGATCATTCATATACTGGCACGTAAATTTAAGAAAGCAACTCAGATACTATCAGTGGGCTATAAATTATCAGTGGAAGATTTAAATATCTGGGCGTCTGTTTGCATGACATGCTTTCCTGGAAATCAGACATTCTCCAGCCACTCAAACACTAGGAGACACACTGCATTTTGGTGCGAGAGGAGCTGAGAGCACTCCATCCCTCTGAGAGCTCCATCACTCAGTGGTTCCAAGTGTTCTTGTGGGGCTGGGATTACACCTGGGGTAACACAATTGTAAACTATTACATACATTACATACATAATAACTACTCCTCGGTGTGTGTGTATATACACACAGTCACACAGATATTGTTTTATTATGTTTTATGATTTAATTGAAAATTTGACTACTCTTACATATTTATTTATACATTTCCATTTACACACTAGTAACAATATTGTTTTCCTTGGATATAAACCTTAAAGAGTCTAATGAGTGAACTTTTGAGAGTGTAACATGTAGGTAAGTTATACACATGTCTGAAGGTAGTGAGCAAATTCTGGCAAAAAAAGCTCAGCAGTTTTTCTTTATGAAAATCTCAGAAGATATAATGCTTATAAACTTTTTTGCACTGCACTACACTTAAAAATGGGAGATGTAATTGATGTTATACGTTGAACTGATGGGTAACTTAACACATTAATATAAAATAAAAATTTAGATATTTGAAGATCTAAAAATTTGTATTAAAGGCCTTATCGACTGTCCCCGTCCATGTCAACCTTGTTGAATTAACGGTATAATTTTCCTGTGACCTCTGGCTGTTTGCGTTTTCCCTGGCTGGAGTGCTCATGTAAAACCACACCCAGTTGAAGCTATATTTTTATATACAGAGACTGTTCCTTATATTTGTATTGTAGACCATGATCTTACAAAGCCCTTTGGCATTGATTATTGTATTTTTACTCACCACAAACTCAAGAGGTTGGCATCGTGAGGGTCTGAATGGTAAAGAAGTCACATGTCCCCTTACTCCTGCCCAGACAATATAGAAGACTTCAAATGGTCACACTAGACCTTGATAAGTGGTCAGCTTTACCTTCCTTAAGTTCAAACATGTTCGGTCTAGACAGGCCCTTAGCCTGACGGTTTGGACAAAGCTGCGATAGGTCACAGACCCAGGACGCAGCATAATTAAGGCTGCCCTGGCTGTTGTTTGGACAATGATGTGACAGGCCAGGGATTGGTCTCTGGTTAGCTAACACCTGGAAGCAGATGTTAGAAAAACTCAAAGCCAAGAGGCAAGGCTTGGTGGCAGACAAAGGGAAGAGGCTGGCAGAGAGGAGGGATCCTAGAGCAAAGGCTCAGAGTGCTTCAAACACCAGGAGAACTCCTGCAACCTGCTTGACATTCTAAGAACCCTGGCTTTTCTGATTAGTTCCACCCTAGTTATTGTTGGGAGAACTCTTTGCTGCTTAAAAAGGTCTTATCCATAAACATTGAGTTAACACCTTAGAATCACATGCCATAGGCTCAGAAAGAAGATTACATCTGGCCCAACACAGGGACCCATAGGGTGTCTTCCCTCACCTTCTTCAGACTGACCGCTCTATGTGTCCTGGACAACAGCTGAGAAACAAGTCATGGCTTACTGCCATAGTCAGTGGTAGATCAGTAGCTTCCTGCAGTGTAATGATCCCCTAGCTTTGAACCCCTAGTACAAAGCGTACTCCCATTCATTCTGCTATACACAACCAAAGCTGAAGCTTCTTAGGGGTACTTTTCGTTATCTTTACAACAACAATACCAGGAAAAACTACTTTACATACTGCCCAACAAGAGAGTCTGTTGGAATCTACTGCCTTAAAATAATCTTAGCTAAAGTCGATTTAAGCTGCAGTTGGTTGGAAATGAGAGGGACTCCTATCATGAACAAACTTTAAAACATTACCTATTTTTATAGTCACCAATTCACTCTAATGCTGTACCACTATGATCTTAACGACATGCTTTAAACATCACTCTGAGTGCACATTTTGCTCAAATGTGTTTTAGCCCTTGGCCAAAACCAAGTAAAATATGGTTCTGATCTGAGCACACCCGCTCTGATGTCAAAAATGCCCTGGCTCCTCACCTCACACGTCCCTACTTCAGGTACCTCTGCTTGTCCCCAGCAGCAGCCTAAGGTCTGGCACAAGCTGAAGCCATCCCTGTCTTGGATAGGAACCATTAGAAGGGTGTTGGCTGCTCTTGATGACTTTCACTCTCTGCAGCATAAACAATGAGGTGCTGCAGGAGGCTTGTGTTTGTTTGGTCAGGGCTTTTTCCATTCGGCTTGGTCATCAGCAGTTGGCTGGTTACAAATGCAGTCCTAAGATCGAATGGCTGGAATCCAATTATCCCAGCTTCCTGTCTGCAGAGCCCTGCCAGGGAAGAACACAGTCATGTTTGCCTGCCTTGTCAGCTCCTGGGACTCAAAGTCTATCATTTGGAGAAAACTAACAAACAACAGATCCTCAGATGTTCTGATGGAGAAGCAACATGCTGTGGAAAGAGGTGCAGAACACAAAATCTAGTGCAAGCCTATGTTCTGTCTCTTCCTGGCTCAGTGTCTACCCCTTCATGTCTCTGAGCTTCAGCTTCTCATTTATTAGAGGAAGATAATAACACCAACAACAAGTTGTTGGCAACTTCTAATGAGATGATGTATGTGAAAGAGCTTTGAAAACTATAATGATGATGGTGGTGGTGGTGATGATAACGAGGTTAGCTGACTTTTATTGAGTGCCTACCATGGGAAGGATACCATGTTGTGTGTTTAATAGACATCATCTCATTTAATACTCACGAACGTCTTCTAAAGAATTGGTGATGATGGTAATAATATTAATAACAATAGCTAACATTTCTTAACCCTTTATCTTATACAAGTCCTTAGTCTCAACATTTTATGCATATTAACGTATGTAATCCTTACATCATGGGCAATAAGCACTATTATCATTTACTTGACATATGAGAAAAACTAGATTATAGAAGTTGGGCAATTTACTCAAGATGATATTGCCAATAAAAGGCCACAAGGATTCAAACCCAGGCATTCTGATTCTAGAATAGGAGTCTGCAAACTGTCTCATAAAAGGCTAGATGTTTTGGTTTGGGGGCCACATAGAGGCTCTGTTGCATTTCTCCTCCTCTTTCTCCTTTCAGTTTAGTTTTTTTGTTGTTGTTGCTGATTTGTGTTTGTTTTTACACTCTTTTACAAATGTGAAACCATTCTTAGCTCAAGGATCACACAGAACTAGTCTGATGGCTGGACTTGGCCCACAGTAATTCGATAATCTTTGCTCTAGAAATAATCTTTGTTTTCTAGATAAGGAAACTGAAGCTCAAGCGCTGAACTGAAATCAGGATTCGAATCCTGTTTTGCCTATTTCCAGAAACTGTATCAACCCACACTCTAGTGCTTTTGTGTATGCTGTTAAAATGTAAGATGTTATCACTGAGTTAGGAATGCTTTGCTGAGCCCGATCAATTCCCAAAGAGAATAGGCTTTTTCTTCTTGAAACAGACTTGCAGACAAGATAGCAGCCTGAGGTTTGACAGTGCCTGGCACATAGCAAGCATGTCATAAATCTCTATTGAGTGAAATAATTCTGATTTCTGATTGGATTCAGTGATTCACCAAAATCTCAGCTATTTTCTCAAAATCTTCTGGACCTTGTGTTTGAGTCTATAAGTGAAAGCAATGACATATTCCTTTATGCAGTTCATAGGAAATCTGTAATAATTTATGATATAATTTCCATAGAGCTATTTGGAGAAAATAAAGATGCTATGTAAAGAAATATCATCTCTACAATGAATCATTCTGTTGACAGAAATGGCACTTAGAGATTGTATTTATGACTTTGAAATAAATTCATCACTAACCAGCGACAGGACAATAGGAAGAACTCTGTGACTTCATCAAGTTGATATTATCATACCCACTAATACAGTCTCGCATTAAAGAGGAATTTTTATTTTAACCTTGGATTTTACTTCAGGGAATCAATGAACTTCTTGGAAATGTATTTAAAACTTCTATGTGTATGTCCAGATTTTTAGGCGAAAGGCCATAGATTTTATCAGGCTCTCAGAGTTTTATTATCCCCTGAATGTTAGAACTACAATAAAATTGTTGCAGTGTAGTTTATACCTGATGAGGAGAAGGGAAAGAAGAAACTTGCTGGTGTATAATGATCCTTATTAAGTTTTCCAGATGCCCCTGTCAGCATGATCCTCAGAATACCCACTTATGGTCCCATGTCAACTTGCCAGTTTCCCACTGGCACCGGTGTCTGGGTCTACACCTCTGCCCAGAAGATTAATCACCAGACAGTGCTGGCTGTAGTGCCCAGCACTCAGGGAAGCCAACAGGGTAAAATCCACAGAATGCGGCAATAAAGTCTATTTCATTTTATCGTCAGCCTCAAGGTCAGGCCCACAGAGACTGCCATAACAAGCCGTGAAGCCTCCTTTTTTTTTTTTTTTTTTTTTTTTTTTTGCATTATTAGCATCTAGCATAATGCCTGGCACACAGTGGGTGTTTAATAAAAGTGTGTCTGAATGAAGATGAGGATAATAATGATATTGATCATTTTCCCTACATTCCCAGGATGATTAATAAAGTTGTTTCATTTTATTATCTCTAGAGATTATCTATGTAAACTCCTAGGTCTTTGTCAATGAGAGGGGGTGTTTTCACTTTGTATTTTTTTTTTTTTTGGTAGTTTTATGCTAAAATAGTTAGTTTGGATGTTTCTCTTTTGCATGTGGGCCTGCGAACAGCCTCCCTTGGAGATTATGTTTGTGACCCCAGGGAATTAAGTCCTGTGGACCTAGACCAGGGCAGCTGCATTAGGCTTCTCAGATGAGGATGTCCATACACTAGGCCTTGGCTTTAACGGGCAAATGGTGGAAGAAAAGAATTGTGGGCTGCAGCAAGCAGGGGGAAGTCACATATGGACCTGACAGCTGGAAAAAGAAGTGGGACTTGGCCCGTTTTCACTCTCTGAGTTGGGCATTGTGCTGTGCGTGAGGATGACCTAGAAATGAGCAACTGGAGACCACTTTACGCTTTAGAGTAGAGTTGTTGCATATGGGAAATTTTCATCGTATGAAAAATTTTAGAGGGAGGCTGTTACTTTACTTTTTCTTTTTGTTAGTTGTCATGTGTTTATGTGTGATTTAAAAAAAAACAGATTAATTTATGTAGACGTAAAGAAAAAAGAATTAGAAGATAGTGGTAGTTATGTAATATAAGGTGATTGATAGAGAATGAGCTCTAAGAGGTGTCAGCGAAACTAGAGAGGAAAGACTAGATATAGGTCTTTTTGAAGGAAGAGAATAGAAAGTAAAGCAATCAGAGATGACTTCCCACCTGGAGTACTGAACTAATAATAATGATAATAATAGTAGTAGTAGTAGTAGTAGTAGTAGTAGTAACACTTAGCATTTGTTGCCCAGTCCTATGCATTTTAGAAAACTGTGTCTTGATTAACCTATTAATGTGGAAGTCATAAAAGACCAATGAACATTAGTTGACTTATTTCTCCTCTAGCAGCACAAAAACTTTTGCCAAGTGAATAAATACAATTTGGTATCTGTGAGGTATGTGAGGACATTTTTTTTTTTTTCATGAGAAATATGAGACCCAAAGGGGTTAGTGGCTTGCCAGAAGTCATCCAGCTGGTGAGGACAGAATTCAAGGTGAAATCAGAATTCATGGTTTCCCTTCCCTTCCTCCCACCCCCATCATACAGGCTACCACAGTGAAACCATCTGCAATAGGAAGGTTTGAATAACAAATAAATGCCAGGAAATTAGAAAATAAATAGAGACTGCTCTCTGCGGAAAGGGCTACTATTAGATGAGACAGAATTCTGGAATGGCTTTGGCCTTTTCCTTTTATAAGCTCAATGGTTCCGGAAGGCTGTGTTGAGGAGAGAAGATGCAGTAATAAGGGTGACCCTGATAAGACTACTCTTTCCTGGTTCCTTCCATTGACTCACATCCGCTTGACCAACTGCCCACTCTCTGGCTGGCTGGGACAAGAGGTCTCGCCAGAAATGGTACCTCGGCTCAGTCAGCCAAGGGCTTTGCACTTGAAATTATGAAACCCTGGCTCGACTCCCCTTTCACAAAGCCTCACTAATGGATGACTCACAGTCTCCTCCATGGCAAGTTCCTGAGGATGATAAAGAGATTGGTATAAGGCTTTGGGGAAAGAATGTGGGGTGGAGGGTGGGGTGGGCTGTGTTCTGGCCAAGAATGTCATCATTAAGCAGTAGCATATGGGTCTCCATTTGGACCCTGTTGACAAGAAGACCATATACTAATGATTACCATGCCAATTCGGGGGACTAAGTCTGGAACGAAGTGACATAACTCCCTACTTGCATTCGACACTGGGAAACTCGATTGAAATTAAATTATCTGACCTCGACCAAGTTTTTTAAAACACAGATAAGGTCTGACCTTTCATCCAAGGCTCCAGATCATTTTAAATGACTTACCTATTCAGGCTACCAGGACACTCACACGTGTTATAAATTTCAGAGGGAGTGACTCGTCAAAATTTCATGATATTGCTTCTCTTACCTTCTACACAGGCAAAAAAATAGAGTATGGATTCTCAAGATAGGCAAATCTAGGTTTGTATCCTGGCTCTGCTTATTATTACTTGTATGACCTTGGTTCAGAAAATTGGTCTCCTTATGCCTCATTTTACTTATTCACAAAATGGGAGTTATTACATAAAATAACAATGAAAATAATAATAATAAAAAACCCTCCCAATTATCTGCCAGGTGGCGTTCTAACTGCTATCATATACACAATTTCATTGAAATTATACAACCTGGTAAGTTAGGTAGTGCCAACACCTCTATCTACTCATAAATAAACTGAGGCTCAGAGAAGTTCCTTAACTTGCCCAAATAAACATAGCTAGCAAGTTGGGAAGTTAGGATTCAATCTAGTCAATATTTTTTTGAGGACTACATGTTCTAAGATATATACAGTGTAGAGGTAGTACTGACAGATCTTAGGCATTCCATAAACTTGTGTCCCTTAACCCTCTTAGAATATTGACGTGTGACTATTGCTTAGGGATCTCATGAACTGAAGAAGATAAAGAGACATTTTAGGTGTCCCATACAAGACAATGAATGACAACTAAACTCTAATTCCTGCCCTCTCATGCTTATCACGTATATCTTCTCTGACTCTATAACCAAATTCCTACCATCTCCATTTTCTCCTGAATAGTGTTCATGGCCTGCCCCAGTCCAGAGTAGATAACTGGCATAGAAACAACCACTGCCACCTTCACCACTGCCCACACCTGACTCCCCAACATCCTTTCCAAAAAAGTGCAGCTTCGGAATTTCAAATGTCACGGAATCCAGAGTGACAATAGTAACAGCTACACTTCAATGAGTGCTTACTATATGTCGAGGACTGTGCCCCACTATTAACGAGCTTTAACTCACTGATGCCTCACAGCCACACCCTGGAGGGTGTGCCATCGTTCCTCTCCCGTGACGAAGAAACCGAGGCTTAGATCGTCAGGGATTTACCTGAAGTCACACGCAATCAGTAATCAGTAGAGTCTGGATCTAAATCCATGTCTATCTAATTAGAAAGCTAGCTCTTCACCACAGAAAGCTTCTCAATTTACAGATGGCAAAACGTAAGCCAGCAAGGGACAGGGACATATACAGAGTCATGGGGCAAGTTAGTAAGGATGTTGAAGGAAAGGACACATTTTCCGGCATCTTTTTAAACATTCTCTACCACACTCCAGCCTGAGCAACTCCCACTGTGTCCATTCCACATCCTTGGCCTGGTCCCACCCTTTCCTTCATTCACCCCATGCTCTATGCTGTCTCAATAAATGCCAGGATTATACAACGTCAAGTAACACATACAACTTCAGTCTGATTCACCACATCCTATAAATATAAACCTTTAAGCTTAAGTTCTTTTCATAGAGAGACAGGACCCAAAATGGAAAAAAAAAAAAAAAAAAAAAGCTTACCATGAATCAGGAAAATAGTGGTATTTTAAAACTCTAATCCTTTTGCTACTTGCAAGAAATATGATAAACATCTTGATTTTATTCAAAACTTTCACAGAAAGGTTTTTCTCTTATCAGAAGGCTGCAGCTTTTGCAGCGGGTGGAGTATTAAGTGGCAGAGCATCAGTGAGATTTGGGGGCTGAAAGAGCTAAGTGGGATGGTGCAGTGCGGACACTGTAAACAGTGAAAAGCTCCAAATTCTTCCAAAGAAGTAAATTTGATGACTTTATGGACAGCTCCATCACACAAAAATCTGAGCTGGGCATGAGAAGAAATAAAAGATGATTCAATAAGAATCAGCCCCTGTCCTCAAGGAGCTCAAAATCTGGTAGGGACACTCAGACAGGGCATGGTTAATGAACTACCCTGAGAAGCATGGCAAAATGTCAAGGGAGAAGAACAAAGTGCTTTGGGGACTGAAATAGGTCAAAACCTCATGCTGTCCTACAGGCCAGAAAAGACTTCAAGTAGAAGGTGGCATTTGAGACTTTGTAAGAGATGGTGGGAGACTTGTGTCCAGTAGGAAGAAATCAGGACCAATAGACAGGAGGTGCAAATGCAAAGAGAAAGTGAGTGGAACCTGAAGCATATTGCTTATTTTGCCAGGGTGAGGACTTTTGCAGACAAAACTGTAAACAGTAGACCCAGAAAAACTATGAGGAGCCCAGACTTTGAGAGGCAATGAAGAATCGTTAAGGGTTTTAATCAGGGAAATGGCATACTTGTAGTGGGTTTTAGAGCTTGAGGTCCCAGTCCAGAGGAAAGATAAAATTAATTGCAGAAGGATGATGTCAGTCAGAATGGAGATAAGAAAATGCAGGAAAAAAAAAAAAATCTACTAATTATGTAACCAGATTGAATTTGCTTTTATTTCTGATAAAATGAATAGTTTTAACAGCAAACCACTTTCTGGCTGGCCAAGAATTGGTTTTTTACTTTTAATTAGATGCTATCTGGAATTGGCTTATTTAAAAATCAATGAAGAACCACTGTATAAATGCATCTTTGTTTGCAGACAGTCAACACCTCATGGAGAAAGAAGGGAGGCAAAGAGGGAGAGATGTACAAGAAGAGAAGTCACCTGTTTCAAGGATGGTTCTTGCTGCAAAAGAGAATGGGGCTCAAGTGGATCAAGTCCCCTCTGCAAGTGATGTGTAGGGGAGAAAGGCTGGGCATGGCAAGGTCTGGGTCCTGTTTCCAGCTCCAGGTAATCTCTGTGTTCTTGGGGAAGTTCCAGGTTCTGAGGTGCAGCTCAGTTTCTTCATCTATACAATGGGAGAATGATACTTACCCTGTAGGGTTTCATATAAAAATGCTTTCCACCAAGCCTGGCACATAGGAAGTAACTAATCAGTGGCTATCTAACTAACGCTATCCAATTATCAGCTTTTACTTACTTCTTTGATCTCATCTCATACCACTCTCCTGACATTCACTGAGCACCAGCCACACAAGCCCAGCTCATTTCTGCCTCAGAGTCTTGTGTTTGCTGTTCTCTTTGATTGACATCCTACTCCCCCAATCAACACATGATGCACTCCCCTCCAGATTCTTGTCCCAGGTCACAGGGCTGACCTCATTCTGTGATGCTTTTCCTGACTACCCCAGATAACGTACACACCCCAGTCCCGTCTCTATTTTTCGTGTTCTTTATAGCACTTAGGAGTATCTAAACTTGTCTAATTCATGTATATATGTCTCCTTGTTTATTTTCTGATGCCTGACAAGGAAGAGCAGAGACTTTGTCAGTATTATTTATTAATTAATCTCTGGCAACAAACGCTGGCACACAGTATATGTCCAAAAAATATCTGTTTCTCTAAACACTCTTGTGCTGTTGATAAAATTAAACTATATAATAAATAAAAATTACCTAGTACATAGTAAGTACAAGTCAGTGTTAGGTTTTCCCCCTGGGATGGGTTGGGGGAATGCTATTCCAAAGGAAAGAAAGACAATTTGGGAAAAAAGCAAGGCAGGGGAGTCTCGCCCCAGGAGAGGTTAGTTGAGTTTCTGAGGTCTAGTTCTCTGCCTAGACACAATGCAGGATGCTTTACAGGGGGTGAAGGCTCAGAATGCCATTCTCAGACAGAAATTTCAGAGATGGGGCTTTCTTGTGTGTGTGTGTGTGTGTGTGTGTGTGTGTGTGTGTGTGTGTAGGAAGAGGTTTTATAAATAAGTGGATAGGTGTAATTCTAAGGAAAGGCATCTGGAGAAACAGCTCCCAGAGGTCTCATGAATTCTTTAGAAAAAAAACTAGAGAGAAGGGAAAACCAAGAACCAGCACAGACTTTTAGAAGAGGTACCTGGTCCAGCTGCTCAGGGTTTTAAGCTGCCTAGAAGGCTCCCTGAGGGTTGGATGAGTAGAGATGGTAGACTCAGATACACCTGCTCCCCATCCTACTTTGGCCCATGTGCAATGGGGCTCTAAGTAAATTTGTGTATGAAGAAAAGATTCTGATTTGATATTCTAACTCTTGTGCATCCCCTGCATTTTATATGTGAGATGATTGAGGGCCCAAGGGTTAAACAGAACAGCTGGGACAAATACTCAGCCCCAGACTGCCGAGAGGGGTTTTGCACGACTCCATACTCACCAGTGGTGGGGCTTGAATTCCACTGACATATAAGCTAGGCCTAACATCTCAGGGGGCCCAGGGCAAGAGAGCTGGATTCCAGGCTCCTGAGTGGCTCATGGCACCAAAAAAGGTTTCAGCAAGGAGGCACATGCTTAATAACCTCAATCCAAGACCTGTGGGTATATGGCTGCCATGCCACCTCAGATGGCTCCAATGGCGTGTGCTCCAAGAATGGTTGGGATGGATCCCTCCCCACCCTCTGCTCCCGGGATGTCCATGTCAGAGAGATACTTCCTAGCGCTTGGTGCCCTCACGAAGGTGGTAGACAGACAGACAGGTAGAATCACACTATCTAGGTGTCCTGGGCTCTGGCTTTACCTTGATGGGAACCTGACACTGGTGACAGAATATTCTCCAGCTTCAAACACCCAAAGCTCCTGAGGGCTGGGCTGGGTGGGCTACCGAGGTTACAAAGAAGCTCCATGGAACTGAGGCGTGAGGTTGGCTTTGGTATTTTATTGTGTATTCAAAATTCAGTTATCAGTTTTAAGACTTAAGATTTCCCTCCTTATAATTTATATAAACATATACAGAATGCACAAATATAAACATACATGTAATTTATTCATGTTTATCAATAAATAGAATTTATCAATTGAAAAAAAAAAAAAAAACAAGTCTATACAGGCTCCTGTTTTCCCCAGAACACATTCTTGGGAATTGCATCAAAAAAGTATATTATCATAAAGCCAAGGGTTCTCTTCATAGAAACAAATTAAAACTGAGGATCCTAGTACTTTCAAAGTTTTAGGCTTCCAATAAGTCATAGGCATAACTAACAATTTCATAACCAAAGATAACAACCATCATTAAAATGTATAATCCTTTGAAATTATGTATTAAGTTCCACGTTCTATTTAACAGGCCACACATGTACTTTACATGTCGATTACACAAGGGGACTCAGTGCGTTGTAACCTATACATGTGGCCCCACTTGTAATTCTACTTTATTAAAAATGTAAACAAAATTAAGGTGTTAGCTAAATATCATTAAACTATAACCAACAATCATTTACAAAGACTATCGGATTAGGAAAAATCTCAAAGTTATCTGGTTCAGTATCTTAGCAGACTCATAACATTCTTGTCAGCTGCTCAAAATAAAATTTGGTACATATTTGAGGTTACTTTCATAGAATTTATATATCTATGTTGAATTTATAGGGTGAGGATGATTTTGAGAACCCTTTTTCTCCACATAAATGGTTTCATGGCAAAAAGGCATTTGAATTTATTCCATGTGACTTTGAAGTTACATGAAATTAGGCTCATTCTTACCAAAATTAGTCCCTATTTCTCTCCGCCCACTCCTTTACTTCAAGAATAAAAAAATCCCTTCAAATGAAAGGGTTTGTGACATATAAATTTGCAGTGTTGTGTGCATTGCACAACCTGGAGTAACCAAAATGAGGAGGGGTAGACCTGGAAGACTGGATCCTCCCAAAAAAGTGCCCCCTCGGTACTATTTTTCAACATAGAAAACTCATTCTCTAAACTGGTTCACCTCTTGGTGAAGAAATTCTTCGTCCTCGAGAGCTCAGGAGCATCCAAAGTAATGATACACATACAGAAGGGCATTTTATGATTTACAGAATGTTTTCACGAAAATCACTGATCGCCACAACAACTTTGTGAAGTAGGCAGGAGAGATTCTCGGAGGCCAGAGAGGTCTGGCTATTTGTTCTGAGTCACACAGTAAATCAGCACTATTGATTCAGTGCACGTGCTGCTCCTCTGCTGCCCCCGTCCTCCCCGCGTGCTCATGCAGGCGGTGGGAAGCGTGGGTAGCCGTCAGAGCAGATAATTTGTGTCTCACCTCCAGGTTCAGGACCTTGGGTCTCAGAACCCTGCTGTCCCGACCTTTGTATTAGAAAGGAATCATCTTAGAAGTGGTGGTTGCCTCCTAAGTAAGCCCCAATCTAGTAACGATGGAGGACAGAGACTTGAAAAAGCAAAGGCGTTTGGTCCGGCCAGAGTGAGGGTGCCAGGTAGGACTTAAATAAACTTTCTTCATCATTGATTAGCATAGATCCCCAGTGATTCTGCTCCACTGACCAGTGAGAGTCCCAGCCTTACATGAAGCACTTTGACGTGCTGTAATATTTCTCAACAGCATTCAAGAGTTCTAAATAACATTTCTCTTTAGAGACTTTTCCCCTTCCTGAAAGCATGACTTTCTCTCCAGTAAAATTAAGTCTTCACAGGACAGAGGATTTTCTTTTGCATTTGGATGGTTTTTGGACAATCTTCTTTTCCTCATTCCAAAGTCTTTTTCTTGTCTGTTCGTTCCAGAACTAAAGTAAACATCGACAGAAATGATAGCTGAACACTTCTTAAGGGGCGGGAACAAAGTGAGTATGACAAAGTCCTGAGATGCTATCAAATCACAGCCAAGATCAAAGTGAAAACCTCTCATGGCTCTGCGATATGATGACATTTACCTCTCTGGGATCTTCATTCAGTGCAACTTGCAAGAGCCATGGACTCAACTTTGGACAAAAGACATCCAGGTTAATTTGAAGGGCAAAGCTGACAAGGTCAAGGGTCTAGAAGGCCCAAACGAGGCATCTAGTTTCTGTGAAACGGTCAAAAGGCAGGCCGGCCATGGCTTTTCGAGGTAGCAGACGGCTGCAACAGCATTTCATTGTCCTAGAAATGAAGAAGGATCTTAGAGACCCCCTCGTCCAAACTTCAGTTGACAGATGTAGAAAATGAGATCCAGGGAGCGAAGGGCCTGATCAAGACCTCACAGCATGTTAGGAGCAGAGCCAGAGCTGGAATTAGGGTCCTCTGACTTTAAGTCAGACGCTGTTTTTCTGCTCGGCACTGCTTGGGCCTGCCTGCTCCACCCGGGGAATCGCAGTGAGTGACAGGTGTCAGCAGTGGGAGCTCCCAACAGTTCTCTTCTTTGGTAGCAATAGGCCAGATTCCAGGGTCGTAAATTGGTACCATGGACCTCAGCACAGGCTTGTGGGAAAAGATTCCAGTCTTTTAATAAACACTATGATACCGCCGGCCCTGCCCAAGGCTCCTCAGGAGAAAATGCTGCTCTAGTTCGAGAGGAAGGCGGCAGCTCGGAGCCCGGGGCCCGGAGGCCGCAGCACTGGGGGGAAGCTGTCTGCCCCGCCCTCCTCCAAGATCGCTGCAGAGGCCATTTTCCTTGAGTAGATCTTTGCCCCAGTTTCTTCCATGGTGAATAAATGGAGCGTGTCTTGCAGGGAAAGACTGACACGGGACACGAGGAAGAGCAAATAATGGAAGCTGGGACTGACAGGGGGACAGGCTGGGAGGACACGCATTTGGACCCAGACACCGGGAGGGATGTGTATCAGTGTCCAGCACAGAACGGGGCAGAGATGAGACAGTGAGTGGTTTGAAAATGTCTGAGACGGACGTGAAGAAGCAAGAAAAGTGTGCTTCTGGAATGCGACTCTGACCGAGACAGGCACAGGGAGGATGCGTCGTGACAGTGTCTGCGAGCGGGCACAGCAAAGAGGCATGTTTAGAGACATCAGTGACTGAGATAAGACACAGTGAGCCATCGTGTTTGGAACACGAGCGAGACCAACCAGGCACAGGTAGGGGAGGAGCTGG
This sequence comes from Eidolon dupreanum, assembly GCA_028627145.1. Lineage (NCBI taxonomy): Eukaryota > Metazoa > Chordata > Mammalia > Chiroptera > Pteropodidae > Eidolon > Eidolon dupreanum. The sequence goes on along the minus strand of CM053515.1, from coordinate 18,748,406 downwards.
GGACAACAGATAGTGTGAGGCAAGGGCGAGATGCCAGGAAGAAGGAGTTCTGGGAGATGAAAACGATCCCTTCGTGCGGGGATCTCTGGAGGAGAACACCCAGTGAACAAGGGGGCCGTCCTGCCCCTGACTCCCTCAAACGCCGCCTGCTGGAATCCCGGAGGAAAAGCCCGGTGGGCCTGGGGTGCCTGCCCCGACGGACGGATGGACGGACGGACGGACGGACGGAACGCTCGCGTGAAGAGAATACCAGGTGCAGTCACGCACAAGCAGCAGCTTAGGACCTGGCCCTCTCTCAGAGGATGGCTGTCTTCTGAGTCACTGCCCCAGAGGCCTAAGTGTCACTGGGCTGAGCAGCCACCAGAGAAGTTGCTGGGGGGTGGCACTGACTCTCCCATTGGCCACCACACTCCACTGCATCCCTGGAGAGGGGAGAAGATCACAAAATCTCAGAGCTGGAATGGATGTCAACAGAGGAGCTCGGACGAGCACCCACCCAGTGCAGCAAAGCCCCTGTGCGATGCAGGATGGTGGCTGCTTCACCCCTACTTAGGAATTGCCAGTGACTGGCCAGGCCATGTTATTTTTGAGCAACTTTACTGAAAGAGCTTGTTATTGTTATTAGAAAAAGCCTACTAATGTTCAGCCAAAATCTGCCTTCTCGGTAGAATGGCTATGCCCTCCAGGCCCACTTAAAATTCTTCCCTCTACTAATTATATACTCCAAGTTTTCTCTCTCCAGGCTACATATTGCCATTTTCTTTAATAGTTCATTGTATGTTATGGTTTCCAGATTGTTGCCTGTACTGGGCACTGTCCTCTGAACACAATCCTTATTATAATTCTCTCTCTCAAAACAGGGTAGCAGGAAAGAGCACAAATCTACACAGTGAGCCTGACATATCATACACTCTTCATCATTGGTTTAGTTTATTTCTATGAATATGGTCAATATTAAGTGCACTCTGACAATGGTAATATGCTACAGGCTTATACGAATTTGTTGTCAACTTGTATCTTTTTGATACAAACAGTTGTCAGTTCCTGTGGTTCTTCATTACATCTGTGCAGTTTATGTTTGAGCTAAACTACAAGACATGATATTAGTCTCAGTTAAATTTCATTTTATTGGTTTGCTATCATTTTAGTTAATTGAGAGCATTCTAAATGATAACAATGTCAACATAATTAGTAATTATTTAGTACTAAGTAGAACTGTACTTTAAGGATTTCACAAGCACATGGGAAGTTCAAATAATCTATTGCTACCGAAATCTTTCAGTTTAGCATCATTTGCCTTTTAGGTCTTCAGTCAAGATAAAAAAAAAAAAAAAAAAAAAAAAACTTTATCAGGGTAGGGCTAAAGTAGAGAATTATGGTGCACCACTACAGACTACCCACCCAGCGAACAGATAACAGACAGTGTAGCTGAGAATGGACCTACCCATGGAAGGTTTTTTCCAATACTTTGCTGAAAAGCCTCGTCAAGTAGTAAGTCTGTCTTAATAAATGATTATATTACTTGCCCTGAATTATTTTTTTAATGAAACAACATTGACTCTTGCTCACAAATGATTCTTTCTCTTGAAACAGGGTAGTAGGAAAGAGCACAAATCTACACAATGAGCCTGACATATAATGCACTTGTTATAATTGTTGTAGAATTTCAGTAAGGTCTATTTCAAGCTATGAGTCTGTAGTTTCTGGGGTCTAGCTTCAGTCTTGTTTTAAGAACTGGACCAATATTTACTGGTCCCCAGGCTGCCTTCATTTTCCTAGTCCTTGAAAAAGCTCCAGTCAGAGGTCTTAACAATCAGTTCCTTTAATCCCCAAAATACTACATCTTGGCTCAGAGACAGTTAAATGTTTCCCATCAATCCTGGACAGCAACTTTCCCCTTATAATGTTATCTTTTTTTTTTTTTTTTTTTCCCCATTTGGAAGACTAATCTTATTGCAGCAAAATATGCAAGAATTCATTCTCACATCATGAGCTCTAACTATTTCTGGATTTGCTACTTGCACTGAACAGAGCTTTTGATCTATCCTTGGTTATAACCATGTGCCTTTTTCCACATTCCTTTTTCCAGTATAAACTCTAGATAACTCAAGATGTGGCCTTATGACTTTACATACCCCCATCTCTTATTCACTGAATATATTAAAAGAAAAAAAATGAATAAAAAAGAAGCAAGGAAGGAAGGGTTTCTCATTTTTCATTGGCCAAATTCCCTTTTGTCATACTTATTATCACTATTAGCAACAATAAAAACCACCACCTATTAGGGCAGCACTTGTGTTCCAGGCACTGGGCTAGCTGTGTTATATGCATTAATTCATGTATTTTATATCCATTTAACAGACAAGGAAACTGAGTTTCAGAGAGCATTAATCATTCGTCCAAGTTTATTCAGTTAATACATGGCAGGATCAGACCTTACATTTAGGTCATTTTTGATACCAAAGTCTATGCTCTTAATTGTCCTGATATACTGTCATTTATCATTTTGAGAACTAGCACTGCGAAGTCCAGCGTTCAAGTGCTGCTGTCTCTAACATTTCCTCGTCCCACTGTGATGGACTCCAGGGTAAAAGGAATATGTACAGGAGAGTATGTTTTATCTATTCTACTTATAGGAAGACCACAGTGTGGTGTGGTCCCCCCTTTAAACGAAACACAGTGAGACTGGGTCATTAACACAGGACTCTTCTGTCCACTGAAGGAGAATCTTTGCCAAGTGATGCAGAACAGAGGAGACTAGGTGGAAAAAGAAAAAAATCCTGCAGAAACAGGAGGAAAGTGGGGAAAGCAGAGTCTGAAAGAAAGAAAGGCTAGGTGTATAAACAAAAAAGAGTGAGGAGAGAGGATGGAAGACAAGGCAGGAAGACAAAGCTAAAGGAAGCCACAGAGCTGGGTGTGCAGAAGGCTCCAGAGCTACTGGGGAGACTGGAGGAGGTCCTTTGAGAGGTGTTTCAAAAACGTTCTAGTGGCTCTCTCATGACATCTTTCCAGAGATTCACATGAAGATTGAGATTACTGTGAAATTGGTATTGGATGCCTGGTATCATATATATATATGTATACACACACACACACACACATGACATATATACATATCTAGATATGTATATATGTATATACATATATATGACATATATACATATATGTACATGTGTGTATGTATATATACACACATATGTATATATGTATATATGATATATACATATATAGATGTATATATGTAGTGTGTGTGTGTGTGTGTGTGTGTGTGTGTGTGTGTGTGTGTGTGTATTCAGAATACATCATTATAGCCCTTGCCAAAGAGAGGAGTCATGGAGAAAGAAGGACAATGGCCCAGCCTCTAACTCCATGGAGGACTCACAACCAACTCCCTCTTTGCAGGGTGAATGGGAACTTGAGAATAATGACAGGGTGATCTTGCATCCTGGTTGGCCCGAGTCAGTCTCGTTTTACACTATTGTACTGATCTAATTGTTAACACTGAACCATTTAAAGTTGTCTGTCTTTTAAATCTTCATTCTAGATACAAAATGATGGTGCAATATGCTGCACCCCAAGATACCTCCTTCCAGTGCAATATATCACACTCAGTGGACATAGCTTTAATACTCCTTTTCACCTTCAACTACAAGGTCACCCTGCTAACTCAACAAAGGAAGCAGCTGAGTGCAGCAATGTGAGCAGTCAACCAGGAGAGAGGGACTTGGGTTCTAATGCTTTTTCAGCCTCCATCCATGCGTGACCCTTATGACTTAGTCCCTTTCCTGTGCCTTACTTTCTCATTTTTTAAATGAGGAGGAGGATTATCTATAAGATCCTCTGCAGTTCTGACATTCTGATGCTATGAGTAGCAGAGATGGTGGGTGACAGATACAAACCTTCTGATTGGGCACCAGCTGTGTGTAGGTCTGTTCTCCAAAGCTGTGGGTAATTGCTTCAAATTTGGCTTTTAATATTCTATTGTTAGTATCTTATACTTTGTATTCTGTGTGAAGCGAAGAGGTTTCACTGGAAACATAAGGGGTTAATTTTTGGATTTGTATTAAAGAATGTGAAAGACCTCAATTTCTGAATCTGTGTAATTACATTGCAAAACTGTTAAATGTATCTGGGTAAAATGGGATAGGAGGGGGCTGAGATGCCACAACTTAACATGCAGCGAGATCACAACTGTCTTTCCTCAAACATATGCTTCATCAGAAACATTGGCAAAATTGCTCAAAACCCCTGATGAAAAACATCATTAAAAAAAATTCTCCGGTAGTTTAACAGAAGCTTTTTTTTTTTTTTTTAAATGCAGTTTCTTTTTTAATAGTTTTTTGTAAAAATCCTCTATAATTTCATGACGAATTTTTATATCTTTTTCCACATTTAATGTTCAACACAAATCTTTAAGGAAGGAGGGCATGGAGCATTATTTCAGTTTTAGAAGAGCAAGAAGGTCAAGCAAGAAGGGGCATGGATGGACTGATGGGTGGTGGTGGATCCAGTGCTATAAATCCGGCATTCTGCCTCCCGAACTGAGAATTCTGCCCATTGGGAAACATGGAAATCATTTGTGTGGTGGGAAGAGTTTCACGATGAAGTTTAATATTAACAGTTGAAATAAACTTACAATTACCTGTGTTCCAGAAGAATGAGAAAGAAGAGTTGAAGGAGTGGAGGAGGAAAAAAGCTAAGTCAGCTAAGTCATCTTTCACAAAGTGGTCCAGAGACTATGTGTGTCAGAATTATCTTAGGTGCCTAGAACAAATATAGATTCTCAGGATCCACGCCAGACCCCTGACAGCAGGGTAAGAGGGCAGGGGTAAAGAGGAGAGCAAAAGTTTGCATTTTTAAACTGTTCTCAGGTGATTCTTATGCATATAGGCGTATGAGATTCCCTTAGCAGGTGGTATCCAATGATTCTATTCATACCTGAGGCAGAACTTAGATCCAGAGACTTAGGCAGCAGCAAAGAGAAAGTGCAGGAGAGTGGGAAGGGCCAGAGAGAGAAGTATGAAGCATTCCGTGATGTTCCACAAGGGATCAAAAAGGAAGTGCTAAATGCACGTGGACAGTGCATTTCAGCAAAGTGGACAAGGGGGTATTTATTGTTTTTTTATGACACTGATAATAAAGAAGTGAGAAAAGATTTGGTGATGAATCAAGACTATGAGAAGGCAAAAAATGTGAAGAGAAGCTCAAGCAATATAGTTGTAGATGTTCTTTATGTAGTAAAAAAAAAAATAGAATGCTTGGGTACAATAAGCTGATAAAAACGAACTGAATTGTCTATAAACAGTGAGCCCACACACTAAGTTATCAATAAGTTACATTACTCAAAAGGCAATGCCTTAGGTCAATTTCTTTGTTTTTAACTGTACTATCAACCAGAATATAATATTGCTTCTGAAAGACTCAGTATTTCCCAAACATGGGATGTGTTCCACAGGTGATATGCCAACTAATGTGCACAGCATTAAATAATTTGAATCACAGTAAAGGGATTTGACATTTCTTTCACTTTTTCTGATTATTTCATTATTTTTTAATCCTTTTTTAAGATTATGGTTTTTAAATTTATTTTTCATTCGTAGTTGGCATATGATATTAGTTTCAGCTGTACAACATAGTGATATGGCATTTATATACCTTATTGGGGTGATTTTCTGCTTATTTTAAAGAGAAAAACTCAGTTTGGTCCTGCTCTAGCTTTAACGAGTCTCTAACTCCAAACAAATGGAGAGTAGGTCTCAGGCTCAGAGCCTTTGACAAGCAATAGGATCAGGTTAAAATTTAACAATAGTTTATCCAAATAATAATTTGCTTCATCTTTAGTGCACTTATTTTTTAATCATCTTCTCTATGTGGCTTTGCATTTAAGGTCATGATACAGAGTTTCTTTTACAAATATATTTATTTGGAGTGAAAACGTATTGAAGGACAAATAGTAAATCAATAATAGTATGGGCAGAAAGCTGATATGGTAAAATCTGTGAAAGTAGCAGGCAAGTGACCAAAGCCCCTATCAGACAGATGAGAAAGGTGAATTGCAGAGAGCACAGTGTCTTGTCAAGGACACAGAGCAACACATCCACAGGGCAGAAGCTCTGGGATCCTGAGACAGGGCTGTTTCTACTACTTTGTGCTACTCGCAGAATGGACTCCAACTAGCTGAGTAAGGACAATTCGGAATGTGTCACCTTGTGACCTCCAGCAAAATGCATTCCCAGGGGCTCTTAACTTATGACTAGAGCCTCAGAAATGTTCATGTTTCAACACCCCCAAATGCAAGATCAGATTGGTGTGGCTTTTCTAATTCCAGTGCACCTGCTTCCCTGATTCTCAATATGCATGTATAACTAACGTCAAACCAATCTCCTTGTGAGATTTTTCTCCCAGTGTCTACACAGTTCTTAAATGACAAAAGATTAGAACTTTGAATCTTTGGGGGGTCAGACTGTCTGTCTGCCTTTTCTGCTTACCTATTTCTATATGACAGAACCTAAAAATACCTAGGAGAAAATGCCTTACAAGTATGGATTCATAATGAAAACAGCCAACATTTATGGAATGTTTATTATGCGCCAATTGCTGTGCTAAGCAAAACATGGATTATCTCATATAATTTTCACAACACTCCTATCACACAGGTTTTATTACTTGTAGGCTTTAGTTGAATGGAATGAGGCCTCGTCAGCTACCCAAGTGGAACATCTAGGGAGAGGTGGACCCATGAACTGAACCGGGCAATCCAACTCAGAGTCCTGCTGCACCAGCATCACGAAATGTGCACCTTCCCCAAACAGGCACCCTGGACTCCTAGACGTGGCAGGCAGGAGGCAGCACCCAGGTGAGTTGAAGGTGTGTCAGGTGCATAAAAGGACTTAAGATCTCTCGCAGAATGAGCCCAAGCAGGCACTAAGAGAGCCCAGAGGAGGAAGTGATTCATTATTACTTGAAGACTGAGGGGACAGGGATCAGAAAAGTTCAGAGAGCACTTTTTGAAACCATGCCTCAAGGAATGAGTAGGCTTGTGCAAGGCAGGAAAGTGAGAAAGAGCATTTGATGCAGCAGAAATAATCTCAAGGCAGGAGAATTCATTATTTATTTAGGGAAAATTGGAGTGCTTATTGCATAGGGAATTAGGTTGGGGGAGAGTTGAAGGAAATGGTTTGGAAAATCAGACTGGGTCAGGCAAGGAGGGCTTCATATGCTCTTGACCATCTTCCCACTGCTGCTCAAGGTTATGCTGCTACAACTCAATCCAGCTGGAATTTACATTTTAAAATTCCACATGCCCAGATGGCCTTGAATAATACCTGTGAAACAGTTTCTCTCTCCATGGTTATATTATACACATAGTCCCAAAGGAAAATCAGAGGTAGAAAAAAAGTTACAATTTGCAACCCTATCAAGGAAAGGTCACCCTAAAATCATCAAATATGTGAATAGCCTTGAGTACAATTCTAGAGCCCAGTCTTTTGGAAAGCCATGGTGAGCTGGACTGAACGTAGTGGAAGTTGCCTAGGATGGTCTGATTGTGGGTGTGTGTATGGGGCGTGGTGGTTTCCAAAGACAGGGCTGTAAAGTGAGATGAGAAAATCTCGAGTGTGAGCTCTTTAATGGCAGACATCTTTCCTGTCTAGATCCCTGGTGTAGCCCTCACTGCCTAGAACAGTGTGTGCACCATACTAGACATGTAATAAAATGGTAGTAGATGAATGAATAAATGAGAATATGGGCTAGGAGTTCTGAGACTTGGATTCTGATCTTTATTCTTCTGCTAATATACCAGTGTGATTTAAAGCAAATGTCTTACATCTTGAGGCTCAGTTTTCTTGTCTAAAATATTGGGTTCAGTAGTCTATTTTAGGTTATTTTTAACAAAACTTTAATAAATAACCTGATGGAAGGGCCACAGGAGACACTGGTGGGATGATTTCTGTGCACACACACACACACCCACTGGAACATCTGTTTTGATCAAAGCAGTTCTATTTTTATTGTTTACAGTTCCAAGTAAGAGTCTATCGGAAGGAACAAAAGATTTCTCCACCTGAAAAAAAAAAGTTTAAGAACCACTGGACTACTCGAGCTGTTATCACTTCTGGCTATAAAACTCTTGGCTTTTATGATGCTAAGACTCAGTAAGTAAAAGTTGACCAAACATTGCAACAACTAGGGCTATGCAAACAATAGAATGTCTTGGCTTGAATAACGATGAACTACCTCTCATCTGAAGGAGACAGACAGCTACCTACCAGGTAATTTGCAGAAGAGATAAGTGCATTGGTTGAGATATTTGACCAGATCACTTCTGAAGCCCTTCCCATGTGTGAGAATCAAGAGTTCTGTATTCTTTCAAGAGTTTTCAGTTAACTAACAAGGGGCATAGTTTAGCAGCTAACAGGAAGGGCTTTGAAATGAGATAAACATGAATTAGAATCCTGGCCCTATCACTCACCAGCTACAGGACATTGACCAAATCATTTAATCTCTGAGTCTCAGTTTCCTCATCAGCAAAATGAGAATCATCACACCTTAATATATTAAGTATATTAAGTGTCCAAAGAGATGGCATCTGTGAAGTACTTAGTTCAATGCCTGGTATGTAAACCAGTGCTCAGTAAATGGCAGATACTAAGATGATGATGAAGGGGAAGATAGTGATATCTGGACCAGGAAACTGAACCCAAATTATTCCTAAAGTAACTACTTATTACATATGACAATCATATATTTATGTATATTGATGTGTGTATACATATATATATGTATATATATGTGTGTATACATATGTGTGTGTATTCATACATACATACTCCATTCTCCAAAGTCAGAAACTTAAAGCAGGCAATGCTAATTCACGAATAGAGGAAAAAAATTCATTATGCCAGCCAGCAAAGGAAATAAAATCTGAAAAGGAGAAAAGGAACGTGAGCAGGCACCAAATATATATTTGTTAGGTTTATCAAAATATAGATTCGCCCATTTCTTAGAGAATAAAAAGCTCTCCAAGAGCAATTCTAACTGTGAAATATTTCTAAGAATCTTGTTAAAAATAACCTGAAATAGGCATGGAAATGAGAAAAGACAGTTCTGAAATCATTCTGTGAAAAGTAAGTTCTTAGCTCTTTGGCTGAATATAACCCAGAGCACACTCAACTGGTTTGTTTACATAACCAGAAGTCATTCACTGGGTTTCCTCACTCAAAGCTTGAAGATGATTCCCCGGAATTTAGTAGGACAGCAGCTAGAACTTTCTATATCACTCCTTCTTTACAGTTCCCCTGTCTTTGCAATTAAAGTACTTTTCCTTCTCGTTCTGAGTTTATTGCTCAGGAACTCTCCTGCCCCTTATCAAGAGGACATTATGATGATGTTGACACCAAACCATTTCCTTTCAGACCCTGTTCTAACGATGAACCAGTATTTCAGAAATAGGACTCTTGTCCTGCTAACCTGTGCTCCTGATGTTTTACCTAAAAAGATGAAGATGATAACAAGAACGCAATTTATCAATAACTCAACATGTTCCAGGCTCTAAATGTACAATATCTCATACAACCCTCACAACAGTCTTATGAGGCCAGAACCACCTTTATTTCCATTTTGCACAGAAAGAAACCGAGGCACCGAGAGGTCAAATAACTTGCCTGGGATCACACAGCTTCAAAGTGGCGTGATCTGAAGTCAAACTGAAGTCCATCAAATACCAAGTCCTATGCTTTTAGCCATAACACTAAACTGCTCTGTCAGTCCTCTGGTTCCTCCTATACTGGAATCCTGCCTTGTCCTGAAGCCTGAAGTTCTGGTCCTAACTATCTCTGTGAAAAACAAAGAATACGAACACTAGACTGAGGGCATGTCTCTTTCATCCCAGCCTAGGGCTCCATCTCCTCACAAATCTTTAAAGAGTAATTCTGTTCATCTTCAGGCCTCAAGTAACAGAAATTTATCCCACTAACTGGATATGAAAATATTTTCCTTAAACGGAATCTCAGGCATCAAATCAGCTCTGTACCACTGAACATCTATAGAGGTTGGGGATGTAGTTCTTCCTTAGGTATGTCTAAATTTTCTACCAGTCAGATTGACAGAAGAAACATAAAGCAAAACAGGATGGACCCTGAAATTGACAATATCACCTCTGCCACATTTCTTCCCACTGGTAATTTTTCCAGAAGGTCTCCAGCTTCAACCAAACAAAATGTTATGCTGGCTGAAGTAGGTTTTGCACTATTCACTCCCTCTTCCCTCTCCCTCCCCCTTCCCCCCTCTTCCTCTTACCCCTCACCTCTTCCCCCACCTCTTTCTCAGTCTCTCTTATTTAACTGCACTGTGGGAGGACTTCCGTGGCTCTGTAACACACAATCACAAAGGAAGGGTCTGAGAATATCCCCTTCAATCCCCTACCCCTTCCTCAGAAATGCTGACTAATGATCAGTCAATGCTCCCAGTGACTGATGGTCAATCAACACTTCTAAGTGACTGGTGATCATCTGACTTTCTCCTTCGACTTTCTTAGGAACTCCCTGGGAAGACAGTCCAGTCCACTGTGTAGTAAAATAGGTGTTGTTAAAACTTCGATCCTTTGTCCCTACCTCTCTCTCTTGGGACCATGCAGAACAAGTAGGGTCCCTCTCGCCCATAATGACCCTTAGATAAATAAAAACCTGAATCTTCTTTAAACTCTAAGCTCGGTAGCACCAGTTCCTTACATTGTTCTTCATGTGTCGTGAATTCCACAAAGAAAATCATGCTGTTTCCCCTCTTCTGGACACACTCTAGTTTGTTGACACTCAGTAGAAGAAGAGGCTTTACCCTTTCTCTGGGCCACAGATCTGAATCATTGCTCTGCAGACCACACACTCATTTACATGGGGGTGTGGTTTTCGGGTGGCTCTCTAAGTGCGCTTTGGAGGCGATTCCTTCCTGAACAGCTGCTCTGACTAAATTGGGAGGGCTGTGTCCCTGCCAAGTACACACTGTAAGAGAACAAGCTCATAGAGCCTGCCTTGTGGAAACGGCTTATCTGCAAGGTTACTGCTGGCACGCTAACCACAGAGATTCAGGGCCCTTCCTCCCAGAAACAACGGCAATTTCCTTCTAGGGTTCGCCCCCCACCTTATCTTGTCTTGGGAATGGGTGTGGATTAAGAGGGCCCAGTGGTGCAGGGGCTGCACTGAAGTGGGCAGATAAAAGCATTCGCACCTCCTGGCACTGTTAAAAGATCTCTCCCGCTGTCCGCTAGCAGTGGTAAGAAGGTTCTGTGTTGCAAATCCCCGAGAATTAGTTTAAAGCAGGGTTTCTCAACCTTGGCATTATTTTGAAATTTGGGGCCAGACAATTCTGTGTGTGTGTGTGTGTGTGTGTGTGTGTGTGTGTGTGTGTGTGTTTTAGGGGTGCTGTCCACTGCATCGTCGGATATTCTATCACTTCTATCACTGGATGCTAGTAGCATCTACCAGTTGTGACAACCAAAAATGCCTCCAGACATTGCAAAAGGTACCCTGGCAAACGAAACGGTCCCCAACTGAGAATTACTAGTTTAAACCCACGCTATCTCTGTAGTTTAAGACACAGAGCTAGAACTCAACTTGAAGCTGTATCTACTTCAACTTCCTCATTTATTGGTGCTCAGAGAGGTGATGACTGGTTGACGATCAGTAAGAGATTAGAAGACAGGCTTCCAGCTCTTTCCATTGCATCAGTGGTTCTCAATCCTGCTGCACATTAGATCCCCTAAAACATATGCATTTTTGGTCCTCATCTGGACCAATTAAAATAGAATCTCTACATGTGGAACCCAGGCTCAGGTATTATTTAAGAGCCCCTGGATGACATTATTGAGGAGCCAAGGCCAAGGGCCAGAGGATCACACAACACTGCCTCTATTTTGGATGTTGGATAAATAGCCTTGGACATCTCTGAGCTGAGTGCTGTTTGGAGGCTTGCCCTGCAGGGTGGCATGCACAGTTCCTCTGTATTGTGGGCACCAATCTCAGAGAGCTGGTACACTGAACCCGGACACCCTCACAACAGGTGTACCTGCACAGTCGCAGGGGGAAAATATACACAGAATATACCTAACTTGCTTGATATAGTTAGCATGTTTTATGTTGGGTCAAAGAAATGCCTACAGGTAATTTAAAAGCCAGAAGGCATGTTCAAAATAACAATACCAACTGTTCAGCACAGGGCATGATGTACCCAGGAAACAAGTCTTGTCTCATGTTGCTTAAACAATTATTTATACACAGTGTGATTAATTTAACTTAGTTCATTTCTGGCTTTTCTTCTAGCAGAGGGAACTCTGCTTCTTGTTTAAGGAGCAATGTTTAGACCAGAGAGATTTCCATTGAGTCATTTTTTAAGAAATGCTTATCAGGAAGCTGAGAAAATAACTGGAAAAGGTTGTTTAACCAAGATATGGCTGACGTTACATACACAATTTAATAACAGCAATTATAGCAGCTTCCATTCCTTAAGTGCTTTCTGTGTGACAGGATCTGGGCTCAGTTCTGCACCTGTTATATCATATTTAACCTTAACGAAAGTCCTAGGAGATGGGTTCTAACATTATTCCCACTTTACAGGAGGAAACAGAGACTCGGCGATTTTGGTCACATGCTAAAGATTATAATAATAGTAAATGACAGATCACAGACAGGACAGAAGCCACTTGATTTCCAAACTTTTGCAGGTGCAAACAGCACTAACTTTTCTAATCCTGAGTATTTAGTGAGTCAGCTAGAGGTCTCCCGATGTTGTTATTCTCACTGTTTTCCTGGAATGATATCAATAAGAATAATGTTTTCTTAGAGGCTGCTTTAGGTTGGGATTGGGGCAGGACTGGGGATAGGACCAGCTTCATGGTTGTGTGACCAGTGCAATCACACAGGAAACCAGAGCTTGATTTAATGCTCTGCTTGCTGCCATCCTGAAATTCTTATGACTTTATCTCTGAAGTTGTGAAATCTGAAGGGACGATAGAGCATGCATGTGAGCAAAGGTGATCTGTGCACTATGTTCCTTGCTGCCTCATCACATTTATGATGTCCCATGAGCACAAAATTCTGGTAGACCCACCATGCCCAGGTTAGAAGACTCAAAGCAATAACAAGGTAAACATGTTATACATATGAAGCATTTTCCTTTCTTCCATCATCACTGTCAACAACTTCTATAACATGCTTACCTTTTATTTTCTTTGAGTCTTGCTGAATCCCATGGATGCACCAGAATTCTATGCTAACGTTTCACATCAACACATTTACGACTTAGTAACTGGGGCTGCTGACAGCCTTGAGAGGCTACATTTTCCATGTGATCCAGAACTTGCCAAATGCAGAAGAAAGGCTGTGATGTTCTAAGAAACAAGAACCACCAAGGAACCCTATCAAGTTTTTTCTCACTTGTGTTGCTTCCCTGTATTAGCCAAGCCCTTATGCTGAAACTACTGACATAGAGAGCGTGAGAGAGCAACCATGGTTTCTTTCACTTTCAGTCTTTCTTTACTCATCAGTAAGCTGAAGATAGAGTATCAATAGAACATTATCAAGAAATGGAATAAAAACAGTTGCATTAGTTTCGTGCACTGTCTGGTAAAAACAAATATAAGCATATCTGAACTACAAATTTTAGGCAATTTGTGGCATTTTGGAGATTTCATATTTAACACTTTTACATTTGCATTTAAAACTGGCATTGTACAACATAAAGATGAATTTATGCTAATAATTTAAAATTGTATTTTATTTTCTAGAGAAAAGGTAAATAGCAAATAAATACACTATGACAGGTTGAGAGAAAGACTGTGGATGAAAGAAAAAGACTCTATATTTTAATACTTTTAACAGTACTTTTCCTGCTTTTTGAACAAAAAAGTCCCCACATTTTCATTTTATGTTGAGCCTGCAGATTATGTAGGCCACCATGGAAGAGGTTGGGGAGATAAAGCAAGGTCATCTTCATCCATCTTTGATTCACCCAGATTCAGTCTGCTTTGGTTAAAAACAGTGAGGTAAATGTTGAATACAATTATGACCTCCAAAGTTCAAGGTAAAGGCCAAAAAAGAAAAATGGTTTTTAAATGTCAAACAACTTTCTAACATTAGCAGAATCCTGTAGGGTTCCAAAGTAAATCAAACCTAAATTATTTCTTCATCCACAGGTAATCTTCCAATCTACAGTGTGAAAACCTTTATTTAAACGGGGAATTCTGGCATGTTGAAACTGAAAGTTGGCAATGTTTTCACAGTGAAAAAATAACTATTCCTAAATATTTAATAAATATTAAAAATTAATAAATATTTTTTTAAATGATGAAAACTTGAGTATTCATCCAGGTAAACAATAGGGTCTAATAAAAGCATCCATTCATTCAACCAGTGAGTATAATTAACTGAGCAATGTGCTACACCTCGGGGTAACTTTTATAAATAAAATGGACACCTTGTCTGCTCTCATTACTGACTGGGGAGAGAGATAATAAACAAGAAAACAAAAAATAAATACACTTATAAATTCTGATCATTGTTATTCATAAAGAAAACAATAACCTGGAAGAATTTTTTTCTTCTATTTTTTTTTGTGGGAACCTTATTCTTGCTGCCTTTTTCTCACTCTCAATTTTTCTCCATCTTCATATTTCCCTCCTTTATCCATTTCATCTATAAATCTGAATGTACTAATTCGGCATGGAAATGTCAAAGACTTACTTACATAGCACATCCGCTAGAATTGGTTTATTTATTATTGAACTTTGGTTGATAGGAGTTAGTCTGAGGGAGAGCATATAATGCCTTCCAGAGAGACGTCTCGCATGGCTCCAGAGCTGTTTTGTCCAATAGAAGTTTTTATGGTGATGGAAATATTCTACATTTGTGCTTTCTAATCAGGTAGCCACTCAAAACATGTGGCTACTGAGCACCTGGAATGTAGTTAGTGGTTACCCTATAGGACAGCACACTCTAAGAGTCTCCAACTCAATGGAAAACCTGTTTTTCAGGGGACTGCAGGTGGATAATGGAGGCTGATAGCCAAGAGCCAAGTTAAATAGATAACAAGTTTTTAAGAAAGTGCTTGTAGGAGTTCTTGGCCTTCTCAGGAACTAGGTGAGTGCTCCAGGTTTGAGCAAGGTCTAAACTTGGGGAACCAAGGAAGAGGTCTAAGGTTAGCATGAGAGCAGAGACACCCATCCCCAAAGCTAAGCTTTGCATGCAATCTCTGCTTGTGCTACTTAACTTATAAATAGTCTGTTCTTGTAACATAATTATCTCTCCCATGAGAACAGAGCTTTGCAGTTAGCACAGTGATTTCATATCTATTATCTCTCTTGATTTTCACAATGAAGTAGTGAGATAGGCAGGACAGGGATTATTTACCCAAGAAGCCAAAACTGGAATCATCAGTGGATTCATGTAAAGAAAATTTCTGTTCTAAGGTTACTGTCAGCACCCCAGTCCCTACTCTGCCTTGGATCTTACAATATAATCTTTATAAAGACAGTTAAACAGAAGAGAATCTAAGTCATGGGAGAACAGACAGAAGCATTCCTCTATCCCCTTGTCAAGCCTCACAGTGGTCCAGGTACTTTACTAGGCTCTGAGGATATAGCAGTGGACAAGGCTGGCGAGATCCTTGGCATTTATCCGAAGGACAAAGAACTCCAGAGTCAAACCCCCAAAGAACTCCAAGACAAATCAAAATGGCTTGTTCCTATCACCAGTCACCCATGTGACCATGTGGCCATAGTCTATATGGTTGCACTATGCCTCCCAAATGGGGAAAGTCACTTGACTTGAAGAATGACTGAGATGATGTAAGCTTCCAAAAGAATTTTCTCTCATATTTTACTGCCAGATGAAATTATTATTTTTTGAGACTCTAAAAGAACCTAAGAATTATAATATGTGTCTTGACCCTGAACCATGATCAATGTCAGCAAACATTGGACTGTTCCAATTCACGGTGATTCTCAAAGTTTAATATGCATAAGAGTCATCTTGGCAAAATGCCATTTTCCCTAATTTGCCCCAATTTAGTGAATGGCACTCAAGATTTTATGTTTTTACTAAGCTCCCAGATGATTCTAATGTGAGTGACCATACTTTGAAAGAAAAAATGATCAAGACAAATAAAGGTTACAAATAAAGGGATGTGATTATGTTCTTCAAACCTTCAACAGTAACACATGGAGAGTAATGGAAGAAATGGATATTTAGATTGCAAAAGAAAAGCCTCAGAAGGGACACAGAACTAAACTATACAGAAAGGGTAATTCCAATAAAAAAAGACATAGCTGGATTTTATCTTGCTCAAGACAGAATTGGAGCCAGTAGGTAGAAGTCATAGTGATGGAAACTTCAACTCAATACAAGGGAGACTTTTCAACTCTAGAGCTGCCCAACCATTGAGAAGGCTCATTAAGTAGTAAGATTCTCTCATTGCAGGAATTGAAGTAGATGTTGGATGGTTATCAGTGATACTGAGGAAACTGTTGATGACAAATGATCAGCCACTGTTAAATCCATGCACAACTCCAGTGATACACACTATACCCCCTTATTTGCTATGTGTGTCTTTCCTCATTAGGCTCTCAGATCAGTAAGACACCAACCCTTATTCATCTTTACGTCTACTACCTCGTAACACCGTGCCTGGCATGTTAGATAGATGCTCTGCACAAGGTAACTGCAAATTAAAGCTCAGAACCTAATAAATCAGAGCCCAGAATCTGTGAACCTGGACTTCTGATGAGTTTCTTATAACTTCAAAATAAAATGTGGGTTTTATAGCAGTCTCATCTGGGTTCACAGTGAATCCCTATATCCCTGCTTTTTTCTTTCTGCAAAGTTCTAAAGTTTCTTTCAATAAATGTCTTACACTTTTCTCCTACATTTTTAAAGTAACTTTAGTAATTGCTTCCGTGGACAGTAGTGTTTTTCTTAATTCCCATTCTAAGTGGTTATTTTTAGGATGTAGGAGTCTAGCAGCTAATGTCTGAACTTCCTCGTGAAATAGCTTAGTTTTCACAGTTTATAGAGGATTTTCCTGGTAGATGATCATATTGTTTATAAACAGTAGCAGATTTACTTTTTTCCTCCAATTTTCATACCTCATATTTCTTTTTTTTCAGTCATTTGGATTTTGCATGTACAACGCTGAACAGAAGTGACAAGGCATCCATCCTTGTCTTATTTCTGACTTGAGCAGAAAAGTAGCCAGTGTTTTCTCATTAGTTCTTTCTTTCTTTCTCCTCCATTATGTTTGATGTGAGTTTTCTAGAGTGGGAAAAGTGACTCCTATAAGACTAAGAGGGATATTGGTGGATGAGGAAAACAGCAAAAGAATCAGGTTGAGGGCGTGACAAGGAGAGAGAAGCTGGCTCCAGATTCACTAAGAATCAGTTCACGCACATGATGAACCTGTTAGAATCCATTGCCCACATATTGGCATTATGCCTCTTTCTAATATATGTGTGTATAAATATTAAAACTGCCCCCCCAAAGCATTTATATGACAATAATTCATGTCTGGAAACTATTTTTCAAAGGTTATGTAACCTATATATATAGATGAACTATTCATCAGCCAACCAAATGATATTTTCACTTTTATTTTGATCGTAGGCTGGGTATCTGAAAGAAGACCCTGATCCAACAAAAGCAACCATTCACAGCTGCATACCTCTCTACTACTGTGCACATTAGTTAGTACAATCTGAGTGATTAAAGCCCTCTAAGAATATCTTGCAAAGCATATTTTACTTCATTGGCTACCCATCTGCTTGCTTAATGACAAAATGTTAGATAAGTCCAAGGGCCATAAGGATACGACCAAGCATGGGAGATGCATTATTCTAAACCACTGAGGCCAGACTGGCCTGTTTTTAATTCAACCTGGAAAAGTGAAATTCCATTCTCTTAAAAAGACTAAGAGAAAAAGGCCCCACAATTTCAGAGTGTTGTCATGACCTGGCTCTCCCCAGTGTGATTCTTGGGTTGCAGACTAAGTCCTCTATACTTTTTGAGTCTCAGGAAATAATTTTTTAAAAAATCAAATAATTTTCAATTTTCAATGTCTTATTCTTTCATTAATCTGAAGATAATAGTGAAGATATTTCATCAGCAAAAATGTACTGATCATTTGATTATCCACTGTTTTGCAGACAGTATGCAAGGGAGCATATGATGCATGAATAAAAGCAAGCCATAGTTTCTGCCCTTAATTAAATTTGCTGTTATGACGTTAAATAAGGAATTCTACAGTCTCAAGCAGCACAAATGCCAAGAAAAATAGAGGCTAGGAGTAGGAGAAGCAGGACAAAAGCTGATTTTACTATTGATTGTTTAGGTTTTATATTTCTTGAATTCATCTAAATTTGTGGATATCCTGCTTGTGGGATTTTTAAGAAAAAAGTAAATTTTTCTTAAGTTGTGTTGTTATTATAATTGATCTGCACAATTAATTGTATGACTTGTTAATTTATTCATCAAGAAGCTAAGTTCCTACTATCCATCATCAGCCAATAGATTGGCTATTGGTATGTAGCAGTGGCTAAAACAGGCAGGATTCTTCTCCTGGCAAGGCCTATGCTCTAGTGGATTCGGGTTTCAAACAGTCTTACCTTCTCTGGATAGGCTGCCCCCACTCTTATGAGAGTCCTCACCCACACAGAAAAGTACCTCAAACCAACTTCCTGCACTTTTCATGACCTCATGAAGAAATGCAAGAAAATAGATCCATAAGCCACCTCTTGGCTACTATCTCTGCTTTGCAAACACACTGCAGATTTCCAGAAGCAGCAGGGTTTGTAAAACAGTACAGTATTAGCAAAACAGGTTTCCTTGGACTGCCTTAGAAAACCCCTAGATTCTTTCTTTGAGTGTTCCTAGGAGAAAAGGCCACCCAGATCTAAACAACTGAGTTAGCACACGCACTGCTGGAGCAAATGCTCTAAGTTGTCAACAGCCTATACTCAGGCAACTGCTAGCTTAAATAGCTAAAAACTATCTGGCACCCACACAGAAGTTCTTGTATACACACTTTAATGTTGGATCCTTTCTATGACACTTGCTAAGATATAATAATTAAAAATGTCAGTCTATAGGGGTATCCTTGGAGGCCCTTCTACCAGCTGGAATTTCAACACCATCCTAGGCTTTAGTTACAAGTCTGCCCACACTGGTAACAGAAAATTGAATCCATGCTTCTGAGCAGTCCCTGAGGCAAAGTGTTTCTACTTTATAGCAATTCCTATTTTCTTCCACATGCAAATGAAAATTCCCCAATTCTCAGCTGCCAGAATAGCTGAATACTGTCACTATCAGAAAAATTAAATGCTTGTCTCAAAGAAGGAGCTGCTCTTCAGAAATTCCTGTGCATCTCAGAGCAAAGGAAAAAAATGTTGATGACAGTTCATCTTTGCTACAGGATGAATGTACTTATTGCACATGGCTTTTCACAGCTAAGAACTCTAGACCAGGGCTGCCAGAAAATTCTCAGGGTTTGGAAAGAGAAATCATGACTAGTCACTGAACATTCAACACCAAAATCACTCTCACCTCCATCAACCTATGTGACCTTGGGTAAACCACTTGACCTTTCCATGTTCTTTCATATTTCATCTCTTTCCTCATGCTGTTCTCTCCGCCTGGAATGGCTGCCCTGAGCTATCCTCCAAGTCTCAGATTCTTGTAAAAGGCTGTTCTGTGAAGCCCTCCCTGATTTCCTTAAACCAAATCAGCTTGTTTCACACTCATATCCCCATTCTAGATTGTCCATTCCTCCAATATATCATTTATCGCATGGCATTACTATTGTATATTTGTCATTCTACTTATTTTAGTTTGTCATATTATTTCATGGTCATCTTAGGGTACTAGGCAGTATGCTATCACTCCTACTCCTACCAATGTTAACAACATTTTTAGTAGTATTTGAGTGTTTACTATGTCAGATTTTAGATAAATACATCATCTCCAATTGTTACAAGAGCCCTATGAGATGGATATTAGCATTCTCATCATTTTTCTATAGCTGAAGAAAGTAAAACCAAGAGAGATTATACAAATGGTTAGTAGTGATGCCAAGAGTCAAAATAAAGTCTATTTTACCTTAAAGCCCAATAATAGTAGATGATATTTACTAAGTGCTTACTAGATGTCAGGCTCTGTACCATGTGCTCTACATACATTATCTAATTTGATGCTCACAGGAACCCTGTAATGTAGATATGGTAATTATGATCTTATTTTTTAAAATGAGAATAAGGTTCAGAATGGTGAAATGACTTGCCCAAGGTCACGGAATTCTGGAGACGGGGTTTGAATGTTGGTCAGTCTCCCCCACAGCCCAAGTCCTTATCCACTACTCTATTTTATGACCAGATGGTAGATTTTCCTTAAATTTTGCAAACACCACAGAGGTTTTTAAGAGTATCCCCTATTGAAACAGAAAACTGGAGAGTTACCCAGTTTTCTGAATCATGACAATAAAATCTATCAAAGCCCTAGGCACTCACCTTAACACATGTGTGGATCCATTAATGGTTGTGGTTGAACAAGGGACAGTCTGGCCCAAAATGGAAGGTCTTCGGTAGCGTTCATCATCACAGCAGAGGATGATGAGGAAGGCACGTCTAAAAGACTTATTCAAGAAGGCGTAGAGAAAGGGGTTTAATCCAGAATTGATATAGCCGAGCCAGAGGAAAGCGGTCCACACCTGCTCAGGGACAGTGTAATCTATGAATGGATCCACAATATTGGTGACAAAGAACGGAGCCCAGCAGAGGCAGAAGCAACCCATGATGACACACAGGGTCTTGGCTGCTTTGGTCTCTGTCCTCATGCGATGAGTGCTATGCTGGTCTGCTGGCTGGGGTCTGACCTCCGCGGGGGCTCCTGCCCGTTGTAACATCTGAATCTGGTGGGCATGCTCCTTAGCTGTGACATAGATGCGATAATAGGCCAGCACCATGAGGAGAAATGGGATGTAGAAGGCCACCACAGAACAGGTGATGGCGTAGGGCTTGTTGACCATGAAGACACAGTATGTAGAGTTAGAGTTCTGATGGAACTTCCTTTTTTCTATCTGAGAGTTGGAGGGAAAGAGGAAATGAGGAAGAGAGAGAGAAAAGGAAGGAAAAAATGAAGAGGAAAAAGTAGGAGGGGAATGAGGAAAATCATAAGAAAAGAAGAAGGATGAAAAAGAAAAATAGAAATGGGAAGGTAGAAAGAAGGGGAGAGGATGGGGAAAAAAAAGGAAGAAAGAATAAAATAAAAGAATAAAGGAAAAATGAAAGAAAGAAGGTTTATCAGTAGAGCTTTACTATTTTTTTAATAAACCTACAGCACTAGAATCTTGCTGGTAGTAAAGGAATATGATCTGATCATATCCCAGGGCTCAGAGGGCTCATCTGTCCACAAGGGGCTGAAGTGCCCAGCAGAATAGAGATACAACAAGGACAAAATCACTCTACCCAACCAGGTGTGGAGTTGTGCCTCTCCTGCCTTTCCTGTCTGCTTCTACACAAACGATCTGGTAGCAAAAAGCTTCAAACTGTGGTTTGTTTTCTTCGAGACTGTTTCGGCCTTTCTTATATCTCGGCATTTCCCATAGAAAATTTAGAATTAGTTTATCATTTCTCTACAATGTTGTCTTCTCATTCACAAACACGGTAATCCTTTATCTTCACTGAAGTCTTTTATAATTTATTTTAGTAATGTTTTATTTCTTTATGTGTATGAATGTCTGACATACCTTTTATTAGATTTACTAAGTATTTTTAAAGACTTTTTATTCTATTAAAATGGTACCATGTTAAAATTCTTAATTCTAATTGTTTGTTGTTAGTATGTAGAACTCTGAAATTTTTTCATATATTGGCAATGTATTCAGCAACTTTGTTAAAATTAGTTACTAATATTTCATCTCTAGGTTCTTTTGAATTTTCTTTATGAATACTCATGTGATCTGTAAATAATGACGATTTCATTTCTTCTTTTCCAATCTTAATAACATTTTTTCTAGCATTATTGAACATGATTAAGTCCTCCAGAACAATTTTGAATAAAAGTGTTAATAGTGAACACCATTATTACTTTCCCACTTTTAGTAGGCGAGTTTTCAATATTTTACTATTAAGTCTGATCCTCGTAAGGTTTTTAGCATCGCTTTCTATTTAATTAAGAAAGTTCTCTTCTCTTCTTAGTTTGATGAGAATTTTTTAAAATCATAAATGAATATTGAATTTTGTCGATACATTTTTGGCAGTGGTAAAGATTATCCTTTGGGTTTTCCCTTCTTTCTTGTATTAACACAGTGAATTACACATTGATTGCATTATACTCCTTACCCATGTTGGACATTGTGAGGCACTAGATCTTTTTTAAGGACTGAAAGACTTTTCTCCCAACTAGAAACCCTGAATACTGACAGCTCTTAGTTATCAGCCTTCTCTAGAAACAGCCCTTGGCTGAAGAGGGCTAAGTAATGAAATGACACTTCCCTTCCTGAGGCTTTTTGATCCAGTGTGAATATACACATGAATAAAGATATGAATTAAAAATATATATGATACACACATATGTAATACAATACCTTGTTTAT
The DNA here is from genome assembly GCA_028627145.1 of Eidolon dupreanum. Taxonomy (NCBI): domain Eukaryota; kingdom Metazoa; phylum Chordata; class Mammalia; order Chiroptera; family Pteropodidae; genus Eidolon; species Eidolon dupreanum. Next base: position 18,725,783 of record CM053515.1, on the reverse strand, counting down.
ATAGTATCTTGTAATTTAGTATCATTTTGTAGTATAAGGTTATAGTATATCTTCCTATTGAATTGACATTTTATCATTATGAAATATCTCTCTTTATCTCAAGTAATATTACTTGCCTTAAACTTATTTTATCACTGATATTTTATCACTGATTAGTGGTTGCATATTATATTTTTCTATTATTTTATTTTTAACCTTTGTGTCACCTTATATTTCATGGGCCTCTCTTACAAGCAGCATAATCATATATTGATTAATTGAGGAAAATATTGTGACCAGAGACTTGGAGGAAACTCACCCTGTATTTCTCCTAGGAGCAAAGATTTAGTATGTGCTAATTCGATGTTTAAGCAACTTTATAGAACCTAATTACTCCAAATAACAAGAATCAACTGTGTGTGTACTGTGAACATGTGGGTTATGCTAGCTTCTTGCTAGGCAGATTCAGTGTGCAAATGAGTAGAAAAATATGAAATACAATCAAACATCATGGAGCAAATACTAGGAGTGTTTATAGTTAGCAGATGCCTTATCCCCCACTTCCACAAAGTAAATAGGGGATGGATGCCTCTATCTCACTCTCACAAATGGACAAAAATTTCTTAGGTTATTTCTCTTGGAAATTCTCCATCAGAAAGTAAGAGCGCTGTGCCCTTATTAAATGTTCCGATGCTTCCAAAGATTTTCTCCATTAAAGTGAAAATTTAGCACACACAGTAAGAGCACAGACTCTGGAGCCCAGTAAGCCTGGGCTTAGATGAAGTCACCACTGTTCCCTACCAATGTGACTTTAGCTCATAACTCAACCTCTATGATCCTCAGTTTCCAGAGGACAATAATAGGATCTACTTCATAGCCTTGTTGTGAGACCTGAGTAAGGGTCCCAGGAGTAATGATTAAGTTAACATGCAGCTCAGCACACAGTAAGTGTTCAACATTTGTTGTCCATAATTATAATTATTCTATTGGTTGTTGGAAGCTTAAATCTCATTTTCCCTAAGAATGATAAAACTGAAGTTTGAAAGAAGGATAGGATTCAAGAAAATATCCATAGAATCTCCCTCGTCCGGATCCCCTTTCACTTCTCCACTCCTTTGTCCCCAAGAATGCTTTCAGAAACCCCAGGAATTCTCGTTCTGACATACCACATGCAAATCCTGGCCCAGCCTTGGTTGGGATATCCTTACCTGGACAAAGAACAAGGCACGATTAGGGGCTAGGAATGGGGTGGAGAGAAGGGGCAGCTCCTACTCTAAATGGTTCTGTTGGACCGGAACTCGCTCTCAGTCTCTCCTCTCCATTTCCCTGCCTACATCGACATGGTCCTGGGATCAATTTTAAAGTGACCTCCTGATAACTTCCTTAGGGAATATATATTCCTGCTAATGAATACAGACCAGAGCTTTTGATCTTCATTACAGTTTGGTATTGTGAACCTAGTATGTCATAGCTGGACGGCTCTTACAGACCATCTAGGTGGGCTTGGTCAATGCCTGGCACATGTGTTGTATGCTGTTCTTCTCCACCCAGGAGGATACTATTCTCCACTGAGGACTGACGAATCTTCTCATCGCAGCCCTTCAGGAAATGGGTCAATGAGAGGGTCGGGTTCAGGTTTTATCCCTCAACTCCTGGCCCAGGGCTCTCTTCATTCTCCAAAAGCCTCCACCCACATGACACGTTTTCTGTAGGTCACTGAAAGCATGATTCTTAGCACGAAATAAGATGACAGCCTCTTGGGGGACATCAGTGACCTCAGGCTCTGGAGTCTGAATGCTAAGCTTTGAACCCCTATTCTGTTATTTACTAGGCATATTACTGAGCATATTACTTTACCCGACTTTTCTCATCTGGGTGAAATAAAAAAGGATGTGGTCAGGATTATAAGTATTCAGCATACTTTCTGGCATACAGTAAGCACTGAAAAGTGCTAGCTTAGTTTTTTGTTGTTATTGTGACTCAGACCACTATCAGATTCTGTCTTAGAATATCCACCTAAACCTGACACTGTTTATTTAGAATCCCAAGCGCACCAAGTTTATTTAGAATCCCAGTAACCAGTGGGGTCTGTACGGGGTCTACTCACCAAATCAACTATGCCAATGTTATTCCAGCCTTGCATTATAGGGAGAAAAGAGATAAACATGGGGATGACCCAGCAGCCTCCCAGCATTAATGCGATTCGCAGAGGGGTCATCTTGTTCCTATACACCAAAGGCTGGCAGCAGATGGCATAGTACCTGGAGAGAGAGAATAGGAGGGTGGGTACCATGGGAGAGGAGGAATGAGAGGGAGAAGGAGGGGGAGAATAATGAACAAGAGAGAAGAAGGATAAGGAGTTAGGAGAAGAAGGGAGATAAGAAAGGGAAATATTGGGAGAGAAAAAAATGGAAGGGGACATAGAGAATAAAAATAAGGAAGGAAGAAAAGAGAAAATAATGGGGGACGGAGAGGAAGGAGAAGAGGAAGAGAAGTGAGAAAAGAACAGAGGATAGACAAAAGCAATTATTTAATAAAATGTTATATTGGCTAATAAGTTTCTTCGACTATAAATATAAACCTTAGGTCACATCTGAGAATCACTGCCTGGAGTCGGTCTCACATCCCTTTTCTTCTCCCAGTGCCTGAGGCACTCGACACATACCCAAGGGACAGCTCTGTGCCAGGCACACTTCTGTCACTACCCTTATGCCTGGGCATTTTAGGAGCTTCTGTCCAGTCCTTTGGGCCTCAGCTTCTAAGCATCTGTGGTCCTCTTTGATAACAGCATGAGGTGACCCAGGTCTGGTCCAACATCTGAGCTCTGAGAACTGTATCTCAGATTTGTCCCCATTCTCTTGATCACCTGCCCAGACTAAAGCGATTCTTTGAATCAATGTTCCTTAAATCGTGGTCCAGGAATTCCGCCCTGTTCCTCTGCCTCAGACTTGCTTGAGGAGGCCTATTTAAACTGCAAATTCCAAGGATCTCCTGAAACAGAGCCTGTTGAGGAGAGGCCTAAAATTTGCATTTGGACAAGTGGAAGTCATCACTGCTGTTTGCTAAGTATGCCTAGTTCCTCCTTCTGGTCACGGGTACTTCCTGACCTCCTTGTGGTTTGGTAGGGACAAGTGACTGGTCTGGTCAATGAGTCGTGAACTGAACTGACCTGTGTTACTTCTAGGCTGGATGATTTAATTGTTTTCCTGATGCTGACAATGTAAGATTTCAAATATCTCTTGTTTTGTCATTTCCTACCTACTGGTAGAGACCACCTCACCCCCATTTATCAAGGTCTGTTCTTCCTCACTGGACTCACTGTTCATCCTTTTTTGAGTCCATGTTCTGCCTAAAGTACTGGTTTTCTTCTAACTTCCAGATAGCGATGCAACCTGCCCCATTCAATGTTCAAGTCTCTAACTAGCAGACTGCTCCTCACATGTGATTCCAGCCTTGGAGATGACCACTTTCATGCCCAGGCAGTTCATGGAATTTTCAACAGGCAAAATACCACAGTAGGTCTATCAGCTATTTGTCTTTGGAAGAAACTAAAGAATAAATGGAAAAAGACAGCCTGGAAGCTAATTCTATTCTTTAAGATTTTATACCATTTAATGATGAGCCACCTCCTTATACCCCTCATTTTATGTAATTCGCTTTGTTAATTTTCCCCACCTCTTCTTTTCTTTTCTTAATTCAAAGCATAACTAATATAACAATGGCTACGTTTCTTGAAGAGGTGGTGGTGGGATGGATTAGGAGAGGGTGGAATGAGGAGGAGAGCCCAGTGTTGGAGCAGGAGAAGTGGGTGCTTCGGGAGATGGGAGGGGATTATGCTTTTCCTTCTAAGGCATCAAGAAGCAGTTGGCCACACTATGCTTCATGTGGCCAGTGACTGTGCCCTGATCTGGAACACAATGCAGGAAACAACAGGCCACAGAACAGAAGAGGGGATTATTCAGGAACTCATTTTTTCTATCTATGAAACTGACATAGTCAAACCTCACTGAAAACAACTCTTAACAGAAAGAATCACGATTAGCTGGAATTCCCTCCATGCTCTTGACTTAAAAGAAGGGCAAGTTATATCAGAATGGCAAATTTTTCTAAATTGTTATACTAATAATCATGAGAGGTTTATTAAGTTGATGAATTAAGTATGTGAAAATATAGCCTTTCCTCCCCGCCCCCAAATTTTGCTCCCTTCCTCATTTCCTGCTAGAGGGCCTCGATTAGACATTTAGTTGTGTCCATTTAGCATCCTTCTTCCTTTTTCTTGGTAACAGCATCCCAAATCTTTGGGGAATTATCTCTTGTCTATTGCTGTAGTGGTGCTGGGAAAAGCAAATGATGAGACTCTGACATTCCCAGCCAAGGAGTTACCTTGGCTTTCTCCTGGGATTCTGAACATTATGCAGAGTGACATAAAGATGGGAATGTCGGCAGAGGTCTCTATTCCTGCGGCAACTTCCTGTTCCCTAGGTCTTTGAGAAGCCATGCTCTTGCTCCTTTAATTTCTTATTCTTTAGCTCTTCTTTCAATTTAATAAACCACCTCATATATTTCCAATAAATCCTTTTTTTGCTTAAGTTGCTGTATGGATTGAAAAGGGATGTTAAAATCTTCACCCTCAGTACCTTAGCATGTGACCTTAGTGGGAAATAAGGTCTTTATTGAGGTGATCAAATTAAAATGAGGCCATCAGAGTGGGCCTTCATTCAATATGACTGATGTCCTCATAAAAAGAGAAATTTGGACACAGAGACAGATATGCACAGAAAGAAGGTGCCCATGTGAAGACAGAAGATTAGAATAATGCATCTGCAGGCTGAGGAACACCAAGATGGCCAGAAAACAACCTGAAGCTAAGAAGAGACAAAAAAGTACACCCACTTGATTTTATGGGTTCAGAACTTTTACCAAGGCTCTGGTACCCTAAATAAGCCACCTTGTATCTTTCTCATATCCCTCCTCATATCTTTACAATCTTTGCTTTTTAGCAAAGAATCTAGAAAAATTAACATCCCCTTGAAGGCCGTATTCAAGAATCTAAATTAATTAGGTGGAAAAAAATCACTGAATAAAATGATTAATACAATTTAAGTTCTAGTCTTAACTGATTAATGGAGCTTCCTTAAAATTCTAACTTCTGACTATAAATCAAAGACCAGGTAGAAATCTGATAACTTGATTTTTCTCTATCATGGTTGCTTTTTAAGTCCTATATTTGGGTTATATTAACCCACTACTAATAAAAGTAGTTATCCTACCATGAACTGCCGCCAAAACACATGCACAATACCACTAGACAAAAGTAACTAGTTAATTCTTCAAGTCTCTGGAGGTCAGGCAAAGCACGCTGGCTGAGTTAGTAATAATAGCTACCACTCATTTATCTACCAGGGACTCTGCCTAAATACTATCTCATTTAGTCCTCACAATTACTTTTGAGTCAGAAACTAAACATGTACCCATTTCACAGGTGAGAAAGCAGAAACACAGACGTGCCAGGATTTGTTCAAGGCCCCACAGGTGGCAAGAACTGGCTCTAGCCCAGACCGCCTGACTTAGGGGCCAGGATGTTAAGCTCATTTTATTACTTTACACTGCTTCCTGCCCCAAATCCCCAAAGGATTATTCTAATTCTTTACAAGCCACTTTAGAAACAATGAAAACAAACACACTGAATCTCAGGATGCTGAAATCCCCAAATCCCCTGGACAATGAAGTGTGTCCAAGCCAGCAGGGACGCACTAAGGCCTTGGACTTCCCCGTGTCCTACTGCAGCACAGCCTGACAGACCGAAGGCTGTCCTGACATTAAAAACACTTCCTCCCAAACTGATTCTCTTTAAGTTCCAGTTTTACCCTCTGGCTCAATTTAAAATTTCTATCTCTAATTCTTTTTCTGCATAATTGTCCTACAGACATCCAAACAGGGCTTTTTACATCTTTCTGAAATCTTACTTTCTGCAGGTAAAAACATTCCCAGTTGTATTCATCTAAGGTTGATTTTACTTGCCAAAGGACATCGGGGAATGTAGGGAGACATTTTTTGTTGTCACAACTGGAAAGGGTGATGGAACTGGCATCCAGTGGGAAGAGTTGGTCAAGGATTCTGCTTAATGTCTGACAATGTGCAAAACAGTCCCCCCACCACTAACAAAGAATATCTGGCTTACAATGTCAGTAGTGCCGAGGTCAACAAACCCTGGTTTAAGGGAGGTGATTTTCACCAATAGTGAGCTCCTTGTCCTCTGTACGTGCTCTAGTGTGCCATGACCTCTTAAGAGTGGCTGCTGTGAGGAGAGCAGAATACTCTGGTGCATCCTGTAGAGACCAGAGAAGACTACTGTATCCCTTTCCACCCTGCCCACCATAACTTAATACAAACTGGCAGATACCCAGAAGTACAAGACGCCTGTACTCCCTCCGAGAGCTACGATCTAGGGTTGGAGGTAAGAAGTCCTCTTGTGATTTATACATTCCAGAGATGTTTGCCTTGTTCACCACTGTGTCCCCATTGCCTAGTACAATGCTAGATATAGAGTGTATGCTCACATAATGGGTTGAATAATAATAAACCCTTAATTGCGACCAATTTTTAAAAATCACATTACGATATGGGACCAAGTTGGTGGGATGTGTCACATCAAGTAGAGGGATGGGGAGGCTTTCCCTAATAGAAATCTTTTAAGTTGGACTTTAGAGACTGGGTAAGGATGGTGGAGGAGAAAGTGCAATATAGGTGCTATAAAAAGCATGGACAAAGGCTCATAGACAGAAATAGTATATATATATATATATATATATATATATATATATATATATATATATGCAAGGTTCCCATTCTTCTTTAACTGGAAACTTTTACAAAGTAGTTAAATGAATGTTTAAAAGGCAAGTGAGGTTCCAGACATGCCAGATTAAGGAATATGTACAAAGTCATTTCTGTGCAAAACATTTCAAAGTATTGCTTATAAAACTTCATTAAAATGCCTCTTGTAGATCAGCCACCAGCTTCCCCAACCACAGCCATGTGTAAATGTGTTATCAAATTGCTTTTAAGTGTCTCTGGGGACACAATTTACTTTGACAACTCTTACAAGACAGTTGTTTATTTTAAGCTCCATGCTAATTTCTCCCCTACTCTTCCTGCAATTACGGAAAATTCTTCCTCCTCACTTCCTACCCTCCCGTCCACAGGGAAGGCAAGGGAGCAAAGAGAACAAGTTGGGATCCTAGACTCTGAGAATTAGAGGTGATTTTAGCAGTCAACTTTATGTCTTCACATGTGTGTATCGACTCTCCCTCCTTAACCATCTCTTAGTTCTGTAGTCTTAGGATCAGTTACTTCACCTCTCCAAGACTCAATTTCTTCATTTGTAAAGTGTGGGTCATTATGCCTACCTCACTGATTAGCTGTGAAAACTAATGAAAAAGTGTGTGGCACATAAAGCTTAATAAATAACAGTTATTATTTATCCCCACTCCCTCTCATTTTACACACACACACACACACACACACACACACACACACACACACACACAGTTGTTTCATACATACTATAAACAGATTCGAATACATTTTGAAACCAGGGACTCTAAATTATTTAGTAAATAAAATAGAAGTCACTTGGTTCAACATCTCTCTTAGTAGTTGATTTTAAGACACAGAAAAGTATTGAGTTTGTCTATAAAAGAGAATGAAAGCATTGAAACCATATTGGCTGCCTGTAATGGACTTGATTATGTGTCATATCCTCTCAAGGACTTAATCTAGGCCCAGCTTTCCTACCTGAGATGGCTGAAGATGGCATCCTGGATGATCATTGAGACCAAATCTCTAATCAAGATAAACTAAAGAAAGAAATGCCACCCACAGGAGAGAAGAGATGAAGTAGCAGCTGTCTGCTAAGACCCAAATATTGAAATGGAATCAGGAAAACAGAAACCTTTACCACAGATTAATTTTTTTCACATATTCATAAAGCACAAACAAATGGTCTTTAAAATTCAGTACTAAGGGAGCTCCAATGAATTAGTAAACTTGTGAGTTACAAGGAGCATTTTGCTTTTAGCAAGAAAATCAGTAGGTTCTAGGCGGGGATCTTTCATGGATTGTCCTTCTGACTCTGGACAAATCATTTGGTGTCTTTGTGTCTCTGTCTTCTACTGTGTAAAAAAGGAGAACAATTACATCTGAGTTTTTGTAAGAGGTTGTAGTTCCCGAATTAAATATCATCAAAGAACTTTGGCTAAGTCCAAATTCCTGAGACACAGTATTGCGAGACCTAATAATAATAATACATTGTATTTGTAGATGTTATATGGCAACAGACAAATACTATAGGGGAGTAAACAAGTGATACATAGTCAGAGGTAATTATGGGGTTCACTAGCTGGTTAGCAGTCCTCCCTCCAGGAGATGATCTAGCCAAGTATTATGGCAGAGTTCTTGGAAAGAGACTTATCTTTCTGTTCTTAGCAACTGGTTTTATTATATTTCAGTTCTGTTTTCCCTTTGAAGAGGTGGAGAAGAGAGAAAAGCAGCAGTAACTTCAAGGAAAAACTAAAGGTCTTTCCCTCTGGTTCCCAAGGGGTTTGGCAAGCTGCCAGTCCCTTGGAGGTTCAAGGAGGAAGGCCCCAGCAAGGACATTCACTAGGAGCCAGGGACTGGAAGGTGCGCTGAGAATGCAGCTAGAACAGAGGTAGAATTTCAGGTTTCAGGAAGAAAAATTATAGCATTGTGGGAACAGGGAGTGGCTCCTTTCTGGGAGAGATCTGGAGGCTATCAGATGAAGTCTTTGCAGGAATCATAATCCCATATGCAATCTGCAGATTTAAAGATTATTATGTTCCTCTCTGTTAAATACTCTTCTTTACCTTGTGACAAGAAAACTTGCAAGAAGGGGAGTATCAGCTGTCTAGGAAGATGTCCTCCTGAGTTATTATAGACTAAAGAAAAAAGAATAATCTGCCAAAAATGTCATCTGAAAACATCTTGGCAGGGCTTGCTGGTCACACACAAAGGCTGCCAAGGTATATTTTATGACATGTATACATTGATCAGTGTGCCAGCAGACACTGGATGGTTATCCCATTGACCTTCCAGACTCAGCTCAAGCATCACATCCTCCCGAAAATTCTTTCTGGCCCCCAAAGGAACAGGGAAAGACTCTTTCTCTGTCGGAGATATGAATTGGCTCCCCATCTCATCCCTGGTGTTTTACAGTACCTTGTATATATCTGTGATACAGTATTTCTCTAACTGCATTGTAATTGTTACTTTCTTCTCTACTGTTATAGGTACTCCTATTCCTACTACACATATCACCCATTTATCGAGAACACTATGTGTCAGAAAGTATATTCTATGTTATATCTAATTCCTATAACAACTCTGCAAGGCAGCTGTCATCCACATTTTCAATATACAAAAACTGAGTCCCAGGGAACTTAATCTACTTGCCCAGCATCATACAGCTCGGATATGGTAGAATTGGGCCTTAAACTTACACATGCCAAAGCCCATGTCCTCATAATGCTGGTAAATGGGTAAGACTAGCAAAAACAACACTATCTGGGAAGAGGAAAGAGAATATGCTACAGGCTCTGTGAGTTGAGGACACATAGAAAAAAAGACATATTTAAAGATAAATCTGACAGATAATAACTAAGAAGCTATTGCAAAAATCCAGAAATAGGATGGAGAGAAAGGAATAAAGAATTTAAAGATGGATTAGAAAGATATTTATGAAAATATAACTATGATTCATCATCCAGTTGGTCATGTAGATAAGTAAAAAATGACCTCAAAGAATTACATTTAAGAGACTAAAAGATAACCAATAGGTGCACCTTTGATGTAAAAAGTGGACCAGGGTATTAATTTATGATGGGAATTTCCACTTTGAGCACCTTGGGTTTCAGAAAACAGAAAGACGCTTAAGGCAAGATGTTGAACAGGCAGTTAGCTGTTCAACAGAGCCCAGAGAACCCCAGAGCCCAGCAGGGGACAAGATTGCAGGGGACAACAGAGCAGAGGTGCAGGTGAAGCCATAGGATGAGTGAAGTCTCCAGAGGAGAGAGGGGTGATACCCAGGGCTAGAAGGCTGAGGGTCTAACCTTGAAGGACACTCAACTATGTAGCCAGAAGAAAAAACACAACTATCAGTGTCTGGGAAGGCACTCACAACAGTCACTAGGAATTTGTATTTGGAAAGGCAAACAATAATGGAATAATATTTGGGGTTAGCATTTACTGAATGCTTGTTAGTTGCCACGTACTGATTTACGTTCTTTGCATACACTCAGCAATTTACTCTTCACAAATTCCAAATGGAATATACTACCATTAATACAGTTTCACAGATGAAAAGATAAAAATGAGTCCAGAAAATTTAAGTAATCAGATCACACACCTGATAAAAGGTCGAGTCAGGATTGAATCCAGTCGATCTAGTATTAGAACCTCAGGCCTCATTCTTACCTACTTGTTATATGGAGACTTCTAAAAGGGCAGAAAAACGAACACCAAAGCCATATCAAATAACCACAAGTCACATCTCAAAGCATTCCATCTCAAAGCATGCACTGAGCAGCTACTATTGGCCTGTGAGGAGAACATGGGAATAGATTGAGACAAAGGCCAACTCTCAAGGAGCTGACAGTCCAGGGTGAGACGGGCAAATGAACCAGTTACTAAAACGAGTAATCGCTGTTATGCTTATATTTAACGTTCTATGAAGGCTGAGAGGAAGAAACAAATCTCCTTTGGGTATGAAGCCCCAGCAGTCAGCACAGGTGAGACACCTTATCTGAGTAGTGAAGAAAGGTGGATGTTCATCAGGAGAAAAAAATAAACTCAAGACACAGGTAGCAACATGGAGTCAGAGGAAATATATCATACTCAGGAAATGATGACAGATCACTCATGGGCAGGAGCCGAGATAGCAAAGACAGACTGAGGACACATTGGGAATTGCATTGAAAGACAAACTAAAGATTTAGCCTATAGTTAATGTGTCACTACAAAAGCCTTGGTGGCTTTGTACATGCCGTTTTCTGAAACTCACTCCCCACACTTCACTCTCTTCCTCTTCACCTACTGACACCTACATCATCCACAGAACCCGGCTTCGGTATCATCTCTCCTGAGAGCTGGCCCTGCACTGGAAGGCATGTGCTCCAGCGGTTCATTTGAATTTTCTGTATTCTATTTCAATGACCCCCAATTTATTATAATTACCTATTTAGTATCTATATTCCCCACTAGAATAAAGTCTCTGTGATTCGGGGCTTTTTCTGATTGTTCACCATGGCACTTCCAGCGTTCTGCTCAGCTCCTGGCAATTAGTAAGCCCTCAATAAATATTTGATGAAATGAATATAAAAATAAGAGTCTGTATCCTCTAGACTGAAATTCAACTTGACAAATATTACTATTATGTACAAAGCATGAATCTGCCCTCAAAGAGTATGTGAGAAAGGGAAATTTATAATATGTTTTTCTTAGAGAAATGCATTTCAATCTTATTGAGAAGGAAAATGTAATTCTGTGACAGAAGTTCACAATAACAGACACTTTTCATTTCTACATTAAAAAACTGAGTTGTGCTCTAGGGAGATCATTAAGAAATGCAGACACACTTATTTCTAGCACAGGATGAAATATGTGGCCTTCGAGTCAGAATTGTATGTTTTACAAGTAAACCCGTTTTCATAGAAAATCTGTGACTGAGAAACCATTGGAGGATTTCTGCAGTTAAAATACATCAAGTTCCTGGGCTGCCAAAAGGAAGGATGACAATCCAGTTGGACATATCAAAGGGAAAATCTTGCAATGCCATAGGAGAATGCTATCCTCAATGAAATGAGATAGATTTTTAAAAGAGCATTGCTTTTGATGCAAAATATAGAACAAAGTATGGCATGACCAAAGAAAGGGGATCAGAATGGTTAAGTCTGAAGAACATGGCATATGAAGCCAGAGGAAGAATCTAGTGATGTTTGAACTAATATAAGTAATACTTGCGGATGACATACCTCTCTCTTATTGTGGAGGCTTCATAGTGCTCCGGCCAGCCTAAGAGAAGTTGCTGTCTGTTGTTCTTGTTGGTCTCACAAACCTCTTTCCAGCAGGAACTGCCATTGTCTCCTGCCATATGGGCTGGTAAAGTTGGCAGTCATGGTGCCTCACCTCTGCTCAGCAACTGGATGTGTCATCCCCATGCCCAAAAGATTGGGCAAGGGGAGAGTATTTGACCCAAGCAAAGCCAACCAAAGTTCTTCCATGAGAAATAGCATTTAGGTTTATCTTCCTGTGGACTCAGAGTTAAGGATGATTTAAGATTCATGCTGCCTCTGGCTATTTTTCTGAACCCAACCTGAGAATGAATCCAATAAGAAGACAACATAGGAACAAAGAAGAACAAATATAAAGATAGAAAGAGACATAGAAGACAGACACAGAGACAGAGAGGAAGACAAGCAGAAAGAAAGGAAAAGAGAGAGAGAGACAGACAGACAGACAGACAGACAGGGGGAGAGGGAGACAGAGATGGAAGGGGAGAACTAGACTAGATGACATTGTTCAAACCCTGGAGAGAGCCATGTCTGAAGCCAGACTTTTCAGCTAATTGAAACAATTAATTTATTATTTGCCACGTGCTCTTAAAAAAAGTTCTTACTAATATATATATTATCTGATAAGCAAACTGGTAAGAACACCACAATCAAGCAATTCATCGGGATATATATTCAGGGAAAGCCCTCTCCAAAGGCTTATTTAAAACAAATCCATTTGGGTAAACTAAAAATACATTCACATAATGAGTCTACTGACTGCGTATGAAATTTTACTAATTTACTATTTACAGTGGTTACCTCTAGGGTATACAGCCACGGAGGTGGTGAGAGAGAATTGGGGACATTTTTATTTATTTGTGAAATGATGATATTTTCTGCAATGTTCAGGTATTACTGTTATTTTATTTTATTTTTTAACTGTGATGATTAGAAAAGAGAGTGTAGAAACAGATCAAACACAAGGTTGTGAAGATGGATGAGGGTCTATGGGAGGAAGAATCTGCTGACAGGACGTGGTGAGGGCTCCGCTCCCTAAGGGTGAGAATCTAGGTCATTCTGTGAGGAAGCAGAGAGAACACACTGGTCAGAAAGGTCCCCACGTCAAAGGGAACTCCTAACACGAAAGTCACAATGTTCTCGGTCAGTTGAGGAATGCGTTGTCTCAGGAGCACTTTCAGCTAAAAAGTTATGGATACACTTACATTTGAGAAGTATTAACTTCTAGCAAAGAAAACACTGAAGTCTAAGACATATATTTCAGAAATTAGTAAAAGTAAAGACTCCCCATCCAACTGACCACCCAGACTAGCCAGCAGCACCCCCAGCTGTCCCCTATATAACCACTGTTAATGATTTGGCTCTCTCTCCATCCCTCCATTCATGTATACCCAGACACAGACATCTATATATTTATTTTACAGAAGTGGAATTATTCTAAACATTAAGGTCTAAGACTTGCTTTTTTTCACATTATACACCAGTGATATCTTTCTAGGACAACACACATAGCTATTCCTTTTGGTTTTTAATGGTTGCATTATATTCCACTTTTAAAACCAGTACTCTGTTGCAGATATTTGATTGATTTTCCTTCACCACAGAATCTTTGACTTAAAATAATCAGCTTTACTTTATGCTTTAATGCAGTTTTTGACCTCTCATGACCTATACTATGTGATGCAAGTATTTTAATTACGCTTTGGAAATTACTTTTAATGAGGCAATAAGCTTTTGTTAATAGGATACAATTCTCAAATCACCAGGAAGCACAGTGGATGGAGAATGGAAGTTGGGGAAATGTATTTCATAATATTTTGCTTTGATCCAGGGGTCCGACATCTGGGTAGAATTAGGAATCGCAGTGAGCATTCTTGCCTGAGAGCCACCACCCCTTCTCAGTCATCCCCGCAGACTCACAGCAGCTCTAGAAAGGAGGACCAGACATCTTGCCAGGAGTTACATGGCAAGTGATGACATCGCACCTCACTGAAATGCTCACTCTGTGCTTTGTCCCAGCCCTACAGTTACGGGAGGGACATGGCAAAAACAGAAGCTAGATGATAAATAAAATCAAATTCTTCCAGGCTAAAATACTGCCCTGTAATGTTCAGAGTGGACCTTCCAGCCCAGTGAGAATATCGCTCTTGGGACGGGGAATGCTGGAGACAAATGGAAAGTTTCTCCAGGCTCCCAATTAAACCATTTGACTCTATTTTACTTATGGTATTGGAGTTTTTGATGTCCACTATTATTATAGGAGAAAATGGAATTATTGGCAGCACTGCTCGAAAAGAGAATGTACTGAACACTCCACCTGTTCAATAGTGTTTATCAAATACTGAAATCAGTATTTATGAAATTACCGGTAAATTATCAATCTCCCCATTAAAAGGTAAAAACCTTGTTCTTATTCATATGCTTGTGCTTTCTTCCATTGGCGGAGATACAGTTAAGAAAAAATTAAAGAAGACTTAATTGTGGTTTTAATCATAATTGCACTAAGTTCTCAAAATAGAAGATGGGTTTGATGAGCTCCGAGAGGGCTTCTGCAAAGAAATGAGGATTGAGCTAAAATCTGAAAGACACACAGGATAGGAGGGGACAAAGGAACTCTGCAGGCAACAGGAAGAGCCAAGGGCCTGAGGTGGCTGAGCACAGAGCACTGGAAAGAGAAGGAAAACCCAGACAGCTGCAGTCCAGAGAGTAAGGCTGGCAAAGGGCGTGGGGTGAGGCTGAGACATAAACAGGAAACGGACGGCACAAAACCCTACAGCCCAAGGAGTCTGGTCTTGATCCTCAGTGAAATGAACAGCCATTGAAGGGAATCAAGCAAAGGAGCCATGGGATCAGAGTTTTTAAAAGATGGCTATGAGATCTTGTTAGTGGCGAGTGAATTGAAGGGAAATAAAATAGATGTGGAGAGACCAATAAGGAGGGTGCTGCAGTGACTTATGCAAGAGATGATATTAGTTTGGACTAGGATAATAGAAACAGAGAGAAACAGACTGGGATTTGTTTGGGAAGGAAAAATCGATAGGATTTATTTAAGTGTAGAGGATAAGGAAAGACCATGTAAGAATATCTGGTTTCTGGATGGTGCAGGTGCTAGAGCTATTCACTGAGAAAGGGATCCAAGTTTGGTAAGAAAGATCAGGAGTTGCATGCATAATTACAAGAAACTGCAATTAACATTCACTAACAGGGAGTGCTATGCCACCTGGGCCCATGCTACGCCTTAAATGGATTACTAGCTTACTCCTAGCTGCAATCCTATAAAGCAGGTGTTATCGTCCACATTTTAAAATGAGAAAACTGAGACTCAGAAAGGCTTGGTAAACTCATCATCAATCTCAGAGCTAAAAATTTGATAGATCTGAGACTTGAACCCAAATCTCTTCAGTTTTAAAGCAGATGATTCTTAATGACCAGCCCATACCACTTCATGACGACTCCGAGAAAAGTTGATGATTTCAAAAGAACTTGATGGTTAATCTGGAACTCTGAAGCCAAACCATCCTAGGAAACCTTCAGTGCCTCTCTCAGTGTTGCTCAGAGCCACTCAGAGTAAACACTCCATGTCAGGAAGAGAGTCTGTACTTCCCTCCACTCTTCCCTCCCTACCAAGATCATTTTCTTCTCCTTTGGCCCAATCTTCAAGTTTACCTCCAGTTGCCCTGCCCCTCAGCTCTGCCTTCTCCAAGTTCCTACAATACTTTCAGTCTCACCACTCATTTGGGCAATGATCACATGCAGGCTACCCTCTAGGATTTTCATGTTCAGTTTTACCAATGTCATTATCTCTAGCTATACAGTGGAGTCTCATAATACATGCGTTCAACTTAAGCGTATTCAACTACATGTTCTTGGCAGAGCAAGAGCGAGAGAGAAACAGAGTGAGTGAGTGCACCATTTATATTGAGTGGGCCATTATGCCTGCCATTCCAATCAATGAGCACATGTCCCATGGAATAGCAGAAGAATCTGCTATTCCCTCAGCTGGTTCCAGTCCCTAAGAACTTTCCCCTATATGAATAACTCTCTGGGAAGACTCTGATTTTAATGTTTGAAGGCACATATTTTAGATATGCCACAAACTCTAATTTTAGTCAACTACTTTGCCTATTTCTCAATTAAAGAAACAGTGACTTATCCCAAGAGCAGAGAGAAAAATGGGTCTATTGGACTACTCAGGAGACAGTAACAGATTTGGTAATTCTGATAACGTGATTTGCACACCACATTTTCTTTTGAGAACCCTTAAGACATGGCTATAGTCATGGCTGCATATGTTCGTGTAATCATCTGACTTTTAAGTTGCATTATTCCTTTACTATTAAATACAAATGAGCAAGAATTAGGAAAATGAAAAGTTGTAATCATAAGCCAAATCTCCAACAAATGAAGCAAAGATGGAAATTACTAGACCTCCTGAAATCAAATGTGAGGGAAAAGGATAAAATTATACAACAGGGAATGGGTCCAAAAACTAAACAATTATTGGAGATTTTACAATTCCCCAGTAGTTTTAATTCTCTGAAACAGTCTCCACAGTCACAGGTACATACCTAAATATGCACATAAAATTATGATACAGACACATTTTCTGGCGAAGGCCATGTTCAAACATAGAACACTACCTCTCTCAACCAGGCCTGCTGCCTACTGGGCAGATGTGCTGACTCTTGCCACTCATTTCGGGTCATCGTCTCCTGCACAGAGCTCCACAATACACACTTCTCTGTCCTTACCTATCCAGAGAAATGCAGCACAGGTGAAAAATTGATGCTGTCGTCAGGAGGACGTCGAGCGATGTCCGGATCAGGCAAAACATCTCCCCGTAAACCCAGATATCTTGAACCAGCTCAATGGCACCAAAGGGCATCACGAGCACGGAAACCAGCAGATCCGCAAAGGCAAGAGAGACAATGAAATAGTTGGTTTTTATTTTCCTGTGAGTGAAAAAGTATAAGGGACAAGACAGAGGGAGGTTAGGGAAAAAGAAGCAAGAGAGAAAAGAAGAAGAAAAGAAAGAAAGCAAAGAAAGACGGAAAGAAGGGAGGGAGGAAAAAGTAAGACAAGTCAAACACGAAACATATTCTGTGAGGTTTGGTTTCCCCTTCTGGGACCTGGCTGGAAAGACCCTGCATGGCCCGGCCACTTCTGAATTCTCCAGACCTGTCCTGTGCCAAAGGCTTCCTCTTCCTCTCCCCTCTGGCCACGCTGGCCTGATTTGAGTCCCCCAGGCATAAAGCCACTCCTGAGAGCCTTTACACAGGGTGCTCTCTCTTCCTACTGTTAGTCCTTCTGGCCTGTTTGGTTATTCTCAGGGAAACCTGCTAAGGTGCCCCCCTCACAAACGGTGTCAAGTTCCACTGTTTTCCACTCTTAGGCTGACAACCGTGTGCCTTGCATTTGTGACACATATCAGACGTGTGCTTTTATATGCTCTTGCGTCATCACTGGATTAGTGCATATCTTGATTAAGAGGAAGGCAGTAGATGAGGCAGGACTATGTCTTTTAACCCCTTTTATAGCCCAGTGGCTCTTTATTCAGGCTGAATACTAGACTCACTCAGTGAATTTTCATAATATTGATGCCCAGGTCCACCCCTGATTGATTACTTCAGGGACTTTGGGTGATTAACACATATATCCATCACCTACCTACCACCCGCCCCACCCCCCACCGCTAGGGCTGCCAGACAAAATATAGGACACTCAGTTAAATTTGAATTTCAGATTAATAGTGAATGATTAGTATAAGTATGTTCTAAATATTGCATGGGACATACTTATACCACACATTAGCAATTTTGCAAAAGGTCTTCAGGTGATCTTAGCTGCAGCCATGGTTCAGACTGATGAAGTGCAAAGAGCAGACACTCAGGTTTAAATCCTAGATTGGTCACTAGTCAGCCACTCCTTCCCTGAACTGACAGATAAAGTCAGAAAGTTTGATTAGATGTGCTCTCCACAGTTGTATATACATTGATCACAACTACTAAAAATTCCAACAAAGTTGAATGTAGGAAAAAAGACAGGATGGAAAGGCACTCAAGTGTTTACACTGGTCATGTTAGAGTTGTGGGATTATGCGTGATCTTTTTTCCCTGCTCTATTTCCCATATATATATTTTTCTTTTGTAATCACAAATTATAATGGCGAGTATATGTTCAGATTCCAACTCTCCAGAGAGAGCCCAGAGCTTCGCCCAGGGTTCCTCATGAGGCCTCTTCATTTACTCACCTGAGCTGCCGGTCCCTGCACACAGCCACCATCACCAGCAGGTTCCCCAAGATGGCCATCAGGATAACCACCGAGAGAAACGTGAGCAGCACGACCTTCTCCACTGACCCGAAACCCTCCTTGGAACTGGAAGACACAAACGCACGCACGCACGCACGCATGCACACACAAACAGAATTTAAAGAAACTCTGAGACCCAGGAAAGAAAATGAATCTTTTTTTCATTCATCTTCAGGAAGGTAACTTCACCATCAGCAGCAGCAACACATATTTATTGTGTACTTAATATATACCCTTGTCTGCCGTGTTATCTTACATGTTATCCTCGTTAACTCTTCCTATACACTGGGGACGAAGAGGCTCAGAGAGGTGAATTAACTACCCTGAGACTACACAGTTATTCTCCATCAGAGAACTTGTGGTTTTCCTTCAGAGAACTTCCTTGTGCTCAGCAATACATTTGGTTGATTTCTGCATTGTGCACCTACCAGCTAGGTTTAAGCTCCATGAGGCAGGGACTTCGTCTGCTTTACCTGTTATCAAATTCAATTTTAAGGTATCATTCACATTTAACGGATGAAGGAAAGCTGGCATTGGATGCATGAATGATGGTAACTTGAACCAGATCTGCATGACTAACAAGGCCACCGTCTTTTCAGTATGCCACCCTCGTCTGTATAGAAGATGCTGTGCACAGGTGAGCTGTCCAGGGAACGGGTCATAGATTGAAGGTTGTTCTTCTATGGCTGATCTGGACAAACTGGTCTCAGATTCTCTGAAGGCCACTGGGAAGATAGCAGCCAATCAATACACCTAGGGACTCCTTTCACTGCCCTGAACCACATTTCTCCTGGTGCCCAGCATATCAGTTCGAATTGTGTTCTTGTCAGTTTCAGCATCTAATTTGATTCTATAAACCCTGCTGTCCTCGTGTAAATCATTTTGTTTTATTAACTTGGAAGTGAGTGTTCCTTATCAATAAAAGTATAATATCTGCAGGTTTTTCAGAAGCTACAGAAAAAAATGTTTTATTTTGTATTAGAGTAATTAAATGTTCTTTTAAAATAAAGTTTCCAAGGATCTTAAAATTCTCAGACCCAAAAGGCACATTTCAATACAAAGAAACTCAGGTCCAGAGAGAGGAGCTAAGTTCACCTAACGTCGGAGTATGTTAGTAGTTGGTCTGGAAGAAGCTGTTTGCTCTGAGCACAGGGTCCAAAGAATAAAGAAATATCTGTCTTTGCTGAGCTCCTCCAACTAAAAACCAAGATGGCTCTGGCCCCAGATGGCAGCACCCACCAAGTCCTGGCTCTGCCCTTGTCCAAAACTTTTCTCACAAAAGACAAGGTGCTGGTTAAATAGAATGAGGAACCGGTATTAGAACAGTTAGAGAACCAGAAAGTCCCTCCACTCTGCTGACAAGTGTTTTTATGAACTGATTGATTGACTGATTGAAGTCTTTATGGCTAGGGCTCAGATGAAAAGAAATTCGAGGCATGTTAACCTAAACCCCTCTTCCACACCTAAATTCCAATTATCAACAATACAAATATTAGACAGGAAAAATCTAACTCAATAAAGGAAAAGACCATAATAAGGTGACGTGGCTACCCCAAACTAATTTGATCTTGGGCCATATTAACTGAGGTAAAGTGTCTAACGAAGGAGGTGATAGTGTTTTTTCCCTTGTCCTTCTCTGAGGCTCTGATTCAGAGCCCCTCTGACATGCATGAATGATGGTGCTCCCCCCTCGAGGCCCCTGTAACCAGTCGTGCCTTCCTCCTGGAATGTCTCTTCTTATCATTCATGACTCAGATAAAAGTTAATCTCCACTTAACGTGCCACAGTCAACAAACATTTTTCATTTTGTTTATAGCATTTATTGTTATCCAAAATGACTTCTGTGATTAACTCTCGTCTGTGCCCCATCTCCACAGATTGACTTTGGTCATCTTTTTCAGCACAATGCCCAGTGCCAGGCACAGTGTCCATTTTGTAGTATGTGTAGTGTGTAAGTATGGGTAGTACATGGAAGTGTTTGATTATTTGCTCACTGAGTGAAAGACAGATATATTGCATTTATGATGGTAAGGTTTACCCTTCGATGTCTTTGAAAACTGATTGAAGGTACAGAGAAGATTTTACCTAGAGAAGAGAAAACCCAGCACAAGACATGAAAGCTATTTATAACTATCTGAAGAGCTGTCATTTGAAATAAGAGTAGATTTATGCATTCATTCATTGAACAATACTTTCTGAGCACCCTCTCTGCATTAAGGATTGTTGTATACCCTAGGGAAGCAAAAATAAGCAAAACAGAGAGCACATAATGAATGGATAAAAAGAAATTATGTAAGTGTCAGCTGGTAATATACAGTATGGCAAAAAATCCAGGAGGAAAAGAAGGACAGGACTGCCAGTGGTGGATGGAGGTCTGGCAAATTAACAGGGGTCATCAGAGAAGGCTCAATGTGATAGGGTTTTCACACTTTCCACCCTGCACGTTGTGTAACAAAGTAGACAAGTGAGCAGGCTTTAAGGCGGTGGTTCTCAACCCTGGCTGCATGCTGAAATCCCCTAAGGAGCCTTAGAAAATGCTGATGCTGATGCTAAGGCCCCCACCCTCACAGATGATGATTTTATTAGTTTGGGTTGCAGCGTAAATATTGAAATTTTTAAAAGCTCTTAAGAGATTCTGATGTGCAGTCAAGGTTGAGAATCACTGCTGCGGGGAGGAAGATTTCGTTCTGGCTAACAAGAATTTTATAACAACTAAGGATGATCGGCAATAGCTTCCTGGTGCTGCTTTGTGCTCCCTGGCTCAGGAAGTGTTTAAGAATGCTAGATGTCAACGAAGTACCACTTCACACCCATTAGGATGGCTGTTACAAAAGCAAAACAGAACAAAGTGAAAAATAACAAATGTTAGTGAGAATGTGGAGAAATGGGAATCTCCGTGGATTTCTGGTAGAAATGTAAAATGGCACAGCTGCTGTGGAAAACAGTGGGGGTTTCTCCAGAGATTAAATATAGAATGACCATATAGAATGACCAGCAGTTCCAGTCCCAGGTATGTGCCCCAAAGAACTGAAAGCTGGAACATGAATACATACACGTACAGCAATGGTCTCAGCAGCATTATTCACAATAGCCAAAAGGCGGAAACAACCCAAACGTCCATTAACAGATAAACAGATAAACAGAATGTGGTACATACATGCTGTGGAATTTTATTCAGTCATAGAAAGGAATGAAGTTCAGGTACATGCTACAACATAGATAAACCTTAAAAATATTATGCGAAGTGAAATAAACCAGACACAGAAAGACAAATATGGTATGATTCCACTTCTATGAGAAGCCTAGAGCAGGTAAATTCAGAGAGAAAGTAGAATAGTAGTTACCAAGGGACCATGAGGAGGAGAGAATGGGGAATTAGTTACTGAGTACAGAGTTTCTGTCGGGGCAATGAAAAAGTTCTGGAAATGGATAGAGGTGATGGTTGTACACCATTGAAAATATACTTTTTGTCACTGAATCGTGCATTTTAAATGGTTATTTTACAAATTATGGTAAATTTTGTGTTATGTGTAATTTGTCACAATAAAAAAAGAATACAATGAGACCATATATCAAGATACTATGTAGGGCTTCTACACTGGAGACAGGTAGGACTAGCAGAGTTCAGGTTCCTTCTTTGTTTATGGACGATAGTCTGGACATATCCTTCGAACATGGATTGTCCGTCAGCCACAGCCTCACCCTTAGAACCATCTCCCCTGTACCTCCTTCCCTCTTGTAGGAGATTTAAAAAAGAAAAAAAGAAAAAAAAAAACCCAGAATCAGAGTCTGTGGTGAACATCTCTGATACCAGAGACGGTACATTTCAAATCAAGTGGGCCCGTCAATGTCAGAGAATCATAAAGTCAATGTTTTGGTTCACTTAGGGCAGGCCAATCAGGAGCTAGAAGAAGCTAAACTTGAAACTGTGAGTGACAAGCAAAATTTAGCTAGAGAAGGAGCTTTTATAATTAGGCAGAAGTGTCAGTTAAACTAAAGATAAGTCCAATAATGATAATTAAAATAAATGAGGAATCACTTCTGCTAAATCCATGTTAGATTCTGAGTTACCTGTGACCACCTCTAGGAGCACTGTCCACTACCACCAGACAATTCCCGCCTGACCTAAGAGCTCTGTCTACTCCAGTAATGAGTTCTTTGACAGTTACTCTTATGAGAAATTATACTTTTTCTTTCTTCTTCTTCTTCTTCTTCTTCTTCTTCTTCTTCTTCTTCTTCTTCTTCTTCTTCTTCTTCTTCTTCTTCTTCTTGCCTTTTCAGTGAACTCTTGCTCCATTAATAAATAAACTCCACAAAATTGCTGGCTCTGTTTACCATTTTCTCTGTCCTTAATAAAAAAAAAAACCTATAACAATACACTTCCACCTAGGTTAGTATACGTGAAAGTGGACTGCGAATAACAAAGAACATTATAAATAAGTCATCATCGTTATTAATATTAGAAGCCCACACTGGGACAATAGCTAAGGAAGCTTTAGGTTATGCTTTGTTATATTGTCCAGAACCACTGTTTTCAAGGTCACGCACACACACAATACACTTCGTTAGGAGTCAAGAATACTTTTCTATTTTTTTGCACTGGCTTTGTTCATAACAGCTATGTTATTTCAAAAAGTCACTGGCTTTTTCTGAACCTCCGTTTCTTCAGGATCAATTGAGGAAGCCATATTAACTCTCTCATTTATCAAACACGTATTGATTACCAACCATATGCCAAGGTCTGTGCTAAGTACTGGGCTACTACAGTAAAGAATGTGACAAAGTTCTTGCCTTCACGGAGTTCACACTGCTGATGGAAACAGATGATAAGCAAGTGCACAACTAAAGAAATAACTAAATACGGTTTGTGGCCAGTGTTTCAAAGTCATCCTTTCAAACTTTAATATTTCTTTGAATCTATTAGGGATATTGTTAAAATGCAGATTCTGATTCTTTTAGTCTAGGGTAGGATCTGGGGTTCCACATTTCACACCAGCCCACAGGCTCATGATGAACCTCAGTGATGCTCAGGCTGCTGCTTCACGAGTCAATTTGGAGTAGTAAGATGAGCAAGGGCATTGACACAATGGTGTGACAGAGAATAACTGGGTAAGAGGGAAACTTTAGGTAATCAAGGACCACTGGAGGTGACACTGGTTAAAATACACACTGCTGGACTCACCCACAGTTTCTACATCTGGGGTGGGGCCCCAAAATTTGCATTCTAACAAGTCCCTAGGTAATGCTGATGCTGCTGGTCTGAGGAACCTCACTTTGAGGACCTTGACCTAGAGCATTGTAAAGGATGCCCTTTACCTTAACCCTCATTTCTCCAGTATGAATAAGTTTCTTTTGCTCCTAGGTCTGGAACTTCCTGTTCGAAAGTGGGTAGATTTTGGCATTGATTTATCAAGCACCTACCACATGGCAAACAATGCACTAAGGAAATTTTCAATGCTGGTTCATTTCATCTTCACGATTTGCATATAATCTAATATCATGGCGCCCTTCTTTTTTTCAGAAGAGATTCGTGCTCAGAGTGGTTAGGAGACTTAAGAGCCTATAGCTATCAAGTGGTAGACCTGCACATTCTGATTGCAAGTCCAGTGCTTTTCCCACTAAATTTTCAATGTGCTCATCTGCAACTGAATAAATTTCCTTTAAAAAAAAGGCATGCTAATGTTTTACTTTTTGTCTAGAAACTTAATATCCAAAATGTTGATGATGACAGCTTAATATGTCTTATAAAAATATGCTGGCTATAGAAAATAGTAGGGGAAAAAATGGAAATAGTGCATAATTGAGTTTCTATGCAACTCTAAAAGAGTACTTCTTGATTGTTTTTGAAGACCCTATAGAGGAGGGCGGGCAAGTTGAGGGGGTATCGGTGCACAGCTGATCAGGTATTTTTCAACTTAAACACATAGAGGAATATTCTTATGGCAAACTCTTAATAGACTTTTCCAGGGCCTCAAGGATCACACATACTGGGCATGAGAAAAACTTCAAAGCCTGAAGAGAATCCGTCTGTTAGAGTATAATGAAGTTCAAAGCTGCAAGGAATACAAAGGATATCAGGATCAAAGACACTGTTCTCTGAGACCATGACTGAATGTAAAGCCGAGCCAAAACTGATGTGACAAGGTGAGATCTCCATTTGGGGAGATTCTCACTACTGCACAGTGTGAAACTATCAGGGCTTCTATTCTTCTTGGAAATAAAACACTCAATGATAGTGCCAGTAAATTATACCTTAGAGGTGAGTCTCATCTTAAGAAAATCCATTCTTTCAAAATTGAAACTGAGCAAACAGTTCCAGAGATAGATTTTTTTTTTTTTACAATATATTTTTTTTCTTCATAGGCAGATTTAGTGTAGGGTCTCTGGTTCATTTTGTAAACAACTCTTTACCCATAACTGTTCAGGGTACAGAAATGTCCATCAGATACAGAAATGTCTTCCTTTGGAATAAAACATATGGCATGTTTTCAGTATTTGGCTGATCATTTCCTTGAAATTTTTCTTGTGGTTATGAGAAATCCAGCCCAGGGCAAAATCTGGATCACATGGGGCTTCTCCTGTGTAGACAATCATTTACCCCAAGGATAAGGGCTCAAGGAAAGTAGAATTTTCCATACTCTGATAACGAGCTACTCCCCATTTCTTTGCTATAGGTGGTCTCTGTCTCTGGCCCCAATTGCTAATAGATCCAGTACTGCATATTTTGCCAGGGTCCTGGCTTGCTGTCACTATTATAATTTCTCTTCTCACCTCTGCTTCTGGCAGTGTGAAAATCTTATGCTTGGATGAAAAAAGAAACTGCTTAGTGTTGCTCTTACTGCACAGACAGCCAAACATCAGCCAATGGGCCAAATCCAGCCCACTGCCTGTTTTTGTAGATAAAAATTCATTGCAACACAGTCACGCTCAATCGCTTATGTATTTTGTATGGCTGCTTTCCACTACAGAGACAGAGTGGAGTAATTAGAGCAGAGACTATGTGGCTTACAAAAGCTGAAATTATTTACTCTCTGACCCTTTATGAAACAAGTTTGATGGCCCCTGCTTTTTTGGAATCAAAGATAAGTTTAGTCAAAAGTTTAGTCAAAGTACGTACAGAAACACTAAGACCTCTAAGAGCCTACTCTAAGGGATCTATTTAACTGGGAATCATTCAATCCTCTGGATTTTCTCACTAACTGGAAAGTGGCATTACTCCAGTTGACCAAACCAGAAATCAAGCACCTTAGTCCATTTCTTCTTCTCCTTCATTGAAGTCATGATCCATTTTGAGTATCTCTTAAATCTCTTCACTTCTCTCCAGTTCGCTGCCAATACCCTAATGGAGACCTCTCTGTTATCTTTGCCTAGACTACTACAGCCACTACTGCCTCCCCTGTCTTCAGCTATTGGTCTATTACACAGATTAAATTTAACATTTCCAAGACTGAATTCTTGATTTCCCTGGTAATATCTTTGAAAATTCTGCAGGCACATTTTCCACATATCTAATCTAGGGAAATGCTCAAATGTTTGTTTAAGTGTGCAAAGATGCAAGTAGAAAGATGTGTTTTGCCATATCATTTGCAAGAATGAAAACTTGGAAATAGTATAAATGTCCACCAACCTGGGAGTGAATAATTAAACCATGGCACTTGATATCCTTAAATATCATCCGAATGTTAAAAATAAGAAGAGATCCATATACATATAATAAAAGGTATAAATACATACATTGAGTTAATAATAAAATCAAGGAAGTGATTGTGGGGTGGGGACAGGAAAAGGTAGCTGTTTTATTAGGAGGAGATTTTGACTTTATGTATTTATAATATTTTATAACTTAAGATGGACCACACATACACAGGTATTCTTTCTTTTTCTCAGCAGCTTTTGTTACATTTGAGAGTTTTTTTAAATGAAAAGAATATATATACATACATATCTACATATCATACTTTCATATGTAAATGGTAAAATCATAAAATAAAATATTAATAAAATAAAGTATCTCCTAGACCAATAAAAAAATTGTAGACTAATACATATAATATACCATAAGAGTTGGAAAGAAAATAAAAAGAGAGAGACAAGGCAAGATATACATTATATATATATATATGCATATATATATTATATATAGATAGATATACACATACATCCACACGTACATAAATTTTGTTAATCATAAATATTTTGGGCAGGGGAGTGAAAGGTGATAGGAGACTTTTTCATTTGGAGCATTAGTGAAATTAAAACTTCAAGAACTCCCTCTGTGATGAAACCCCTCTTCTCTTGTACTTTGAGCAAACTCAACCCTTCTCACTTCACACTAAAGGTTAACATATTGTTCTAGCCAAACAGGTCATACATGAGAGCATTCATTTCTCTTAGCAGTCGGGTGTGAGCTCTGTTCTAACTAGAAAATAAAATAAACTCACTGATTCAACAAGGCTCAGCCAAGAAATGTCAGCTTAGCTATAGGCATATGTTTGTTCATTCATTCGCTCAACCATCCCTTCATCCACTCAGCCATTTGTATATTCACTCAACAGAGCATTTGAGAATCTACTTTATTTCCACATGGTTCCTCCCCTTTGACACCTCAGAGGCTACTGGAGCAGACAGACAAGAATCCAATAATTGCATATATGTAAAATTACAGCTGTTGTGGAGGTGATGAGAAGGAATACACATGGCAGCATTGACCCTGATGGAAGATCGGAAAACACTTTCCTGAGGGAGTGATAATTGAGCTGTGATTTAAAGAAAGAATAAGAATTGACTGGAAAAAAGCAAGAAATGTCAGGGGCCAGGGCTTGAAGTGCAACAGTAAGAATGACATGACTTATTCCAGCAGCCAAAAAGAACAACATAACAGGAATGCTGGGAGCCAGGGAAGGCAATATCACATGAGGCCAACAAGGATTAAGTTGGGGGGAATTGGGGGCTGGACTAAGAATTTAGACCTTTATCATCAGTTCAGTGGGGTGTCACAAATTGTTTCTAAGAAGGTTGGCATTGGGGGGTGACATGATCAGATTTTCATTTTGATGCATCTAGACTATAGGGAGACAACTGTTAGATATTTTTGTTTGTTTTTTGAAGATGGTCTTTGGTCTTAGTAATTTAAAAACCTTTTAAATGTGTGTACTCCAGTCAACCTATCTAGAACATAGTTCTCAGTAGAAGTGGTGCCACCTCTAGAGGCTGTTTGAAATATGTGTGGGGCATTGAGTTGTAGTAATAATTAGGGAACATTACAGGCATTTAGGAGAAGGACAGGTGAGATTACAATGTGAGAGACAATCTCACACTCGAAAAAATACCATTCCACATTCTCGTGACTTTAGAATGTCCTACCAGCCATTTGTGTGAGTGAAAAATCTGTTAATTACCTAATTAAAATTTAACTTCTTTTACATATAAACAGAAATAATTTTTTGCATGGCTGTAAATACACACTAAATGAAGGAAAGATTATGCTTTCCCTGTGCTGGGCTTTGCTGGTAGTTGTCTCATTTATGGTAATTTCACATACAAGCACACATACCTGACTGCCTTCTTATGTTTTCTACAAGTCTGAGCATTTATATAGTGAAATATATATTGTTTTTTTATGAATCATTTTCATTATATTGCTTTTTTTATATTCCAGTTAAGGCATTATGTGGATGATTTTTAAATTATGTATAAATAAGTTTAAATCACTCATAGATTTCATTGCAGTATAGCAAAAAAAGGTATTACCAAATATTTGTTTTAAAAAGGGCAGGGTAGTGGTTGATGTGATATGACTGAGAATCACTGGTCTAGAAAAGCATAATGACTTCAAAGAGCTTGGCTGTTTTTTTGAACTTCAGATGCCTTGTCTAAAATGAATGCACTGAAGTGTTCCTGATTTATCAATACTGGATATGCACAGTTAAAGATCAGTAGATGTCAAAGGTGAGACATAATAGAGCAGAGACAGAGGCAGCATACTACTTCTCTATTAAGAAAATTAGAAAGATATGCTCCAGCTTCAAGCTTTTCTCATTCAGAGCCCTGAAGGATTTTTAACAGCTATATTACACATCTTCCATAAAAAGCTGTATTTCATTATCTTATGAATATTTAATTTGACAATATTTGCAAATCAAATTTGTGGAATTCTGGGGTGTGTGTGTATGTGTGTGTGTATGCACATGTTATTCTTTCTCAGAATAGTTTATGGGGTAGAAATGCTTCCATGTGCTAGAAACTGCTGAGATATAAAAATTAATTTTGTAGTTAGCTTGAAAATAAATGCTAGGTTGCAATATGTAACATACTGTAATATAATTAATGTAGTGTAATGTATTATAATGTAATATAATGTCATGTAATGTAATAAAGATATCCCCTTAGGATTTACTGTGGCAGCTTTCCAATCCTTCAGGCTACTTTGTCCTCCCTGCTTTGATAATAATGGGATAAAGAATAGTTTCACTATCTGAGTGCCACCAAGTGCCAGGACGAGTGCTGTTTTTCAAGCATTAACTCACTCTATTGTCAAAACAAGTCTACGAAGATACTTTTTACTATTGTACTCGGTTTACAGATGAAGCAACTGAGGCTCAAAGACTTGAATCAATGTGCCCAAAGTCACATAACTAGTAAGTAGTTAATTCAGGATTTGAACTAGGTCTTTTGAACTCCAGAACTTATGATTTACTAAGACGAATACTGCAAAATGTTAGAGAAAATTTATAATGATCAAAAGTATAACTTATGAAGATAATATAAAAGTTAAAATAGGCCATCTGGAATATAGATGAATATAAATGCTTACCTTTTATTCTGACAACTCCTTTGATAACTACAAATTCTTGAACCTCCTCTCCTCCTATGAGCTTGTGCTTCATATTTCCTTGGTTACTCATGCTGGTGTTTAAACCTTGAAACTGTCATTGCCAATAGTTGTGAGTCCTCAAAATCTCAATTTCAAATATCTCACTCTCCAATCATCCTTATCTTTAACACTTTGACTCCAGCAATTCTTTGACCCTCTTGGGATATTTAATCCATTGGAACTAACATTTTTCATGATCTCCCACCCTTTTCACCTTAAAATTTGACAAAGCCTAGACAGGTTATCAAATCTTAAAGATATAAATGTTAAAGTTGCTAAAAGTCCAAGAGTATCCTGAGAATTGTCTTGGATAATGATTATACAAAGATATGCAAAAATATCTAGACAGAGCTAACCAGAATTTTTTTAAAGGCCTTCAAATTATTCCCTGCATCACAAATAGAGTGGTTGAAGAAATGGGGATATTAGCTTAGAGACTAAAGGCTCAGGTGTTGGGGTGGCTAACTTCAATTTCTGAAATACTGTTGTGTAGCTCTAAAGAGTGTGACTGGGTCCAGTGAGGGAAGATACTGCAAGGCAGAATTCAATTCAAACAAAAAGAAAATAACAAATTCCTTCCTTCTCATATTATAAGTTCAATCAACATGTACAGTTGAAATGCTATATTGAGAAGGTTTCTGAAGAAGGGTTCTCAGTCATCATTGTGTCAGTCAGAATGGGCTAGATTATACTTCGGTAACAAACAGCTCCCCAGTCTTCTGCAGTTTAAAAGAACAAAGGTTTGTTTTTCACTCACTGTTCATGTCCACTGGGGATGGCCAGTATACTCTGCTCATCATGTCCACTCAGGGACCCAGACTGATGGAGTAGCCATCATCTTAAGTGCTGTCAGTTGTCATGCTAGAAGGAAACAGAATTTGGGGAGTGGGAGTATGTGTGTGTGTGTGTGTGTGTGTGTGTGTGTGTGTGTGTGTGTGCGCGCGCGCGTGCACGCGTGTGCGTGCATGTATGTTTGTGTGTCACAATTTGGTAATGAAATCTTCCCACTTGGAAGTGACTTACATCGCTTCCACCCAACAGCCCATTGGCCAGAACCAGTCACATGGCCACATCTAGCCACAGGGAGCCAGGATGTTCAAACCCACAATGTGCCCAGAAGGACACAGAGCAATGAGTAGCAAAAAGAACACCACAAGCAACACAGTGAGCAGTAGTGTACCTCATAGGTCCAGCTAAGGCATTCTGGCATTTAAATCTAGTACTCTTCGTTCCTGCCCTATTCACCAGAGCTGCCCTGCAAAGCCTCACAATGTAGTGAGCTCTCCAACATCAGAGGGGTGCAAGAAAAAATTAAAGGAGTATAGGTCAATGACACCATCAAAGCTATTCCTTTCTCTGAAAGACTAGAAGAACAATAAAGAAGCCCACAGTTCTAAGTTTCTACATGGGTCCCTTACCACACTGAAATAAACAGAATTAGGCATTGTGGAACCTTTAACCAACTGTTAGAGAGAAATATACTAGTTCTCAGACTAACTACATGGTCAAGCACTGGGGCAAAATTTGCTCAACTAAAAGAGACAAAAAGATGGACTGACCATTATTGGTATGTCATTGCATCTCCTCTCCACAAGAGAGTCAATCACATTACCTCTCTCTCTGTGGAGAGATGACGATCAAAAAAGCAATCAGAAAGCAAGGCAAAGGATTTTCATTGTGAGGAACCCCTATAACAAGATTTTTAGTGTTACTAATATTTCTTTATAAAAACCAGAACCTGACAAGCGGCCTTCCTATTCAGCTACAGGCAGGACAGCAAATGGTTAGATGAGAAAATTATCTGCTCTTCACCCAACCCCATTAGCAGCCAGTCAAATTAATCAGTGGTAGAAGAAAAGGGCAAATATGTATTAAAAGGAGAGAGAGGGAGAGAGGGAGGGAGGGAGAGAGAGAGAGAGAGAGAGAGAGAGAGAGAGAGAGAGAGAGAGAGATTGAGAGAGAGAGAGAGAGGGAGAGAGAGAGAGATTTTAAAAATTAAACATCTGAATTCAGCCTACAGTTAGTAAATGCTTCCCTGGCTATACCTGTTTATTGTACATAATTCAGAAAGGTTAAGATTATTATTATAAATGATACTTCCAGGTAAGAAACTCATATTCAAAAAGGTTAACTTCATCTACTCACTCTTAATCTAAGTAGTTCTATATATGTGGTGCCACTGGAAAGCTCCTGAATGTGTGTGTGCCAAAATCGACTTCCTAACCTGTCGAGGTTGACATAGTGAAGAGAAAACCACCTCATCACCCATCATCACTTCCCCATTGCCAGAGCTGGTGATGGAATGTTGGGATTGAGGGACCCTGAGTCTTGGAATATATGGCACTTCTTATATTCTCAAGGAAATTATTTTTGACATTCTATATTAAATCAAATTTCCATCCACCACAGAATTTATTTTATTTTTCATAAATCACCAGGTGACATAAAATAATTTTCTCTGGTTTCTGCTGTTAAAATGTCCTCATAGTGGAGCTGATTATAATGTCCCACAAGGAAGCAAGCACTATAGGATAACTAATGAGTATGTCCACATGAGAATTAACCCCCAAGCATCCTAGAAAATTAGCCAACTCATCTGTAGATACAATGGCTGACTGGCTGATGGAACTAGGCTCACTGGAACAGACAAGAGAAAACCTTCTGGGTGCATCTCCACTCTGTCTTCCTGCTTCTACCTGTTTCTTGTTCTCAACTTGGAGCCACTATAGGCTCCTCTCAACCTCCAATTCTGGGGCTGATATTTCCCGTAATGAAAAGAGAGTAAGCAGCCCTTGGTCAATTACATAGAGAGCTAAACTTCAACTCAGCCTGCCTGTAACTCAAGTTTGGCCCTAGCCAACGCCAAAATTGCACACTAGTTCAGCAACTGGATTCCTTTCTTTCCCTGTGCCTGAGTTCTTTCTCCTTCCCTCTGTAATAAAATAGCCTATTACACAGGAGTGAAAAAATTAAACATATCTAGGTAAACATCAATATTGATACATTTTGCACATACAGTGCTGTTTTTAAAAAGGCAAGTTATAGAATAATACATACAGTATATTATATAAAGTTAAAAGCATGACACATAATCATTTGTTAGCATATTAATAACTAATACTATTTTTGAATACATGCTTCTGTATTCAAAAACATAAAGAAATGCAGGGGAATGACAGACTCCAAATTCTGGGTGGCAATTACTCCTGTGGGGGAAAGTGAGAGGACACAAACATGTAGAGGTCACCTGTATTTGTCATCCTTCATTTCTTAAGTTCCATTATGCTAAGACCTATTTTGTTAGTTTGACCTATTTCATCATAAATTGTAAATATGCTAGGAAAACATTCAAACATTTCAAATAAACCTAAACCTCACCTTGACTACTACCCAACACCTAATCCCAGGCACACTCAGGAGGTATCTACTGTTATTTTTCTCATTTCTTTTCTACTCAATATATATAGCATTGCTTGAACAAGTGCATTTTTCCTTTTCATATGTGATAACGTGTATACTGTCATTTAGCATCATGCTTTGGCCATATAAATGTACTTCCCTCTTTAACAAAAATATATTTTCCTTGGTCTTTAGCCATTTTTCTAGGGAGAAGGGTAGAGCAGCTAAGAATATGGTCTTTGGAGAGATGCCTAGGTTCCAGTTAGTACTTAATATTTACCTAGGGCAAGGTAATCAAGTTTTCTGTGTTTTAGGTTTCTCATCTTTAAAACAGAGATAATCACAAGTATCAGCCTTAGGATTAATTGAGAATTAGATGAGGAAATTCATGTAAAGAACTTAGAAAGGTGTCTAGCACATAGCAAGCCCTTGATAAAGGTGATGATGATGATGATGATGATGATGATGATGATGATGATTTATAGCTACAGTCTAGGATTGATGGGAAAAGGTCCTTAATGGCATTCTTACACCATGCCCAATTCATGGCCACTCCATAGAGGAATCATGATGTTCCTTTGCCCATCTCTGGTTATTGTGTTAGCCTTTGTAAATCAGCTGCCCTTCAAAACACTGCAGAACCAATGGCAGTGTCCAGCCTTCTGGCTCCTGCATACAAGTTCTATTTATCCTAATTTCAGACATTACTTTATTGCAGGAAAATTTCTTCAACTCACTCATAGTTGTCAGTTCCTGCCAAGTTAATTTGGCAACTAGAGCAATGCATGTAAGTATTTAATATCACTATTCTTTCTTTAAATCTCGGGACATGGCAAACCTTTTTTTATCACATTCATTCTAATAATATTTCATATTGAGTTGCACATAGAATATGTAACCTTCAGGCAATTAATTTTCTTCATAGTTCTCAGAGTTTACTCAAAATTCATCACACCATTTACGTGCATTTTATACTTACATTTAGCAACTTAAAATATCTAAGCCTATTTCTTGCTTAACATAAAATTTTTAATTTGTGTAATTCCCTAATATATAAAAAAA
This sequence comes from Eidolon dupreanum, assembly GCA_028627145.1. Classification (NCBI taxonomy): domain Eukaryota; kingdom Metazoa; phylum Chordata; class Mammalia; order Chiroptera; family Pteropodidae; genus Eidolon; species Eidolon dupreanum. Next base: position 18,692,074 of record CM053515.1, on the reverse strand, counting down.
ATCAGAACAAGAGCTTTGGAGTCAGCCAGGCCTGAGTTCAAATCTTAGCTCTGCTACAGGCTAGTAATGTGCCCCAAGGTAAGTATATTAGTTTTCTAGAGCCAAATAACAAATCACCACACATTTAACACCTTTAAACAACAGCCATTCACTAGTTGATAGTTCTGTAAGTTAAAAGTCTGGGCATGGTGTGACTGAGTTCTCTGCCCAGGATCTCACAGACTGAAATCAAGTTGGAGAGAGAGCTCACTGCTTGTCTCATCTGAATTCCAGGGTCCTCTTTCGAGCTCACATGGTTGTTGTCAGAATTCAGATCCTTGTGGTTGAGGGACTGAGGCCCCCATTCCTTGCTGCTGTCAGCTGGAGCACTCTCAGCTCTCAGAGATGGCCCACATTCCATGCCACATGGCCTTCTCTGCCTTCAAAGCCAAAAGAGATTTCTCCCCACATCAAATCCCTCTCCTGCCTCAAATCTCTGACTTCCCTTTCCCTTACCTTCAGACTTAGACTTAGAGGGCTGGTGTGATTGGGGCAGGCCTAGCTGAATACCTTCCCTATTCTAGTGTCAGCTGATTTGGGACCTTAATTACATCTGCAAAATCTCTTCACAGCAGTACCTAGATTAGTGTTTTACTGAAGAAGTAGGAGAAAGAGTGTGTACTCCAGGGAGCAGAAAATCTTGGGGGACAGCTTAAAATTCTGCCACTCACAGAAAGCCACTTTGGTTCTATGAGCTTCAGGCACACAGTGGTAACAATGGTGCTTACTACACAGAAATAATTAGTTGGATACAAAGAAACAATGATAAAAGTTTCAAGTACCAATTAGCTTCTCCACTTTTATTATTTCATTTCGTCTTCCAAGAAGCCCTTTTGAAATGAGTCCAGTACAGAAACTGCTTGAGTAACTGGTGCTAATTAGGTCCTTAATAAGTATTCATTACATTTAAAAATGAGGCAAAGACTACTATTACCCACAATTTATAAATGAAGAAACTGAGGCTTAGAGACAATATCTGCAAAGCAGTTATTACAGGTTCTGGCTCACGCTGTGAGCATTCATAAATACTAGCTACCACCACCACCACCAGCACCAACAGCAGCACTAGCACCACTATCAACATCATCATCACTTTTACACCAAAAAGGAGAATAAAAGCCAACAGTAGCGCCTGCCACAGACTCCCTCTTCATACAGGCATGGAGATGATCAGCACTTAGCAAGGCATTTCTGAGGAGCCACTGTTCCCTAGAAAGATGCTCGGGTTTTTGTTTTGTTTTGTTTTGTTTTTGTTTTTGTTTTGTTTTTGGCTGCTTCCTTAGTACCCAAGGAAGAGCTGCTATGGAAGCTCTAGTCCCGGAACCGACCATAATCTAGAATCCAGAATCTTCCAATCTCTTAACACCAGCTTGATGGTGGAATTTACATTGCTTAATCCAAAAAGTAGCTTTTTTAGCATTTACATTTGATCTCTTCTCTGCATATACGGCTTCCTTTATCTAATTTTACCTGTTATTTATTTTAAAGCTTTTTACCCCACCTTACCCAACTTTCAGTGGAGACAAATAGTTATCTGAAAGTTCTCTTGAGTCTTATAACAGCATAGAAAACGTTTTGTGCCTATTAAACTAACACCCTTCATTCTTTTCAAATGTCAATCCATAATCGACATAAGTAAGGTCGGCAAAGATGGGTACTCAAATAGGCTTTAGATTTCATCTGGTTCAAACTCTTCTTATTAATGAAAAAACTGAGGAACGGATTTTCTTAAAGTCATGAGGTACGGGAAGAACCAGGACTAGATGGACATCAGAAGCCCTCTGGTCCAGTACTGTGCCCTTTCCAGTTATACAACTTCGCCTAGTGCCTAGTTTATAGTCTCTAAGGCTCTGCTTAGCGATGACTTCATTCATTCTGTATGTGCGTATTTATACGTAAAAACCCACATAGGAAATTATAAACTTAAAATGGCCATCAGAGCTTTAAAGTTCTCCTGAGCAAGCAGGGATTCTCCATGACGAGTCAGTAGCCATGCTGTTCTACGTGGGTACCACAGACATTGCCAGCTTCCTTCGCAGTTGCCACTTTTTCCAACTTTTTGGGTAGCAGGACCTCAATTTTGTTTGGGACACCAATATGCCCAGCTCCATTAAACTACTCTCTTTTCCAATCTCCCTGCTGCCAGGGGTTGTCAATTTTACCCAAGAGGCAGAAGTCGGCTAGGGGGTTGAGGAAGGCTTTTTTGCTCTCTGGAGCAAAGGGATGGATGTTGCTAAATCATTCTTTCACATCTCTTCCAATTGAACTTGAATTTGATGTCTGGAGCAATAGCAGCCATATGAGACATCAAAATGAAAAACTAGAAGGAGCATAGATACTCGGTATCACTGACCTCCTTCACTAGCCTGGAATTACTTGTATACTTTGTTCAGGACAAGAAGACATAATTGCAAAAGCAATATATTACAGTGCTTAAAGGTATACCTGAGACAGACCTGAATTTGAGTCCTGGATAGCTGCCTGACATTGAGAAAGTTACCTAACTCCTCTGAGTGTCAGTTTTCCCAACTCACAGGACTATTTTAAGGTTAAAAAAATAATAATATACATATGAAATGCCTATAATGGTACCAGACACAATGAATTTCTGTCAGTATATGGTAGCCTGGTTAAATCCAGGAATCTGTCTATGAAATTATTTTATCGTTATCCAATGTATAAGCAGGAGACATATGCAGAACCAATCTAATTGGTCAGAAAATAACATATTTTTTACACTTACATCTAGATTGGTTGTGGAGGGCCTAGATAACCAAAACAAGACTAATGAATATTCATAAGGTTGCCTAAAAATTCTAGAATGTTAATGCTGGAAAAATTGCTCCACATTTATTCAACAAATATTTATTGATATGACTATATCTTCAGCACCACCCTAGTCATTATAAATATACCATAAAATAAGTGAATATGCTTATATTCTAGGGGGACATTTCTTAAAATGTATTTGCTATGACCATCTCACTTTACAAATGAAGGAACTGAAGCCCAGAGAGAGGTTAAGTGACTTACAGACTTATCTAGATCAAACAGCAGGTTTACACAGTTGGAGTAGAATGCCGGCCTCCTGATTTCTATTGCATTGATCTTTTGTCTATTTCCAGATACTCCTAGGTTTAAATTTTTGTATATCATCACGAAGATTGCCTTGCTATCTATCATGGTGAGTGAGGAACAAAATCTGATTTCTGTGTTCACTTCTCTTCCTCAAACTTGTCAAACTTGATCCTGTTTTAGGACTTTTACATTAGATGTCCTTTCTGGCTGGTTGCTCTTCCTCCTTAGTTTTATTTGGATGGCATTCTTTCATCATTTCAGTCTCAACTTGAATGCCACTTTTTAAATCACTCCCTAGAAAATACCATTCCCTACTCCATCATTTTCTTTTTAGCTTATATAACCAGCTGAAATTATCTTGCTTTTTTTTTTTCTCACATGTATGTCGCTGGTCTGCAGGAGGATAGAAATCTTGTCTGCCTTGCTCACTACTGCATCCAAGAGGCCAGAACAATGCTTGGAATCAGAATTGGTACCCAATAAATATTTGTCAAGTGAACACTGAATGATGCTTTCAGCTCTAGGATGCTAGGTTCCTGAGGTGATCTTCATCTGATGAATAACTGTGAGCTATGCTTGGCAATGTACGTTGAATGAATGAAGAAACTCTGAAGCCATTTCATACTTAGCTTCATAGAACATTAGATGCAGGAAAGATCTTGGAACAAATCTTTATTCCAAACCTTTCATGTGAAACAGGAGGAAAGTTAAATACAGGACTTGCCTCAAGATTCAACTGACTAAATTTAACCAATGTATATAGAAAGTGAGGTTAGGTGTGAACTCTATCACAGGCTACCTATCAAAAAGCTGGATAAATTCTAGATGAGATAACAAATGATGATTGACTATAATATGCCCTTACCTCTCTCACTCTGCACTTCCTAGTGCCCCAACCCTCTTAAACCTCCTATGACCAATGCCTGAAATTCCCTCACAGATTGTCCCTCCCTCTCATCAGGGGCTGCATACTAGTGGCACTTGGCCCAAATCCAATCCCAGAAGATTTTCATTTGTTCAGCACAGTGTTTATGAAACATTTGCACATGGATGCCTTTGAGTAAGCAGACACTATCCAGTTCCCCAACGCCCACACTGCTCCCTATTATGTTACCCCTTCTGGTTTCAGAAATGTATATTACCTCCCTGATCCCTGAAGATATTTGAGTTTTCCATGCTCATGATCTACTGCTAGCATTTTGTAATACAAAGATGACAGAAGGAATTGAGAAATCATCTGGTTCTACTTCTTTCATTTGAGAATGAGGAAGCTTAGAAAAAGGGGTGACTTGTTTAAGATCACAGAGCAAAGTAGTGGCAGATCCAGGATGGAAACTCAGACTTGGTTGTAACACACCAAACTGGCCTGATTCAGGGCAGGGATGCTTTGAGGTACTGGGGGAATCTGAATAGTGGGTGGCAGGTTTTCAGAACAGCATCAAGATTCTGCCTGGGCTGAGCCCACCTTTTCAGGCTTCTTCTCCCAACAGAACTCTGAGAGGTGGGATGCTTACTCCTTCTGCATAATGATACATTTGGGCCTTCATCCTCCTTCACCAATTTGTATCTGTATCTTTTCTGTCACTTTATGTAACTAATTACTATTTACTCTTTCCAGTAGGTTGTGTGGGGATCCAAACTGTGGGAGAGAATGATGTTCCTCTAATGAAGCCTTTGAAGAAACAAGACAGTCAGGAGCTAGGGGAAACTCAGGCTGCAGAATTCTCCTCTGTCTTCTTGCATACTCTGTCCCCTGAGCTGCAGGAAAAGCCCTATCAAGAAATCAGAGTCAGCAACTCAAACTCAACATCTCCCAGCAGATATCAAAGCTGTGCCTAGGGTGGGGGGAGGGGGCAGGGCACCCAGCTAGTTGTACTAGGAGCCCCCTCACCCCTACACTCCTCTCCCGGCCACTATTTCCTCTGCAGGGGGATGACAGCCCTCAGGGTTTCCTACCTTACTCCCTTCACCTTCAGCATCTCCCTGCTATCCTTCTAACTGTATTTAGGGACCTCTGAAGTACTTTTAGCCACATAGAGAAGCAATGTGGTCAGGTGGAAGAAATAAAACACCAAGACTCGTAAGACTCAGAGCTAGTTCTGCCACCACCCAGCTCTGGGTCTCCCTGCTAAACCATCGATCGGCTCTGTGGTTATAGAACCAATGGACTTTTCTCAGCATCTGTCTGATTTAATCTCTGCATCACTCTTGGCATTGCCAATTAAACATGTCTTTTAAAAGTTTTAAAACAATTTCTAACTATGAAACATTTCAGACCTTCCAAAAAGTAGAGAAAATAATACACTGAGTTGAGAAAACAAAGATGAAATGACCAGATGCCCAAGCCTGAGCAATGTCTACTGAGGAAAAGCTCTCAGGTTCAGAAGCCAGTGTGAGGGCAGGGTTCTAGAACAGCTGACTGAAGGTTAAACTCTTGGATGGTCTTGGACTTTGACAATGGAGGAAAACCAGCTATAGCTAAAGCCTCCATTCTTTCACAAGCCCCCCCACCCCGCAACCCCGTCCCATAGTTACCATGACAATAAAGTAGGAGTATATCATTCACGGGTATGAATTAGTCATTTTATTATGTATTTATATAGACAGAAAAATATATTCTATTTTCTATGTTTTCATGTTCTACGTACTTTTTTATGTTTATGTGACTAATGGTATTATGCTGCTTGTATTCGTTTTTATTCAGTGTCATGCTTTGGAGACTTATCTGTAGTACACAGATAGACTGAGTTAGTTCATCCTAAAGGGTACTCCACCATATGAATAAACCATAATCTATGTTTCCATTCTCATAGGAAGGATAGATAATTTGTTTCCATTGTTTTTACTATTATAAACAAACTGCTATAAACATCCTAATGCAGGAATTCATGAGTTTCTCTAGGACGGAAACCTAGAAGCGGAACTGCTAAATTACTAGGTGTGTGCTCTTCATTCTACTGCTCTTCAAAATAGTTATACTACAATTTTGAAAAATACAAAGATGAAAATTTTGCCAAACAGATTTTCAAAATAATTATACCATTTAATTCTCCTATGAATGAGTTCCTGTTTCTCTACATTCTGTCACTACTTAGTGTCTTTGACTTATTAATTTTTATATGATGGGTACCCTGCTTTCTTGTGAAATCCTGTAGCTTTCTATTTATGTATTGATCATTCAGTTTTCTTTTTCGAAGAATTGCCTTGTTTCTCATTTTCTGCTTGGGTTGTTTGTTTTTTTCTTCTATTATTTTTAGGACTCTGATTATATTTGGGCTACTAATACTTTGTTGGTTATGTGGTTTAAAAATAACTTCTCTAGCCCAGAGAGGTGGTGATGTACTCAAGGCTGCACAATCAGCTGGAGTCAAAGCTGGCACCAAACCTGATCTCCTAAATCTTCAGTAAGTTCTATGACGATGGCTCTTATTTTTTTTTTTTACAATAATTTCAACCCAATCTCAGAAAGCCAATAAGATTTTTCACTTCTTATGTTCCATAAATGGATTAGTGCTATAAAAAGTGATGAGTTTTCCCATGAATTTACTTCCCAGAAACTTTGACTTAAGGAATAGGTGCTCTTATAGAAAATTTCAAAAATAAAGTAAAGCAAATTCATAAAAGATTGGAATCTCCAGAAATCCCACCTAGTAGAAATAATCATTGTTACATTTTTTTTTTCTATGCAAACATAATTTCCTTTAACCAAATGGGATCGTACAGTGAGTATTAGTCAGCACTTCCGGTTGCAAGTAGCAAAATCCTCTTTAGCTAATTTAGGCAAAGAAGACATTTATTAAAGGACATTAAGAAGTTTCAGAATCTCTAAGAAGGTCAGAGTTGGGGTTAGCATCAACCCAATCAGAAAAATAAACATGACAGGATTGCTCTAGAGAAAATTCCAGCACCACAACCACCATCGGCCACAGATGTCACAAATCACACTCTGGACTCCGGGGTAGGCATCAGAGCCAGCACCATCTCTATTGCTCCTCAAAGCCAGAAAATGGCTTTCCCATGGCATCTACACCATCACATTCCTCCCTTCCAAACACTTTACTAAGGTGAACCTGACCAAGAGTGCCCAAGACACAAGACATGCCCTACCCACAAGGGAGCAAAACATGCCCCAAACACAGGAAAGGTGTTCAAACACCCTTCAATGCAATAATATTTGTAGTAGGAGAAATCTTCATTTGTTTTTATGCTTTCAGTTATAATGACAATATTAATTATTGCTCTGAGAAGATTGACACATCAACCATTTGATACGAATCACCTTTTTGAAGGCAATTAATACTGATTTCAACTGTAACACATAATTCAATTTGTCCTTTCCAATGCCTTTATGAGAGATGTGAGAGAGAATTTCTAGATTTTCTATGGCCCTTTCTCTATCCTCTAGCATCCACAAAAAATTGTTTTAAAATCTTTTCCAATTTAAATGATATAAATTCTAAAAATGATACAACCCATTTACAGGAATAAAAATCCATAAACCTGTGGGCTGCATGAGGAGTTAGAATAGTGACACACTTATTTACTGCCATGACTAATAATCATTGCAACATCGTGCTTTTATCTCTCCAAGTTAGTTAAAAATATAGTACAGAAGATCGGTTGCCTCAGACACCAATCAGCAGCCCACAGACTTCCGATCAAAATGTGTGACTGCAAATCAATCGCAGCATATGGCATTTATGCTTTTATTATGACCTGGAGCCGTAGCTGACATAGTAATTAAGTAAATGCCAATGAGCAGTCTAACAACTCAAGAATGTATGGCCTATAGCTATTTGACACCCATTTTAAGTGACAAGCACAACTTGTGCCTTAGGATGTGATGCTAATGGCTAAATACTAGCCTCAGAATGTGTCCTGGGAAAATCTTTTTTTTTTTTAATTGAAATGGTACAATTCCAACTAACTCATTAACAAGTAATCCTGACTCATCTTCCTGAGGCAAACCCCAATTTCAGTCACTCCCTAACTTCAACCCTTGATTGGCTCTCTGTGTACTGTCCAGTTCTCCCCCAGGCATTGAAAGCTCTCTAATAAATGCTGTTAGAGGCAGAGGAAGGTTCATCTAATATTACTTGAGTTTCCATCAGGCTTGAGTCCAGTGACCTCTGAGGGAAGATTCTAAAATTAAGAGGAAACAATAAGACCAGGAAAAATGTAGGTGGAATAGGCAGTCAAAAGATATGAGGAGAAAATGAGGAAAAGATAAATTGGGGTAGGATGGGAGGGGCAATGAAGAAATGGGATACGACAGTGATGCTCAGAAGGCCAGGAGCTGAGATCAGAATAAGTGAAATCAGTGAAGGTGAGTGGTCAGTGAGACCATCAGGCCATTTAGTTTAGCATTTTAAAAAGTGCCTTGGTACCTAGTAAGTGCTAAAATAAACATTTGTTGAATAGATTCTGACCAAATCCCCTTCTACTTAAAAAAAAAAATCTACTCTTTAGTGGTGTGGCATACTTCTTTGGGAGTGCTGGCCTTGTACCTTTACTTCTGTTAAAAAAATTCATGTCCAATGGTAGAATGGTTCACTGGTGGGTGATCCAGACACTGCAGTTATAAGACACAGACTTTAAAATAACTGCAATTAATGTGTTCAAGAAAATAAATGATAAGATGAACAGAATCTCACAATTTCAAAATATTTTAAGAACTTAAATGAAAATTCTAGACTATTGAAATATAATTATTGAAATTAAGAATTTAATAGACAGATTTAATACCAGATTAGATATGGAAAAAGAGAGCATTAAAAAATAAGGAGAAAGGTGAGTAGAAAACAGACTGAATTGTGAAAATAAAAATAGAATGAAAAATACAAAAAAAAATCACATCGTCGATAGGACACTCTGATAAGGTTTAATGTAAATGCAATCAATGTTTGAGAAAGATGAAGAGAAGGAAGAGGCAAAGGCAGCATTTGAAGAAATTTCTAAAACTGCTGAAATACATCAAACCCCAGATTCAAGAAATACTATAATCCAACCAAAATAAATACAAAGTGAAAACAAACCTAGGCACAAAATAAATAATAAAAACTGCTTAAAACTCAAAATCAAATAGAAAAATTTAAAAGCAGCCATCAAATAAAACAGATACATTCCTTCAAAGAAGCAACAAGACTTATAACCTGACTTCCCAATCTTAAGTACAGAAGCCAAAAGTCAACAAAATTATATTTTTTCATTGCTGAGAGAAAACAAGACTGTCAACCTAGATATTATACATCCAGTAAAATTAGCCTTCAAAAGTGAAGGAAAAATAAAAAACATGTCTGGGCAAATAAAACTAAGAGAATTTGTTACCTGCACTAAAGGTGATCTTAAAGTGAGTTCTCCTTGTAAAGGAAAATGACCCAGAGAAGAACATGGAAATGCAGAGGACGAGGAGCAAGCAGAAGGTCAAATATATGAGTAAATCAAAATTATTTTACTATACAAGCAATATGTAAGGTCTTGTGGTATTTACTTGAAACATATAATAATGTCAACTGTAATTGAAAAATAACAAAAAAAAATTTAAAAGGCTGTCTAGTGTTCCAATTATATGTAGAGTTAATATGAAAAACATAAGAGAGAAGAAGAAGATATATGGAGACAGACTATTTAAGAACTTAAGGTTGTTGGAGAAGTGGTAAAAGGATAAACTTATATTCAACTCTAATAACACAAGGATATGTATTTCAATCTCTAGGGCAACAACTAAAATATATTTCTAATTTACTAATAAAGGGAAAAAGTACAATAATAAAAAATAAATTGCTAGTCTAAAGTAAGGCAGGAAAGTATGGAAAAGAATCATAAAATAGTTGGGACAACTAAAAAATAAAAATTAATATAATATACATAAACCCAAATATATTAGGATGTAAATAGTTTAAATACACCAAATAAAATGAAGAGATTGTCAGACTAGATAAAAAAAATATATATAGGCTACTTATAAGAAAGACAGTTTAAATATAAGGACACAAATAAAAAATATTTATATATTATGAACACTAAATAAAAAACTGGTGAAGTTATTGTAATATCAGATCAGATAAACTTAAGGCCAGGAGCATTTCAGAAATAAAAAGAAATATTTCAATATGGCAAAAGTGTCAATTCATCAGAAAAATACATTTATAAATTTTTATGTATTTAATAACATATTCTCAAAACATAAAGAAAAAATTCTATATAGATAAAACTAAATGGACAAAATAGACATATCCAATCAGAGTGAGAGATATTAAAACACCTACTCAGGAACAGATAGGAAAAGCAGACAAAAAAGTCAGTAAGGACAGAGGATCTAGATTAATAGATGTGGCCTAACTGACACATAGAACACTGTACCCAAAAATAACAGAATATTTTTTTCAAGTACATGTGGAAATTTGCTGAACATGACCATATGCTGGCCAAAACTATATCTCAATAATTTTTTTAAATTAAATCATTCAGAGTAATGATTGAGCAGAGTGGAGTTAAGCTAGGAATAAATAACAAAATAACTAGGAAATTTTAAAATGTTTAGAAATTAAGCAATATACCTCAGATTAAACCATGAGTCACAGAAGGAATCAAAGTGGGAATTGAATGTATTTTGAACGGAATGATAATTAAAATATGAATTATTAATCCTTGTGGGATGCAAATAAAGCAGTGCTTAAAGGAAATTAATAACCTTAAATGCATATATTGTAAAAAAAGTTGAGATATAATAAAAACTTCTTAAATTATATAAATACTGACCTAAGAAATTAGAAAAACATGAGCAAATTATTGCCAAAAAATAGTCGAATGAAGAAAATAGAAAAAGCTAAAACAAAAATTAAACAAAAACAAATAATGCAGAAAATTAACAAACCAAAATTTCCTTTTTTGAAAAGATTAATAATATTGACCCTAGACAGGGTCAATTTTTCCCTTTCAAAAAGATAAGGCTCAAGTTATATGCATCAGGAGTGACAAATGGAACATATTAGAGATCCTACAAATATTACAAAGGTAATAAAAGGATAATACGAATAACTTAATGATAATAAATTTAAAATTTACATGAAATGAACAAATTCCTTAGAAATCACAATTTACCAAATCAACTCAATAGGAAAGTTTTAAAATCTTAAGAATTCCATGTCTATTAAAGAAAATTGTATTGATAATCAAAACTTTTTAATAAAATCTCCAGGCCCAAATAACTTCATTGGTGAATTCTTCCAAACATTTAAGAAATGAATAACAACAATCTTACACAAAAACTTTTAGAGAATAAAGGCCATAATGACCTTGGTACTAAAATCTGAAAGGACATCATTGTAAGATGAATAATTATAGGCCCATTTACCTCATAAATACAGATTCAAAAATACTACATGAAATGTTAGCAAATTGAACACAACAATACCTAAAACAACAAATGAGAGTTATTCTAGTGATATGACGTAGTTTAACATTCAAACATAAATCAATGTAACTCTCCACATTAGTAAAGAACACTCATAATCTCAGAAAAAGCGTCTGAGAATTCTTACACCTATTTATGATTTTTGAAAACCAAATTCTTAAGAAACTAGGGATAGAAGGAAATTTTTTTGATCTAAAGGAATATCTTATAAAGAGATTGCACACCAGATATCGTACTTATTAGGGAAATAGTAAAAGATTGTCCATAAGATCAACAAAAAGTCAAGGATGTCCACTTTCACCATTTCTATTCAACAGGGTGCTGGAGTTCCTAGCCAGTGTAATAAGGCAATAAAGAGTGGAATGAAAGAAGTAAATTCTCATTATCTGCAAAGAAATTCAGTGATACATACAGAAATTCCAAAATAATCTGAAAACAAATTGTTAGAATTAATCAAATAATTTAGCAAATTTGCTGGATAGAAGGTCCATTTAAAAATAAATTTTATTTCTATGTAACAGTAACAAAATAATTAGTAAATCAAATTTTAAATAATGCTATTTATAGAAGCATAGTAATACATCAAATATCTTGAACTACAGTAATTAAGAGTGTTGTGTTGGTTTAAGAAAAGACTAACAAACTAAAGGAACAGGATAGGATCAACGAACAGACCCCCACATAATCATCACTGATTTAGGATATTGAGTACAGTGGGGAAAAAAATGGCTTTTTTTAAATAAGTGGTGCTGGGTCAATTTGATATTTATAGTGAAAAAAATTCATCTTAACCTTAACCACATACCATATAAAAGCTCAATTCCAAGTGGATTACAAATCTAAATATGAATAATAAAGTAATAAAGTTCCTAGAAGAAAACTTAGGGGTATATCTTCTTGACTTGAAGGTAACCAAAGATTTTTTAAATACGATATAAAAAAAGCACCTGCCAAAAAAGAAGCCATTGATAAACTGGATTTTATTTTTAAGAATGAGTCTGTTCAAGTTACTTTTAAGAGTGTGGCAGAAGATATTTATGATGCATGTATCAGTAAAAAAATAAATAAATAAAAATAATTTTAATTCAGAATATAGTATGAGACCTAATAATCAATAAAGAAAAGACAATGGATTCAGTAATAAAATGGGCAAAAGACTTGAACAAAAACTTCATTAAAAAAGGATATCAAAATTGCCAATACCAGCATTGGCTAGGATACGGATAAGTAGAATTCTCACACTTTTAGTGGAAAACTAATACTATCTTCTAAGTCTGAACATACTCATATGCTGTTGCTTAAGCAAGCTCACTAACTCAATGCGCAATAGAAATGGTAACACACAGACACACACACAGACACACACACAGACACACACACACACAGATCTGTAGAGCACTAACCATAATAGCCTAAGATTGGAAACAACTCAAAAGCCCAACAGTAAAATGAATAAATTATGGTATACTAATACAATGGAATACATACATAACAGTCATGAGAATGAACAAACAAACCACTTCTACAAGCAACAAAATGAATAAATCTCAAAGATATGATGATGAGTGAAAGAGGCCAGACACAAAGAATACAGGATGTATGATTCCATTTGTACGAAATTCAAAACTAACTTATGATGTCAGATGAGATAATGGTTACCTGTGCTTGGGAGAGACAGTGGCTGGGTGTCCAGCATTGGTAGCATTACATTTCTTGACCTGGGTGTTGGTTCCACAAGTCTTTTCAAGATGGAGAAAATTTATCTGGGCACATTTCTAAGTGCATTTTACACCTTAATAAAAAGTTTACTGAAAATAATTAACCACATTTGCTTTCTTCTGTGGGCTCTTCCTCGACCTATTTTCTCTTATGCAAGTCACTTCCTAATCCTCCCAATGTTTTCCTATGATTTTATAATCCAATTTTCACTTGAAAGGATTCCAAAAACACCCTTATCAAAACTGACATTTTAACAAGATAATAATGCCACTTACATAATATAGAAGGTTACAAATACAGAATACTTCATCCCTCATATATCTGCAACTGTTGTAAAATCAGTGAAATCACAGGCACAGCTGTTTCACCACCTCCCTGGCCAGCTGGGTAGTAGGACCACAGACAAGACGGCTGGCTATCCTAGTGTGTCAAATGAGATGATGAAGAGAAAGCATTTTTTAAATTGTTAACCTATATGTAAAATAAGATATGTTTCATTATACCCATTCTATTCTATAACTCAGGCAATACAGAAACTCATTGAAATACCTCACATAATCATAATAAAAGATGTTGGCTCAGCAGGGTACCAGGGCCAACTGGACTCAGAAAATCTAATGTGACCAGGATACTCTCCTGCGTGTTCTCTAGGGTCTCGCTTTTCTCCATGTTTGATTTTTTTCTTTGTTACTGCAAATTAGATTTCCATGCATAGGAAAAACAAGTATCTGATAGCTCCAGATCCTTATATTCCACAGATACCACTATGAAAGAGAGGGACATATATATTCAAGTCTATATGTAAGAATGGCTAAAAATCAGCTTCTAAGTTATCGTAAATTTGTTTAAATTTGTGTATATGATGCTGTTACTTAAATCCACATAAAATATTTAGTAACAGGATCCTATCTTTTATATGTGTGTGTGTGTGTGTGTGTGTATGTGCGTGCGCGCGCATGTGTACACACACACACACACACACATATGGTCTATAACTCAGTTGTCACTTTCAAAAATTAGCCTAATATCAAAAATAACACCATAATGAGAGTTTGCAACATTTGACTGAAGGACCTGGATATTTTGCTATGAAATAGCACTATTTCAAATCACTGAGATACAAAGGCTGGTAATGCTTTGATGTTCCTCTAGCTTAAGCAACATTATAGTAAACCACTTATGAAGAATAAAGCCAATCCCTTTCTCAGTTAAACCTTATTCATCATGGCAGAAGTAATGAGGTATTGTAGGGAAGGCACTGGTTTTGGAGTCTGCTTGATCTATTTTGGAGTCTCAATTCTATCCCTTTCTCCTTGTCTTCAGAGAAGTTGCTTAATTTCTCAGGCATCCAATTCCTCATTTGCAAACAGATAAAAATACTTATATCATTAATACAGTGCTTAAGCACATGATATTTACTTTTTTCCATGTTCTCAGACCACCAGAAAAACACTGCAAAAAAAAAAAAAAAGCAGTGGACATAGAGTGGACAAAAAACATGAAATATTTTTTAAGTTTCATTGCTGACCTGGCATGTCCAATTCTTTGCCACAGTCAGCAATAGCGAGTGCTATATAGAGGCCATGAATTAATTGAAGAAAGTTGAAGGAAATAAAATACATTGGTTTTGGTGGGTCTTTGTTATTTTCTATACACCTTCCCCCAGCATCCTTTCCCTATTCTTTTCCTAAATCATCTTTGAGGGATTCTCTATACCTACTCACAGTCCAAGTGGCTGGGGTGGGGGTCGGGAAGAAGTAGCACCACTTGCCTCCAGAGATGGAGCATGTGACCCAGGTCTGGCTAATCAGAGAACCAAATTTCTCTGGCCAGAGTAATTGGTTCATCACTGATCCAGGTTGGTCCAATCATAAAAATAAGACCTGTGTAGGAGCTACTAAGAGAAGATTTGCTTTCTTCTCTTTCCTACTGGATCTGAACAGTTAGAATCTAAAACATAATTTCAGTCCCATAGATTAAGCTTCACCTTGCTCAACAACTAGAGTTTCTAGATGAGTTAATGTGGAAATAGAGAAACCACAGAAGTTATTTATTTAGACTTTCAAAGTTAAGTTGACAAAGTTTTATACTGCCAAGTCCCTGATCCCTAGCAAATTCCAGTCAGAACAATGGAGGGTGACAGCTAAGATGAGGAATGGTCCAGAAGCCCAGATCCTTCCTCTGGACTGTCTAACTACAACTGAAAAGTTAAGTCATCTGGACCATATCCCAAAATCTGCAGTCCATCCAAAAACAGTCTATAGTCTTGTCTGGATGAAAACTTGTCTTATGAAGAGGCAACTAAGACTGTGTTGGAGCATGAAGTATAAGTCTGGATTAGTTTGGCACTCATTAAACTATTTATTGAACCTGTACTGTGCTAAGAAATTGGATAAAACAACACAGTGCATACCTTCATATATCTTAAGGCTTTGCAAACAAAAAAAATAGGCAATTGCTATGTAATATCGCAAGTGCTATCATGAAATATTATGGGGACACCTTAAAGGAGCATCTAATCCAGGTTTGGGTAGTCCATGAAAGCTTCCTGGAGAAAGTGACACCTTAGCTGAGATCTGGAGGATGTGTCATAAGCAAGAGATGGGGAAGAATGGTCTCAGTAGGAAGATAATGCAATATGTGAAAAAATGGAAGCACAGTACCCGAACTGAAATACAAACAGTAAAGTGGTGAATGGAATGATTCATTAGAGACAAATCAGGGACCAAATCACAGAAATCCTTAAAAAACATGTTAAGGAGTTTGGATTTTAATCTGAAAACAATGAGAAACTGTTAAAGGCTTTTAATCAAGGAAGTGGCATAACAAGATCCACATTTTCGAATCATCACTCCAGAGGTAGTATGCAGAATGAACTGAAGGGTGGCTGTCAATCAATGTGACCAATGAGGAGGCTGTTACAATAACCCATGTGAGAAAAGTTAGTGTTCTGAATGAAAACATTGTCAGAGATATAAAAGGATTTCAGAGGGACTACGGAGGCAAAAACAGGACTTAATGTTGTATTGGTTCTTGAGCTTGTGCGATCTTCAACCATCAACTCCTAGGTAGCTAATCAAGATGATATTCTATTAGGGATGTTAATACAAAAGGGATTCTTATGTCAGGTAGGGGATTGGTTCGTATCACTCAGGATCCCCTTCACGTCTGCAATACTTTGGTTCTTTGGTTCTGGGAGGATAGGGAATAAGAACGAGTCATTATTTATTCATTGATTTCTTGAATAATAGAAGTAGGGATCCTCTCATTGCCTGAAAATTGGTGATATACTGAACATAAAAATAAAGCACCACTTATAATGGAGTTGTTTTATACACTCATTCAACCTACACTGAAAGAGAGGAACCAACTGAATATTGCAGACAATTCTGCTCATGGCTCCACTGAATGACTACAAGGTCCCAAATAAGAATGAGAAGGGAATTGGGTGTCTTCTGCTCCTTCAGTCAACTCAGCTCTCACTGTCTCTCACTGGGGGATTCTGTTTATAATGCTGGCGACCAAAGTTAGGCATTTTTGAATTTTCAAAAAAAACCTTGTTTCTCCCAAAATATAACCCAACTACTTCATACAGCTCTCAAAAGAAGAAATTGTGATCTGTCCCAACACTAGAAAAATGGTGATGTGGATTTATTGAGAGAGAGCATATTAGTCTCCACTTCTGTGTACTATGTTCTATGCTCAGTTTAAGGAATTTATAAGGGCAATTTTTTTTACCATGTGAAAATATACCATAGGTACTGGCCTTAGAAACCCTGAGTGAAATTTGACTCCAAGGGCAAATAAATTAATGAAATTCATTATCTTAGAAGTCATAGCACCTAAAAGTATTAGTTTTATACATTCCAAGAAGACGAAAAGGGGTTTCAGAACAGCCCTAATATGATGTTGTCCATGCAAAGAAACACTGCTCATCGCTACTATCCCAACAAAAGAGTAAGTGGAACTTTCTTGAACCCTCATGGCCTTGTAGATAGAAAGTTCCTGAAGCAACAATTAAGTTCCCACACTGCCTTTCTTGCAGATTGCTTAGGTAAAATGCTGACTTGGGACTTTCATTTGCAGATCAGTTCCTCAGGTGAGATCACAGATATATCTGAAAAGTGTTCATCTACCTAAACTTACTCAGATGTGATGATTTAACTTGCAGCTGGAAGATACAGTCTGGGCAATTTCTTTTTTACTTGGTTTTTCATAGTCTTTCTCCTTCTATCCTTCCTATTTTTTTTTTTTTTTGATATAAAATAAAGGACAAGACTTTACAGTGATTAAACAGCACACATAGTAATTCCACTAATGTTGCTAGGCAACAAGGGCCATGTATGAGCTCAATAAATGGATTCTGAGCATCTGCATGAAGGAGAAATAAAAGGAGCCAGTGAGTGAATTGTCTTGGATTCACCTGAGAAGGGAAAAGGCACACTTACTTTAGACCTTTCTGGGGGTTTATTTTTCTAAAATGTACTTAGAATTCTCCGTGAGGAAAAGTGGACACAGTATGTTGTAATGATCATCAGCTCAAGATAGGAAAGTACGTAAAAATGGCCTCTTCTGTTTCCCTAGTTCAGGGCTTCATGACCTGTGGCTTGGGCTATTTCAACAGCTGCCATCCAGCCTGACCTGGCATGTTTTCTCCCCTCCTCCACCTGTTCATCTCACCTTGATGATTAATTACAAGGGGATTTTCCATCCTCTAGTCAGTAAGTAATCAGCATTTACCTGTCATCAGCATTTACTCTCTTCAGTTGCTGGGAAAAATATAATGTTGCTGACGATATTTAAGTCTATTTTATTTTGTTCTTATCACAAAGCAATGCATGATCATTAACGAAAAAGCAGAAAAACAGAGACACATAAATGAACATTAACAGCCGTTATTCTGTTCGCAAGAGACAAATGATATAAGTATCCTGGTACACAGGATACTTATACATGACAGATTTTTTTACAGTATTGTATTACTTGTGTAAAAGAAGCCATAACTTGCCTTATACATTCAACAATAGCCAACATAGTTTTTAATAGCTTCTATACTATACTATAATTATTTAACCATTCCCATGCAACTTGGGATAACAGAATAAATGACCAGTTACAAAATAATTTTAATAATCTTATTGCATCTTCCTGTTCAAGCTAACCATAACTAGATTTATTAATTCCCCACCCTTACACAGTTATTTCTTTTTCTCTAGTACTACCCTAGTCTAAGTGTCCTACCTGGCCTCTTATACTAATGAATTAATTAGGACTCCTTTAGTTTTAAATGTCAGAAACCCCAACTCAAAGCGGCTTAAGCAAAAGTGAACATACAGTAACATGGCTGAAAACTTCAGTAGCAGAAGCTAGCTGAATTCATAGTGGAGACACAGACTCAAATGAAGTCAGTAAGACCTGGCCTCAACCCCTCCACCTCCAAGCAATTCCCTCTTCTGTAATGGCTTCTTTTGGGGGCAGGTTCTCCCCTAAAGGTGACCAGCATCTCGAGGCCTCCATGTTTTCAGGAACTCCAGGGGAAAGAGCTTTCTTCTGATCTGTGCTAGGAGTCCCCTGAACCAATCTCTGTGGCCAAGGTGCAGGCGCTCTGACTAGGTCCTGGCCTAGAGAACGTGGCCACTCTGGAGCCCCACCCAAAATACAAGAACCCTGGAGTTAGCGAAATCAGGGTGCTGTTACCAGGGAAAGGGAAAATAGACATGGGGCAGTCGGAAACAACATCTGTTCACTACCATGTGCTCCATCTGCTCCTTCAGATGCACTTGCCACCTGTCTCCACCAGGGATCTATGCAGGGACCATACCAATCACTCCCTTTCCCTCTGGCTTCTGGTTGGGTTTAGGTGACAAGAGGCGTCAGCAGGAGAGTGAGGTTAGAGAATGTCTCCATCCCTCTAGTTGCTGAACCACAAGTTGGCAGTAGCTATGTCCTTACACTGAAGACCACAGTTCACGTTGGGTGAGCTTCTACAACCAGCTGCAGACGTTTCTGGGTTTTGGTAATAACTCTCTTCCCTCGTCCCTTCAGGCACAGGGTTGGTAGCAGCTCATTGCTGTCATGAGGTTCAGAGTGCTCTGCCATTTGTAGTTTTTTTCAACCCTGCACACAACTTTACCCCATCTGTGTGTGCCTCCTCCTTCCTGTGGGCCCTTGACGGGTACAGCCTCCAATGGGTTGCTCAGCCTATCACTGCTCCCTCATAACAGCCACCAATATGGCTAACTCTTAAAGTCTGCATTCAAGAAATGAATGTGAACACTGGAAATTCAAGGCTAAGGGCTACTGTCAATTTAATACAAATTATCAGTCACTGTTACTAGGCTTTGGTGACCACAAAAGTACACTGAAGATTGTAACACTAGTAATTCCAACTGCTTTCATATTTGGTTGGTTTAGTAGGGTATATCTGGATTATACCCTGTGAAGGTTTTATTTTAATGCAGTTAATCCAGCTGCTCTAGCAGAAATTGAAAGGAAAAAGGAAGGAAGGAAGGAAGGAAGGAAGGAAGGAAGGAAGGAAGGAAGGAAGGAAGGAAGGAAGGAAGGAAGGAAGGAAAGAAGGAAGGAAGGAAGGAAAGGAGGAAGGGAGGGAGGGAGGGAGGAAGGAAGGAAGATGAAAGTAAAGAATTCTGACCTTGCAGTCAAAAAATGGCATCCAGCTTTGCCCAGGACTCATTATTGGTGGCCTTGGGACCACAGGAGCTCTTTGTGTTGATCTGTCAGGATTGGACCAGATCATCTTTAAGGTCCCTTTAAGTTTTAATAATCTATTAAGTTCTAATGAACTATAATTAATGATGCCTGCAAAACAAATGTACTTACAAATACTGCCAGTTCAAAGAAAATGCAGATATTTTACTAAGTTGAATATAAAGTGTTTCTCCTGACCAAGAAAGCAAATTCTTTTTAAAAACTGGACTATCATTTAAGTTAATAATGAAATGGAAACCTGAGGCACTGACCTCAACTCAAAACAAAACTGTTTTTGTTTGGGTTCTTGCCGCAGACCAAATTGTATGTACAGACAACACAGGGCTATCAACAGGGATCCGCAGTGAAGTCCAAGAAAAGCACTAATGAAGCCAGCGGGAGCCCACACAGCCTGGCCATAGGCGCAATGCAAGATTGGAAATATAGCTGAAAATCCGCAGAGGAGGGAGTCCCCACACTTCTTTGTGTAGTTTGCCTGGCCCAGCCAAGATCGTGGAAACTGTAGGAGGAAGATCAGAAAAACGGCCAAAGCAGGAAATGAGCTGTAACTTGACAGAGTCACAAAAGAAAACAAAAAACATGAGACATATCAGGCACAAAAAGGGAGCTAGGAAAATATAGCCTGTTTAATCAGAAATGAAGCAACCAACAAAATTAAAAAGGATTTTTAAAAATTTAAGCTCTGAAGCATTTCATGCTACAAATATCCATTATAAGCAGCCAAGTATAAGAACAGGCAACAGACAAACTGAGTGTGAGAAACTGAACCTGTTGGTATATTGGGGTGAGGGAGGGGGACAGAGGGAGAGACTTTGTACCTGGGAGCCTGATGGTTACTCAGGGCAAAGTAAAGCAAGACCAGAACACCTGCACCAGAACCCAGGGAGAGTTGGGCAGCCTCAAAGAGGAAGGTGGAAGAATATGGAGGAAAAGTCAGAGGTTACACTACCTGCATTGGCAAAATGATTTTAAGTCACTTGCCGAGTAACTGATCAGTTGGTAGTGGATATCTCAAAAACTGTTAAGGATAGTCAAGTTACAGAACCAGGACATGAAAAGAAAGAGCGACAAATTGGCGGTGTTTGTAGTTGGGGGGGAAGGTGGGGTAAGAATAGGGAGCCATGGTGACGGTGACACATTGAAGCAATTTCCTGACACTGGAACAGCTGTTCCAGAACCTCACTGTCCATTAGGATGGCCGCTAGCCATTTGTAGTTCCTAAACATTTGAAATGTGGCTGGTCCAAATGCAGAGGTGCTGTAAGTGGAAAACACACCAAATTATGAAAAGTAAATGAATAAATAAACTCAATAACTTTCATATCGATATGCAGAAATACTATTTTTGATATGTTGAGTCAAATAAAATAAATTATTAAACTTAACTTCACTTGTTTCTTTTTACTTATTCTTAACACGGAAAATTGAAAAATCACATATGGCTTCCATTTGTTGTTGTCACTGTATTTCTACTGGACAGAGCTATTGTGTAAACACCTTTGCTATTCCTCCAGGCTTCTGCAATATGATGACATTGGGGAAGACTTGACTTAGCTCTCACTGTCTTTCTTGTATGAAGCAGAGCCAAGTTTCAGACTAAAGGAAAGAAAACCACACTGAGACTCAACAGCTGCTGTATCCACACAACTCACACCCACTTGGGAATATACACTTAGAAGCACAGTCACCACCACCTCCTCACATGTACACCCACTTACCATATATGAACACAAGCATATTTGTATGTGTCAGAATAATATCCATAAATAGGGATGGAATATTAGTAGAATCATTAGTTACAGTGAGATTTATATCTCTACTGTCAACCTTAATCATTTGTTTGAACTAGGGAGAGTCGTTAGTGCTTCTTAATAAGAAGAGATTCTTTGAAATTCAAAAGAGTGTTTGAACTTCATGTTTCCTAACAAGAAACCAGTTCACTGAGAGTTGATTGCAGCCTAAGTCTTCTACCCAGAACCAAGAGTTCCAGAAAGTAAAGCCCAAGCTTTTGCCTTAGGATGAAAACCTCTAGTGTGACCTACCAACCAGCACAATTGAGTTTCCATTTTCTTAGCTGTCTTCTCTAGACTTTTGCTCTCTCTAAACCGTAAGGGCCACCTGATCCTTGCAGCTTTGTCGATTCCACTGGAACCTACCACATGGCCCACCTGTCTCTCAGTACCTGCTAACTATATCAAACTCCTGGTCCAAAATCCATGGTGACATAATAATTTTACATAATGATACAATTCAGATCATACTTAAGTGAACAACGGGTTTCCTTCACAACTGAACTTCAAAGACCTCTGACTTTTGAGGTTAGTCTTCTCTCTGTAAAGGATTTTAGCCCTTGAATTAGACATCTGCACTTTTAGGCTATCAAGAATTCATCTTCCCTTCATTTGGTAAGAGAACTCCAATTTCCTCAGGGGAACCATCCTGTCCCTACTCTAGTCCACGTGGTTTGGGTGGAGCTGAGCCTGTTCTCATTCATCTCTCCCAGGATGGCCTGGCCCATTACCATATTTAATTCCCCTGGAAATTCCAATAGAAATGTAATGAAAGCCACAATGGTTTGGAGACAATTACATGGATGAGACTGGTCCAACAGACTTAATTATGGTACTTTGTAGGAACTACCAGGAAGGAAGACCTTTATCTGCAGTTGAAGCTGACAGGATGCAAGCCTTTAAGGCGCTGCTACTCATTATGACCCTGCTTATGAGGATGGCAGGGTAGAAAGAGAAACCGATGCCAAGAACATTGTTTGATGCCTGGTCTGGCATGAGCTAATAACATTTCCATGTTTGTTTAAACAACTTTGATTTCTCTTGAAACTAGAAGAATCCTGACTAATGGCGCTCTTCAAATATTTAGCCACTACATGGAGAATTTATATTTTTTGCATACTTCAAGGGACAGATTCTCATTAAGTCTCCCCTATTGATGTAAACTCACCCTGAAATTTGCTTTTATTTTGTCTTTTTCAATAAATAGTCTCTAAGGCACATTATCATCATTAGAACTTAGCTTGGAGATCTGATCCATTCATAATCAAGGGAACTCAAAGGTCACTTTGATAATTCATGCTGAGTTACTGACAGTACTTGACATCAAGTTATCCTTGTGGTTCATTTGGATTACATCCCAGCTCTAGATTCTTGGCTTCAGTATGGATCCTGAGACCAAACTGCCAATTTGCATTCCAGGTTTGACCAGTATCCAAATGCATCCTTACATTTCTGACTATCTCTTGTAATAACTGCCCCAAGCCCCAGTGGCTTCAGAATCAGGAGTCTACCTGACCAGTCCTCCCCTTCACTCCAGGAAGTATAGATGGGCCCTGATACATTTTGAGTAACTTCTTTTAAGGACAAGAAATTACATAGTTTAAAATAATCATCTACAAGATTCTCCACTGCTGTGGTCTGAATATTACCATTTGTTGGATTTACCTGATACCAGCTGCTTGTTATAACATCACTTTACGAACTAATTTTCCCATCATGTACCTGTTATGTTTCCCTAAGACCAACCCTATCCTTATGGATAAATTTATCTTCAGATCTAAACCACTTCTCAACTGACAGGGTTCAGAACAAGCCTCCCTAAAATGTGCCACTTTGGCATGTGGATTATTTTAAGTGGAAGAAAATCAAGATTCAGCAAACTCAAGAAAAACTTTTACTTCCCCTTAATAATCTAAAACAATTTAGATAAGGGGCCCAGAAAGAGAGCTCTTATCAGAAATAACTTTCTTCTTGAATGATCTATCTGTTTGGCAAACAGGACAGTAACTAGGGCAAATGTCTAGTTACTAAACATCTGCTCTTCCTGTCGTCCTGTGAATTACCCTCCTCCCCTTTGCAGCCCCAGGCCCCTGGCTCATTCCTTAGTTCAGGATAGCATATAAGCGTTAGGTCTCATTGTCTTTGTGGGACCCCCAAATATACATAATTAAATATGTTTTTCTCCTGTTAACATGTCTTATGTTAATTTTGTTAACAGACCAGCCAAAGAACCTCAGAAGAGAAAAGAAAATTTTTCCCACCCCTACACATCAAACTTCAGTTAACCTTTCCAAATATTCCAACTTAGGTCAAACCTCATAAAATCATCATGCCTCTCTATCTACATTTTAACCTCTTATCACATCACAATTTTATGCTAATGTATACTTATGATACTCCCGTGTTCACTTACTGCCACATGTATAGTGAAAAACCGCTGGACTAAGAATCAAAACATTTGATTCTAATCTCGGTTCTGTCATATACTAATAGTGTGACTTTAAGCACAAAAAAAATCTTTCATAACCTCTCGAATTTTCGTTCCTTTTATCTGTAAGTTAAAAGCTTACCCTATTTGCTGAATGCTATGAGAATTAGATAACAATGCATGTGAAAGTACATTGCAAACTTTGAACCATCATGCAAATAGTTATTGATATGAGGTCTTATCACTAGCCAGAACTGTTATCTCATACTTCATTTTAACCACGAACAGCCATACATGCTGTGTGCAAATCAGTGACCATTTGTCAATTCACAAATATGTATACAGATATTCCTTAAAAATCTATTTGTACAACAAAAGGGAACTGTTGGCCAATGAACCAAGTGAGGAGAGAAGGAACTTAAAGATATTGAGAAAAAAGAAGAGGTAGGAAAACACGGGTTGTAAGTGAGAAAAGAAGGTTTGGGCAGAGTGAAAAAGCTAGGGAAACAGGACAAGTGGGATGTAAGATGACATGCCAGTAACATAATGTAGGAGAGGAAGAGGAGGAGAGGAAGAGGAGGAGAGGAATAAACAGCAGGGAACAGGAAAAGAGGACGGAGCAGAAAAGGCATCAGACATTCTTAAACCAGAGTGATCTGCTTGGGAAACATCCAGGATTGAGATGGGATATGAGCTCCTTGCTCCCTGATGCCTTTCATTGAGTCAGGAAAACACTGGCCATTTGAAGTTGTCTTAAGAAAAAGAATCCAGACAGCATGGAGTTAGTGACTGAACCTCCTCCCGGGAGGCAGGTACAGACAATGCCTACTCTGCAAGAAGTGGTGAGGACAGTAACTGAATGAGGGAAAAACTAGTTGTTGAACAATAGCACAGAAAATGAGAGAAAGAGTAAAGGGGAATAGGGCGAATTTAGTCGCCAAACTAAGACCTTTATTTGACGATTAAAATATTGTATAATTTAACACAATCTCATCATGGTTGCTTTTCTTCACTGAAATACCTAATAAGTGGGATTAAATTGATTAAGTCCAATTTAACCAATTACTTGGACATGACTTTAAAAAAGGACTGGAATTTTCAAGCGGAAGCAGATGCTTACTTTCTAGGACACCACAGTGGGAGTTCTGATACATGAGGGAGGCTTCACCTTTCAGGGTCTCTTAAGGACCATTACTGTGCTAACATTTTCAGTCTTTAGCTGATCTTAGCCACTTCTGTGGATGGAAAAAGAGGACAAAGATAATGGAGCTAAAGGATTTCTGATCAGAGATGAGGGAGAATTCTAGAGAATGAGATAATCAAAGAGGAACAGAAAGTCTACTGAAAGGGTTTTAATCTCCTCCAAGGGGTCTTGTCACAGAGCACAGGGCTCCTCTCCTTGGAACGACACAGGCTTTCTTAGAAAGCTGTCTATATTGCCGCTTCTATGACACAAGGCGCTGCTGCATGAATACAGAGAATAGAAATGATAGAATTAATAGTAGTAGTTGTAGAAGTGAGATGAGTAATGGTGGTCTAAGGACTCTGTATAATAATACCAGCATCTGTAATCGGTGGTATGCTGCTGCGGAGGGAGCTGCAGTACCGTGGGCAGGGAGCTGGAGCTCAGGAAGCAGACCTCCAAAGCTTGGGTCCTTGCTCCACCATGTATTAGCTGTATAAATTTGGGCAAGTTAATTACTCTTTCTAGTCTCAATGTTCCTACCTATAAAATACAGATGATAAGAGCATCCCTTTCATAGAGCTGTTATGTGGAGTGAATGAGAAAATACTTATAAAGGGTTGAACACAGACCTACACTACTGAGCACTCAATACCTATGAGCTAGAAATAGTGGGAAAGGTGGTAGGGGTGGCAGGACTGCAGTGGAGTCCATCCCAGGTAGGGGATACAGAGCACCGACCCTGTCACCAAAGTCCCATGCCATGAAATCTGCACACATTGACAGGAGAGGTCTTTTAACTTCAAATAAAGAACTGATGCCCTTTCACTCTCCCATCTCCTCTCCAAATCCGACAGCCTCAGGATCCATAGCTGCAAATGAAATTCAGTGTCAGGAAGATGGGAGGTAAAGGTGGTGACTGTTAACATCTACTGGGCACAAATCCATCTGTGACAGGTCTTTAATGATGAAGAAAGCAGGCCTAAAGGGTTGTAAAGTGACATATGAAGGCTTTCTTAATTTCATTGAAGCTCCTCCGATGCTATAATATGCCAGACAGTGAGCTAAAATTTGGGCACATAAAGTCCAGCAGAGGAGAGAGATATATTAAACAAATAATTATAAATAACTCAACAATTACAAACAATTTATAACAGCAATTTGTACACAGAGCTCTGGGAACACAGAGAGGAGGTGGGGAAGGCTGGGGCGGGGGGTCAGTAGGAGATAACGGAGTTGTGATTTGAAGCGTGAGGAGAAAGTTGACAAAAGACAGGGTATAGGCATGATGGGACTTAAGCCATATAAAAATGGTCAGTTATCTGCCTGCTAAATCAGTTGGAGCTAGGACAGCCATAGTCAAGAAAGGAGTTTGGCGATGATACCAATCACTCAAAAAAGAGATGGCAAAGGCTAATGACAGCAATGACAAGAAGGGTAAAAGAGGGTGGCAGAGTCAAAGTTACATAATTCTAAATAAAACAGTGCTAAAATTAATCTGGTGTGAAAAGGTTACTAGGTATTTTTTTCCCACAGAGTAAAACCTCATCGGTTCAACATAATAGGATAGAAGCATGCCACAATTAGTTAAATAGGAATTACAGATTTAAAAAAAAATATGACTAACTGCTTAGGGTTTTTTGATTAGATGAGATATTTTAAATACCTTTCAACTTCCCTGTTCTTATTAGCAGCATCAATATTCCTGCAAACAATTAAAGTGAAGTTCTTAATAGTAAAGCTTTTTTTTTTTTTTTTCCCCCTGAAGTGGATTGAACCGTTTTCTCTTCTGATTTTGTTCCCATAATCCTGTACTGAAGACTGATCTCAACCTACAGCCAATTTCTTTTTTGTTAGTTATAGGAAGTTATAACACTGACCTCAGGCTGACTCTCCAGAAAATCAGCCTGAGAGGCTTATGCAATCTCTCAAAATAGAAGACTGGGGGGCCGGTACTCCCCTTTGTCAATTAGGAGTATCAAACTGCATGATGCTTGTCCATCAACAATGTTTGTCCATCACCAATACAACCATAGAAAATAACATGTTTGAAGTTACAAAACAGAAATTGGCCACAATTTTCCAGATTCTCAGGATTCTTTGGGGTGACTCGATTTGTTTTCAAAACTTCTGTCAACGGTGCCATAATAAAATGCAGTTCAATCTCAGGACAAGCCATCAAAACACTCCCTTTTAGGGAAAGGATTTTCTTATTGTCTACTAAAGTACTAAATTAGTTGAAGCCCTTAATTATTATAGCTTGTTTAAAACTCACACTAAATCAATGCACTATTTATTTTCCAAATACTTGTGCATTTCTTACATCATAACCCTCATGAGTCATCAAGAATCCATTTACTATGAAAAAATATTAGACTCAATTTTCACAATTGCGCTGACTAGAAATGAAGTATAAAGTAAATAATTCACTAATTTCAGGTTCACTAAAGATGTAAAACAGGTGGCTTGCTCTCATAAGCTTTCTGAATGTAGGCGATAAGAAGGGTCATAGTTTTACACACATCCTAATTGTGCAAACCTTCCTTAGTATTTACAAGTAAGAAAATGAAATGATTCCTGAACTCTCAAGAAGGAAGAAGCTTCACACACCGGCAGTCTCCTTGATATTAAGATTTGGAGAGCTGCATTTATCTCTCCCTTGTCTAGAAGATCATTAGAGCTTTTGGGGGTCAATTTCTAGTCTGTTCCATTCATCATGCGGCAGATGAGATCCGAATCTCCTCCACAACATTTCCACACCAATTTAGCCAACTTTCTATTAGATGTTTATCATCAAATGTCTTACAGTTTTCTTCATCTCAACCAGCTCCAAACTAAGCTCTATTTGCCCATGCACCCTACTTCTCCATGGTCACCTTCAAAATGTCTTCCTTTTCCTTCACATGCAATTATTCACCTTCTTTCACCTTCTACCACAAATTCTACTTCCTCTAGAATCTGTGTCCTCTTCCTCTATTCCCACTCCCATGATCTTAGTTCTGTTCTTTAACCTCCATCCATGCACAAGTGTAAGTCTCCTAACTGAGTCCCTGAACCCCTAACTCCCGTCATGAGTGTAATTCAACCTGCACTCTGCCAGAGTCATCTTCCCATAATACCTGACATGACTTTTCCCTCTCCTATGCAGACCAATCACATTTCTGGACCTTGCATATCTAGTTTTCTTCATCTACTGTTGCCAACATTTTTCAAATGCTGAGAAATGACCTTCTAGTTTTATATATCTACATATATACTTTTTCTGGAATTCAACTTTTGAGGGTTTGGACTGCCATAATTATAAATAATGAACAATGGTGACATTTGAGATAGGTAAGGCTAAAAATGTCTGTTACATTGTTGATAGTGAGAGCTTATAATAAATATGCATCTATATCTGATATGCATAAAGGCATGATAATATTGAATATTCGAAGATGAGTACTTTGTGGAAAACCTTTCACAAGCACTGAAATTAATAAAGCCATCATAAGTTAAGGAGCAAGAGAGTGGGCAGAGGAGAAGGAGAAAAAAGATTATTCTTACATTTCTTTAGAAATGCAAATAAGAACACTGCCTGAACATCATTACCTGACTGATAAAATGCTAATCATTTAACAAGAATTTATTTAGAAACCTGCTCCAATTCCTTAATTGAAAAAAGTTCTTAAATTCAACACAACCTTATTTGCTAAATGGTAATAAAACAGATTTCCATAGAGAAAATAGCAGGTACTAAATGTCATAATATGGTCTGTAAAATTGCAGATAATTCTTAACATTGTTTTCCAAATTTAAGTGATAAAATAAGAAGCCTCAAGGGCCTGGGTGGCAGATCGAACTGACGATTGGTTGCTGTGGCTGCAGAAGGAAATGTAGTAGTTCAAATGGCTTCTTTTCAGACAATGGGAATGGCTGTTACTCTAGAAAACTGGAAAGGGCCCACCTCCATTAAGGCATTTAAGTCCATTTTTAAAAACCCGGATCTGACTAACAAATGCTATCTGTCAGGACTTCAGTTGGGGAACCCAAGTCTACAAGTTCTAATAATGGACTCTCTACCACACAGAAATCTTTGCACAAGCAAACTGTGACACTCAAAAGATAGGTTCTGACATCGAGCAAATCTAGGTGAAAATACTGGCTTTACCTCTTACTCAAAATGTGACTTTGGACAAAATAAATGATCGCTCTCTGCTTCAGTCACCTTATATGTAATAACGAGGACACTATCAATGAATGTCTTAGTCAGTTTGAGCTGCTATAACAAATTACCATAGACTGGGTGGCTTAAACAACAAACAGGTATTTCTCACAGTTCTGGAGGTTGGGAAGATCAAGGCCAAGGTGCCAGCAGATCTGGTGTCTGGTAAGAGCCCACTTCCTGGTATGCAATTGGCCATTTTCTCATGGTGTTTTCACATGGTGGAGAGCAGAGAGCTCTCTGGGTCTCTTTTGTAGGAGCACTAATCCCCACTGACAAGGGCTCTGCCATCATGACCTAATTACTTCCCAAAGGCCCCATCTCCTAGTACCATCACATTGGGGGTTAGGATTTTAACATATGCATTTCAGGAGGATACAAACATTCAGCTTATAATAGTAAGGAACTCAGAGTTGTCAGGATTGAAGGAGAGCACAAAGGTCATGTGCTTAGAGGAGCATCTGAACCATAGCAAACCATTCTTGGAAATGATCAAGGCAATGAATAACAAAAACTTTAATATTTTTCTAGTTTAATCTAAATCCACTTTTCAGATTTAGACATGTTAAATTAAGTAACATTTTAATGTAAATTATATACCCTTTAGAAAATAGTTTGCTGTCTTTGGATAGCTGGATAATAATTTGAAAAAATTTGATTTTAGAGGCAAACATTTGGGTTTTAGTCTCAGGCTAATCACTTGTTAGCTGTGTGGGTTTAGGAAAAATCACTTAACCTCTCTGGAACTCTTTGTATTTCTCTTGTGTACTTGCTTTGTGAGACTTGAAGAATCGATAAGCCCCAGGCAAGGAGCTTGTAAGGGATTTCAAATAATTCTCAGCAATAGTCATATGCTTCTTGAATCTCACAACAGCCCATTCTTCTAAACAGGGATAAGAAGACCCAGTTTTTCTGGAATCCAGATGACCCTTCAATACAGACCATGCTATGATCCTATTAACTACAAGGAAATTGTGATTAGACTGGAGCTGAGAATCAAACAGATCTCGTAAAATGTTTTGTAAAATGAGGCAATTCCTCAATCCCTGCCCAGCTATTCACATCCATTGATTTAAACAAGTCCTAAGAAGCTATCTAGAAAAGTCTTACTGAAAGCTGAGGTTTAAATAAAGCTTGGTGATGGCTGGCAGGACTCCAAAAGAACCAAGATACAGTGAGGGATGACAAGGTGTCATGAGAAAGAGAACCAGACACACTAGGATTGACTAATGAAGAGCCTCAGGATAATGTGTGTGGTAGTTGAGAACGTACAACAGTTGATATAAACATTCCTCAGGACCCAACCCTTCTGTGTGCTCCTGAAAAAGACAGGGTCTGAGACTGGAATATGCTGTGCTATTGGCTTTTGAAACACTTGTGTCTCAAGCAATTTTAGTAGGAGATCCACTCTGATCAAGCATATACAGAATGCATGTTCTTCTCACTTTACATGTGCAATAATGTAGATCTCCAGTATCAAGAGGCTTCAGTTAATACATACGGTTAATAGAGGCTTCAGTGAAACAGAGCTGGAAGTTGCCAAAATTTAGCTTGGGAAGCAGAACAAATTCAAGGATATTTATAAGCACCCACTTTTAGTAATAATCAAATGCCCTAAAATACTTGGACAATGTGAACCGGGCATAAGACTGCTTCCTGTAATCAAGCAGATGAAGACTCAGATACAGAGATTCAGAGATTTACGTTAATGTGATCACATGTAAGCTTGCAGGCTTGTGAAGCCCAATGCATCAAGTTCCAATGCTGTTGAGTTCCAGAAGGAAGCTCGGTTATAGCAAAGAAGCCGTGCCTGTTATTTGCCACTCTTTCAGGCACTCACCTCCAACAGACAATGTAGAAGCCTCAAAACTACATTTTCCATACTTCCTTGCCCACCGACTTCCGGTTGTTTTCCAAATGGAAGGCTCAGAATGGGAAACTGGACTGCAAGAAGGGAAAAAAAAATACTATTTGTCTCCAGTATCTGGAGGCGCCTTTAGCAGTGAGCACAAAAGCAAAGGGTTCCTTGAACAACAAATGTGATAGCAGCAGCATTTCCAGGACATTGTGGCAGGGACAGGGTTCATG
This sequence comes from Eidolon dupreanum, assembly GCA_028627145.1. NCBI lineage: Eukaryota > Metazoa > Chordata > Mammalia > Chiroptera > Pteropodidae > Eidolon > Eidolon dupreanum. Next base: position 18,660,401 of record CM053515.1, on the reverse strand, counting down.
CAACTTCCTGACCTGTTAACACTCCTTACTTCCTGTCCTTCCAGGGAACTTTGTGACCAATTCACTGCTTGAAATATATACAACAATCTCCATTTTCTCAACTAGTCATTGACAGATACAGAAGTAGAAAGAAACAGATGTGTTTTCCTCTAAACAGAGATCATCAAGCAAAGGGTTAATTGGATATAAGGGAGAGCTGGCTGTACCGAATAGAGCATAATACTAGGAGTCAAAGAGACACAAGATTGAGTCCTAGGTCCTCCAATTCCCAAACAGGAATGTGCCCAAGCCGATGGAAGTTGCAGAGTAAAGAGAAAACGGGACTGAATACCGGGTATAGAAGAGAAGTGTTATCATCCTAATCATGTCACTTATTACAAGACCCAAAATAGAGGGTCTTCCATTGCTTTTGGGAACCTCAGTTTCCTCACCAGAGAATGGAATCATCAGAGACAAGTAGTCAAAAAAATTTTACCTAATTAATAAAGTCTGCCAATTAAATGGACATTAAATTTAAGCAGTCAAGAAATGCATAGAGGAGTAAACGATTAGCAGTCATAGGGGTAACAGAAGCCTACACTCATGATTATTGTGACAACTAAGGGCAATATTTACCATTGGTTCAATGAGTACAATGTGCGAGATACTATGTTAAGAATTTTATCTACATCACTTATTACCCTCACAAAAATATCCCATTTTCAGATGCCAACACTACAGGCTTAGAGAGATTAAATCATTCAAGATGACACAGCTAGTTAGTAGGAAAGTCAAGACTTGAACCCAAAACGACACTTTTCCGGTATCCTGTGGTGGTGCCGCTAGTTGAAATCATTGTGGTATGTGTACTTTGGAAGCTGTATAGGTGACATCCACATAGCGGCTTGGAAAGTTTGCTCCACGACCAGCAAACTTCACACAGTGCAAGACACCACTGCTTTAGGAATGTAAATGAATCTTCTCTGGCAGTTCTCTAGGTCACAAGCTTGAGGTGGCCTGTGACCCTACGAAGCACCAGGGTTTCCACCACAACGTGAGTTCCAGTTCATATTCATTGTGCTCCTGATCTAATCAAAAGACTAACTGAATTATGGCCATTTTATCCGTCAAGTAATAAAGTTGAGTATTATTCTCATTTACATTTCTAAAGCAACATAAAAATAACCCCTTTTAAACTACCCACTCACTTTCTCCTTATATGCTAATGCATGCTACAATTTCTAAGCCTGAAGAGAAATTTCCTGCAAAGCATGCCATTGCCTTAAAGTTGGACATATGCACAGTTCCGATTGCCAGATTACAAACATGAATTAACTCTGGCTGCAAGTCAATTACATATTGATAAGTCTTTAGGGCGGACAACTTGTACACATTGATTTCAAACTCTACGAGTTATTTCAAGGCTTAAGGATATTTAGCATTAAAAATTCCAATTTCATCCTCAGACTTTAGTGAAATATATGTATTGTCTCCAATGTTAAGAATCAAACCAAAAATCAACTCACTTATTTAAAAATTTGCCCCTTTTCTCTTTGCTAAAATTGGATCATTTCTTGTAATCATATGATTTCCAATTATTTCAATTTCTTGATTTAAAGTAATGAATTTCAACTTAGTGTCATGACAGAATTAAAGCAACTGCATAATTAATTAAAAATCAGCTACTCACCTTTGTTATTAATTAATGTTGTCATGTGAATAGCAGGTGACTGCATTTACATCAAGAGTATGTATGTTATATTTAAATATTCAACTTTTGGTATAGACTCGGCTTTTCTGTGTTTTATACAAAAGCCTGCCATTTTGATTTTCTGTTCAGAAATGGTTTATGTGGCTTCCCAGCACATGGTACCAAGCCCCCTACCAAAGGGAGAAGGTTCTTCTCCTGAAAAACTTCTTTCATGAATTATTTTCTCCCTTTCCTTCTCCTTTCCACTCTTCCTTCCTTAAAGTGGCTTACAAAAATAAACAATGTAAGATATTGTTCAGAAAGCAAAAGAAACAAGATGAAGTGACAAAAAAAAAAAAAAAGGTGGAAAAATAAAAATAAAGGCAGGTCAGAAACACTGTAAGTGCCTGGAGATCTTTTTTCACTTGCTAGTGGTGATTATAAATTTGGCTCTGAGTTTCCCAGAAACCTTAGCAAAGGGTGGGAAATGCTCCCATTTATGTGACTCATCATTCCTAAAAGATGCTTGTTTGGTCGTGAATGAGAAACATTAATGAAAAAGCACAACAGTTATTCTGTAGAGAAGAAACAGAATCTTAAACCAAGGTGTTCTTATTAAAGGCAGGCAGTAGTGCAGCAGGTAAGTTTACAGAGCCTGTGAGGCAGGGAGACCAGGAACAGTAGGAGGAAGCCAGCTAAAAAGAATCAAGACATAAACCTTTTTCTCCAGAGTTTAGGGTCATTATCCTGAGAAATTTTCAAAGAGCAAGTTTATATATATTTGGACTTCCCTCCGCTGACTCATCTCTTGCCCAAACCCTGTACTTTGTGGAACTAGAAATTGATAGAAAAAAATTCTTAGAAAGCAGAAACTTTTAAACTATAATAAACAGCAGGAGGAAAAGGACGGAGACCTACACTGTCTTTAGGGACCTTACTTAAGCTGAGGAAAGCCACATGTCAGTGGGAAGAATCTGGTCATTAACAGAACAGAATAAAAAACAACAAAACAAAACAAAACAAAATGCATGGGCTATGTCTGCTGTCAGTCAGTGTTTCAAGGCCACATCAAGTAGCATCATGGGTGTCAGGACAGCACTGGGGTAAGGCACCACCAGACTCACCACCCAAACACAAGTTCCTACAAAAAGTATCTTCTACAAAAAGTATCTTCCACAAAATCACCAAAGCCACCAAAAAGAATATAGCTGTCTCCTCTAGAGCTCCAACAAAAGCAAACAGACCAAAAGACATCAGTTAGGTGTCAGATTATCTGGAAAGAGCTGCCTGTTGACCACTAAGTTTGTGAGACACTATTTATCAAAGGAGAGGACTCATCAGGAACTTGTCTCTCCAACCAGGGCCTGATTCACTGCCGGCTTTTCCTCATGAGTCAAATCATCCCATATAGACTGCTCTATACAATGGATGCCCTTAGGGAAAAATGCTGGCAATGCTTCTCATATTCCTAAAATCAAGCCCTAATATTTCTTTCTTTTAGTCTGACCTTATAGTTCACAGAGATTGTAGATCACTGTATATCTCAGTATAGGGTTCTTTTGTCATCGTATTAAATTCTACTTCTTTGATTGTCTTCTAGCTAGACCATGAAATTCTTAACAACAGGCCCTTATGTTAATTCTTCCTGGCACACAGTTCAGGTGCTTAATGAATATGTAGCAAACAAGTGAAGGAACCCTCTCTTACTTCTATTTACACATGGAGCAACATTATTTAAATATCATAGATAAATCCAGCTGCTATAAAACAGAGTTTGACATTGGTCACATTTTGGCTACGTAACCTCCATTCCCCCTTCCTAAAAAAGCACCAATTTCTTTGAAGGACTAAACTTTCCTCATTGTATGTCATCTTCCTGAGCAATAAGAGCCTCCCATTATGAAGGCTGTACAGCAAGTGGTCACATGACTTGGTTTGGCCAATCAGATGTCCTCTCTGGACTCTAATTCCTGAGTCACATATAGAAAGAGGAAATAGTTAGACATTATTCACAATGCAGAAATGTACTGACCACTTCTTCCTGTGGTTGGCCATTGTTCCTCTTCTGAACTCTACTAGAACTCTAAGTTCTTGTTTATTTGGAAGCCCTATCTTCCAGCATTTTCAACTTAATTCTTTGAGCTTGTAGCTTCTCCAAAATTACCATTGACTATGTTAGCAAGTTAGTTTCTGATGCTTGTAGCCAAGAACACTGATCGATATATAATAGTAAAGATGAAACAGAATTAGCAAACTCAATTAAATGACTCCAAATAAACAAAACATGAAGTGGCCAGTATGGTCTGACAAAATACTTAAATGTTAGACATTTTACTTAGTCTTAAATGTCAACTAGGATTGGCGGGAGCCTCTCAATTCTACAGTTCATTGAATCTAAACCTTTCTCTCAGATTTCTGAAATTTCCCTGGACATTTGTAGTCTTCTGCTACCTTCCGCCCTTTGGGAGTCCATTCTCACACATGCATTCTCTCTTTCAAATCACATTTACTCAGAAAGGCATGTCAGCCATCTCACCAATACACACTCATACACACATGCATATTTACATAAAATATTTGTAGTATAGTAGGAGTCAGTTCAGTTATATGACCTTGAGCAGATTACGTAATCTCTTTGTGCCTTTGTTACTACACGTTGTAAAATGGGTATAATGGCATGTGCCTAGTAAGATTGCTTTAAAAATAAAAAGGGATAATACATGTTAAGTTTATAGTTCATGATGCCTTCACACATAGTAAACATTCAACACTCAATTTCTAGCCAAGCTAGAAAGTTTTACTGAAGACCTGGATCCTGGGAGAGTCAGCATACACATCGCATACATTTAAAACAAATGAATATACACATGCAATCTTAACTACTCTCAAATTTCCTTACCATGTCACTGGATATTTCACTCTTTTCTAAGCAGAGCTCAGTCTCCTTCTTTGAATCTTCTCTCTTTTCCAACTTTCTCTCCTTCCTCTGTCCACTTATTTTCCTACCTTCAAAACATGTAAAAAATTTCCTTTTTTGTGCCAGAGACTTAAGCTCTTTGGCTCTCACTTTATTTAGGCACTTAACTAAATGAAGACAGTTGCTCACCAGAAAAAAAGAATTTCTGGTTTCTACTCTTAAAGTAATAAAATTGTGTCTAGTTATCACTAGAAAATCGGTTTCTAAAAATCTAGCCATTTGCATAGTACCCTTGTGATTTTTTTCATTCATTCCTAATGAACATTTTTAAATTACATAATATTCTTTAAATAAACGTTTAATTTTTAAATAAGTGTATTTTAAAAGGAAACTTTATTTCACTACTATAAGTGGCAAAAGAATACTACTCGCCATAATAGTTACCTTAAAATAGCTATTTACTTTAAAATAAAAAATGTTCATATACTGCCTAAAATCATTATCTATTACTAACATCCATGTATCACAATTTGTCAATGTGAATCTAAAATATCTCCTTTATCATGGACACTCAGAGGCTGGATGAAGGAAGAAATGAATGAAAAGTCTGTGGCATTTGCATGGTACCAACATTGTAAGTAGAGGAGGGGGCATGGGTGAGGATGAACACAGGTTGATGAGATCAGGTTAGAAATCTGACAGAGAGGATGGTCCAGAGATAAGATTCAGGTGAGCGATATTGCATTCTTGTACTCTACACAATTGTCTCACAGCACCGGAGCCTAATGTGCATTTAATTGAATTATATTCTGTCATTAAAGTCCAATGCTGCTATAAAGAAATGTTGAAAAACTAGAAACGTTAGAAATCATAATATTTGAATTATCCAAAAATAAGTGCATCTAAACCAATTGATGCAGTTTTATACGATATCTGAAACTTTAAACAATTTCATAACTTCTCACCATTGATATTGCTCACTTCAGCCTTTCAGTTATCAAAAATAAAATTGAGATTCTCAGATTCCACTATGCTTTCTCTGTACAAATAATGTCACAAATTTTTAGAGGAAAATTAAACACGTGGCATCAGCTTAAAAATCTGTGTTAAAGTCCTAAGCTTCTGAACCAAGTCGGTATGTTTGATAAATAACAAAGTCCACGGTGCTTCTATTGAGAGTGTAAAATATTTTATTGCTCAATAGTCAAAGCCTCTTTGCATATCCAGGTGTACTATTACACAGCCCTATTCAAAATATGTGTAGTAACAGCGATGACTGGCTGTTTAACACCCTTTAGTAAATACTCACCATGTGCCAGGGATTATGTGTGAGACACATTCTACTCTGAAAAAAATTCCTGGTTTGGGATGATAGCAAATCTTTGCAACTCGAGTCACATAACACTAGAGTCTCCGTCAAGACATGTAACAGTTCCCTTTTGTCACAGCGTTCTACTACATCAAAAATCTACTACAGAGGCACAGGGCCCCTGCCCTACACCCAAAACATGCTTTCTACAGGTCTCACATGAAAGAAATACTGTCCTGTGATTACACCAGGAATGTATTTTTTATAATGACTTCCAGCTATTGATATCTATGGCTAGTTCTCAGTCTCAAATGCCAATCCATTACTGTTAGGCCTTATTGAATACAATATTCTTGCACTCGTTGGTTGTGCCAACTAAAATACAGTAAGCCTGTTAAGAGATAACTTCCCTAGGAGCCATCTTATTATTTGATCTCCAAGGGTGACAGGAAATTACAGGAAAACAAAACAAAGACCATTTAGCTTTATATAACTATACCATGCAACCATCATGTCCCATAATCTAATGACAAAAAGAAGTGGGCAAACTAGAACCTGCTATAAATAGTTATTTAAATATCTATTCAAGTTTAGATGTACAGATTGGTATTCTTAAGCTTTTGTTACACTATTTAAATCTATCTTCTTTCTTTCTATTACTGAGATGAATATCTACTTTCACATAACACCGTCTCTCATAGTGCAAACTTTTAGTACAGTGATCTGGGAACATTTGTAGTCATATTTGTCATTTAAGCACAAGTGAAAAAAAAAACACTAATAATTGAACCAAACCACGCTCATGGTTACATATGAAATGTTGGAAAAAATCCATATCTATTAGCTGTGTAACTCTACTACCATAGATTTTTTCAGAGGCCTCGTAGTTCAAATTACCATAATTTACAGCACAATATATACAGAAATGTCACATACCTCACATTAGCATCAAGTTCGTCCATTACAGGAAATATGCATGGGTGAGCTGGATGTCAGTGCCCACAGGGTCCTATAATGTGCAAATAAATAAGAGATTAGACCATAAGATCTGTAGGAAAATGAAAGTCCTTGTTAAAGGGGAAAAAATTGGCAAATAATTGCTTCCTACTTATTAAGAATTTTGTAGAATATCATAAAAGTAGTTAATAAACAACACTATGGCAAAAAGCTATTGGCACATTGAGGTATGGCACAGCTGTATTGCAAAGAGTTTCTTTAAGTTTTACTAATCTCCTGGAGATGAAAACATACAGGTACTTCTTTTTACTCTGGAAACATAGCTTCTTTATGTGATCTGTACTAGGACACTAGCTAGTGAAAATAGGTAACTACATTGTTATGGTTAAAATAGTACACTGCCTAAAATAGTTAGTGGTTTTGTTTCCTGTGAGGATTTGCAGGGTTTTTTTAAAGCCCTTTTTGAGAATGGGTAATCATATATCACTCTGAGAATCTAGTAAACTTTTGAGAACTCTCTGCCCAGAAAAAAACATGTGCATGCATGCATCTACACAATTTCTGGGAAGCCCATGACTCCCTGATGCCCACCCACGAACTCCAGGCTAAGAACTCCCAGTCGAAGAGGAATTAACTTTCAAACTATCAGGAGTTCCTCTAGCATTGACTCTCAGAGGGCTTTACACCCTTTAATGGACAGACACTCACTGATCTTCACCAAATTGGCTCTCTATATTGACTGTACAGTTTCGGTTTTCAGAAGAATTCCCGTTTTTCATCACATTTATTCCACAACATGATGAATCAGAGAATGTAGTGGCAGAGTGCCACTACATCTTTCGGGGTTATACTGAGCAAGTCCCTTTTTCATTCTAAGCTTCATCATCTACTTCTCAACAAACAGAAAGGATTGGAAGAGGTGATCTCTGGGTTCACTTCCAGCTCTGGTATTCTATAATTCCATCTGCTGGTTTTCTAATCAAATCTTACCAAGAAGAAACTGTAAATCTGTTTATCTACATAACAGAACCCGAAGCTCAGCCTGGGACCTTGGATGCTTTGGTCAGGACCATGCATACATGCCTGGCAGCCAGGAAGAGAATGGCAGACGACCAGCGCTAGAAAGGATGTAGATCTCTCTCTCTGCAGTTTTCAATGTTGGTTCTTTAGAGCCTCTAAGATTAACATGGGTGCCAGTGGGAATTTCTGGGTCTGTGGCAGGTGTGGGGAAAGCTTTGCTTACAAGACTCTGAACCCCTGACTTTGACCTCAAGCAAAGTAGCTCTGTCCGCTTCTATCTCTTTTACATTTTGAATTTGGAATAATCTTTTATTTGAAATACTTAAGTACAAAATCTTAACAACTGATGTGACAGGGCTCCATCCTCTTTCTTCTTCTATCTAAAATCATTCCTAAAGTGATCACATCCATTTCCACAGCTTAAAATACCGCCTATTCACTGAAGGAAGGTTCATAAAGCAATATCTCTAGCCTATCTCTAGTGTTTTTCTCGCATCTTACAACTAAACTATCAGCAAACTTATTCTCTCCACTTTGAAAATGATTCCTTAATCTGACTTTTTCTCATTACCTCCAGTACTTGGTCCAAGCAACCTACCATCTCCTTTCCCCAGAATACTATCATTCCCTCCTAACTGGTCTCCTGCTTGCTCTACTATCATCTCTTCTCCCCATGGTAGTCAGAATGATATTTTTAAAGTGTTAGTCAGATCATTACATGTGTGCATGTGTGTGTTTTAGTGATAGTCATGCTATATCCTATCATCTGGTCTAAAGAACAGGAAGTAATTACCTCCACGTTGTTCTCTTTCATAGAAAAAGTCCTAGAAAATTATAACCAGAAAAAAAAAAACATAGCAAGTCCTGACAGAGGGATAAACAAGAGAGTCAAGCACTTCTACCATGTGAAAAGAAGGTCTCAATATTCTCTCAGGGTTAGGACAAGCTCAAGCCACTGGAATTATTCAAAACATATCTTCTGTCACAAAAGTAAAGCTACAGTAACATATAACTCTCTTAGAATCTGTGAGGCTTCTTCTCCTTGATGAGTATATTCAGCCTCTGATTTTTCCTTAAAAAGAGAGGGGGAGGAAGAGATCATTTTATTTATGCCACCCACTGCTATTCCAACCTTTAGTTTTCTGGTTTACACATTCTAAATAACTAAAGGGTCAACCCAAAAGGTAAGTACACCTCATCTTTACCCTTGTTCTTTGATTCAGAATACTCTAAAAGACTGCTGTGGAGCGGTCGTTAATGGTTAACAGAAGGTGTGTGGCTGCATCTCTATTATAAAAAGTGTGAGCACAGGACTCACCTGTAAATAGTTTCCACCTACTGGAATCAAATATCGATGTAGTTTGGTCCAGTGTCAACATCTTCCAACCTGGAGCTATTTCATAACCTCAGCTTGCTTTGCTGTACTTTTTTTTTTTTTTGGGGGGGGGGGGGATTGGCTAAATGGGCGGATATTCATGCATAACTGTGCATGGATTGACCATATTTCTTTATAGAGTATGCCTACATGAATTAAATTTCCACATCAAAGGGCATATTTTAATGCCTTTGTGTTGGACAACTGTCAGGAATAAGTAAAACATTATTTATCTAAATTGCCAAATTGAAGGTGGAAGCCTGACATATAGAAGCAGCACCGGACCACGAGTTACTGTGCCTGGGGTCACAGCCCAACTCTACTACTAACTCATTGTTCCTATTCTTAGTGTAGGGAGGAAAAATAATTTTTCCCCAACCTTTTTATGTTCTTAGCTGAGAACTCCCTATAATAAAAGATAGATATACAGGAGAAAGACAAACAAGTTTAACAACATGTATACCTCCTGTATACATGGGAGAGACCCAAAAAAACTGAGTAACTCTTCTGAAAGACCCAAGACCACACCTTAAATAACATCTCCAGCTAAAGATAAAAGATGTTGAGAGATGGGGGAGGTCATTGTGAGAGGTTATGGAAAAAGCACAATAAAGAAGAGTAAAGTCATTATGCAGATTAAGACACTACTTTCCCCATTAATAAGAGTTTTAAGAGATTTAGAGTCGTTCTTCTCTTCCTGGTACCAAGCAGAAAACACAAATGGAGATTTCTCTTATAAATGTAAATGTTTCTTATAAAAGAGTAACTTCTACTCAGTTTTCAGAGTTTTTTCTATGTCTGCATTTTCTTAAAAATAATCAGTCTAAAACAATGCTTATGCCAAAGAGACGTATTTTGGAGTGGCAAATTTGGCTCTCCTTCGCAAGTCTGTTTACCAATCTGAGTCTCAGTTTCTTCAGCTGTTGAATGGACTGGGTTAGAAGGTGTTGGGCAGGATGAGCAAAGGGAAAAATTTCAATTACAGCTTCACAGCAGTTAAAGGAAATTTCAGAAAGCTGAGTTTCTTATCATTGGAGGCATTTAGGCAGCATGTGGGTAACTGTTTAAGGATGTCTATCTAGATGAGAACTGTGATTCTGGTGACTGCTGGGGTTTCTTCCAATGCTAAAATTGTAGGACTGCGATAGTCCATGTTATTTCTGCCTCTCATAGCCACAGAAAAAAAAAAAAGAACCAAGTTTTCTTTAATCATTTTATAATTTTAAAAAAGGATGCATGCTCAATTACATATACTGTCTTAAATAGGCATAATCTCAGACATTTCTGAGCAGGTAGGACAAAAATAAGAGCATCAAAATGTGTGATCAAATAAGTTCAGGTATCTGATAAGAATTCCATGTTCAAATGCTTCTTATAGGCCTCATTACTTCATTGCCCTAACCCACTATTAGCCATGTGCACAAAAACACGCCATCTCACCAGGATCAAACACACAGGCATCCCTCGTCTTCTACAACCCATGGTGATCACGATTTCCTAGTAAACTTCACTGTAAAAATAATTCTTGGACCTTCTGAAAAATTGCAACTGTGCAAATGCTGACTACATGGGAGAAAAAAATTCATTCCTCTCCTCGGCTGTTTACTTTGTTTTCTGGAAAATATTTAGTAATTGTAGGATGCTGACTAAGCAATTTTTTTTAGCCTCTGTGAAAAAAATGACATAAATTGAGCCATTTCAAAATGGAGTCAGAGCTGCCATTCCAGAGAAATTTGGAGTTCTTTCAAATTTTAGACTGTGGACAAAAAAGGGGGTTCTATGAAAAGTAACCTCATAGGGTGATCTGCTCATAAATTCCTAACTAGGCAGATCACGGTGGGTAGTCATGCCCCAGGCATGAAACTTCTTCAGTAAAAAGATTTATCTTTGCCTTAAGCCAGCTCTGTCCATTGTTTCTAAGCATCTAGGTTAACACACCTTTGAAATGTTTCTTTTCAGACCCCTCATAGGAGAAACCACCCTCAAGAGCACACATAATCTTGTTAACTATTCTGTAATCCAATCCTGCCCTGTTTCCTTCCACCTTCAAGTAAGTTCCCTCCTTAATCCCAAAAGAAACTGAAAACTGTCATTCTAAGAAGTATTTTTCTTAGTCTTACTTTGAGGCATATGCCTTGTTTGGCTCAAATAAATTTTATAAAAATTCTCTACAGTTTGAACATCCTTACGTTGACAAGACTGAACTGGGCCAGGCCTTTGGACTGGGCCAAGCCAACATTATCTTACAAACAATTGTAAAACCAGCACAAAAGTGTATATAAACATGGATAATTATAGAGTTTCTATCTAAATACAGATCCAGTAACCAATCATATATAGCCAAGAGTAGCTCAGTTTATCAGCACCTATAGGAATTTTTTTCTTTTTTTTATGTAATTATTCCTTTCCTTTTTTCTGCCTTCACTCTATAATTGGGACACTATTTGAATTTCTGCCTGAACTTGTGCTATTCTTTGATCCCAAATAACCACTTTTCACTTTTCATTTTGGCTTTTTTATTTTAAGTTAAACTTCAATCAGTTCATACATACTATTTAAAAGAATTTCTCTCTGTAAATTAGTCCTGGAAAAAATCATTTTATTTGTTTATTTACCTAGACAGCTAAATGGTACTGTATAAATGAAAATGTGTATAAGCCCTTAAAAATTTTTTTCTTAGCTGAGAACTTTAACCTTTTCATTAAAAAAACACAAAACTTGTACTTAACCATTGAAAGAATAATTTAATAGGCATACCTAATCTATACTTTGGGAAAAATAATGGATTATAGATTAAGTAAAGGAGGGACATAAACTTCCATTTCATGTGGCACTGAACAGAGCACATCTCAACTGGTTTTTTTTTTTTTAAGTAGAGATTTTTCACCCTCTGACCCCTCAAAAATATGACCAGAGTTGTGAGGTTACAAGAAACCAGACCCAATTAAGTATGAATCTGGCTATTTCATGAAGGGGGGGAAAAAAAAAAAAGATCCCAGGAGGTCATTTATTTATATATTTACTTTTCTGATCACTTGTTGAACGTCTTACTCCGAATTTGGCCATAGGTTCTATGAGGACAGAGATACCATAAATGATCAATAAATATCTGTTAAATGAATGGCATGGCATGATATGAAAGCTCTACTTGATAATTAGAGAAGGAATCAGCCTTGTTTTTGTGTCTCCAAATGAGAGATGAGTGTAGGTCTCAAGAGTTTGAGACTGTGAGGTAGAACATTTAACAGCAGAGCTGTCCAATTATTGACCTGTGTGCCTTGGCAAGCAACAAGGTCCACCTCAGTGGGAAGCTCAAACAGAAGCCAGAAAACCATCATTCAGTCACGTTTGTGAGGAGGAAGCAAGTCTTGGATGACTCTGAGTTCTGATGAAATCTAAGAATACAAAGAGAGCAGAACTAAATAAGAGGCCGTTTTTTGAAAAGCAATAGTTCTCAAGTTTAAGAGTGTAGAAGAATCCCTCTGAAGCTTCTTAAACACAATGGCTGGGTCCCACCCCCAAATTTCTGATTCAGTAGGTTTAGAGTGGTTAATCTGCATTTCTAACAAGTTCCCTGGTATTTATCGCTGATGCTGTTAGTCTGAGGATCTCTCTTTAAGGTAAAATATCGATTTCCCAAATGTGGTTCTCTGTTACTGAAGAAAGCACATATCAGGCAGTAGGTGGACAGAGCATTAAGTACCATCATGGTGAAAATTTTCTTTTTATATTCTAATTTAATCCATTATTTACATTGAAGGTGTTAGCTTATCTTTTAATGCTTCCTGATATTTGCTAATCTCTCTTTTATAGTAAAGAACAGGTTTCTGGCTCACAATCCTTTGGAGAAACGGTATTGTCTTACTGAGGTCTCACCAAGAAGCAGATCTTCAGGTGAGGACTAAATAAATGCACATAGTTTACTTAACAAGTGCAGGTACGCTGACAGAGGAGTAATGACACAAGGAAGGAAATATAAAGCAGCCTAGGAGGTATGTGTTATGCCTCAGAGTTATCTGGGACAAGCTGGGAGAGAACTGGGGTACTGATATTCCCACATCCATCATTGATTGATTAAGGGCTATCCACAGGGGTACACAGATTTCCATGCACCTCCAATTAAAATGTGTTTATAAGCAAAGTCAATTCTAGCAGACCGAGGGCATTCTCCCGAAAAATGATGCGAGTTCATCGTTGGAAGTCAGGATGGTGTACACAGATATGGTGAGGGGATCTGCTGGAAAATGGAAGGAACGATGACAGTATCTGCTCCAACTACTTAGCTAAAATCTGAGACACTGTTTTGTGTGTGTTGCATCTGTTTGTATAGTTACCTTTTATTTCTCGCAGTTGGTACTGGTTTCCACTTATGTTTTTGTTTCTTTGTAAAATAGAATAAATTTATTTAAGGAAAACTAATTGATCTAAAGAAAGTGCTATGCACATAATGCTCCATATGGCATGAGAATCACAAAGGTAGTACTCAAATGATTAAAGTTTGGGAAACACTGTCCTAGCGGTTTAAAGCAGAGGTTGGCACTATTTTTTTGAAAAGGGCCATTTAGCAAATATTTTAGGCTTCTCAGAGCATAAAGTCACTATCACTATTCCAATCTGCTCTTGTGGTATGCAAATAGCCATAGACAACATGTAAATTAATGAGCATGGCTGTTTTCCAATAAAATGTATTTATGGACATCGAATTTAAAATTCATATAATTTTCACTTGTCAAAAAATAATACTCTTCTTTTGATATTTTTCAAAAATTATAATATGTAAAAACTTATCTCACAGGCCACACAAAAGCAGGCAGCTGATCAGAGGGCTTGCGAGCCACCGATTCAAAGCACAGCCTTGTAACCAACACTAGTTCTATCAAATTCCAGCATGCCTAGGACAAACTACTTACTTTTTCTGGCTTCTGTGGCATCATCCGTATAATGAGGATAAGCATAATATTAACCTCACAAGGTTATTATTACAAAAAATAAATGAAAATGAACACTTAAAAAGCAGGTGTCCAGTGAGTTCACAATATAATGTTGACTAGCTATTGTAACAAGGTGGTCTCCAGCTTGGCTGTGTCCCAGTTATGGGAGGCAGCTATGCACCTGAGAGTTGATGTCCCTGACTTTGGGATATGGTTCCAGAAATTACTCCTGTTCTCTATGGGAGAGGCCCCTAAAAGTCGAGCCTGAGAATGCCCAAAGGGTTTTGTCACCACTGATTTCAGAGGCCTGGAATTTGGGGCAGGTCAAAGCAAAATCTGTATTCCATCTCAATTAAGTCTTTAAAATTAGTGTTTTGAACCTTATAGAATTATGCTACAGATAGCACTGGTTCTCAAACATTAGAATACCTAAAAATCACTTGCAAAACTGCAGATTTGGGTTCTTCGCTCAAAGCATCTCTGAATCAGTAGGTCTAGGAATCTGCATTCAAACAAACAAATGTCCCAGTGACTTTGGTACAGATGCATCATGGAGAGCAGTTTGGGAAACACTGCAAGGATGGAGTGCAATCCACACAGGTGAGCTCATCCTTTTGAAATCCTCTTTAATCGTTTTTCCATATCTGTTTAAATGCTTCATCA
>CM053515.1:18610324-18645060 GCA_028627145.1 Eidolon dupreanum | reverse complement strand
CCCTATTATTTTCCAACGAATTTCAATTTTCATTTAAGCAAGCCAGAATTGACTTTTATGATGTATAATCAAAAATATGTATTTACTAATACAATTAGCCTCATAATTAATACAAGAGTTTTCCTAAAGTTTCCAGGCCTTGATTTCCTCATCTGTAAATGAGAGAAACACCTCTTCTCTCAGGGGTTTAATATAAAAATCAAAGAAGACCAGGTGTGTTCAACTCCACAGCACATAGCAAATATGCAATGGAACATCATTTAAAATGCATCTCAGTTTCAGAACCTCTATATCTTTCTGAGCAAGTACTCAGAGTCCCTTTGTTTGGGTGGAGGATGTGTGGGCATGCGAAAAGAAACAGGTGCTGACAGTCAAGAAGGAAGTAGCTGATTGAATTTGAAATTTGGTTAAAACAAACTTTTTTCAATAAAGATTTTAAAAACTTAATCAGTTGCACATAAATGTTCTGACTTGAGTTTCTATTGGGTTTCTTCATGGTAATGATGTTGACTTCAAAGAAAAAAGAAATGCAAAGCAACTAAACAGGAAACAGAGGCTGGATGGACAGGTAACATACCTTTCCTAATGTCAGAGGGACTAGTCAGAATTTATCTGACAGTAGAGAAGATATTAAAGGACTTTTTAATTTGGATTATCCTGTGAGTAATGAGGGATCATCCAAACTGAGGTAGCAATGGGGGTGGATAGACGTAGGGAGCATGGAAAGATCTAAGATCAGAATTAATCCAATGTAGAAGTACCGTAGCTGAGAAAAAGCAAAGATTTTTCTGAAATTCAAAATGATGGACAAAGCTTAGATGCTTAGTGAGAGATGATAAGTAATTCCTGGAAGTTACTATTCTTTTAATATAGCTCTATCCATTGATTCGCATAAATCCAAGTGCTCAGTTATCTTAAAAATATCTTATTTATTTATTTATTTTTTAAATCTCAAGTGGGTGGGTTGTAAGCTTTTAGGTCTTAAGCATGCGGTTTGTAAATTGTGGTCTCTGGACCAGCAGCATCAGCATCACCTAGGAATCTGTTAGAGATTCAAATTCTCAGTCTCCAACCCAGAAGCACTGAATCAGAAACTCTGGAGGTAGGGACCAGCGATATGTGTTTTAACAGGTCCTATGGATGATTCTGATGCTCATCAAAGTTTGAGAATAAACTTACTTGACAGCCATTTACACTGCACTTATTTTCCTCTGTCTAAAGGGGTATCAGTTTCTACTGCCTCTGTAGTATAGAAACAGCATGCAGAATAGAAGAATGAAAGGGCAGGCCAAGAAGAATATGAAAGAAGGGAGTTGATAAAAATAGGGCAACTTTAATTTGGGTGACAGAAGAGATATCTAAACTTTAGATGATGGTGAAGACAACAGAAAAAGAAAAGTCTCATTCATTGTCTGCTCCTTTTCACCATCCTTCCTTTCCCTTGAGTTGCTCTACCCCAATTCTCAACCTGTATATGCCTTGGGGCTATTTCTGAATAACCTGAATAACAAAGAGAGAAATAACCTGAATAACAAAGGGAGAAACCACATTATTTCAACTGAACACAATGGCCAACCTCACTCAGGTCTCTAGCCTTTCTAGAAGCAGACTTGTTTCTACAATAGAACTGGATGATGTTTCAGATCATTTCCACCCTGTAACGTCAAGATCCCATTCATGGAAGGCATTTTCATGTGGGGGTTAAGAATATGGATCTGGAGTCAGACAACACGTCAACCAACCCCAGCTTCACCACATCACAGCTGAGAGAACATGAGCACGTTACGCCACCTCTCTAAGATTGAATTACCTAATCTCTAAAATGGGGATAAAAAAGCCTCTCTCTTATGATTCTTAATGAAGATTAAATGAGATCATCCATGTAAAGCATTTAGAACCATGCCTGGCACGTATCAAGGGCTGGATTAATGTGAGTTATTAGGATTATTATTATATTGTCTCTGAAATCCTTCTCTGCCTTCAGCAGCATCTTGAGCATTTCCAGGCATAGCAACAAGGCAATGAGAAACCAGGCGGCATAAAGGTAAATGTGTTAGTTTGGTCAAGTTGGAAGGGGCATAAAAGCAGCCTACAACACAGCAATTTATCCATGTATTAAAATATTTTGTCATCAGGTATTTCTGTACAAGACCACAATACTTGTGTTTAAATTACAATAGTTGTTTTCAACAGAGGTTGGGGCAGGAAGACTTTGTCCTCCAAGGGGATATTTGGTAATGTGTGGAGGCATTTTTGGTTGTCACAACTGGTACATGCTACTGGTACCTAATGGATGCCAGAGATGCTGCTGAACATCCTATGATGCACAGGATAGTACCTCACGACAAAAATTATCCAGCCCAAAAGATCAAGAATGCAGAGGTTGAGAAACCCTAGATTACAATGTTGGGCGATATTATCTTAATAAGACTTGACACATTTTTTTTTTTCAATTTTCAAAAAGGCAATGGCATGGAAGCGTCTGTACTTGATGGGAAGTAAGAATGGGTAACCTAAGACTCCTTCAACTCTAAGGCTTGATATAGACACAAACCACAAACTTAAGTCACCAGTGCATTTTCATCCTTTTCCCCTTTGACTATTTCCTTTTCCTAAAGGCAAATTGAATTTTCTAAAAAGATGGTTAGATATTGGAAGGTAACTCTAAGGCATTGGGAGAAATGTTTCCTGCTAAAACAAAGAACATCCATGATAATTAGAGAAATTTAAAGCTGGAAGGAACTTTAGAAATGACCTAGCAACTAGGTCTTAATTGAAATCTTTTATCACATTTCAAAAATGAAGGAACTGAAATCTAGAATGACCAAGAGACTTGATCTAGGTCACATAATGTTACAGCCATCAGAAGGCCCAGATTCCTCCAAAAAAACTGATTTAACTTATTAGTCAGACAATGATAATGTCAAGGGTCTCTACTTTGTGCATTTGCTCTGCATTTTTTTTCCATGATCACAGTCTATATCTGTTCCTATTTCCGGAAATCCCTGAATATGAGTTTCAACTGATCAGGTAGGTGAACAACAACAACAAAAAAATAGATTCAAGAAGTATTGAAGGAAAATGAATAAAACCTGCCTATTAAGCTGTGGCCACTACTGATGAAGGAAAAGGTGACTTCAGTTCCCAGCAAGGTGACTGGGAGGATGGTGGTGGTTCATAAACAGATGGAAAGTCAGGAGGTGGCTTGGGGTAGCAGGTTGTTTAGGTTGGGTTTTCAAGTGCTACTCTTTGGGGAAAGAGATGAGGGGGTTAAAAAGTCAAAGAGGTCCGGGTGAATGCAAGTAGAAGAAAGCACATTTAAATTGTTGCTTATGAGGCTACTATGGCCCTTAGAAAGACCAGCTTCAGGAATAAAATCCAGGTTTCTCAGAGGAACCAAAAGCACCGCTGTCCTCTTGGCCTTGAGACCTCCATCTGCTCAACGGGAGCTGAGCTGAACAGTACCTAAAGCTCTGTCTAGCTCTGCTGTTACAGTTCAGTGATGACCAGCTCGGCTGTGCAATAACAATTATTGTAAAGATGTTTCCTATGGGGGGGGCATTACAAACACAAGAAAATTTAGGGTAAGGGTGCATGGGAAAAATAAAGATAAGATTAAAAAATGACTTGAGAATGCTGAGAACTCTCTTTACTTTTTACTAACTTTTTCCACACTCATCACGTCTGAGGTAAGTGAGAGCTGTTCCTCAGTGTCATGCCCTGTCCTAACTTTTTCCTTGATTCCAGGGCACCACGTCCAATCACTGGTGTCCTTTTCCTTCACTGCCTGTGCTCACCAGCAGCACCCAGCAGCACCCAGCAGCACTTCTCCTCATCACTGATGCTGAAGTTCCACACAGCAGACCAGGCAAACACTACCCCCCGCTCCAGAGTCACCCACAGTTTTATGATCCAGGAGTCGTCTCAGCAATATCAAGGCAAGGAGGGCAAACTCGCTTAGGTGACCTTCCATCAAAAGCCACCTTTGGTTCATTCCACATCCTAAGAAACAGTTTTTGTTCATTTTAATGGACCAAACGGAAAACCACGCCAACATTTTCACTTAACATTGAACTCTAGGAAGAAGAGCTGGTGCCCATGACTTCCCCACCTCTGCCAGCCACCACTTCCCTGTATGCACAGCCACTTCTTCCAAAGGCAGCCAACAGCACAGTGCCACACACTGAGTAGCCCGCTGAGGGGAAACGCACTTTAAATTGGGATTGGGATTCTGTGAAAGACAACTGCAGGACGCTAGAGCCGGCAGTGACGGTGGAACGCTTCATGCAGCACAGCGTGCCCACACACTCACGGTCACTTACAGACACAGCCAGTTAGACACTCGGGACATGCCTATCTTGTCACACACACACACACACACACACACACACACACACACACACACACACACACACACGAGTACAATCTCTTGTTAAACATCCAGGACTATCCATACAGTCTACACATGTATCCGATTACACACAGTTATGGATGCACAGCTGTGTTCGATCTTGGTCGATCTCTCTCTCTCGCTCTCTCATTCACACACACACACACACACACACACGCACGCACCCACACCCTTACACACACAATCTCCTATAGTCAGAGAACACACGAGCAGTTTCACAGGTACTTACGTACACAAGTACAGGGCACTCGCCCCATCCCTAGAGTGGTCCCAGGCTGGAGACGTGTCCTACACAAGCAGCCAGCCCACCTACACCCTGAGCTGCCGCGCAGCCCATCCCTGCAGCAAAGCCGGGACTCCGGAGTCCAGAGCCCCCAAGCCCCTCACCGGGTCATGCTGGCCCGCCCCCGCCGGGTCCTCACCCGCACACGTGGGCTCGCGAGCTCCTGACCCCTGCGCGCCCGCCGCACCTACCCGCTGCCTGAGGCGAGGGAGCGAGGCGCCCTGGCCGACTGGAGCGCCCACCCCCAGCCGCGGAGCCGAGCTTCTGCCGCCGCTGCCGCCGCCGCGCTCCCAGCCGCTGCCTGCGCCCTCCCCGCCGCCCCCTCGGGTGCCGGCTCCAGCCCCCGCGCTGGGAGGCCGCCGGGTGCCAGGGCGGCCGGGGCTGCGGGAGGCAGGACCCCCGCCCCGGCTCACCTGAGCGCACCGCGCATCGTCCTCCTCCCCAGCTGGACGAGCAGGGTCCACAGACTCAACAGCCCCCAGCCCGAGCGGCCCCACGCTGTCGCCCCTACCCAGCGCGGGGGACGGGGCCGGCGGGGGCGCGGCCCGCGCGGCCCTGCGCACAGGGGACTGGGGTGCAGACGCAGGCGGGAAGGACCTCGCCCCTCGGGGCTGGCCTTCCCCTGCGCGAGCGCTGTGTTGGGCTCACTACCGGCACCTGGGTGACCTTGGGCAAGTTGGTTAACCTCTCTGAGTGCTCATTTCCTCTATTGAAAGGTAATAAATATGAAAGCTGTTAAGTACTTGTGGTGCCTGTGCCAGGGAAAACCCTGCCCCTCTAAAGCTTACTTCCTCGTGCCTCTGACTGCCAGGGCAGGGTTCGTTTGGGAGCAGGGTTCGGAGTGAGCTCCGCTGGCCCTTAGAAGGTGTCCATGTTTCCCAGAGACAATGTTTCACTTGCCTCAGGTCTTCATAAGTTATTCCACTGTGTGCTTCCCAGTTCTGGAAGTAGCGTTTCTTCCAGCTCTGTTCACTTACTACCTAGAGCGCGTGATGAGAACGGAGCCAAGCCTCAGTGCTCTCATCTGTAGAATGGGGACCATAAACTCACTGTTGTGTTGAGACTTACCAAAGTTCCTACCTACACGTCACTTAGGGCTCGTAATGACATTGAAGAACTGTGACGGAATACAAAACATTTTTCTTTGACACATCTGACAAAGGCCTCAAATTACAGGGACAAATTAGGTCAAGAGTTAAGCCATGTTAGGAAAGGAAGAAAAAGGGAGAACCATGCTTTGACGATGCAGGTTAGGGGGCCAAATGGCCGACTTGGTGGTTAATTCACCCCCTCAAGGACCACTAGGTCTGCGTGGATGCTTGACAAGCACAGAGAATCTGTGACAGTAATTAATCTCCAAAAGCAAATAAATCTTCCAAGACAACCAAAAAAATCATTAACCTAAAATTGTGAACACAACCCAAGTGAACTGGAAATTTGAAATGACCAACCTACTCATGACAGGAACTCTTAGCCAGTCCTTCTTAGCTTCTCTCTGTTGATCCCACCTCTCATTTCCTTCCTCCTTCTTTTGCCAGGTCCCATCTGTCTTCCTTATGATCTATATTTCTTCCCCATCTTACCTGTACGCTATTTCTCTCTTCTTTCTCTTCCTTGTTCAGTCTCTCCCCATCCTATTATCACTTCTTTACCTGCTTTGTGCCCTGTCTCAAGCCTCAACACCTCTCACTTTCAGGCCTTCACACTCATTTCTCCTTTCCCTGGCGTGTGTGTGTCCTAAATCTTTTTTCATCTCATATCCCCACTCGGAATTTAAGAGTGAAAAGTTATTTTTCTAATGATAAAATCCAAACTTAAATTTACTACTATGCCTCTTTCCCACACCAAATATGCCTGATAAATGACACCTTTATCCTCACAGTCACGGGAGCATAAAGTCTGAATCGTCTTTGATATCTCTACTTCCATTTCCCTTCTCCTCACTCTGCATTTAGCCACTTGTCAGTTTCCACAAAGTCTATCCCAGCTCTGCCTCTGGCATCTCTCTTTTCCTTCCTATTCCCACTGGATTGAATCATATCTTTTCTAGAACCATCAAAGAGATCTTCCAAGTAGTCTCTGCCTTCCAGTCTATCCTTCCTGATGTCAGCATGATCTTCCTCAGGCAGATCCCCAGTAGTGTCACTCTTGCTCTAAAACCCTAATGTCCATGGAAGACAGAAAATAGCTCTCCAAAGATAACCATGTCTTAATATGTTCCCTTGCATGGCAAAAGGGACTTTGCAGATATGATTAAGATAAGAACCTTAGAATGGGATATTGTCCTGGATTATACAGGTGGGTCCTTAAAAGCAGAAGAGAGAGGCTCCAGAAGAGGTCAGAGTGATGCAATGTGAGAAGGACTCAGCCAGCTGTTACTGGCCTTGAAGATGGAAGAACGCAGAACCTGTGGAAGGCAAGTAAACAGATTCTCTCTTAAACTCTCCAGAGAGGAAGACAGCCCTGCAGATACTTTGATTTGAGTGCAGTGAGATTCACGTCAAACTTCTGATCTAGAGAGCAATAATAATAATAAATTTGTCTTATTTTACAATAATAAATTTGTGTTGTTTTAAGCCACTAAATAATGTTACAGCAGCTAAAGCGGATACAATGCCTCTCTTTTACGCACGGAAGTGCATGAGTGCCTCATCTTGTTATTAACAGAAATCCCAGGTAGCCTTTACTTTCAGCTATCTTTCTATCCCTAATCCTGTGTTCCAAGCAATCTATTCCTTGAACACCTTCTTTTCTTCTCTCCTTTCTACCAGTGGTCTCAATGTCGTCTCTAGAATGCCCTCCTCCAGACATGGCCAGTCCTCCCTCTCTTCAATGCTCATGGATCCCTCGGAGCTGTTTCTGATCTCTCCTTTTTTTAATTCCCCAGAACTTCGTATTTCTCAAGGTACGTCCTATTTCAAATGGAGCTTTATAATGAGAGAGAAGGGAATGAGAGAGGGGAGGACTCTCAATGCACAGACTGAAACTGCTCCTGGCTCTCTGCTCTCACAATGCCATGTTCATCTCTCTACTGTAGCAGTTGTTATCACAGTTGCTGTTTGTGAGTGACTTAGGGGTCCGCATGACCCAGGATGATGAGTGCCTCCATGGTGGAGACCAGGTCTTACCTTCCTTTCTATGTCACAGCCCCTAGATCCGTACCAGGCACATAGTAGGGACTCAGTAACTGTTTGTTTGCTTTTGAATAAATGGATGAAGAGAGCAAGAGCAATGTTTGGTTGTGTTGAGCAGACAGGGCTATTAATAAAATTTTCTTGCACCATCTGTCTCTATTTAGTGAGGCTGGTCAATTTCTGAAGCACCTCTGTTAATGTGATGCCGTTTCAAATGTGGTTGCTTTGATGCATAGCTTAAAACACAAGACTTTTCTTCCCTTTTCTTAGTTTTATGTTTGTTTTGTTTTGCTTTTGCTTTTGCTGAAGGAAAGTCCTATAATAAAGGGCTATTCTTTTTTTTATCAGTGTTATTTTTAAAGGATATTATTACAAATT
Source organism: Eidolon dupreanum (assembly GCA_028627145.1). Classification (NCBI taxonomy): domain Eukaryota; kingdom Metazoa; phylum Chordata; class Mammalia; order Chiroptera; family Pteropodidae; genus Eidolon; species Eidolon dupreanum. Next base: position 18,636,854 of record CM053515.1, on the reverse strand, counting down.
AAATCTTATAAACATGCAAACTCTTTGGCCCAACAATTTTACTTCTTAAAAATGTACCCTAAGGGTAATGAACCTATTATACAAAGATTTGCCTAGGATAAGGTTCACTGCAGAATCTTTTATAAGAGTGAATAATTGTAAATAGCCCAAATGCCTAACAATAAGAGGTAAGCTAAATATATTATCCTTACTATGAAATACCAGTCAGGTATTGAACATGATTTTGTCAATTGATATTTATTGTATAGAAAGATGTTTATGAATATTTTTACATTATTTTTTGTGCTTATCTGTATTTTCTATCATACAATAAGCATATGTTTTAAAGTTAGGTTCAATTATTTAAAAAAAAATAGCTTTGCTTCCAAAAGAAGAGTTGTAGAAAACTTTGGTATTTTTCCAAGTTCCAAGAAAACCCATCTACAAATGAGAGTCAATTCTCTAACTATGGTAAAAGAAAGGAAAAATCAAGAAAGGCTTGAAAAATAATCTGAGCCAATCTTCATTCCATTAATTCATTCATTCTAGGAACAGTTATTGTACCATCTCAATCAAGGCCTTTGATAGCAAGCAACAGAAAAGGACCCTAGCTAACTTAAGCAAAAGGAAAATTATTGGAACTATTGAGGGGCTCACAGAATCACGAGGATACTAGAAGCCAGATTTGGAGAAGCTGGTACCAGAAGAGCTTCAGAGAACCAAAAAGCAGAAATTGCAGCAATTTCTAGATGGTATGCCATCCTCCTGACATGGTGAATGGACTTCACCAGTTCTCCCTCCCTGGATCACTCACTCAAGTTCAAAGTCACTGGAAAACACACCAGACTGGTCAAGGTTAGCTTTGTGTCTCTTCCTTCCCATGTTCTGAATCAGAGCAAGGAGGAAAAGGATCCAGTCCCTCCACCATGATGACACACAATGAGGGAGACTTTATTTCCTCAATAAACTTGGGGTGCTGTTAGGAAGGTAAAATGGAAGCTGGCAGCCTGAGAATAATAAATGGCCACTACAAGCCCCTGTGATGTGCCAGGCTCTTCCGGCTTCTACACTTGGTTTCTCTGCCAGGAACCTTCTGGTACCAATAGATCAGCAGAGCTAGCTGACCAGGAGCACCACTCAGAGATTAACGAGTCTTTGCTTCCATTGTTTCATTTATAAACTTGAAACACATTAAGGTTTTCTGTTGCTAATTTTTCCTAGACTACAGAAACAAATGCTATTTTTCCCTTCTGGTTATTCAAACCCTGCTTGACTGGTACAAATGTCCTATTATGTACACACCACACAACAGCCGGCCACGACTGAATCACCTTATCAGCACCACACCATGGACGTTATCTTAAAAGTCTCAGAGCTCGTTTTTAATTTTTTTAAATTTTTTAATTACAGTCGACATTCAATATTATATTAATTTCAGGTATACAGCATAGGGGTTGGAGCAGTGTGTGTGAGTGTGTGTGTGTGTGTGCGTGCGCGCGCGCACGCACGCGAGCGAGAGAGAGGGAAGGAGGGAGGAAGGGAGAGAGAGACAGAAAGAGAAAGACAGAAACAGAGACAGAGACAGAGAAACAGAGACAGAGAGAGAGAGAAAGAGAGACAGAGAGAGAAGAGAGCAAAGAGGAAGGAACAAAAAAGATGGAAATTAAATTCTGAATCCAAATGCCTAAAATAAATCTATGCTTTCCTGTACTCACAAACTTGAAGTCTGCATACCTTCTATCCACTAAGAGCTACTAAAACTTTAAACAGTTAGACAAAGAGTTTTAATACAGCTGCACAGGAACAGAAACTAAACTATGAATACCTTTCCCATAATAAAGCCAGGGAAGCTGGCTTCATGTGAATTAACTTCACAGAACAAATAAGAACTTAGAACAAGTCCCGTTGGCATCTGTGGGCACACTGGGTCATTCACAGGAGTGCTCAGTTTACCTTATAGACAATCATTCTATGTGAGGAAACAACTTTTAACAAAACCTCCCATAAATGAAGTTGCGAGTGGAGGAAGCTTTGTATTCTGTTGTTCGTAAGAGTCACATCTCCCACAGAGGGCCATGTTTATTCTTATTTTCTGTGTGTCTTGGAGTGTATGATCATTTCCACTCCACCAAACCCAAATCAGACCTGAGGAGTGAGGCTTGCTGCTCAGACTCCTTGGCTGGCCTTCAGGGCGCTCTTGCCCTGGGCTCTGCCTCCTCCCCTGCCCACCTCGCTGCTCTCTAGCCATATAGGGCTTTAGGTTTATGGTCCTGCACAGCTCTTTCTGGCCTTAGAACACCTGCATTTACTGTTTTGAAGACCTAAAATGCATTTCCTCTGGTTCAGCCTAAATAGTTTTTTTTACAGAGATGTTTCCCCTTGACCATGGATGCCCCATCTATTATTTTCTGTTCTATCACTCTGTATATGCCACGCGTAGCCTTTATTTTACTCTGTAGCTAATTCATTGATGTATTTTTTTTTTCACTCATTTACTCTCTGCCTCTCCAGTAAAACCTATGCTGCTAGGAGGAAGAGATTGAATTTCATGAAGACCCTGTTGTAGAGCAGACACTCCCTTGTGAAGTCGGATGGATGGAACTATGAACAAAACAATTGGATTTAAATTCAGAGCTCCTATGTTTCCAGGTCAGAGTTGTCCAGGAACCAAGGGCCTTTGGTGGCCAAAGGCCCCACATCTGTGTATAGGAAAGGATGATCACTCACCTCTGTGAGAGGATGTGGTTTCATAGCCTTGTGTGCAGGAAGGGCTGTGAAATGGAGCAGGTGGTTTGGATGCAGTGTTATCATGTCTGCTACTGAAAAGTGGATGAGGAGCCAGAGAAGGAGGAAAGAAGCAGCCCAGGTTGCCTCTAACTAGCAAAGAACTTCCCAGAAGTCAGTCTAGTCCAAGGAGAATCGACGTGATTGAGCAAGAGAGTACAAGACCACATCAGTTCAAGACACAGCATTCTTAATGACTTGCTGTGTAGCCCAGTCTGTATGGACCTGCTGTTTGAACACTAAAAAGCTGACTGCCTGAAGCTGCTGAGAATAAAGGCAGATAAGGGGCACCCAGGCAGAGTTATCGCAGTCCAGATAAGAAGCTCCTGGTTCTTTCTTGTGCTGAGCTATTCTTTGTCCTCTAGTCTTCCTGTTATCGTTGGGTTTAATCTATTTATGGTTGAAAAGGTCATTAGCTAATTCATGTTTTATTATCAATGACAATCAAATAAATTAATATTTAGCTTCTCGAGAAGGAAAACGAAAATAAAGTCTTCAAAGAATAGCTAAATTAATAGACATCATGGGTATGACCTGCCAAACAAAACTCTAGCACAGCGAAAATTTTACAATTTATTTTTAAATTTATATGTTATAAAATTTGCTAAGCTTTGGTGTGCTGTTCTGTGAGTTTGGACAATTTTATAAACTTGTGTAATCAATATCACTTTTATGATATGGCAAAACTAAATTTTAACACAGACAAGAGTATTTGGGAATAAATTATAAATATTCTATTTGATGGGACATTTTTGATGAGCTGTGGCTAATATGAATAAGTCTCTTCCTCCTCCACACTGCTCCTCCTCCCATGTCCTATATCAGTTCGTCTTATTCCAAAACCTGGAAGCTTTTGTCCTGTAACTAGCAGACGAGATACTAATGAGGGTGGAAGCTTCAGTGGGAAGAAGAGATAAGTGGGCAGATGTGGACTGGCCTCTTGCCCCACTAGATTTCTTGGACTGGTGTGGGCTGCAGAGAGAAAGGGTTAGAAGCAGTTCCAGAAGGATTCATGAGAGGCTGGGCATGATTCAAGACTCTGTGTTTAGGGCTCAACTAACAAAGCAGGGCTCAGCTCAAAGAGAAGGCCATGGTTTTGAATCTAGAGAGGTAGGTCATTCAAAGCCAGACTCCTGAGCACAGACACTGGTGGTCTCTGGATAGGTAGTGGCATCGGTGACCCGTCATGAACCAGCATTGCCAGAAATGGTGGTGGTGAGAACAGAGAAGGACAAGGTAAGTATGGCTGACATGTCTGGATTGTGGGAGCATGTAAAGGATCCCTTTGGGGTCTCCTAAAGATAAGAGGCACTGCAATAGGATGGTTAGTGGATGATTTGGACTATAATTTCATGTTTAAAGAAGGGCAACCTGGATAGGTAGGGTGTTGCAAATATCTGTCCCACAACTGTTTTTATTAATCTTCTATATGGTAGACACTGTCTTAAACCATGAAGAATATGATGAATAAGAAAACAGATTCCTCTTTTCAAAGCATTCAGAGACAACTAGAGGAGAGAGGGTTGGACACAGATCATTTCAACACATTGTAAAAGTTAATAAATTTATGATAAGGTTAATAAGTGGCCAATGGAGCTCTTAGCATTTGCTATTGTTGTTGTCATTATTTTGTTATTACGTAACAAACATTTATTGAGCACATACTATTTGCTAGTCACTGTGTTAAGAAAGGTTAAAGAATGTGGTATTCAGATAACATGACCTTGCTAGGAAGGGCCAGAACCAAGATTAGAACTCAGGCTGTCTGACATTAAAATCTTTGCTGTGAGCAACCATGAAATAAAAATCATAACAATAACAACAACAATATATAAATAACATTAATGATTGATAACATTCTATTATTGGCACTTAACTATCTCATAATATTTTAAGAGCTGTTATGCAGAGAGAAACAATAAAATCAGGCTGGATTTCTGATTCACGAGAGCACAGAACAGAAGCCACTATAGCAAAGAGAAACAATTCAGCTTGGTGTAAGACTGTCTCAACATTTGTAGCTGTCTAGCGCTGTAGATACCAAAGCACATGCTGGATGCCATCTGCCAGGAATGTTAAAGCAAGAACCCCTGTTCCAGGTAGAAGGCTCAGCATCACCTTTACAACTCCCTCAACTCACTGATTCTCTGATGCTGAGATTTGAAAAGCTCAGTCTCTTTTGCCAGTTGCTTCTCAGGCTAATCCTTAAATGTCAAAGCCTTTCCTCTCCTTTCACTCTCTGCAGGTCCCCATACTATTTCATCCACAATGCTTGCTTTAATTACCATTTGTATGCTAACGATTCCCAGATTTTGCACTCCAGCCCAGAATTTTTTTCTGAGCTCCAAATCTACCTCTTGAATGTAAAACATCATGCTGCTGGTCTTGGATGTACTTGGTCTAATGTAGCCCAGATGATGATGAAGGAGAGATCTCTATGAAAGAAGAAAAAAAAGAGGTGAATTAGTTTAAATAAGATCTTAGAAAACTGACAGAAATGGTAAAGATGTTTAGTGGTGTTTGACAGCAGAAGGATTTGAACTTGAGTGGCACAGACTTGTTTCTTTGACCATCTGGAGAAGAAGTACAACCTAGCATACACTTGGGCCTTCAGCGACAATGTTTATAATGTCATAATAATTTAAATGTTGTTTTCTGCTTTAAACATCTAGAATCAACCTATGGATATTTAAGAAGACTTAACTAAGATAGTCAGAATGGATATTTCTCAATTTCAACATTACAGAAATAAAGGTACAACTGGCAAAGTTTGAGAGGTAAAAGGGGGAGGTATGATGAACGGATGAAGGAACTTTAATGTCCTCATCATACAACATAGGAGTCAAGAGATGTCCACCCCTGTGGTTAACAGAATGAGCAATGAAGGTTTAATTGTGCTATTTAAAGTTGCAGAGAAGGAACTGAGAATATGATATTGGGGAATCAATAAACAGTGATAAGTGAAGAAATAATTACATTAGCATGTTACATAGAAAGAAGAAGGTGATTCACTGAAGAGATATAGTGAACACTGGTTTCTCTATATAGCTATACTCATTTTCATGTACAGTAGTCACATCTTCCCGATCCAGCCAGTCTGTGTTTTAGAGAAGTTTAGCCCATTACTAATCCTAGGAATGACCTCAATTGGCCTAAACCAACAGCACATTCAATCTACCTGGTCATAATGATTAATACAGGCAAAAGCAAGTGGCTCAATTTGAGTCAATGATACACAAAAAAAATGTTGCGAGGGGCCTGAGAAAATATTATTGCTCTCTTGTGAGAGGTCTCAGAAAGAATGCCTCCCTCCTTCTCTGGTGTAAGGATACAATATCATGAAATGATACAGCCATCTCTGCCATCCTAGGTAGAGCCAGTCTGGGGGTAAAAACAATATATGAAGAAGATGAGCCAGAGAATCTCTCTAAGAAGCAGAGCAAAAGTCTGAATGATGTTATCAGCTGGATCAAACAATACCTGAAGCCATAGATAACTGTTGAACTATTCAGTTTTATAAAGCAATATATTTTTTGATTGTCTACCCAATATTCTTCATTTATTTTTTGGGTAATAAAATCCCAATTTTTTTGAATAAGGCATTAATCCCAAATAAGCAACTATATTCCCAGCCTCTCAACACATGGCTGAACTCTGGCCAATGAAATTTATAAACAGATGTGCTGTATGAAACTTCCAGAAAGACTCCTTCAAGGTTCTTGATTGGGCTAGAGCACGCCATATCTCTTTTTCTCCTTACTCCTTCCTACCATGTGGACTGAGGAGCTCCAGCAGCTGGCATTGAAAATCTTTTTTTTTTTTTAAGTTTATTGGGGTAACATTGGTTAATACAATTATATAATTTTCAGGTGTACATTACAATTTGACATCTGTATATTCTATTGTGGCATTGGAAATCTTGAAAACGGAAGCCATGAGGGAACAGGGAAGGAGCAGAGCCTGAGTCCCTGATGAACATGGAGCTTCCATAGCAAAGATGGACTCTTTATCTTCAGGCTTCTTTTGCCTGAGAAAAGAAATGACGAATGTTTAAGCGACTATTAATTTGTATTTTCCATTCTATTCAGTTAACCTATCCCTAACCATTATCGCATTGTGTACATGTGTATACACACACACAAACATAGCCAGACATGGCCCCATAGGCCATTAGATGATATGGAAAAATACAAAATATTATGAAGAGAAATAAGTGGAATGCCTAATAACACACTTAAGCACATCCCAATTGAACAAATGCCTGTGGTACGAGATTAAAAATCTGTGAAGAATTTCACAAAATATTAACAGTGGTTGTCTCTGACGGCAGAATCATACATGATACTTGCTTTTTTTACTGACAATTTTCAGTATTTGTCAAATTTTCTACAATGAGTGTGTCTTACTTGCTCATCAGAAAAAAAGCAATATATTCTCTTCCAAATGGTTTTTAGATTTTTTTTTTAATTAAAAGAGTCCTGAGCATTGATAACATAGCTATTTAAGAGCACCAGCTGGCACCAGCTGTGCTGAGGGAGACTAGAGCGGGGGGTGTGACCACACCTGGGCTCAGAGCGATGGGAAATGGAGCAGTCTGGCTCCAAAGGCAAACGGGTCTGTTCTGACTGTCCTGCCAAGGGCCGCGCTCTCAAGGCTCAGAGCAGCACGTGTGGCTGGAGACGAACTCCGTAAGGCACAGAGTGAGCTCCACACTCTCTAAGCAGACATGCCCATAGGAACACAGAGAATTGCCTCATGCATGGGCATCTAGCCCCAGGCAGCCAGGTCTTACTCTGGCTTCTTTTGTCTTTTATCCAGAGATAGACCCGGAAAGTGGAGTGAAGAAAATGGAGGAGAATATGATGGGGGAACAAAGTGACATACTCAGGGCCAGTGTCCTTCTGCACACTCAGGTGATAACAAAGCCTGGCTTTGTGTGTTTTATAGCTTCCAGTATCTTCCTGATCCAGAAGGCAGCCTGGGTCATAAAGTACCTTGAGGAGAGAAAACAGAAGGTACAAAGTTGATTTAGGTACTCTCTCATGTTGGCACCAGTAAATATAATAAACTCTAGATTAAAAACACTAAGTCAAAGTGGCACCTTTGAAATGAATCAGCCAATTAGCTTTTAAAAACAAAGCAAAAATATCAAGATCTTAAGGAAAAAATAAAGCAATTTTTTAAAAAGTTAATGAACAGGAAATCTGGCGAATAAACAGGAAATTTGATAGTCTTCCATCTAAGCTTTATTTTATAGCCTAAGAAATTAGATAATTATACAAAATTAATGTTAAACTTTTGGAAAGTTACACAGTACAATTACCCTAAGAGCAGGATTCCAATATAAGAATTACACTAGTAAATTAACCGATGAATTCTCTTGTCTGCATTTGTCCCATGCAATGCTTTAAAAGACAAAAAGCAACAGTTGGTCATTCCAGTCTCTCTAATTCTTTTCCACTCAAGTCCTCACAATAGGTGTGTCATGCCTTCTCTGAAGCTCAAACGTCTTTCCACTCTGCCACTCTGCTTTCTGTAGTCGGACACATCAGGTGCTAGAACCTCTTCCAGAATTCCTTTTCCTCCTAGCCTCTACCTCCTCTTTTTTCTAAAGGAAATGACAATAATGATGACAATATAAAACACAAACTATATATCTGACCCCTTAGGGACAATACTCATAATACTCCTGGGCATTTATTTTTTAACATGAGCTAACCCTTTAAAATTTCTGAGTGGCTTATGGAAAGAGATAGTCTCTTAATTCATCTCTGATTCCTCAATACCTGGGATAGCATCTGGCACATAGAGGACACGCAGTCACTCTTCTTGGAATAGTAAATAAACTCATGAGTTCTTCAAGCGCACCAGAAATAAATACTTCACACCCTGCTATCATAAAATCCCCTCCTTAAGGAACTGCATGAATGGTAGACTCATAGGAAGTCAATATTATTTACCAGAAGAGTCAGGAGGTAAGATACATGTTCATTTAACTTGCACAAATTCAATTTTATATACTTGTCAAAAAATAGAGAAAAACAACAATTTAAACATGTAGGGACAAATCTTACCCCATTTCACTCAATGACTATATGTCCTAGAGTTAGCATGAGATGGGAAGAGTGAATTTCATTTCCCTCATTTTCATGTACTTCTCCTGAAATGAACATCTCACTGTGCTGTCATGTACTTTTCATATAACATGTCCCCTAAATACAAAAAAGCAACATTATCTGACACTCAACTAAAGAAGCAATAATCCATTCTAAGCTGGAGAAGAAATCTGCTGAGTTGGATGTATTCTGAGATGGCATACTGGTTCCCAATGTTGTCCTTTATAAGGATATGTATTGACATTATAATGTTTGCTCATATGCTATTTGTCATTTTCACCTTTCAACTAACTGCATACCAAGTCTAAGATGCAACTGTGCTGTAACTATCCACAGAGTCTGGGAAGAGTGATTTGCTACGTGTGTGAACATGTATGTACATGTTGCCATGACAAGATGCAGTTTTAGGCAGAATGGAAACTCATTTTCCACCACAAAGCTTCATATTCCCTTGCCTTTAACAGTTCAAAAAAAAAAAAAAAAAAAAGATATTTGTAGTAATTGTAGAGGTCCCTGGTCCAAGGGAATGACTTTTTCCTTTAATTTGGGCATATGTTCTTTTCAAAGAGAAAATGAGATCACAGTTGGGGACAAAGATAATTAAGGAGTAAGTCCATAGTACAGTGTCTACCAGAGAATGGATTCAGTGAGAGGGAACCATGGAGAAATATACATGGCATCTGTGTCTTGGAAAGTACTCAGTATTCTATCATTCACAGGAATTGAATCTGTGCAGAGCATCCAAGTTACAAGCTATACAACACTGGACAAGCTACTCCCCCTCCATAGGCCTCATCTCTAAAATGGGCACAACCGTGGTACCTAGCTCATAGGATTAAATTAGATAACACACGTAAATGCTAAGACACATGATCAGGCATGCAAATTATTATTATTATCACTCTTCACTCATAAATGAGAGTTGAGATAAGTCAATCCCTCCCAATTTTGATATTTTAGCACAGCACGGCTCAATGGAAATATATAAGCCACATACATAATTTAAAATTTTCTAATAACAACATTTTAAAAAGTAAAAAGAAACAGGTGAAATTCATTTTAATAATGTCTTATTTAATTGTATACATACAGCATACTATTATCTCAGCATGTAATCAATATAAAAATCATTAATGAGCTATTTTGTACTCTTTTTCTTATACTCAGTCTTTGACGTTGAGTGTGTGCTACACTTATAGTCCATCTCAGTTCAGACTAGCTGTATTTCACATGCCCAATAACCACATGTCTGCATACTGAGCTGCAGAGTTCTAGATAACAGTAGGTTCAGTTTTAAACTTATTCAGTTGCTTTGGCTGGAGATATCTAAAAAGCAATGCCTCCAAAGCACTTGAAAGTTAGGCACTGACACCTTGGGTGAGAGATTGGGTTGAAAATAGAGATAAGTAGCTATTCACAGTTAATGCTAGGAGTGTGGATGGCCATCACCAATCCTCAATCCTTCCTAGGGGCCATCTGTTGGGTAAAGGCATTATATTCACAAAGGAGTACAGGAAAATATATTATCTTGAACAAACAGTTATTATCACTATTTGGATTTCTCCATGAGCCTATGAGAGAGCAAGAAAAATTATATTATGCTTGTGTTTCTGATTAAAGCCCAGTTACTTAATAGTGACTGCTGTTCTATTTATCCATAACAAAAATTAAAAGTTAATGGATTTGCAAAGTTCTAATAATCATTAAAGAAATGTAAATATAGTTTTTCTGTTAGTACTTAAACCAGAAAAACATTGGCAATGAATTGTGAAGCAAAAGAGGCAAATCATGGTGTGTGTGTGTGTGTGTGTGTGTGTGTGTGTGTGTGTGTATGTGATCAGTGAGGCCATGTGTCCTGCTAAGGAAAGATCGACTTAGTTGTTGACCCAATAATCCAAAAAGATTCTGAGCAGACACATGCTGGAGGAAAGAGAGGCGTAAGTAGATAGGATTGCAGAGCAGGAATTAGTAAGATATTGAAACTGTCATCAGTGGCACTTGGGTTGATCTTCCCCAGCCAGGCTGTCCAAAGGGACTTCTCATAGCCCATAGGAAAGAGTCCACTGAAATTCAATCCTTTTCAGGGCTCTACACACAGTTCATACTGCTCCTTCTTGTTGCATCCATCTATGACACTCCGATTGTGAGACTGAACATATAAAATGAGCACAACTTTGAATCAAGTTATCATCTCGTGATGAAAAAAACAAAGAGTATTAGGAGCTTAAACTCTAATTCTACTGTACCTGGGCTTGGATGTTGGCTCTACTTGACCAAACCTTTGCTCACCTGTGAAATGGTAACATCGAAGTTCCTCATTCACAGGAGTGTCGTAATGCTTGAGAGTGTCTTTGCATGCAAACCTCTAGGCTCAGTGCCAGGCACCTCATTTTCATTATCATTTGTTCTGAATGCTCTTCTTGCAGATTTAACTTTGCTAAAGGCAAGTTTTTAATTTGGCAGAGCATAACTAAGAATAAGCATTTGGATGATTCTATACATTTTGCGCCATATTATGCATTTAATTATTTGGGGTAGTTGGGGGAAAGAATTGATACAAATGTCAATAAGGAAGACAATTTTTAAAATGTTATTACCATATGCAAATACAAAAATAGAAGGGAAAAAAGCATTAGGCTTCATGAGAGGAATCTTAAAAGGAGTATTGTGATCCCACTGCAACACGTTGGAATCTTTGGGGACAAGAATTCAATAGAAGGAAATTAAGTTCTGAACCTCATTCAAGAGAGTTTAGCTATTAAAATATGAACATACAGCCTCACTTATCAGATGGATCCTGGCCATGAAGAGATACTCTGGCTTCCCCTCCAAGCATTTCAGATTTCTCATCTGTAAAGTGAGAACATTGTACTAAGATTCCCGATTTCCTCTGTTTCTCACATCTTAGCATTCTATGTCTTATCATTCTAATTTGAGTTTCACAAATTCTATTAATGAGCATGTGACAAAATGAAAATAATTAGCTTTTGAGGGTTTTCTCCCACCCCAGAAAGGAGGTCTGCCCTATCATTCTTAGGATTATTGGATGCAGGATCAAGAAGAAATGATGTGGGTGAGAGAAACAAAAAGGACATGGGGATTTGGGGAGAAAGAGGGCAGAGCAACTGGAAGGGAGCACCTGCAGTTTGAGAGGTGGCTGCGAGAAAGCAGGAAAAGAGGGAGTTTGAAGGCCCCTGGAATTAGGTTTTCCCTTCATGTCGTTGAGACACAGTTACATGACTATAGATAACTGGGTGTGTTTTGGTGAAACACCAGTCCTTGACTAAGCAGGTGGGCTGCCATTATCAGCGCTCCTATTGGTTACAGAGAATCCAGCAGTCACGTGGTCAGGTTTATTCTCGTTCAGATTGATGTACCTCCCCCACCCCGACACATGTTCTAAGACAGTCTCTTACATGAGATTATTGAATGTATCCCAACAGTGGCTATTTGACCCCTTTTACCTGGGAAAACCTAAGATGACAAATGTTTAGGATTTTTATTCTTACATACTTCACAATTTTCTATACCTAGACCCACATCCATCCTTTGCACACTGACATAAGCAACAGGCAGACTGTATTTTTTACTTTTCTGAGGTTTGATTCCTCTCTCATTTTTTTTCCCTTTTGTGTTCCAACCCTTAATACTTTTGAATTGAAATAGGAAAATAATTGCAACTGATGAGAGATTTCTTCCCACTCTTGCCTCCCCACCTTTTCCAGGTTAACTCCAAGATGATTTTAAAACGCAATTTAGGCATTGTCTCTCTAGAAGCTTTCTGCTCTCTCTCTAATAACGCCTTGTGCAAAGCCCATCATGTCACTTATCACACTGAAATGATTCGTGTATCGGCCCCCTCTCCTCCCTCATAAGCTCTGTGTCTCATCCCCCTCCTTTTCCATAATGCCAAGCATAGCATCTGGCACTGAGCAAGTCCCAGCAAGTGTTCGTTGTCCTCAATCACCTGATGAACAGTGAATTTTGAAGCTGCTCTTGAAGACACCCTTGTGGCCCATTTTCCTTTTCAGAAGCCCAAAGGGGTGGAGAAAACAGGGAAAAGTCCTTGTCTAGGTTCCCATGGGAACCAAAATAAATATGGCAACAATTAAGAAGAAATGACTACACTAAAAATATCATTTTACAAACTGAAAGAATGTCACTTCTTTGAGTATTCACATTATACCTGCTGCCCTTTCTTTCTTTTAGGAGAATGGTGAAAATAGTTTATAAAAACATGTCTCTTTATTACTTACAAAGCTGACTTCCTCTATCTTAATAGCACACATGTATATTGCTATGGATCGAATGTCTATGTCCCCCTAAATGTATCTGTTGAAATTCTAACTCCCAATGGGATGGTATTAGGAGGTGGAGCTTTTGGAAGGCAGTTAGGCCATGAGGGTGGAGCCATCACGAAAGGGATTTGTGGTCTTCTAAGAACAGACAGATGATTTTCTCTCAGTCATGCAAGGATACGATGAGAAGATGGCAATCTTAAACTAGAAAAAGGGCCTTCACCAGACACTGGATCTGCCAGCACCTTGATTTTGGTCTTCTCAGCCTCCAGAACTGTGAGAAATAAATGTTTGTTGTTGTTTAAGCCATCCAGTCTATAATACTTTGTTATAGCAACCCAAATTGTAACATATATATATATTGCACTCAGGGTCTGAATATATCCATGACTCTCTGTCTTACTTTCATTTATTCTTTCAGTCAGTTTTTATTGAGTGCCAACTATAATGTGCCAGATACCATGGTAGGTTCTGGGGACCCAACCATAACTAAGAGAACCAGGGGAGTCCTTTTCTCATGGAGTTCACAGTCTAGCAAGAGAAACAGACAAAAAGCAATTTTTCTTTTCCTTTTTCTTATAGAAAATTAATATTCGGAAGGAGAAAATTGATTTGCCTAAGGCTGTGTGGTGAATTTGTGGCCGAGCCAGGATGAAACCCAAGTTTCCAACTGGCAGTCCAGTGCCCTCCAGACTTCCTTCCTTCACTGACGGGAGATTCCTTACACAGAGCTGCAGCCAGATCCCATTGTTGGGGTCTCATTCCACACAAGGACAGAGAAAGGGGATCCTCAGGCTATAAGAATCCAAGACACTGATAGTCCCCTTCACTCATAGAAACATCTCAGGCATACAGAGAGGGCCAGAAACCAGCGCAAACTTCCTGGTTGGCCACGGACTCCTTGAAGTAATCCAGATTTGACCTAAACTGAATGCCAATTTGCAGAATCAAGAGCAAGCAAAGGATTGGGTAGGGATCGAGAAGGGAAGTAGTATGCATATTACACATTACACTTTTTTAAGGCAAGGACCATATTTTTGTAACCTTGCAATTCTCAATATTTGTTGAATGAATGAATAAATTCTCAGCCTTTCTCTGGCATTACCCTTAAACAATATGTTAAACATATTCTAAACTCCTGTCAGAGCATTGGATAGAGTTATATTAAGTTGACAATGGAAGAACTAGATAAAATTAAGAGCTGAAAAATAAAGTCGACCAAAAACTGTGCTCCAAATAAATGTGCCTAATGGACTCATTTTCTAGCTCATTTATCTTATTTCATGCAATTTCCTAGTTCATTGTTTGTCTTAAGTCTTCTTATTTTGACAATTTTTAGACAAAATATACATAGTTTCTCCAGTCATGAGGGAAGACAGACAGTAATCAAACAATCACACAAATAAATATATAATTACAATTGCACTAAGTAGTATGAAACAGCAACCTAATTAATAGAGGTCAAAGTTGAAGAATATGGGAGGTGATGGGCTGTTGCAACTTATACTCTTTCTCACGTTTGAGTTCTGAGTTCACTTCTAGCTGCCTTCATTTTAAGACCTGAACAGAAAGTTCTCCGATTGCCTCTGAAGTTATTCCAACTCTTCAAGTGCCATTCTTTAGGGGCTCTGCTTCACTTCAGAGCAAAAACAGAAACAGACAGGAAACTAGATTTCATTCATTCAGCAAATATCTATGGAATTCCTGCTATGTGTCAGGCACTAGAGCTTAGGATACAGTGAATGGCAAAATGGACCTGGTTTCTGCTTTCATGATGCTAGTCTTGCAGGGGAGGCAGAAGGTATAATCGTGTCATTGCACAAATAAAGATATAAATACAAATTATAAGTGCCAAGAACTATAGGAACCTATGCAAAAACATAATTTAATTCCAATTAAATTTCTTGAAATGCTTTTCTAAGAACTGAAATTCACAGATTTTTTTAAACCATGTTATCAAGGTATGATTGACATGTAAAAGTTGTATATATTTAATATATACAACTCGATGAGTTTGATGTTAAGTATATACTCATGAAACTATCACCACTATCATAACCATCTTCTCTTAAAGTTTCCTCCTGTCTTCTTTATTATTATAGTGTGTATATTAAGAACACAATGTAATATCTAACCTCTCAGCAAACTTTACGTATACAATACAGTATTGCTAGCTATAGGCACTATGGGATATAGTGGATCTTTAGAAGTTACTTATTTTGCATGATCGTCAAAACTTTGACCATCACTTTCACATTTCACCCTCCCCTCAACCCCTGGCAATCACTGTTCTGCCCTCTGCTTCTCTGAGTTTGGTTATTTTAGATTCTACATGTGAGATTACGCAGTATTTGCCTTTCTGTTTGACTTATTTCACTTAGTATAATGTCCTCCAGTTCCATCTATGTTGTTGCAAATGTCAGGGTTTCCTTATATTTTAAGGCTAAAAAGTAGCCACATGCAAAAGAATGAAATGGGACCACTGTCTTACACCATATACAAAAATCAACCCAAAACGGATTAAAGACTTAAACGTAAGATCTAAAACCATAAAATTCCTGTAAGAAAACACAGATAATAAGCTACTTGACATCAGTCTTGGCAATTTTTGGATTTGACACTGAAAGCATAGACAACAAAAGCAAAAATAACAAGTGGGACGACATCAAACTAAAAAGCTTCTGCACAACAAAGGAAACCATCAAGAAAATGAAAAGGCAACTTATGGGACAATAGAAAATATTTGTAAACAATATATCTGATAAGGCATTAATATCCAAAATAAAGAACTCAAACAACTCAATAGAAAAAAAAATAGCATGACTTAAAAATGGACAGAAGACCAGAATAGACATTTTTCTTAAGAAGACATACAGAATGTCGATGGGTATATGAAAAGGTGCTCAACATCACAAATCATCAGGGAAATGCAAATCAAAACCACAATGAGATATCACCTCACACCTGTTAAGATGTCTATTATCAAGAAGACAAGAGATAACAAGTGCTGGTGAGGCTGTAGATAAAGGGAACCCTTCTGCACTGTTGGTGGGAATGTAATTGGTACAGATATTACGGAAAGCAGTATGGAAGTTCCTCAAAAAATTAAAAATAAAACTACCACATTGACATTTAAAGAATGTAGGGTAGTTAAAGCAGAAAGGAGTGATGTCCTGGTATAGATACTGGATAAATACTGGCATATTATTCGACCTGATGATTTAAGCTGTAAATAAGAGGGAATTGAGTATTCCAGAGTAATGAGCTAAATTGCTAGGGTCAGAGAGCCAAATCTGGTCCTGCTGCTTGTTTTTGTACAGCTTATGAGATAAGATGGGTTTTTACTTTTTGAATGGTTGAAAGATCAAAAGAATAATAGTTCGTGGCATATGGAAGTAATATGAAATATAAATTTCAGTGTTTATAAATAAAACTTATAAACAGGATCACAGCCATCCATGTACTTATTGTCTATGGCTCCCTTCATGTAACAGCAACAGAACTGAGTAGCTGTGACACAGATTGTATGAGCTGCAAAGCCTAAAATATTTGCTATCTGGCCCTGTGCAGAAAACATTTGCCATTATTTTTTTTCTGGATTATAAGAAAGTGTTTCTTTTGTGAATATTATATTTTTAGTATTGATGTTGCTGCTAAGTTTGAATGTTTAAAGTAGTGGAATTATATTGGTTCCAGGAAAAGTGCCTTCAATGTGTGTGATTGGTCCGCTCTCTGGTCCCAGGTGTCTCTAAGAGATAACTGAGGCTTCAGTTGAAGTCTTCACTTTTGTATAATAAGCTACTTTGCCCCTACTGGAATGAGGCAGTCACTTGCAGGGGTGGGGGCATTTGAGTTCCAGTTCCAGTGGCCCATCTGATATAACAAACAAAAAACAAACAAACAAACAATCCTGCTTGTGAGACTTGTCATCTTCCACGTCAGAAGCAGACAGCAGCATCAGGTGACACCGAGGCTGTAAGAAGCTGTGATCCTCATTTCTCCCATCTTGCTGCATAGACACAGGAAGGGTAAAAAGGAGTGCACGTTATTTTGAGTTCTAACACTCTTTGTTCCCCTCTGTCACGGTCAGTGTCTCCAGGTGGAGGGTGTGGGTAACGAAGAGTATACATGCTTGGTTGCCCATATACTCCATGAGAATCTGACAGCTTGCAGAAACAGGGCCAAAAAGTTTATAACAGCAAATAATCCTGCACTGATCCCTCCCTTTGGGAGAAACATTGTAAGAGGGGAAGAGTATTCCAGGCAGAGGAAATAGCATGTTTGAAGGCTCCCAAGTGAGACAGATGTTGATACGTTGAAGATCAGAAAGGAAGCCAGTGTGGCTGGAGCACAAGGAGCAAAGGATGGAGTGTTGAAGGTGAGGCCAGTTAAGGTGAAATCAGACCATCTGAAGATATTGAACTTCATCATGTGCGCCATCAGAAATTGTGGAAGGGTTTTAAGCTCTGAAAATTGATGGATAGCATCAAAAGCTATAGCTCATTATATTTTCCAAAGATGGACAGAGCACACATCCTACTCCACATGCTCCTCTTTCAGTATGAAGTAGATACTCCTCCAAGAAGAGATGGGGCCTATGTTTCCTCCCCTTGAATCTGGGCACGACTGTGACAAGAATTGACTTTACATAACTTCCTAGGCAAGTTCACAAAAAGGGTTGCATCTTCCACCCAGTCCTCTTGGAATTTAGTCATTAAGCTGTGAGAAAGAGGGAGACCTTGTAGAAAGACCCCGTGAAATGTCCCTGCCTTCACTGATGGCCCCATGACAGTGAGTGTGAACCTCCAGATCCGTGAGTAAGCGAGCCCGGAGATAATTCCAGCCCCTAGCCACCGAGTCACTTCAAGCTTCTGGTGTTCCCAGTTGAAGTCCCAGATGTTGCAAAGCAGGGGCAAGCTTCCCCTGAATTCCTGACCCCCGGAATCAATGAGCATAATAAAATGGTTGACAGTGTTTTATGTCACTTGTTTGTAGGGGGGATGAAAATTAGGTCACACAGCAACAGATAACCAGATAACAGAATGAGAGGCTAAAACCCCAAAAATCCAGGCCTCTTGAAACCTCTTCTTGCCAATTTCTTTTTAAGTTGGTAGAAGAACTACTGGTAATATTTCCGTTTGGTGTTTAACTTAACTGTGTAGGATTACACAGGACCCTTTCCAGGACTTTCCTGAGGCTCCTCCTACCCATTCTGTTGTAACGGCTTCAGTTCACAAGTTCAATTCTATTACACAACTTCGAAACTCATAGTATAACCCGAGAGGGCATTTTTAAAAAGATATTTTAATAGAACTTGCAATTTTATCTTGCTTCTCTTCAGAGGTATAGCTCCTCTAAGGAGAGGGGAAAAAAAAACTGGTAAGATGAAAAAACTCTTAATAGCTACTGAAGATTAAGGGGAAAAAATGCATATTATCTGCAAATTTGTTTTTACTTAGCTGCAGAAAAACATTAGCAAAATGAATACCTGCTTACAAATTGTCACCTTTCTCACTATTCAATCTGCATGCAAATATGACCAGAACACTGCTTTTTTATTCATCATAACCTGTTTTCTTTTAGAAATAGATCCCTCCTGGGCTGGCAGGAAGTTTGACATCAGCTTCCAGGTTTCCCCAAGCGCTGGCAGGGAATCATCCACGGGTACCAGTCACAGCTACAGCCTTTCTTGCCCACCACCTGCCTGTTTATCCTTCTTGTCCTGATACCACGAGGAGGATGCTTCTAGCTGATGGAAAGGAAGAGAGACAACTAACCATCTTCCTGCTCTGGTTCTTGGCCTTCAGCTTTGCAGCCTCTTTTTTCACAAAGAGAAACAAGTAGATACTGAGACCGCTGGTAACTGCTATTTTCCCACCAGAAGGGAGTGATAACTTCAAAGGGAGAGGAACTAGCTCTGCTTTTGACAGGCTCTTCGGCTGCTTTTTTAAAGAACTGTTCGATTTAAATATAATAGCCTTCTGGATCAACTACTTTTCATTTCTAAGAGTAGATCAATTCCAATTTACTTCTGAAATTCTGCTTTCATGAAATAACCTCTTTTGCAGTCTTATGGGATTCTGGCTTTTACAGTGGATCTTATTGAGCTGCTGGAGATTGATGAGGTGTGTATGTGAAAGGATTTTTGTAAAGCCTAAAGAGCCATGCTAAAGGAAGAAGTATCCAGCTGACGGTACCACTAACATTTTTGAGTATTTATCACGTGCCAGGCCAAGACGATAACTACCATTCATGGAGGAGTTTAATTTTCTCAACAACATTGGGAAGTTCAAAGTAAAATTGTCACCATTTCGCAGATGAGGAAACTGAGGCTTGGAGAGCTTCACCAACCTTCATGTGGTCACACAGCTGGGTAGGGAGAAATCTGGGATCTAACCCAGGTCAAACAGCACCAAAGCCAGCACTTAACGGAATCCACAGTTAACTCTGACGTGGAGCTTTTTGGGAACCCATAGGTAGAGGCTTCCAGGTTTCATTCAATTCTAATCAGGCGGCAGATCAACCACACATAATACAATTTTGTAGGATGTCTGATCTCGGTTGATGAATGATAATCACTGCCCACAATGTTTGCAATTTTTCTCCTTTACTGGATATGGTTGTTTTTAAAAACCCTTGAAAAAGTGCTTAGCACCTAAAAATACACCCAGTAAACTACGTAATGTAGCTTCTAATTTGAACTCGCTTAAAATGGAATGCATGGTAATCATAATATCAAATGTAGAGGCTGCCCAGGACTGGAGTTTGAAGGTATGGATTATGATTCTTGTTCTGCCCAGATCTGAGGGGATATTTGAGTAAAGCCAACTAACCCACGTCCCCCTTGCATCATCTCAGTAGGGATGTCAGTTGAGAGCCCCTAACTTCTCCCAACAGGGGTGGTTCCACCAGCCATACCAGGGTGATCAGATTCCCTGGGAAAGTGTTTAAACCTTGGAATTCAAGGACAGAACAAAAGTAGAGCATAATAATCCCCAAGAAAACACGGAGGCCCAGACCTGCTCTTCCTAAGGTCTGGTATGTCAACTTTCTTTGGAATTTGTGACTTAACCCAGATCCTCTCAATAAATTCCTCATTGGCGCACATTAGGCAGAGTGTGTTTCTGTAGCTTAACATGAAATAATCCAGCATAGTGCTTCTTAGAAGGAGAAAAATCAAAACCACAGCGTAGGTGGTCCCTAAATTCTCCTACAATCCTAGCATTTCATGGTTTTTATGTGTCCATCATCCCCGACCTAAAGTTGTTTTCTTCACCATAGCATCCATCCTTCAGATGCAGGATGAAAAAGAAGAAAAAAAAAAATCAGGCAATTTGGCATTTTCCCTACAAGTTTCAAAATAGCTAAATAGCTGAAAATCTGGGAAGGTTTGCCTGAAATTTCCAGTCTTTATATTTACTATGAAATGTGGTCGTGGTAAAGTCTGAGGAGATTGGAATGAGCTTTGGAGCTGAGAGATGAGGATTTAAAACTATCACTGCCACTTCACCTTGCTTCAACTCTGAATCTCAGTTTGTTTATGTATAAAACGAGCATGGCACAATGATTGATTAAGACATTAATCTGTGTTTTATTCGTATTCTATTTTTACCTTCCATAAATGCCTATGTACATATGCATGTGTGCAAATGCGTGTGAATTAGCACAAATGCATGTGCACAGACTCTCGCATACAAGTAAACACACAGAATTTCAAGAACAAGAATTCCAAGAATTCTAGGCTTTTTGTACTTCTGACTTAGAGCCAAAGAGAGGTGCCTGCAAATAAAGCCTGCCTCTAGGCCTGGTACTTTTGGATTGATTTGTTCAAAGGGAGGGAGTACTAGAGGAGGGACAGTCATCTGATAAGGCAAGAAGATCTTTGGGTTCCACCAGTAGTAGGGATCGGAGCTCTGAGTCCCAGAGCTGTCCATAGGGAGGGCTGAGGACCTCAGAGTGAAAGTCTAGTCTCAGCAAGTTTTCCCCTCCAAGCTTAGCAACAAAGGTACCTAACTGCCCAATTGAAGGCACATGCAAATGTGGACAAAAGTAAGTTATCAGTGGTCACCATAGAAGAAGACTGAAACCAGAGGATTTCTGTGGGATTCTAGGAAGGGAGGAAACCTCCCCCAAAATCATGCGAATTGAATTTCCTACCGTCCTGTCAGGATGGAGACTCAGAGTCAGATTTCATTTCATTTAATTTAAAGAAAACAATTTGACATTTCTTGAATGTATGTATGCCTATATGTATATATGTATTTACAAAAATTAAATTATGCAATATACAACATATATATTCTGGATCCTTCCCATGGCGACACATATAATAGAAGTAGTATGTTCTATGGTTAAACAAATTCCATATGTAGAAGGTATAAAATACAAAGCAAAATTGTCTCACCCAATTGCAAAACTAACCACTGTTCACTATTTCATGTGTAGTCATTTGAATATTTTAAGCATATATGAGCATTCTTTATGTCTGCTTTTAGTTTTAACCGAGGTTGGTTAGGTAGTCCAAATTTCTTCTCTGTGTGTGGCTAGCTAAACTGCTTATCAACCAAAAGACACTGCAGGCTGATTTCTAAGCCATTCCTGAAGTTGAAGAGTGGTTAGAAATAGGAACTCCAGCAAAAGATTTCTATTTCTAAAAGTGCCAGATATTTTGCCTTCTAAATTTTTTGAAGCCATAAATAACAGACAGTGATTAAAACGAGAATATACAAGCTACTAAACAAAACATACATAATTTTGAGCATGATCCAGTATTAAAAACAGGCCATAAATGGGTTCCTTCAACAAACCTCACTTATTTATTCTCAAAAATAGTAATCCCAAATCCTATTCACATGCTTACAAACCTGTAATGGAAAAGACTTTCCAGTCTGTTTATTCAACACATCTCCCATTTATCACATGTCATCTCTGTTAGTCCCAGTTATCCAAGCCAAAAGTAATTCAGGAACCTAAACAGCTGCTAATGACCAATGGCATTTCCAGAAAAAACAATTTTAAAAATAATTTTGATTACACATCCAGTCTTCTCTGTATTCCCTACGACGATTTCTTGTCTGCGGAGTAATCTTGACCATGTCAAGAGCTTAGCTCAAGACCTCACTGCATTAAGCCCCACTTTACACTATAGTTATTTGTTTGGTCATATAATTCCCAGTATTTCCCTTAAAAAGGAATTCACTTAAAAGGCATGGAAAAGAGCATGCATTTTGCAGGTAAGAGGGGATCATCAGAAACGTTTAAGTAGGGAATGGTACACATGGTCTACCTTTTGCAGAGGTGGTTTTAGCAGCTTCAGAAAAAGGTATTAAAGTGACTGGGAGCTAAAAGTGATGCCCAAATTCATGGCCAGCCAAGACATGATGAAGGCCTAACCCAGGAAAGTCATGGTGGGATGAAGCGAGCCTGGCAGATCCAGGAAGATAAAATCACGTGGATTTTTTGACATTACGCTAGGTAAGGAGATGACAGAGTCAAAAAAACCTTGGGGTTTGTAGCCTGCGTGGTCCAACGGTGGATGGAGGGCTAGCGTAGGGGAGGGGCACTCTGAATGGTGAGCACCAGCAGTAAGGACTTCCCTATGGAAATTTGTGTTTGAAATGCCTACTCGGTGTCCTCCATTTTAGGGATAAAAGAGAGCAAGAAAATAATCCATCATGGAAATCGAGACTATGGTTGGAAAAGTATTAATGGTAAAAAGAGAGATGTTGTAGAGAGATACAAAGGGAAACTATGTAGAGATAGAAAGAACACTAAACTTTCCACAATTCCAGTTCCCGGGGTCACAAGACTCATTTTCACCCGAACTTGTTACGCTCAGAAGAAGCCAACAGCTGACCCCCAAGGGACTCCCGGGGTTTATGCTACTAAAATTCATCTCCTTACAAATACCCCAATGATGCCAGGGACAAAGGCTTCCCCTTTTGAAAGGGAACCTAAGAGCCGGCTTTCTCTCTCTGCCTTCCAGATGGCATTACACATGTCGATTAGAAATGTTCAGGAAGCACTTTCCTCTCTGTAACCGAGAGAAACATTTTCCTTCTTCGGAGCCTGCTCCCACTTTCTCTCCCTCCTTAAATGGAATCTGATGTTTTTTTCCCAAATTATCTATGACTGGTCTCTTGCACTGTTTGTGCTCTTGCTAGATACTGTGCAGTGGGCAGAGAAGGATGGGGCTCAGTGACGAACACGTCTCTGCTGGTTTCCTTAGCAATGCCCCAGCAGGCTTCCAGCTCCCCTACAAACCTGCTTCTGAGTCAGCCTGCTTTCAGCTACAGTCCAGGCTCTGCCAGAACATCGCTTTTAAAATAATAATAACTCTTTCCATCATAGCACTTTACAGTTTATAAAGATCTTTTCGATTGTCTTTATTTCATTTTATTTCCATAGCACAATTTGACCGAGATGTCATTATTAGTATCATCATTTTATGGGTAAAGAAATCGAGGCTCATAAAAGTTTAATGACTTGCCTAGGTTGCATAGCAATGAGTCAACAGAAGAGGGTAAGGCTTGGAAATAGGGACTCATGGAGTTTTTTCACAATGGACAGTAGTGGCCACTGACTCAGCCAGACTTCCCATACAATCTGAAGAACAGATAGGGGTTATTCCAGCTCAGGATGAAACAAGGGCAGGTCATTCTTCTGAATTAAGATATGATTAAGATTTACTGGAAAAGTCTAGTTCATGGCCAGTAATGATAAAAGGGTTCTAAATTCAGTCACCAGGCTGAACCCAGGCAGCCTGAGAGGTCTAAATACAATAGTAACATTCATCATATAACTGCTGTATTATGGACTCATCACAGGTGTGCTTCTATAGTTGGTCGACGTATGAATTTAATTTTGCTTTATCTGTTAACTGGCACTGCTATGGCAAAGTGTCAGGTATAACACTGAGTTGAATGGTTTATTAAAATAGTAAAGAGTTGGTAGAAGTTGTTTGAATAAGTGGTACAGCTTAACATCCAGCTGGCATGTAAGAAAGGGTACATGTTTACTGGCATATGGCTGTGTGTATATATAAGAAGAGAGCAGTAAAGTGCTCTCCCTAAGGAGATCCACATGCTGACGATTGATGAAGCTACCCAGTATGCAACTATGGATGCTTCTGTTGAGTCTCTGAGACACCGGTACATGGGCCTAGTACTTGTATTGCAATTATTGCTGACTTACTGAGAGCCCTTTTGAATCTCTTCATCCCTTGAGGGAGGCCTCTATAGTTCTAGTCTTTAGATATGAGCCATACACTCGAAAACCTGAGAACTGCTGTTCTAACATCCCTTCCTGGCCAAATCAAAATGAATAATTAGGTTATTTGACTTGAAAAAGTCCCTGAAAGGTCATTGGAAAAAATTAAAAGGCCATTGAATTAAACTATCCATCCAAATTTAGGCTCTATCTGTAGAAAGATATTCTATCTACCCTCCAACCCATTGATGGAAGTCTCATTATCTCACAAGACAGTCTGATGTTTCTACCACACACTTCCCCTATTTCCAACAAATTATTCTAGGCTTCTTCAGGGTCAGTACCAGTGGCCTGCAGGTAATGAATTCCATCTTATTTCTGTGGGCAGAGCATCACAAGCTTCTGCTTGAATCCTTCCAGCAAGAAAATGGCTTACTACCTCTAGAGGCAGCATTTTCTTACACTTTTTTGTATTGATTAATATTCTGCTTTTTTATAGCTTCAAAAAGAGGCAATTAAGCAAAAAAGATAAGATTTTGGGTTATTAAGTCAGATAACTGCATTGAATTGCCAGCTGTGTCACTTTCTGGTTCTGTAACTTGGGATGAGTTACTTAATAGTCCACAGTGGCAATGTCTTAATCTATAAATAAGAGAGAATAAAAATAATACCCACCTCTCGTGACTGTGATGAGAATTAATTTAAATAATACAAATAATATCCTTATAGCACAGTGCTTGGCACATAGTAGTTATTTAATTAACTGTAGCTACTATTAATATTCTATACCTTGTTCTTACTTAGCTTGGTCTTAGAGAATCTTATAAAATAGATCATCAAGCTCATCCACATGTAAAGCCTTCTCTTATATTTAAAAACTGTTTCCATTGACGCCCATGCCTTCTGTTAGGGTAACTGATCTTAAATAACACTGCAAAATCACCACAAACCATTGCTGTCCCCTAAAAGTTAAAGATAACAATACTCACTCTTGACATGCTGGAGAAAGAAACTTGGCCTCTAAACAAGCCTGTAAGAGACCCATAAAGAGGTAACATGGTGTGGCAGTGAAGGGAATACTCAGCTGGGATTCCTGAGAAATAAATGGTACCTGCTCTGTGCCCTTGGGCAAGTCATTTGACAACTCCATTATCTTCAGTTGCAGAAGAGAGGAAATGAGACAAATGTCACAACATTGTTGTGGACATCAAGGAGATACATATGCAAAACTGCTAGGAGAGCAGTGCTCAGCACATGATATGCATTCGATTGGTATTGGTTGATTTTATTTCTAGACTCCCGACATTTTGACATGCCTTTAGAATTCTCAGTCTAGATAGCTGTTTATAGCCTTTCATCTCATGGTTGTGATGGCTTCTTTTACTAGTTTCCTTGCTTCTAATCTATCTCTGAAAGTCTAGTTCTAATCACGTACTCAGAATCCAGTAGCAGAATATAAAGAGTGTAATAATCATGAATCAGAATCTAAGGGAAGTGGTCAAAACAGTGTTAGAAAAAAGTGCATAGCTTTATTTGTCTTCATTGTTCAAAAAGAAGACAATTAACCAAGTTTTACTTTATTACATAAGGCAAGGCAAACAGTTTTTTCAAAAACCCACAGGAGAATAGGAAACTATAAATGTGACAAATAAACAACTAATTAGTTAAGTAATAAATAAAATGAAAAAAAGTGATTAGCATGACCAAAAATTACTTGTTGAAAAAGGCCAACAGACAGCAAATTAATTTAAAAACTAATAATATTATATATGAGGCAGAAAATAGAGCATCCAGGATAACAGGAAAAAATGTGTCAAGAAACACTTTGCACAGTTAAATGCTAATTATTTTAAATTCCATGTGAAATGAAGTATTTTCTCAAAAGCAAGGGAATTGTCACTTACTGAATACCAACCGTGTACCTTGTCACAGTACTGGATGTTTTATGTACATTTCCTCTTTTTGTTCATGTGATTACCCCCATGAGATAAATAACTGTCCTCCTCATACGGACAAGAACTGAAGCTTAGAGAGATGAAGCTATATGTCCAAGGTCACCGAGCTACTAAGAGATGCAACTGGAATTCAAATTCATATCTGCAAAGGCTACACTATTTATACTTTTCCACATTTTCATCCTAAAAA
>CM053515.1:18447512-18609824 GCA_028627145.1 Eidolon dupreanum | reverse complement strand
GAGCTGCCTGGAAGGGATTCATCAAGGTCTGCAGTTTACTATGCTGTTTAATTTCCTTCCTGCCGTTTATTTTGCATTCTGGCAAGCAGTGTGGACCTATAACAGCTGATCAATATTGGGGGGGTGACAGCGCTGGACTTCTGTAAGGCTAACAAAGGAAAGGTGTCGCTCTGCAGGCTGAAATGCAAGTGTCACAGCAGCTCCAGGAGGTTTAAAGGAAATAGCTGGAGCTCAGAGGATGCAGATGAGCTGGCAGTTGGGTTGAGTGCAGACCAGGGGATGTATGAAGGACATCAAAGCAGCCCAGGAGGATCAACCAGAAATTGAATTAAGGGAAATTGATAGAGACTGTGATTAAAGACACATGATGATCTCAGGTTGTTTAAAAAGAATGAAACAGAATAGCCAATGAACAATGTATACAAGCATCTAGAGAAAGTACGTCCCACAAATCTTAATTTAGTCAGCATTCTTATTTCCAGAAATTCCTTCTTTGAGCTAAATAGGGTTAATGGTAAGTGTTTGGTATAGAAGCTGGCCCCAAAATGTGAGCTTTTATTATTATTTGCTTGATATGGTTAGATTATAAGGTACATATTATAAATATGTGATAAAATGTGAGGCTGCATGGATAGGTGGCCAGAGATCAGATCACAAAAGGTCTTACAGATTATGTTAGGGTTTCAGAATTCCTCCAAAGAGTTGAGAATGAACTGAATGGCTTTAACCAGTGTATTAATCATCTATGTTAAGTGTGTCATATAACAAATAGGTACCACTTTTACCCAAATATGGAATGAGTGACATAAAGATGAAATACACTTAGTGAGTTTTTTCAGTTCTCTCCAGTGTGAGAAATGCATCTACCAAGAGCAATCTTTAGAATCTGCCTTTAATTAACAGCACATGTCCCAGAGGAGAAATGAATTTAGGTTCTATATGTTCTCCCCAAACAATGACACCACCTCTGAACTTTGTAGACTGGTGGCTGGCTGCTCTAAGACAGCACCAGCAGAAGACAAAGACAAAAAGACCTCATTGGACGAATGTCATCTCTACACACTTGAACCACAACCTAGATAGCAGACACCAGAAGTGAATCAAAGGGTGTATTAGTGCTGCTTCCTGCTCTCTCAAAACAACAGCTGATGGAGGCAAGACAGGGCAAGAAGTGGGTGGTGGGAGAGAAGGAAGCTGTGTTTGACTGACAGAAATAGCTTCTAGATAAGGTCTAACCCCAAATACTAAATGGTTAGTCCTGAAAAGATGGTGGAGGAAATATTTTCTAATCCTTGATATGAAAATGATCTCGGTGCTTTTGCCTCAGTTTCTCACATGGCATCTGGATGATAGCACAAAAATGAGGTGAGATCAAATGCCTGTGAGATGGTCTCCCTGGCAGTTGCTAATGTGCCCCAAAACCACAACGGGCACAGGAGGAAATTAACATTGATGGAACACCTGCTAACCTACTATTGGCTGGGTATTTTCCTTACACTGAACTTGGAAAATTGTCCTGTCTCTTCCCCACACTGCACCTCCCCCAACCATCTGTCATTATCTCTCTAAAGATTTTGAAAATAGCCAAAGGCCAGATTGTTACACTATGAGCATCTTTTGTTTTGCTGTTACTGTTGTTACTCCCAGCCTAGAATTCCATGGTGGCCTCCTACAATCCCTGTCAAGATGCATACCAACTGATATCTAACAAATTAAGCAACTCACCTTAAAAATGCACTGCTTAACTTTTGGGAGAGGAGATAAATCCAACTGGAAGAGCAGGAGATTGGACAGGGCTCCCTCACAGAAGGCACTAGAACAGCAGTCCCCAACCTTTTTGGCACCAGGGACCAGTGCTCCTATGAGAATCTAATGCCTGATGATCTGAGGTGGAGCTGAGCTGATAATGCTAGCACTGGAGAGCGGCTGCAAATACAGATGAAGCTTGCTCCCTCACCCACTGCTCACCTCCTGCTGTGCGGCCCAGTTCCTAACAGGCCACCAGTCCCGGCCTTGAGGTTGGGGACCCCTGCACTAGAACATCATGCTCTGTCTCTTTCACTCCCATGCAAGTTCCTGGAAGGCATCTCAGAGAAGTTAGCATCATGTTTAACTTATTAAAATCTCTGAGAAGGCTTCTCCCTCTGCATCTCTTTAGGGTGGGTATTTCTGGGGACCATGTGACCAACGAAGATTTTCTAATACTCCTCCATATAAAGTGGTCTCTGTTCTTTTAAGTCACTGAAGACGCCAAGTGGCCATGACCACTGGAGGAGCTGGTTTTGAGAACCTACTATACAATACAAATATTAGTAATTATTAAGGATTATTACTTAAGATGCAATGTCAATAATGCTGTATGATAGAAACTGATAATTGTCTACTTCTTACCCATCATAACTTCTTCCTCTATAATAAAAACCTGATCTTGTTGGCATCAATGTGCCCTGAAACAAAACTACTTTTTCCAGCCTGACCTTAAGATAGGGGTAGCCAGCTAAGTTATCCATAAGGCTTCCAAGAGGGGTGTTAATTTAGTTAGGAGGCTCTTTTGCCTTTTCCTCTTTCCTTTCTTCCTACCTGGAGTACAGACTTGATGTCTGGAGCTGCGGTGGCCATCTTGTACTTTGAAGATGAAAGTCACATGATAACGATGATGGAACAGATAGATAGAAGGCTAGGACATAGATCGTATCATAGAATCACTGTAACAACTATGGAAAGTCAGCCTCCAAACTGCCTGTATTTGAGAGAAAAATAAACTTCCATCTTATTAAATCATGTTATTTCAGGTTTCTGTTATTATCCCCCAAGGGCAATTCCTAACTGATTCATCTTCTGTGTGGGAAAATAAGAAAAACAGGACAAAAAAATCGATCAAAATATGAAAAAAAACCCATAAAATTTAACTTCTATCATTTTCAGGGCATGTTGCATTATCTGTGGGGAGGAAATTACTAGATACGAGCCACAGAATAACTGCGATGCCCAAGTTGGCTAGTGGAGGGGTATTTCTTGTAAGAGAAAGCTATAAAGATCCTGTAGATTTCACCTGTGGCTTTCAAACACTTTGCCCTTTATGGCGATTATAAGCCTGCATTATTTATCAACATTAAATTTGCCTAGTCTATAGGAGAAATGACTGATCCTTAGAAAGTGTTTCCCATGTGGGACCTGGGAGACTTCTGAATCTATTTAATGAAAAATGAAATGAGACAGCATAACAAATTCAAGTTCATTCAAGTCAACATCAATGCCAGTCTCTCCAGAAGAAGCAGGAAAAAGACCAGCAGAGAGGAAGGTAATAAAAAGCTCCCGGCTCTGCTTTCCTAATTACCCCTAATCTGATAAAAAGCTGGATATCTTACAAATGCTAATTAATTAAGCCCCCTACCAGTCAAGTGATAAATCCAGGAAGAGGCATCTCTGCTAAAAGTATGGACTTTGACAAAACAGCACGGACTGGAAATAGACATCTAAGTAAGCAGGCAGTGTTCAAAATCCTTAGCAGGATCAGCTAAGGCCATGAGAAGCACTATTAGGTCTGTAAGAATAAGGAGAGTACTGTATGGAGTTGAGAACTTCTAGAAATCAGCATGTGTGAAACCAGGGATGATCTCTTCTTCACACTACCCCCATCCACTTTTCAACTCCCACCTCACAGTGGAATAAACGTATTGCATCCTAATCTCAGAATTCTTCACCATCTGGAACTCTTCCAGTTCCCACCTTTGTCTTCCTTCAAACACCATTAACACACACACTAGACCAGAAATTATCATCTCGCAGTACTGTCCTTTTCTCATGCTTCCCAAATCGTGTTCTGCTAAATCATGTTGCAGAAGACATTTGAATCAGCCGTGATGCTCTTGGTTGTAAATACAAGAAAATTCAACACAAAGTAGCTTAAACTGTACAGGGAATTTATTGTTTCTGGTTTACTTAACTGAAGAGTTCAAAGGTATGTCAATTTCGGGCATTGATTTAAGATTAGGGCTCTTGTTCCATTTCTCTACTGTTCTCTTGGTGTTATTCTTATCTGTTTGCTCTTTTCTCTGACTGATTTCTATCACATAGTAACAAAATGCTATGGCAGTCCCTGGTGACACCACCATATATCACAGCATCCAAAGAAAGAGAGTGCCTCTTCTCCCAGATATAACACAAAAACCTTGAGCTTCATTCGTAACAGACAAAATGAGGTTAGGTACACACTCTTGAAAAATGTTCACTCTGATTCAAAAAATGGTATATAACTAAATTGTGCTGTGGTCATGACCCTAAAACCTCAGTGGCTTGCAAAGCAACAGAGTTTTATTTCTCATTCAACTTTCATGTTGGCCATGAGAGAACAGCTAAGTCTTCATCAATATTCTCTTCATTCTGGGAGAAAGATAGAAAGAGCAGCCAACTTCTAGGGCATATTAATCTCGTGGCAGAGGAAAAGAGTGAGGGCAGAACCACATGCTGGCCTTTAAAACTTCCACTTGGAAATGGCATATGAAACTTCCACCCACATTGTATAGAGCAAAGAAAGTCATTGTCTAAGCCTGTTGTTGGTAGTATGGGAAGTAAAATCCTTCTGAAGGAAAGTCCGGATGAGCTGAGCTGATATATTTTGAATATAATACAATCTAGTGCAAATGCTACATACTGATTGGGTTGTTCATCTCTGAACCAATTACCAGGTAAGGGAAATAGAATTCTACGTTTGGGTTTACAACAATCAAAGCCCACAGTCCACTCCTCTAAGTGGGAATGGGATCAATCACACTTGGACCCCATGGTCTAACTTCACCTACCAATAGATAGGTCAGATTAGATCCTCATTTTGCAGGTGAGAAAAGCTGAAACTCAAAGTGATTGTACCAGTTCAAGATTATAGAGCCAAAATTCAAAGCCAGGTCATCTAAGTTGATATTTAATCTTTCCATTGTACTGAAGACTTTGAATTTGGTATTATTGTATCTTAAAATGATCTTCTCCATTCATTCATTTGACTAACAAACTTAACTAAAATGGGTAGGAATTGTACTAGAAAATCATTATGCTTCCCAGACAGTCACCATCTATAAGATATTTCATAGGTTTCAAATCTGAAAAGTTCTATAATTTGCTGACAAAGTCATAAAAGAGCACTTTTCATGTGGGAAACATGCATCCTCAAACAATGCATTCAAAATATATATTGTATAACCTTCCAAGAGATCTGCTTGACAATATCTAGCAAAAACCTTAAAATATGCACATTGATTGACCCAGAAGTTTCACATGTAGAAACTTATGAAAATAACCATGGTTGTGTAGTAAATAAAAAATAAACTACAAGGATTTTCAGTGCAGCAAAATGTCTAACCTAAATATCCTAAATATTTCTGACCTAAGTGTCCTAAATATTTTTAAATACTCTAAACATTTAACCTAAATATTCAACAACATGGAATTCATGAAGTAAACGAGGGAAGACGCACTCAACAAAATACTATATAGCTATTAAAGAAGAATCTCATGCCTCAATATTTAATTACATAGGAAGATTTTTTCAAATTGTTGTAGCAAAAGCAAATTATCAAGTGGTATATGCAATATGTTTCCTTTTATATATATGGATTATAGAAGATTTGGGTTCTTTCTTTTTGTTTATGTTTATAGTCAAATTTTCTACATCAAATGTGTATGACTTTACACTAAGAAAGTAAACAACGAAATTTTCTTTTTTAATGAATCACCCTCCACAACTAAAGCCAAGAGAAGCCATGTGAAGCAGATGAGATTACCATCTGCAGAAGTAATAAGCTCTAAGAATGTGTTGCTGATTACACTAAGGTGTCTCTCATATATGATGGAGATTAAAATATATATCAAGCAATATAACCCATGACATATGATCTATGATAGACCAAGAAAATGGGCCTAGAAAAATTATGATCAAGAATGGTCAGTGTGATTCTAGTACTGCTCACTGGGAAGAGTTTAATTTTAATTACCCTCATCAGAGAATGAGGCAGAATTCTACCCAGACGGAAGATGACAATTCATCCAAATGTTCTGGTTTAGTGCTTAAAAACTTCATCTTTCTTTCATATTAATTCTATACTGACCTAGCTACCCTGTTTGAATTTCCTCTTTCATCGAGAAGCAGTGCTCTGTGTCAATGAAACATGTTACTTTTTCTGACTGGTTGAACTCTCATTAGTAAAATCCTGGTCTATACTGCCAGTTTGGGGGGAATTTAATCAATGCCTTTGTGTTTGCCAAGGTCACTTCAACTTAGGGTAAGTTAATCCCATCAAATGAAAGGCAGCCAACTGCCTTCTTTATTTTAAAGAATATTTCTGGTCCCCTCTCTACCTGCAAAATTCTTAATGCAATCAGATGTTTTAGCCAACGTTTCAAAATTTTATCCTTCGGTTCCTTAAAACATATGTGTAGGTGTTATCTTTCCTCTGTAATTTATCTAAAATGATTGATTTCACATTATAGAAAGAAAAATTAGAAGTGTACTCCCTCCATAACCTGACCATAATTCCACCTGCTATCACAGATTTATCCTAAATTTCCTTTTGCACAGCTACAGTTCCTGGGCACAGCTTGCATATCTACATCATTGCGCCGCTATTCAGACTCTTTCTTAAGTCTTGAATCCTTCTACACTATATGTCAAAATTCTTCCCAACTGCCAATTCCCAGATGGGAAAAAAAAATTCTTCTCTTCCCCAAATTCCTTAATTCTATTAAGTAAGATACTGTTACGTAAGAATGCAAGCTCTGTAAAGGCAGATACTTTATTTTTGTTCATTTCTGTATTCCATTACTTCCTGAAAAGTGGCTGTTATTAGGTAATGCAAATTGCACGAATTAGTATAATTGCCTTATTTCTAGTCTCTCCCTTCACCAGACTGAAGAAACAACATTCATCTGAATCTCACATGATAGTGCACAGCATGTATGTTTAATTTTTTACGTTAATAATTTTCAAACATATATCTAAGTAGAGATAATAGCTCCAACACAGGTTTTAATTTAACTAGGTTTTCCATACTCAACAATGAAAGTCTCGAGCAATTAAAAAATGCATTCACGCATGAACCAAGGATAGAGTGTTTTCAGGGTACAAAACCAAGTTTGTATTCTGAGTGTTATATTTCTCACTCGAAAGCCAAAACTTTTAATGGTTTCAAGTCCAGGTCCTAATTTAATTGATCAGTTCAATGAAACTTCCCCAAATGTCACTCGGAGAATGGAATTAGCAAGCAATATTCCTTGCTGAGGCATAAAACACCAGTATGATAAATACAATTTCTACTAGTTTTCAACATTTGT
Organism: Eidolon dupreanum; assembly: GCA_028627145.1. Taxonomy (NCBI): domain Eukaryota; kingdom Metazoa; phylum Chordata; class Mammalia; order Chiroptera; family Pteropodidae; genus Eidolon; species Eidolon dupreanum. The sequence continues at coordinate 18,602,501 of CM053515.1, read as the reverse complement.
TTCATAAATGCCACATCTTAAGGCTTTCCATTATTATAGCAGAACTTGCTGCATTTTTTTCCCAAGAAAAGTAAAAAAAAAAAAAAAAATGCGACAGAGATTGTGCTAGGTGCCAGCATATACTTATCAAGAATGTTTTTAAAAGAAAAGTGGAGTGAATGAAAAGTCTGTGTCTCCAGATATTGAGCTTCAAAGGAAATTCTGGCCAAGACCATTCCTGGTGTATCTTTGACATGTTCCTTTTCTACAATAGAGAGACTTATTTTTGAAATGATACTACACTTCTGGAGTTCATCAAGGGATAATAGAACATTTTAGTTGAAAATATCACAAACAATTTCAATTGGGATCAAGAAGGCAGGAAATGTAAGGCAAGAAGGGTCAACAAAGAAAGTATCCTAGGCTAGATAAGGAGTTGGTGCCCTGGAGGTGGGCAGCAGGCTTGTAGCTAACTGACCCTAGCCTCGGCAGGCTCAGATATCCAAGGTTACTGGGGCAGAGAATTGGGCATGGTAGCAAGAGTCTATGCACAGGGAATATTCTGCATTGTGTAAATGGCAGCACCCCGGATAGATCTATTAAGTTTGAAATAGGTCTCCAGTTAGATAAAACAAGCCAAAGGAGGGAGAAATCAGGCCGGTGGACAGATTGGAACTTACTGCCAGGCTCTAGATCTGGCAAGGACACAGTAATAAGCTCAGAAAATCAAAAAGGAAAAAGTTATGTTCCAGATTTTGTTAGAGATGGCTGGCAAAGGATAGAGATAACCAGAGAAAAGGACTGAGGGGCTTTAGGGCAGAAGGGTTGGGAACTCCTGGACAAAAATAGCCCATCCTTGGCATTCAAGATGGCGACACACATCCTCATTGTGTCCTTGTCATTTGAGGACACTTGAAGGTCCTGCATGTCCCTGGCAAATCATAGAGCTTCGATAACTGTATTTCATCAACTATAAATTGCACACAGCAAGAGATACTCCTGGCAGGTAGATGAGATCATGAAGCAGTGATTGAGACTGTGGACTCAGAAAGCCTGGGTTATAATTCAAGCCCTGCCACTTGCTATCCATGGGACCAGGGAGCCAGGTATTCAATCAGTTATTTACCACAATTTCTTTATCTAAGAAATAGGAATAAAAATTATTTAGCACATACATTCGTAAGGACTAAATAAGATAACTCCTGTAAGACATGTAGAACAATACTAGGCACATAATAAATGCTCAGTTAATGTTTCATGGACTAATAGTGGTAATGCAAGGAGTAAAAGGTAAGGCATATAAATATCTGGTGCAAAGTCTGGCACATAGTAGGCCCTCAGTATGTGGTAGCCTTTAGGACCAACTAGAAACTGTGCTTACTCCCAATTCCTGCCCCAGCTCTAACCCTCACTGTAACAGGAACTCCCTCCTCTTCATTGTTGGAAAGTGAATCTCACCACAAATAAATCCTGACCCAGAGAGATACTCCCAGAAACTTGATGAAGTCAGCCCAGGAGGTTTCTGAAAGCCAGTAATGGCAAATGAATCTCTTAATTACTGGTATTAATCAAATGCCTAATAAATCTCCTTGCTTCATTGCTTTCTCCCTACATCCACTCAGAGCCAACTCCTTTCCTTGGCACAGTTCTTGACACCTGCTATTCTTAGATTTGTTTGATCTGAGACATAATAAGGTACCTGTTTGTCATACAAGAAAAGTAGCATTTAACTAGTGAAAGGGAAAAGTGTTGGTCAGTATGAGCCAGAACAAAATTGTTAAGCCCCAGATTGGAGTTGGCATGGCTGGAAGAAGGCAGGAAGGAAAGAATGCAGAAGGCACGGAAGCAAGAGCTACCACAGGCTTCATGGTAGGTAAATGTTAGACCAGACCCTTGAGAATACAACTTATGACTCATCATTTCCTAGTGTACGAGCCATCAGGTGCTACACAAGGAACAAGTCCCCTACAGGAAGTTTTGAAATTCTATAGTGGAAATAATACTAACACCATTTTATAAGTACCCCTGAGCATGTCAGGCACTGTACCTGCATAACCTCGTTTCATCCTCACAGCAGAGCTGCAAGGGCCATTATTCAAATGCATAATTCACTCAAATGTTTCCTAAATAAAATGCTACAAAAAGCTATACACTGAGAAGTACCCCTCCTACCTTTGTCCCCATCTACCTAATTCCTACCCTCACCCTTTATAAGCAATCACTTTATTTGTCCTTGTTATATATATGTTTTATTTTTTAGTTTTTGCAGATGCAAAAAAAATTTTTAAATATATATTCACCCAAGGGAGGTAGTATTACCTGCTCTCATTACACACAGGAAACCAAAATTTAAAGAAGGTGATTCTTCCTCTGGGCTGACCTTCAGCTGATCAAGAACCCATCTACTCCTAGGGTCATTATTGGCTACAGGATCCAACCTGAAGGTCAAGCCTGGAAGTAACCCTAGAGTGTGAATTCAAGGTTGCTGGTTGAGTTAGCAGGTTGGGAGATTTGCAAAATGCCATGCTTTTATCTTACAGTCCTGACAAATCCACTTTAATCATCATTTACCATCTCTCGCTCTGGACCCCTCTGCTAGTTACCTCTCCCCATCTCTCAACTGTTTCACGAGTTCTCACTACAAAACTTTTTCAAAGAACATAGCCCCAAGGACATGACCCCTGTCTTAAGATAGCCTACTCCAGGAAGACGCAGGCCCTGTCCTAATTCTCCACAGTCCAGCGCATGGCAGCTGTGATGCCTGGTAACACTATTGAGATCTTGGGCATAATGCAAGGAAAAAAATACTTTAAACTGGATATTAGATAGCACAATTCCTAGGCCCTATAGGTCTGGGATTGGTTTCTCTCCCTCTATACACAGCTATAGTTCAAGGGCTGGCTCATCTCCTCCATTGAAGTTTTGTTTAATTTTCTCTTTTTCTCCTCAAGTCCAAAATCATACTCCCTAGAGATAAGAGAAAGAAAATCCATTCTCTCTCCTAATCCAAGAAGAAATCCAAACTCATTTCTTCCCCAAGATGAATCACAATAAGAATATATTCCTCCCACCATGCCAGGTCCAAACAAGGCAATTCTAATGGTAGAAAGTATAATTCTCCACATATGCTTATCTAGTCTTAAAGATGTAGGGGTGGAGGGGGGGCACTGAACACTTTCATCCATAATGAACTGAGACACACCATCTACAGCTCATGTTTACACCTCATCTTAGAAGAAAATTCAGTCTGCTGCCTATTGGAAGAAATCTGTCTTGTGATAACCCAACAACAATATTTAAGCCAACATGTTTCTCAAAGGAAAAAAATAGTAATTTCCTGGGATAGTCTAAATGAATCTATATGAAAAAAAAAAAAAGTCTCTGTAAGGACACAATCTTATTAAAGACACTACCAATTTGTGTTACTGACAAAACAAAGTTATAGCCTAATCTGCAATCTTTGGCAAGGTTGGAGTGATTTTGTGGGTTCAGAGCTCCCCAGAGTATGACAAGCAGGCATTTGTCTTACATGTATATGATTGCACACCTCATCAAGAGTGAGTCTAAGAATGTAGCTCAAGAAGAAAAACCAAGCCTCGAATTCTCTGGTGAAGCTTTATGCATGTCATAAGGAAGAATTTGATGAGCAACAAACTGAAATTCATGTTGGAAAATGCTGCTTTCAGCATCAAGACCCAGTCTAAGAAACAAATGGAGCCCTGTTGCCAGCAAAGGCCAGTTTCTATCATCTTTGTTGTGAAGAGACTTATCCTTGGGCCACAGAAGTCTCAATCCTCAGTAATGACTCCGAATGCCAGGGGAGCTGGGGCTGAAGAGACGACTGTGATTTATTTCTTTATGGCATTGGTTCTCTGGTGGCTACACTCCTCAAAACCAAATACTGAAGGCCCGGGAGCCCGGTAAGGCACAGGCTCCATTTCAGGTCTTGGAGCCTGTAATGTCCCAGACAATAACTCCAGACAAGTCATTTCACCTCTCTGTACACTAGCTGGGAAACAGTACAGTCAACTAAGGATTGAGGTTGTGGTTTAATAGTTTGTGATCATAGAGGACCAGGGAGGATTGACGGAAGTCAGCTCATAACTGGGGATGGATGCAGATGGCAAGAGAAAGAAACATGGGCTCCATCTTAGAAATGGGTAGCTCCTGCCTGTCAGATAATTCTAGCTCCATCCCACTTACAGTGTTTCCTTTTCACATTTTTTGCAAAAGTTGAAATGAACTCCAGTATAATTCATTTGACAACAATAACTATTTACCGTGTTATGGAACACCTTCAAGTTGTGGCCAAGGCCTGCCCTCTAGCGGTCTGAAAATTGAAATGCCTCTTATTATTAAATTGTTTTTGAACTTCATGATAATTTGTAATAGTTGGGTGATCTCTGCTTATCATGTTTTAGAATGTCAAGCTAAAAGTGACTTTAAAATTCATCTAGTCTGTCACTTTTCATAATTCAATCCTTTCAAGACTGTACCTGACTCTTGCTTTTACACCCAGCTGCCACATGAAGAAAGCAGAATAAAACGAGATCACAGAAACTTCTCACATCTGATGAAATGATTATATTTTTAAGGCCAACATTTAATCAGCAGCAACCAGCCAGGAAAGGGATACTACTGGAACCATAGTCTTTTAGGCTTGGCAGCCATGAAAAGAAAGAGACTCTGATGCGACTGAGTGAAACTTCTAAGGTCACCCCACCTCCCCAAAGCAGAGTTAGTCAATAAAATACTGAGAATTCAAAATGATATCATCTAATTGAAGAATGAATAGAAAGCTACAGTCAGCTCTCAAACAATACCATGAAGAAGGGGGGACAAAATGGTCCCAGATAAAGTGGGAAGGGTGTTCAAGTGGACTCATCTACATCATTTCAGAGAAACTAATAACAAAGCTGCTCCTTCTTAAACATGAGCAAAATGAAAAGAAGTACAGAAATCATGTGACTCTACCACAATAAAAACAAGTAATATGTCAGGCAAGAAAGAGACAAAATGAACAGACAAAAAGGCCACAAGGAGAAAATAAAACTCAAAAGAAAAATGCTGAATATCTGTTAAAAGGATGCGAGAGTAGAGAAGACTTCATGAAGAATATGAATTCAATAAAACAAGACCTCAAAGAAAAATTATAAAACAATTGACTAAGATGAAAGAAGAGATTATAGGGCTAAGGAAAAAATTGAGAAGCAAAACAAAGTTGTTAGAACTAATAAATCATAAATGGCAAAGGAGAGAAAAATGGGGCTAAAGTGGCATGGGGAGATGGCTGGGATAATCATAGAAAATGCAGAATGAAAGACAACACAATTAAGGATGAAAAATACAGAGACAAACGATTATTTAACATAAGGACAACTGGAATTCTTAGAGTATAAAGAAAAACAAAAAAGAATTCAAAGATATGACCCAGGAAGAATTTCCTGAAAGGAAGCACTGTATTCACAGATAAAAAGGGAGGGCAAAACTTAGGTCAATAAAAATTGATACAGAATAATCAAAATTGAGTTATTTCCTAGTTAAACTTGGTTAACCAGAGTTGAATAATAATAAAGAACTCATGCATGAAAAAAACTATGGAAAGAAAACTAGCGTGAGACATTGCTATGATCTGAATGCTTGTGTCCACCACCCGAAATTTGTATGTTGAAATCCTAACCCCCAAGGTGATGGTGTTAGGAGGTGGGGCCTTTGGGAGGTGACTAGGTCATGAGGGTGGTGATTTCATGAAATGGGATTAGTGCTTTATAAAAGAGACTCTACAGAGATCTCTCACCCCTTCAACTCGTGAGGTTATGCAAAAAGATAGCCATCTAGGAAGTGGGCTCTCACTAAACACCAAATCTGCTGGGGCCATGATCTTAGACCTCCCAGCCTCCAGAACTATGAAAAATAAATATATGTTGTTATAAGTCACCAGTTTACAGTATTTTTGCTATAGCAGCCCAAACAAACTAAGATAAATACCAGATTTATTTAATTTCACAGTTAAGGCTAATCATATATGGCCGTAAAGGTAGCATAGAGGAATATACATATCATATAAGTCCTAACAAATGAAATTAATATAAGCAAAATCTGGAGAAGTAAGATGGGAGAAAGAGTAAACATAGTTAAGTCTCTGAGCTTTTTTAGTAGGGTCAGCAAAGCATATAGCCTTTAATCAAATTCAGCCCAGTATCAGCTTTTGTAAAGATTTATTGGAACACAGCCACAGTCAGTACATTTACATGTTGTCTCTGGCTGTTTTCTTGCTACAATGGCAGAGAATAGTTGTGACCAAGATCTTTTGGCTCATAAAGGCTAAAATATTTATTACCTGGCCCTTTACAGAAAACATTTGCTGACTCATTATGTAACACTGAAATATCATCTACATATCTAAATTATATAAATACATACATATAACTAAAATGAAATATGTGGCTTAATAGTTAGTGTCTTTTAAATTGTTTTAGCAATTTTTTTAACTGTAGAGGAGTCTTCATTGAGAACCTTTTTATCCAACCTACATATGTATATACATGGACATGTCTAAAATAATGTTTATTAAATGTTAATACTTGTTATTTCTCAGTGATAAGATCTAGAACAATTTGTTGCTTTTTATGTTTGTGTAGTGCCTTGATTTTTATAATGAGGATGTGTAATTTTTTTTAAAACAATAAAGTGATTAATTATACTTCAATAGAGCCAGTTTATTCCATTTCCAACCCAGCTTCGTTGAAGAGATTAAACCTATTTGTTGGGAAATTCTTATACCCACTTTCTCTTCGCCTCAAAACGTTGACATGTGTATTTTGGAAATGTGATCGGAGAATTTCTGTATATTCCATAATCAAGAGCTGGGAGATTCCTTTCCTCAACTTCCTAGACCTGCCTTAAGAGGAGGGTTAAAGAGTACTTGAACAGCAGGGGGTGCCCTCCTCCATGTTTATGGGAACGTAATGCAACATCTTAGCTCCCTGCCTGTACCTGCCCAACCCTACCGCTTAAAAGCAGTCACTGAACACCACTCAGACTCAGTTTCCCCACTTGCTGTTTCTCTGCGGAGCTCTTTCCTCTCTCCAGCTATTTCGCATTAAGGAATCTTTTTCAATGTTTAAACCACGTTAACTGCCACCTCCTGAGAGAGGCCCTCGCTGACCCTATCAAAAACTGACACACTAGGCTGTGCCCTCCGAGTTCTCTCGGATCTTGCTTCGACACATCTGGACGAAACAGACCCAGGGACGCCCCTTCCAGCCTCCAACCACCCCCAACTCCCTTTCCAGTGGCAATCTCCAGAACCGCGTCTCAACCGTGCTCAACCTCCGAGAACCACTAACACGGTTCGTTGAGCTTAACTCCCTATTGCCCAGAAACCGTGAGCTCCCAGGTTCGTCAGAATTATTCCACCAAGGTGGAGGCCGCCATCAACCTCCTAGTCAACCTGCATCTGCGGGCCTCCTACACCTACCTCTCTCTGGGCTTCTCTTTCAACTGCAGTGATCCAGAAGGTGTGGGCTATTGCTTCGGAGAGTTGACCAAGGAGAAGCCCGAGCACGCCAAGCCTCTCTTGAAGATGCAAAACCAGCGTGGCAGCCGCACCCTCTTCCAGGACCTGCAGAAGGCTTCCCAAGATGAGCACAGTAAAACTTGTGGTTCCATGGAAGCCTCCGTGATCACAGAGAAGGACCTCATCCTAGATGAGGAGGTGAAATTTATCAAGAAGATAGGCTACCAACTGACTAACCTCCGCAAGCTGGTTGGCCCCCGGGCTGGGCTGGGCGAGAATCCCTTACAAAAGCTCACCCTCCAGCACAACTAGGAGCCTTTGGAGCCCAGAGGCCTTTGAGTGGCCCCTCTGCGTTCCTCTCCCCGCCCCCCGCCCGCCCCGCTGCTGTTGGGCTTCTGCCTGAGCCTCTCGCTGCAACCACTAGGCAGCCTGCTAACCACCTGGAGCCCTCTCCCATGCTGTTGACAAAACTGAAACATTAAAGCTTTTTTCAGACAGAAAAAAACCTCACCTACTTTATTTTCTATCACAGTACAGTGTGTCTGGTCTTACTTGCAGTTACCACAGTCTGTAATTGTTTTATTTGTTTAATTGCTTTTTGCCTGTCTCTCCTATTAGAGCCTAATTTCCACCAGAGTCAGGACCTGCCCGTCTTCTTGTTATATCTTTAGCATCTAGCAAAATGCTTGGCACTTAGTAAGTACCCAATAAGTATTTGTTGGATTAATGAATGAATGGATTTGAAAAATTTGTGTACTGGCTGCTGCTTCAAGGCTATTATAAAAAGAAAAAATGGGAAAGCCTTTGTTCCAGGCTGAATTATGTCCCTTCAAAATTCATATGTTGAAGTTTCAACCCCCAGTACTTCAGAAAGTGACTATATTTGGAGATAGAGCCTTTGAAGAAGCAATTAAGTGAATATGAGCCCGTTAAGATGGGCTCTAATCCATCTGATTTATGTCCTTATAAGAAGAAGAAATTTGAACAAGGACACCAGGGATGCACACACAGAGGAGAGACCACGTGAGGTCTTCTTACAGAAGGTAGCTCTGCAGGCCAAGGAGAGCAGCTTCAGAAGAAACCCAAACTGCCAACACCTTGTTCTTGGACTTCCAGCCTGCAGAACTATGATAAAATAAAGTTCCGATATTCTATCCACTCAGCCTGTGGTATTTTGTCATGAAAGTCTTGGCAAACTAATACAGTCCTTTGTGGATTAGACAGTACTAAGTGTAAGTAACAACTTAATATTGGAAAGAAAAATGGTTGGACACTAATGGGGGATCACAATGGCAAGTGTGTTCAAACTACTCAGTTGAAGCGACAGAATTGAGGAGCGAATTTCTGAAGACAGAAAGGCAGGGATGAGTTCACAATTGTGGGGTTCAGTGCAAAATGAAAATGTGGGGCCCCTTGTTTAAAATGCAGGAAAATGCCACTAAAAGTACTAAAATATAAAGCTTTCTCATTCTTCTTTCAAGTTGAGAGTTCTCTCTCACACCTTAAGATATTTTATATTTGCTTTTAGATGTTGATCTAAGAAAAATTTAAGATTAGCATGAATTTTACCATTCATCTTTATATTGTGCAATGTTACTGTTCAAGGCAAATATAAGAATAGTTAGCTTGATAGCAGAATCGCTGAATTTGCACAATTTTTATTTTGTAGTTCACACGTGTATATGTATTTCCTTCTTCCCAGAACAGTGGTAATGCTGCAAAAAAACTAACTCAACTGTTTTTATTTTACTTCTTGATATATGTTCATTCTAATAACACTATCTACCTTCACATTCCTGGTGAGTAAAGAAGGACTCAGAGGAAAAGGAAGGAGGGCAAAAGGGTTGCCCTATCTTTCCCTTTTCCCCATGTCATAATTTTCAGCCTAAGTATTGGCTAATACCCAGAAGTAATGTGAATAAGAAAGAATATGATTGGGATCCTTGGTCATTTGTGTTTCTTAGAACACCATTGACTTCTTTCTGTGTTCAGAGCAAATTCTGATTTGAACAGAAGCGTGGCCTCTCAGTGGTAGGTGTGACACACTTGCCTTGTACTCACTTTGAGTCTCACTGAACTTCCGTGCATCATGGGTGCAGTTGAATTCTGTGCTTATGGGGCATTCTTGAATGCTACATGCAAATGAGCCACAAGGATATGTGAGTATATCACAAGTATTTCCTCTGTTCACATGCATGCTCCATTGTCCCACCAACAAAATATAAGTTCAAAGATAAAATCATTGAGTTTCAAGAAGACCACAGGAGAGCAGAGACCCTGAGTGTGGGCCCTTGTGCAATCAAACAGATCTCAAGCCCTTGAAGCCAGCCCTAAAAAAAAGAGAAGCCATCAATCAAGAGCAAAGAAGTCAATTGGGACCACACTGACTGCAAGCAAATTCCTAAAAGAATAAGCATGCTGTAGAGATCCCTAAAAGCTTCCTAAAAAGAAGTGCAAAGTTCACTGTCCAGCCCTTAAGAGAGGAGACAGGAATTAACAATCTTTTGCTACTAATTGTCACTATTGGTGTGTAGTATCCCAGGTCCAGTGGGCTTTGCAAGTGAGACTGAAAACCTATAAAACACAAAAACCATTTCTCTAGGGAAACTGTATTCCTGAATTCTTAAAGACCAACTTGCAAATCTTTGGGAACCCGCCCTATTTCTAATGTAAAACTACTTGTGCTTGTGAGTCTGGGGAGAATATTCAGTTCTTTAACAAGGCAGAGCCCAGTCGATGCCTTGCCCAGACCATGAAGAGGTGGATGGAGGCAGCCAGGTGCAATGGAATCCCTGGGCTGGAAGCCTGGAGACCCGGCTTGGGTGATCAACTCTGATAGTATGTGTGTGACAATCAACTCACTCAGACTCTTATTTCTCTCTTCTGCAAAACAAGAAAGTTGGACTCAGTGATTCCCAAAGGGCTTGTACTGAGCTAAAAATAACCAGAACCAGTAAAACTTTGTGTGACAGAGAAGGCAGAAAGAAAAGAGTGACAGAGTCACATGGAATAACTTGACAGTGCAAAAGAATGCTTTTAGAAACAATGTGGGTTCGTCCTAACCGGCTCTTCACAGGTCTTAAAAGTTCCCTGGCTTCTTACGTCTGCCTTCTTCCAGTCCACGGGAATGTGGGCTGCACCCCGGTCACCTGCAGCTTTTCCAGCCAGCTTGTTTCCTGCCCTCCCACCTGGGGCTGTGTCTTCCCTCCAGGGCAGTGCCTTTCCCCTCACTACTCTCTAATCCAATTCGTGACACTGGGCCAGAGGAAGATCCTGAAGGACTTGTGACCGCTCTAACATTTTCATCACTCTTTTTTTTTTCTAACTCATTCTTGACCTCTGACTACCCTAAGTTTCTAGGAACGTGGCTGGAAACAAAGCAGTCGAGTGGCAACAAGGTTTGGAAGAAAATAAGGTGGGGCGATTTCGTAAGATCTGGCTTTGATGCTAACAAGCTGGGTAATTTTAAACAGGTACCTCCTTTCTGTGGTTATTGTTTTTCTTTTCCTTTCCATCATCTCTTCTCAGATGACATGCTGTTTTGTTGTTGTTGTTGTTGTTGTTGTTGTTGTTTTTACCTGTTTTTCACTTGTGAACACATGCTTCTTTTATTATAAAATCCTAATATTTAGGTGGAACTGACCCGTACCCCAGCTCTATGAGCAGAGGCTCTCACTGTCCCCATCCACTGGGCATCTCTCATCTCCCTGGCCACAGTGAAGGATCAGGGCTAAGAACCAGACCTGATTAGAGCCAATGAGAAAACTTGAGACCCGTAAAAGGGCTTCTGGGGGAGAACGAAGCCAAAACCACCCCTAGATCTGAGCCCAAAAAAACCCTTTGTTTATTTAAGCTAGTGTAAACTGAGGTTTTGGTCACTCGTAAGAATAATAAGCCTATCTGCTACACTTCACTTCTTTGGACCTCAATTTCTCCTACTGTAAAATGGCTGTTTTGTGGAAAGGAATTAGCATGGGCCAGCATAATGAGATTATTGTTTCAGGAGTGATCGTAAATCCTGGGTGGTAGCAAAGACAATTTTTCAAAATGTCAAGGACTGCTTTCTTTACCCAGTAAGCATCAGATCTCACAGTACTGTGTACATGTTACATGGCAGCCTTTAATATATATAGTTATAATCGTTCACATATAATTCTGTATATTTAGCCAAGGTCTCTCTTTTGAGTCTCAGATACCATATTCAACTGAATGCTGGATACCTTCACCTAGCCTGGCAGGTTCCAAACTGAACTCCAAGCTGACTCTCTCCTGTGTTCCCAATCAAAATTAATGGCTCCACCATTCCCTCATTTCCTGAGTCTGATTCTATAAGTTGTTTGTTCCTCTCTCTCATCCTTCATAATCCATTCCATCTGTAAGCCTCGTGAAGTCTGCCTTCAAAATAACTCTAGTATTTTCACCCTTCTCTCCAACTCTCCTGCTACAGCTATATCACAGCCCACCAATATCTCGCCCATCACTGAAAAATATTTCTAATTGGTCTGAAGGTGGCTCTTCTGGGTTCTGGTTTCAGCCACTTCCCCTCATCCCTTTGGACCCAGAAGTAGTAACAGCTTTGCTGCTATCACCCCTGGGTGACCACATGATCCTTTGTCATTGTTCTTTGTAAATGAACAATCTATACATTGTTCTAACAAGAAGATCCCATCTGTTTCCCACCGGGACCCCAGCCCTTACACATCTTCCCACGGAGCATTTCACTCCCCACAAGACTGGGCCCTATGATTCTCTCTTCTTTCTGCTCTTCCAACCCTAGACTTCTGATCATGCAGCCTGGAGGAAGCTGAATGGCTTATGGTGGCAAGTCCAGTTTTGACTTTTAGGAAACCTTGGGAATCTGTGGGGAGAGAAGTCTTCCAAACCCAGCTGTTGCTGGTTCTCTTTAGAATGTAGGAGTCGGTCCCCTTTGGCCATTGTTTGGGGACCTACATGTCAAAGCTGGAGCAGTAGGAAAAATATGACCATCCCCTTACAGATGGCTTTTTGGTGTGGGACTTAAGCCTCCAAACACACAGAGGCTTTGTCACCATAGATCTTTCTAATACTAGTTGATATTTTCCATTTATCAGGTCTCTTACTGAAGTTTTGCCTTGAATGTTTATGTGTGGGCGTGCTTATGGTTGTTCTTACAAGTGAGGGAAACAGAGCAAACACACCCCATCTGACTTGGTAGGTAGTGATTTTTTTTTCTGCATCTGAGAATTTCATATTTGTGTGTAGCACGCCACAGTTTAACAAGGGCTTTCATTCCCCACTGGCTGGCATATGGCTGAGTAATCAATAACTGTTTCGTAAATTATTAAGTGAGAGACATTTTCCCCTCTTCAGAATAACCCTGTGGAGGGAGATTACCATTCTCACTCTACAGAAAAAGAGACCAAGACCCAGGGTGGTGGAATAAGTTTCTTGAGACCACACATCTGGCAACAATAGCAGCTCAAACCTAAATTTTGTGCGGAGCCTGGCTCCCTGTCAGAAGGGCACAGGGCTCCTGGATGAGGTCGGAGGTCAGGTCACAGGTCACGTGTCTTCCCCAGCAGGCACTACCAGGGCGGGGCTGCGAGCTGCCAGAGGGAGTGAGTGGGTGGGTAGGCAGAAGTTCAGGCTGCTAACCAGCTGGGAATTGAGCAAAAGGAAAAAGAATAAGACCTTTCTGTGCCAGGACTCCAGGGAAATGTTTGTTGACTTTTTGCTTCGTATCGACTACTTCCAACTAGGCTTTGAAGCTAACATTTTGATACAAGGGCTCCCTGGGGCGGCTGGGGAGCTCACGGCCTTGTTGCTCTGTTTCTCCAGGCAACCGCAAACCCGCGGCAGGCCCAGGATGAGGTACGCATTACGCAGAAAGTGGAGGGAACTACGGAGAATTCACAGAGCGCTCCGGGAAAAGTGGAGACAGAACAACAAGAATTAAAGGGCAAAACAAAGGCCGCTGGAGGGGGCGGGGCATCGGCCAGCAGCTCCGGGCTTTTGGCATGCCAAGGATGCCTCTCCCGGATCCTTTGGATCCTTCACCACCAAATTGTCCTTGGTAACATTGACGAGGGAGGGGTCCGAGGGGGAACCACTAGCGGCCCTAGCTCTCAGCCACATCCCTTAGTGGACTTTGTGGCGGAGTGAACTGAAAACGTGGATGTGAGCATTCGCTCCCCTGCTCACCGTCACCCGCAGAGTGAAGTCTGTGCTTCTTCACAGAGCTCCCAGGGCTCCTGAATTTGTCTCCATCTCCAGCAATTTTCTTGAATTTGGGCATTTATGCAGGTTTCTCTCTCCTTGGCTAACTCATGTTTATGCTGAGGCTTGACCTCCAATGTCACTTTCTCTGGGGATATCTCCCTCACCTCATTTCGACCCCAGTACTAGGTCCAGTGTTCCCTCATATGTCCCCACGGTGCCCTGGACCTTTTATAATGGCCGCCCTGCCAGCTCCACTGGGGGTATGTGTGTCACATCCTAGGCTCTATTTGCCACACAATGCCGGGGGTCCTGGCACTTAGGAAGTGCTCATTAAGTGTCTGTTGAATAAACAAGAGGGGTAAACAGACAACATCTCAACCAGAACCTTCCAGCTCACCAAGCAAGAAGGGAAAGGGACATAACCAAGTGGGAGAATTAGAGCAAAGAATTTTTCCTTAAGGACTAAAATCCAGAGAACTAAATGGCCCATAATTTAGGGGTCGTCAAGGAGTGTATTATGCCCTTGATAATTGCGCAGTTATAATCACGTCTTAATGGAAAGAGAAGCCTTCTTGGGAGTATTGGGGGGATTTGGAGATGTCTTTCCTTAGAAATAAAAGTGGAGAATCAAAATCCACCAAATGTCTGGATACATCCAAAAAGAGATCACACTCAATTGAATAAGAGGACAAGGCAGCCAGTGTGGGCTGACAGAGTAGCCTCGACTAGAAGAAGAAGCTGCTTCTTAGCTCCAGCCAACTGTCAAAAGACAAGAATGCAGGATACTGGTGCCCGATTTTCCCAGAGAAGCCAGAGTCTGAGTGTGTGTGTGTGTGTGTGTGTGTGTGTGTGTGTGTGTGTGTGTGTGTTAATCTCCCCAACTTGTTTCTATATTTTATAGTTACTGATTAGGCCAGAAAAGCAACTTGTACGAGACCCAGAAATGCCAGTGTTCAACCTTTGCACCAAGAAACCTGGCCCCACGTGGGTCTGTTTATCTAAGCCTACCGACACAGAAGCTCCAAACAACGTAATTCATCCAGAGAAAGAGATCTACACATGAATGACTAAATGAGGACAGAGACGTGTCTGGATCGATTATTGGCATAGAGTAGGCAGTCAATAAATAGCTGTCCAGTGACAGAAAGAATAAATTAAGAAGGTACGTCTGTAGTTCAAGATTTCTACCACTAGATGGGGACGTTCATTTTTCTCAGCAGAGCGAAGCATTGTTTTGTTGGTGATTTCTGAGTGGGAGGATTTACCCTAGAATCCAACAATTCTCTAGAAAAATAACATCTTGTATTAAGACAGTTTTATGAGCATGTCTACAAGTCATGCATACTTAGCTTGAACATCCCACAAATACCAATAACTGTTTTCTCATTGTCTTTGCTGTGCCTCCTCACTTCCCACGCCAGTCAGCTCTGGGTACAAATAAAGTTGTGAGAAGCAGATGGTTTCCCTTGGAGTCAGTAACATCATGGTTAGAAACAGAGGATGATGGCTATATGGTAGAGGAGGGAGAGATTGGCTATTCAAGAAGCTCACAGTCTTTTGGGGTGCATAGACCTTTAATCTAGTTACAATACAATGTATTTGACACTACAATGCTGAAGTATAGATGATGCTTTGTGGACCCAGAGGAGAGAGAGTGACTATCCAGTGTTGGTTGAGGAGGGTGCAGGAAGTCCTAAGAGGAACAGCTCATGGGCTGCATGGACCCTGAAGGAATTTACCAAGGTACTAAGCCAGGAAGAAGATACACTTATTCATCAAACAGCCACTGAGCATCTATCTATGTGTGCTCAGCACTCTGCTGGCTATTAGGGATGCAGCGGTCAACAGGACACAGCGCTCTGTCCTTAAGGGGCTCCCAGTGCAGTGGGAGAGACATTTAAGAATCAGGAAAGGAAATGGATTTTTTATTTTAAATTAGTTTGTGGGAAGAATTAGGAAGAAAAGTGGTCAGATGCTGTGGTAGGACATAGGAAATAAGAGCCATATTATTATATTATCAGAGTGGTCCAGAGAAGGCTTTCTGAGGAGGTGGCATTGCAGCTGCAAAGGAAGGATGAGAAGCACCTGTCATACAATGAAGTTGGGGGAGAAAAGAGGCGAGGCAAGAGCAGGGGCCACCAGAAGGATGTTCCTAGCAGAGGGAATAACAAATGCTCTCCAGGAGAAACACCTAACCATTGTGAAAGGTGGGGAAATCTCCCAGGACAGCAGAGGAAGAGTAAAAAGTTCCTGTTATATTAGGATGTACAGTGGGAAAGGGGAAAAGAAATCCATAGGAGCCAAGGCCACAGAGATGGACAGCGTCCCATTTGCGGAGGGTCCCAGACCTTATCTTAAAACTCAGTCCTTCCCAAACAAGTGTCATACCTGTGGCAATCTTGCCGTTTCTGCCATATCCTCATTCTATCAGAACTATTATTTCTTTATTTTTCTTTCAATAAACTTAATTTTTACTCAAAATATTTTAAAGGAAAACAATATTATTTCTGTTACTATTAAAAAAAAAAATCCAGCATTATTTGCCATTAAGAGTAGGCAATCAGGAAAATAAATACGAGACTGATAACATTTTTAAATGCCTCAACTGGTTCACTTGCTCTACTTTAGGATGTGGGGAGGGAAGACATTGATTTTAATTAAAGAATTGAGGAGATGAGATCGCATTTCAGAAATCAGTGCTGGAAACACCATTCCACTTATATCTTCTACCAAAAAAAAAAAGAGGGGGGGACGATAATCCTGGCAGCCATATAAAGGGATATTCCTGGATGAAGACTTCTCCCCTCCAGGGGCTTTCCCGTGGAGAGTTCCATGAAGCCAACTTTAAAAGCCCTGATGAATAGCGGGCTACTGTGTAAGAATTCAGAGAGCGTCTCACTGAGGACAACCTGCTCACCCAAATTCCCATGTTTAGTGTCATTTCCTCCAGCTTGAGGAGAATTGCTTGGCTACTTGGCAGATGGTAAATAAAGAGATTTAAACAAAGCTCCTGAAAAGAAGGAACTAGCTCTTAATTCTTGACTGGGGAAAGTCACGGTACAAAATTTAATAGGCTCTTTTGTTCTTCTCACAAACTCGTATCTGGCAGCTTAGAGAAAGAAGTCCACTTAAGCATCCATCTCCTGAAGCTGTTTAGCCTTTTATTTTTGCCATTGGACAAATATTTAGGAAGCACTTATAAAATGTCAGATAATGTGTAGAAATCAAAAGTGCTTAGTGGAGTTACAGATTCAAATACCTAACAGGTGCCAGGAGAGAAATATTAATGAAAGAAACAGCCCAGTGTAAGACAATAGGGAGTGGTGGGGATTGTGGAGAACTGGAGACTACAACCCCCATTTGAAAGGGGAAGCTGCCACTCAGCTCCAGTCAGTAGTAGGAATGCAGGACTGTGGGGCCTGTGTCGACAGGACTTCAGATATTTCAACCAAAAAAGCATTGCACGATGATCATTATAGTTAGGGCGGAAAGCAGGAGATGGAAGGAATACCTCCCGAATTTTAAAAGCTGGCAAGTCAATCCAAAAAGTTTCAAATACTCTGAGGGCCAAGTAAAACACATCTACAAATGGGATGCAATCCAAGCACCAGTGGGTGACCTCTGGGTGTGGCGGAGTCTCAGCCTTCTGGGGGTTTGTGTGTGAGGAGATAAGACATGCTTATAAATAACTCTAATAGAGAACATGGTGATAAGTGCTGTGCAAGTGAGACACAGTGTTAGAGGAATTCAGAGGAGGGGAAATGATGGAGTAGTAAAGCCTGAAGCGGAGTGATCCTGGAGGGGCCTGGGGTGGCGGGGAAGGCGGTTCTCACAAAGCTCTTTCTGGCTGCGTGTCAAGGAGCCCACAGAACTCAATGAGGAGGAAAGAGAGGTGTCCAGTGAGCCCAGTGGTGAGGGAAGTAACTAGTCGGGTCATCAGCATAGGCCAGGGAGCATTTTCAAGATGCACAGGTCTATCTCTTACTCCAGACATCCTAAAGAGGAATTTCTTGGCTTGAGAATTATGCACCCAAACTGAAAAAGGTCTCTTCGGTTAATTCTCATTAAGACCCTTCCTTAACAACCTCTGCTCTAAGCAGTTTCTTCCCCCCAGTACCCCTCCTCCAAAAAAAAAACCAGTGACTAAAATAACAAATATGACTCCTTTGCCCTTCCTATTCCTCAAATTCAAACAAGCAAGGATTCGCAAATTGTCAGCGTTTCACCCTGGGGTGTGTAGTCTGTGCCTGCACGTGGGACCCCGGCTTCAGCCCTTGGGAAGGTGCCACCTCGCCCAGAGGGGAAGTCCCCTTCTTGTTCTTGGTCCACCTGGAGCAGACGCCACTCGGCGGTCCTCACAAAGGCATTCTGCACCAGAGTGGCCTGCAGGCTGCCTAGGGACCACTGTGTTTCTAAGCCATCTTTCTCTAAACATTATCTCATAACAAATTCCATAACACTTACATCGACACAGGTTATCAGAACACGCAGCCCAAACTCAATGTTGAATTTGCTTGGAATTGAGAACGAGATGTGTATTCAACACGGCGGTATAAATCCAGGAAGGTCACCTACATTTTTCCAACTTATGCTTCAAAGTCCCATCAGAATATTTTCATTCAAGCCTCAGTTTTCAGCTTCTTTCAGGCATATCTGGGCTCAGTTTTCACATCAAAGGAACCCAGCGAGTAGGCCTTGTTGTTCCACTATTGTTGTTGCCCCGTGGGAGGTTTTTCTGGGCTCCAAATCCCCTGCCCCTCTCAACATCGACCATCCCTCCTGAGGGGTTGCTTATCTAAACACCGATCTATCCTAACAACTCTTGCTTCAAACTGTGCACTGTCCCAGAGGAGACACTCCAAAGAATGTGGTGTTCTTTGGTTGTTTGAATCACACACACTTTAAAATCAGTGGAAGCTTTCACAGGCAGTAGTTGTCGGCTTTCTTAGGGTACCCCTCCCCTTTTGAGCCACGACCATTCTCTTCCATTCCAGATTCCAGGAAAAAATAAAAGTGGTACATGCCTTCTAAGCTGTGAAGTGAAAGAGACTTCGGATAATGGGAAAGCCGTCATATCATTAAAACGAATGATTCTATAAAGCCCTAGCAGCTGCCATTAAAATAGAAATATTTGCGAATTACATGTGCTGCCCAAAATAAAATAAGGGGAATACCCTTGACTCCTGCAAGAGGAACTGACCCCAGGAAATGTGAAGTTGCAGTCAGGAGGGTGGAGACTGCCCATTCAGCTTGATTGTGCCCTTGTGTACTTGACAAGGGGATAGCAAGCCCTTTCCACATGATTACTTCATATTTATGTATTTTATACAGTTTAGAAACATTTTTACACCCACAGCCTCATTTCATTTCTCAGCAATCTTGAATGGTGGGCAGAGCAGAATTATTTTAATCATTTTACAAAAAAACTGGGGCACAGAGAAAGGATGAAAGGATGTGCAGTGGATAAGTTATGTGGCTGACAAATGTCCCTTTACCGTCTTCCCAGTTCTCCTCTGGGGACCACCCCCCACCCGTTCTCAGTCCCTGTGCTTCGGGAGGATCTGACAGGACCATTCATCACACTCAGGATGGGGCATGTGAATCAGAGCATGAGACTCTCTTTAGGTCCCACAAACTACCTAAAGGATGGGCCTATAGACTTGGCTAGAGTTAATGAGAGGAAAGAAGACTTCTACTGTTTGCTGGAGATATTCGTTTGCTTTTCTTCCTACCATCCCGTGGTATCTAGAAGCAAAGTACACATAGAGGAGAGGAGAGAGACTTGGTCTTGGTGAAATGACCGAATTTCCTATCTTGGAGCAATTAACCCTCTTTTTTTTCTTTTTTTTTTTTTTTTTTCCACTTAAAACTAACTTGTGCTGGGTTTTGTTTTGATACTTGGAACTGAATAGGATTCAAAACGCTTATGGTGTTCACTTTCCCAGAACGCCATCACTTCTCTCTGCATGTGGGCAACATAGCGCTCTCACCTCCTGCTGGCACCATGGTTCTACATTCATGTGCGTCGTCAACTGGCAACTTCCCTCCAAATGTCAGGGAGGGAAGTAAGAGGGAGGAAGTGTAGCCAAATCTTCTTTATGCAGCCTAAAACCTTGTGGCTACTGACCAGCCAGTGGATTGCATGCCCTTGGCTCAAGTGCACCCACCCTTCCTGACCCAACCCATGGTGGCCAGAGGGTAGGAGTGGGGAAAGATTGATATGTGATAAAGCACAGGACATGGTCAATTAAGCTGCAGAACCTTTGAAAGGGCAGTTCCCTGAGAAAAAGGGTGTAGGCACAGTAAACAAATCTACAGCGCTAATGCTTCCCAATGGTGTCTAAGAGAGCCATAAATTCTTGGACATCTTATAATAATGCTATAATTTTGCATTTGAATTTTAGGATCACTCAAACATTTTTAATAATTAAAGTCACCTGCTTTATTACCTTATGGGATTTCAGTGCCTGTATTTCTTGAGTTTATAAATAAATCGGCCCTAAGTAATACCACTTAGTTGTTAAGGCTGATAAAAAAAAAAAGTTGCAGTCTTAATGAGTCAGTGGTGTGTTCACATCAAGTGAAAGCCAAATGACATCATAGAACTTCATGGAACAGGAGTTTTGCAACAGTGCAAGTAGGAAATCTGTGATGGGCAAGCTGAGTCTCAAGGGACTGTATACCAGGCAAAGCCTAGAGAGCCTTGTCAGGGAAGATGTGAAGAGAGAACTCTCTTCAGCCAAACAGGCTCATCCATCATAATTAACTTTGTCCATTTAAATCATAGTTGTTCTATAATTTTATTTGCATTTGATTTATAACTTTTTGTTGTTCTAGCTGTATACAAGCTACAAAATGAGCCATTTATTTCTATTTTTCTATTTGTGTATGTATAGATAACATTATAATAATAATAAAAAAAAAATGTCAACACTGAGAGCGATGAGAAATTTCTGTTTTCCTTTCAAGGGGTCAGTCAGCATCTCAAGCTTGAAAATGATCATGGTAGGGTGTCTCTCAGGACTACCTGTCTGTTCCTGGCTCCTTCCTTGTAGTTTTGGCCACATAATACTCTTCTAATGATTCTCCCTGTCTCTGGTCTCTCCACCTTGTAATCCACCCACCGCAGAGCTATGTTCCTTACATAATTTCTTCATGTCGGTTTTAGACTCAGATACTTCCAATAGCTCCCACTTATCAAATGTAAGTCTAAACATCTCTCCCTAACATTCAAGTCCTTAACCTGGCCCATCGTACCTGCTTTGCTTTCCTCACCTACAGACATGCTATAAATAACTGAAGAATGAGGATCTCCCAATCAGTTCCTCTTTCTACTATATCTGGCTAATAAAGTGAGTTCCTCAATTAGGCATCATTTTTTTTAGCTAAGAAAAAATAAATATCGTGAGTAGTCACAGTCAGAATTCAACAGAGTTGCTAAATATATTGGTCATTCAGTCCACTTCTCACTTTTGATGGAAAAACTGTATCCTCAGTGGAAACTCATCAATTAAGAGGCCTTTGTGCACCAAAAAAGGTCTTCAAGTATTAATATTTAAATGGCATTTCAGAAAAACTTGTAATACTTTAGTCCTCAAAAGAATCCCCCACCTTTCATTTTCAAATTCTCAGACCCTAAAGCCTTTGAACTTGATTGGAGACTTTCCCTACACCTGGAATCTCTTTGAATTCAAAATTGATCATGTGATCAAAGTATTTATTACTAGTTTTTCAACATCCATGTCTCACAGTAAAACCAAGTAACCCAGTAAATCCTGGGCAACCTTCTTAGGCAACATTGTACACAGCCAAGTGTCCGTTTACAGAAAAGAAACTCATTTTCTTGACAAGTGGATTTGTGTAATTTTAACATAAAGAATTATTTAATCAACCGACTTTTGGCCCATGTCTTTCTGCACATTTCAAGGAGTTACCAAAAAAAAAAATCACAAACCCAAAATGTTGAAAATTTTTTGGTGGAATGTCAACAAATAAAAAATAGTGTTATTTTTCACAATAAGTTACAAGGAGACCCCCAGAAACTGAAGGAGCTATTATGCAGAGAGCATGCATTTATTCACTGACTCACACCTACTCATTCAGATAAATTATAACCCAAAATAAATATGGTCTTTGACTTTACAGAGCTTAAATTCTGGTGAGGTTTGGGCCTGCCACTTTACTTTCTATTTGTTTTCTATTTGTCCATTAGTTTTTGTTTTTCTGATTTTCCTTTCCTGCTTTTCTTAGAGATAACTTAATCACTTTTTTGAATTCCATTCTAATTTATCTATGGACTTTTTAAACTATATTTCTTTGTGCTATTATTATTCAAGTGGTAGCTCTAGGGGATTGCAAAATACATTTTTAACAATACAGTCTTCTTAGTGTTAATATTGTGCCACTTTATGTTAAATGAAAGAAATTTGCAACTATATAAGCTCATTTACCCCCAACGCTAACCTTCTATGCTATAGTTGTGGGGTTTATAATATTTATATATTATATATTTATATAACATAAATTTATGTATAATATATACTATAATTTACATAATTATGTATAATTATATAAGTCATTTATATAAATTTATATATGATTTATATATAATACATATATTATAAACCCCATGATTCAAAGTTACAATATTTGCTTTAAATAGTCATATGTATTTTAAGAATGTTAAGAGGAAAAATGTTTTAAAAAATATTTACCTACATGTTTTATCATTTCAGGAATTCTTCTTTTCTTAATGAAGAGCCTAGTTTCAATCTGGTGTGATTTTTCTTCAGCCTGGAGAACTTGTTTTGGTTTTCCTTGTGGCGTAGGAAATGTTGGTGGCTTCTGTTGGGGATGACAATGAATAAAGCTACTATAAATGAAAAAATAATGCATTCTCCAATTTTCTTTTATCTTAAAATATCTTTATTTCACTTTAATTCTTGAAGGATGAGTGTTTTCACTGATGTAGAATTCCAAGTTGACAAGTTTAATTTGTTCTCTCTCTCTCTCTCTCTCACACACACACACACACACACACACACACACACATTCAAGATGGAGTCTACTGTCTCCTGGAATCCATCATTACTAATGAGAAGTCAGAGATGATTTGTAGTGTTGTTCCCTGATGGAATGTGCCATTTTTATCAGCCTGATTTCAAGGTTTTATTTTTTGTCTTCAGCAGTTTGAGTATGATGTACCCAAGATATGGTTTTATTTGTATTCTAATAACTTGAGATTACCACTCTCCTTGAATCTGTAAATTTATTAGTAAATTTGTTTCTCCGAAGCTTTTTTTCTTTCCAAATTCCATAGCATGGCACATGATTCTCATGGCATGTGACTCTTTCCTCTCATTTTTTCAGCAAATGTTTTTGTGCACCTCCTGTTTGTTGGAGAAAAGGGAAGAAATGGAAAGATCTTTTCCTCTCATTGCCAACAGTGTAAGGAGGGAGACAGAAACCACTCTCAGTGTGGTCTTCCTCTACTTCCTCCTCTGCCTTCATTCCCTCCCTAAATGTCTCCAGCACTCAGAATGTTTTGCCATTCTTAACCCCATTATTCTGTTTCTTGATACCTCTAGGCCATTGTACATGCAGTTTGCTCGTCTTTTCTTTCTTCCTCCCTTTGCTGTTAAGAAGACCTAAACCAGATACCACTTTTTCTAACTCCCGCACTTTAGGACAATTATTTTTTTCTTACCTGTTCATACAAATCTCTATTTAGAATCTACTTCTTGGGGAACAGATATTTTTACATCGGTCCTTATAACTTTACATTGACTATCTGTTTCCTCTCTTCTCTTTTACAGTAAACTATAAAATCTTTGGGGACAGGGAGCTGGTCTAAGTTATCTTTTGTTCTGTCATCTAGCACATTGCCCAGCCTCCAGTCAACAATCAATTGTTTATTGACTCTTTTACATTCTTCTCATTTTACAAATGGGGAAATAAAAGTCCAGAGAGGGGAAATGACAAGTCTTGCAAAATGCCTTGGACTTGTTTTAAGATCACTGTTTCTAAGGAGGGAGAGCGTCAACATTTCTTTGAGCAACACACTGGTAGGTTTTATGGAAGTGGCAGGACTTGAGATGAGCTGACAAGTCTGAGTCAGATTTGGAATTGTATATATACAAGTGGAAGCTGGTAGAAGTTGGGTTAGAGGTGTGAAATTTGAACAGTAGCATAGTGGCTTCCACAAGCTGAATCTATGAACACAGATCACTAGCTGGAATCAGAGGGGCTGTAACGGAAAGAGAACTAACCTGCAAGGAAAAAACCCTGAGTTCTGTTTACAAGTGTACACCTCACTGTGTGGTCCTGGACATGTCCTGTCTTCTTTCTGGGCACCAACTTCTAATAATAAATGACACCAACAATAATAAAAACAACCACTTGTAGTTATTAAACCAGGTACAATTCTAAAACCTTTATGTTTTACAGATGGGCATACCTCCTTTCAAAGAGTTGAAATAATTTGGCCAAGTTTACGTACCTATTAAGTGGTGGAACTAAGATTTTTGTCTCAGAATATTCTACTAGATAATCTCAAGTCCATCTTAATAAGAAAGACTTCAAAAAAGTTTCTGCAGAAACAAATCTTGCTCAATCTCAGGCTTATCACAAGAATCCCTCTCTTGTAAGGTGTCGTATATGCCTGGCTCTCTCCCAGCTAGAAAAAAATTCACCTGGAAAGCAGGAAAATTATCTTTGGTTTACAACATTAACACATGAATCATTTTAAATTCTAGTTATCCCCTGGATTATCTGTAAGGGAAATCATTATTTTCAAAAATAGCTTCAGCACACAGAATGCTTATCTGTGTTGTCCTTTATTTCATTGTTATTTTTCATCTTTAAATATTATTTAATCATCTCAGCAATTTAGCAAAGCACTTTCACATACATTCTTTTACTCAGTCAATGAAACTGCCTGTTTTCCAGAGGAGGACACAGAGACCATCACAGATTTTGCTAAAATCACACAGGCAATAAGAAATGACAGTGTTTGAGTTCCAAATACCCTTCTCTGCTATCTCCCCACCTCTGGAACCTGGGATAGCCACAAATACAGGTCCGTTTGTCTAGCTCAGAGTTGGAAGCTTCCTAGAGGATGATCAGGCCCATCATCCCTCTCTCCTCTTCACTGGTTCCACCTTCTCATTTTTGAGACACCCCTATCAGGTGGTGGCTCAGCCTCCCAAAGTGTTCTCTTTTATCTCTGAGCAACTTTGAAGGTTATTAACCTTCTTCTATTTAATAAAATCTGCCTCCTGACATTACAACCCATTGGTCCTTGGTCAGTCTTTTGCTGTTACCCTCTAAAACCCTTCAGAGAACTGATTGGAGTTCTCATCACCCTTGATTCTTTTCATTTTCTCTGGGAACTTGTCTGGGTCTCAGTTGCCTCATCTGTAAAATGGGTAGATGTACTGGTTTTGTCAGACCTCCATTAAGCTTTCCTCCTATGACCTTATGATATTTTAAATGTCCATGTAATTGTACCCCCAAACAGAAAAGCGTGCTCACTGCCAAGAACTCTAAAAGGAAAGTGTTTCCTAACATTTTGCCCATTGTGTCTTTTCCTTCCTTCCATTTTGTTTGTGTTTTTTTGGAGATGAAGTAGATAGTCCAGAGAAGGTGGGGAGGTGCCTGCCTCATTGTTGATGCTGCCGTATACTCGAACTGGGAAGGCATTTGAAATGGTTAGGGATGCTGAAAGCCCAAAGCAGCCCCACCCTTTCCCACCTTGGCTTCTAACTTCATGTCCAAATTACAGGGAGGTTTCCAGATAAAAATCCTGATTGACTGGCATTCACCCAGGGTCCCACACAGTCTCCTCTCTGGCACCTTCTCGTAGATTCCTCACACAATTAAATGTGTCTGTGACTTCTACCCTACATCTCCTCTGATGAAGGAATAAAGCCTTTCTGTAATATTGCTGACAATATAGAAAGGACCAAATGTTTAGGAAATCTGATTAGAGCTATATACTGAATAGTATGTGAAGCAATAATAACAATAAAAGTAATAACAAATTAGCATTTATTGAAAAACAAATATGCTCTAGACACCAGGCTAAGAACTGTATCTGCTGTATGCTATTTAATTCTCACAATAACCCTATACGGTAGGTAATATTTTCAGCACATTCTATAGATGATGAAACTAAACTTTAAAAGGATATATATGTCACCTGCCCAGTGTCATACAACTGTCAAATGGTGAAGCCAGGACTCTGGCGTCTGAACACTTCACACCTTACAAACAGCCTTATTGTTTTAACGGTGTTTTAAAGTTTTTGCCTCTATGTACCACTTCTTCCATGAAGCCTTTCAGGTTGCCCCAAACTCATTCAGAAACCTCCACTGTGTTTCATTGTATCTGTGCAAACTTTTATGCTAATCCTTAGCACACTATTTAAATTTTTTTATTTGTTGTTCTTTCACTCTAGACAGTAAAACTACTTGAAGTAAAGAGCTGTGTGTCTTTGTGTTTGTATTCTTTGCTCCTAGCACATCTCTCTTCTCACAGTTAGGATTTTAAGGTACTCTATTCTAGTTCATTGTCAATAGCTCTTATTTTATGGCCAAAATAGAAAGTTACTGGATGAAGGAATGACAAACCTCACCCAGCCCTCTCTAGGCATCTAGGAGATTCTTCCCAGAAAGAATGGCAGCTCTTTACCTTAAAGAGAGGGAATAGTCCAACTGAGAGGTAGCCTCCCTGAGGTTAAGGAGTATTGCAGTGCTTCAGAATTTTTACAGAAAATTTTTTGGAGTACTGATAGCTTGATGTCCATGGATTATGGACTCTAAACCATGTGTTCTTAGAATGCTTAGAGGAACATAAGGGTCTCTGTAGCTGAACTTGGGCTCAGTGCAGAAAAGGGAATGAAGACCACCTCTGAGCCCATCTGGGGGACCAGTGACGGCCAGCAGCATGGAGCAGCCACAGCAGGAGTAACAATGATGGGTGTGTGCCTTTCAGTCAGACCCAGCTTCCCCCATTTTTCATGCCCTTTAAGCTTCAAAGAGTCTTACATAGCCCTAAGGAAGGCTTTCTCTCAAGCATGACAGATTTTATTTACTATCAACCTTCATGTTTGGGGGCAGACACTTTTATCACACCAGAATCGTGGAGCAAACTCAGACCTGTTCCAATTACACGTGTATATCAGGGTACGTGCCTAAAAGGTTTCTAGGAGAACATGCAAGAAACTGCTGAAGGCAGTTGCCCCAAGACAGCGAGAATGAGGTTCTAGGGAGTGGGGGAGGTGCGTTTTTAATTGGAAATGTTCTTATGCTGCCTGAATATTATATCAAGCGCATGCATCATTCGTATGATAATGTTAACAGTTAAGCTAATTTATGTAATAAATGTAATAAAATGTATTTTTTAAATACTTGGCTCAAATTCTAAATGACTGAGATTTAATTGCTTCTATGCAAAGACCCAGCAGGAGCCTAAGCCACGATTTCTTTAGGATTCAAGGGGAGGAATTATGAGGCAGGTCTGCCTGAAGTTTATTTACATGGGACACTAAAAAGTCTCCTGAGAAATGGTCCAGAGAAGGATGGAGAGTGTGAGTCAGTGTTAATAAAAGAAACAACTAATGTTTCATCCAGGCAAAGTGCTAACTCTTTACATCTCATTTAAACAGACCGATGAAGAACATATCATTATTTTCCCTGTAAAAACTGAGGGCTGAGAGGTAAAATAACTACCAAGTGGCAAAGCTGAGATTTAATTCCAATGAACCTGAACCCATAGGTAAGTCCTATCTAAACTGGGGAGAGTGAACAGCATTGAGTCCTGGCCTCAGTTTCCTTTGTGTTAGTAGGGGAGACAGGAAGTTAACAGAGGGTGCTTCTTGCTCAAAGGTGCTACTTGCTATGCTATTGAAGAACTTGGGGGTCCCCTCTTCCTGCTGATCAGCTTAGGAGGAGGTAAAGGCCTGTGTTGAGAGCAGATATAAAAATTATACTCAAGAAATGAAAAGAGCATAAATGGATATTTATTTTTCTAATAGAATTCTATTTTCTTTCCAAGTCTTCCTCTCTTCCAAAAAAAGTTGCAGAAATTTATTAAAGTTTGTTTTAAAACTTAGGACTTTTTTCCCTCCAAAGTAAAAGCTGAAGCAATAGATAATTCAAATGCCATATCGGGACAGTTTTGCCTCACTCAGGGTTCTCCACGCCCCTTCCTCCTGCAATGGCATCTGGGGCCAGGGGAAAGCAAAGATGGCATCAGTGGGTTGAGGGGTGAGGAATGTCAAAGCCCTGAGCTGGAATCCAGAACCTCACTGGCCCCTGACGCTGAGCACCCTCCACTGGTGTCAACTGGATGGGATTTCCCAATCCTGGCTCAAGGGCATGGCACCAGTATCCACTATTGACATCCAATGACTGTGGACTCTGATCATGAGATGTCTGCAGCCCAGGGCCTTCTCAGACCACCTGTAATCTCTCTGGTCTGTCACCCAGTTGAATCTTTTACACTTGCATCTGTGGGGCTCCAGAACTCTCACCAAACAGAGGTGACTAGAGTCCCACACTCTTGCCCTCATCCTCCTCCCCACCCCCACATCTTGCCCCTAGTACCTCCCTTAGGCATGCTTTTCTACTCCTCTCCTGCTATGTTCACAGAGGTGCCATGCACCTTGCCAGATGAGAAGCTTACAACCTTCCCCAGAACTTCCTGGGACCTACCCACTGCTCTGGGAATCTCCCAAACCTTTGGAGTGTTTCCACATGCCTCCCACCCCTACCCCAGGCTCATATGTACCACTCCTCTATCCGTATTGGCAAGAGTTGCTCTTGTTTCATATCTCCATCCTTTTTAATCTAAGGTCAATATATAATCTACACTATGTTGTTCCTGGCTTGGCTCTTTATGTGTAAAGCTCAGATTCGAGAAATATTTTTTTCCCCTTTCAACAAGATTTTTGTTTTTTTCCTAAATCAACAGTGCTTTCCTGTCAGATTATGTATTGTTCAATCATGGGCTATAAAACTCTAGGAACTATTAGAGGTTTCTTGAAATAAAAATAACTGGCTTATTTTTAAAAATATTTTCACAAAACATTCAGAATTATCCAAGTAGTTTTTCTCAGAGATCGGCATTATTCAAATCATCTTCTAGACTTTCTATATTGGATAAATTAAGGGAAAAGGCAGAGGGAGGCAAATTAATATTTATAGAGTGTCAATAGTACCTAGGTCCTATGCTAGGTGTTTTATATTCTTCACTTTCTTTAATCTTCGTAATATACCCTTTGTGTAGGTATCATTTCCATTTCACAGAGGAGAAAAACAAGTCTCAGAAAAAAATTATATAACTTCCCCAGGTGATCTGGCTAGGACTGATGAAGCCAAGATTCTCACCCCATGAAGCCAATCCCAAAACACATTTACTTTTTCATTTTCTATGGTAAACAAATTATCTGCCATTGAATGTTAGTCTAATGACGTAGTTAAGTTTCATGTTCTGTATGAGTTATTTATAGCATATAATGCCCCTTGCAATGACCAATGGACACGATATAGTTATGACTGTTTTTCTAAGTTTGGGAGTAAGCACAATACACTAACCTTAAATGTTAGTAATGGTTGATAGCTGTACCTTTGCTTTTCAGACCTACTGTTGGTCCTACTGGTTTGATGCAGAATCCTTGGTTACCAACAAAGAACCAATGATAACATTATTGGGAAAATTAACACCCACTGTTTGGTGATCTGCTTTGCAACACGGTTTCCAGGTGAGCATTTCAATGAAGAAAGGACATTGTCCATATGTGTAAACATGGGTTTCCTAAGTGGCCGCAACTCAAAAGAAAGGCTGCGAGTCCCACTGAGAACAGATCTCTTCACTGAGCATAAGGGAGCTTCTGGGTGGCAAGCAGAAAGGGTCACAACTGGCATCCGGGCAACTGGGCCGTGAGAAATCCCAGGGGTGAGGGCTGTGTAAGTAAATATAACTTGCTCACAGTGAACATCCTCTCAAGCCCTGCATGGAAACCTGTGACGCAGATACCCCGACAAAGGCAAGGGCATCAGCAAAGTGTTCCCTAGATTCAGTACCTGAAACTTCCCAGACCATAAGTGCAATAGCCACTCCATAATTAATGCTACACAACTCAACTATTTCCAAAAAAGAATTTGGGTAGCCTACGATAACATAGGGAAAGAGCTGGAATTATACACAACATGTTCTTCGTGTATGAGCATAATCCAAAATTTAAATTGACTCATATTCCATAAAATGTACTTCATATATATATTTATATATATAATTATTTATTTATATTTATTTATATTTATTTATATATTTATTATACATATAAATAGAGAGAGAGAGATAGAGAGAGAGAGAGAGAAATATGTGTGTGTTTGTGATGGGAGTTAGCATAGTTTAGAAGAGAAAAGAACACTGACTAGAATTCAGATTTAAATTATAATCTTGGCTTTTCTAAGACCACACTACAAGTCATTGAACATCTCTGGGCCTCAGTTTCTTTAGCTTTAAATAAAAAATGTTAAGACTTCCTTTAGTATTGGCTGATACATATTAAACATGATAGGTTGCATGCCTTTACAATAAGATACATATTCATTTCACCTGGAAAATAAAGTTACATTGGCCTTTTATGTGTTTCCAGCACACCTTCATAGCATTTATTGCAAATGAAATAAAATAATACCTTTTTATTAGTTAACCATATTTTATTTGTTAATATCTGTTTCTTTGAATGCAGTATGAGGTACAAGGAGACAGGAGTTGTGCCCGTGTCATTCCTCCTTGTCTGCACCTGGCTCAGTGCTGACTCATGCTTTGTTTTTTTTTTAATGAATTAATAGATAATAAAAGAAAATAATAATCTGTGAGAAATTTTCAGTGATATGGGTGAGCCTTTATAAAACTAGAAATGAGTCAAATTGAATCCAAAAGAAATAGAGATGTAAAGTGACTAATAAACCAAGGGAAAAATTAGGAAAAATTTAAAAACTATTATTTGTTACCACAAAAAGATGATTATTATTACAGGTAATTTTTCTTTCAAATTTGCACCAAAAAGTGCCATGTTTTTAAATAACAAGAAAATGGCTATAAGTAATTCATTTTATTTTAGGATTATTCTAAATTGAGTGAGAGCAAATAGGATTCAGCCATGTGGTAAGAGAATTATTCTCTGACTAAATACAGTTTATCCTACCATTGCAAAACTGAAAAATTCAACGAAAACTACTAATGTGGTAAACAAAAATAAAAAACCATTAAAAAGACTTTCGATAAATCCTCTATTAACCTTTGACAGAGATCAGACTCACATTGGTAATAAAAGGGAAAACAAATTCAGTTTTCTGTCTTCCAGAAATTAAGTGTGGCATTTTAGATTTAAAAAGCAAAAGGGGTTGTTATTTAACATGCAAAAAACATTTGAGAAAAAATAATGAATGTTCAAATCACTCATCAAGCAAATAACTTTGGAATGATGTCTGTGAGTCAGACACTCTAGGTGAGTGGATCAGGTAAAGATGAGTAAGACACCAACACTGAATTCAATAATCATAATCATCATCACAGTCATTATTATAAGAGCAGACTTTTTTTTTTTGAGCAATCCATATGTGTTAAAGCTGAAAACCTTACATCGCAATAGTGACTGGTAGCTCCTCAGTTGTAGTGGAAAAGACAATTGGGTGGTTGAGCTGGAGAGGCAGGGCATTGGATCACGAGTAAGGGGATCAAGGGAACTGAGAGAGAAGCTTTTATTCAAGAAAAGGAGCTTGGAAGTTGGGGATTGTAGAAGTAGAGCGGTTTCAGATGAGGACAGGTACCAAATGGTACATGGCAATGCCACATGTAACGACAAAATGGAAACCACCCAAATGACCGAATTCAAGTAAGATTAAATCCACCATGGCACATTAAACCAAGGGAATATTATGTAGCCATTAAAGAAAGAATGGCAAAGGTCATAAATATGCCATAAATAAAATAATGTTAAGTGGGAAAAATAAAACAATAGATTGCATAAACCCAAGGATTAGAGCTGAATAAAATCTCCAATTATACATCGATAGTAATAGGATGAAACCACAGACAAGAGTTAATAGCTTCAGAAAGAGTCTTTTTTGATTACCTCAGAGTGTTATATAAGCATGCACCTTTTTTAAAAAAGAAGAATATCTTTGGCCACTCCCAAATGATCTCCGCTGAATTGGAAGAGACCTGTCATGACTCTAGAGATTGCAAAGGAAACTCGTTTCTCTTTCTTTACTCTTGGGTCCACAATTCATTGTTCTTTATGGAAGCCCAAGGAGGTATTCATAAATAAGACAGGTTTAATAAACTCCTTCTTTTCACCAAATAAGTCCCAGTTCAGAAATGCCAGCAAATGTCCAAAACATTAAAGAACAATGAATAAAAGTATGGCTTTACTTTAACCTGGAATATTCATAGTGTTCAATGAGTTTTATAGCTGGAAAATTAGTCTAGAGATCTAGTCTAGTGGATTTTAGATTCTGTTCCACAGAGATGGTTTAGAGAGCACCTTTAGGAGAAAAGGATGACAGGTGGGCAAACAGTTCCTTTGTCTCTACTCCCACCCTTCCCTTTGGTGCTCTGGTGTTCCAAACACACAAGCAATTCAGCCAGAGCACTTTTGCTAAGATCTGCTTTTTGTGCGGAGGTTTCCAAACTTGGCAGCATATGGGAATCAAAAGGGAAGATTTTAAAGCACACAGAGTCCTGGGGTAAACGCTGCACTCCAGCCCAACTGAATCAGAATTTCTAATAATGGAGCCCAACAGTCGGTATCATTTTAAAGCTCTTCATTTAATTCTGATGCAATCCAAATACAGAAAACCTCTGTACAGAGTACTAGAAAGAGAGAGACATATGGCCATTGCTGGAATGCTTCCAGTTATGGAGGCTTCTTCTGCACAGAAAGCATTTTTAGTTGCTAGAGGAGAATCAACTTTCCATGGAGCTAAGCACACTCTCTTGTTGTCCTCTCAAGCTATACAGAACCAGTGAGCTCCCTCCTTCCCGAGACAGGTGAAGTGACAAAAGTTGGTTGACTGCCCCCTCAGAGTAGTGCTGTCATTCTTTCTTCTGCTAACCCATTCTATCCACCACAATAAGATTCAAGATCAGTCGATCACAATCTCTCAGCTTCTGGTGAGAGTTGGAGACCCAAGCCAATCCAGTCAGAGTATTCTTCCAAGACGTTTAAAAACTAAAGCCAGAATTGAGCATCTTTTCTCTCTGAAGGCATAGGGTTCGAAAAACTGGTGGTCATGTCTTAGGCCTCATTGTAGTGGGTGCTGTGATGGGCCACCAGATCAGGATTGATGCACTAGTATTTACTCCCCCAGTTCCCTGCTGAGGGCTCACAGCCGAGTCTTTGCTGTGGGTATAGGGAGAGGCCTCGCCCATGGTCATGGCCCTCCCCGGGGGGGCAGCCGGCCCACAGCCAGTGACAAAGAGGTGTAAAGACCTGGCTCTGGTGCCTCAATTCGGGACAACCCTGAAGGGCTCTCCCAGCTCCTGAAGGGATGGGCCAAGGTCTTTGCTGTGAGACACTGCCGCTCGACTTCTTCCTCCACCCAAGCCTGCTTCCTTTACTTCTGCACAGCCGTTGTTCTGAAGAACACTCCAAGTAAATCTCTATCTGAGGGTCTGTTTTCCCAGGGAACCCAACCTATGTCACTGTGGAGGAATTCCATCCAGAAGGAGGAAATGGGACTCAGCAGTAACAACCGAGATGAGAGACACTCAGAGGGAACCTTAATGTCCCCTGTGGTTTCCCAGTTCTCTTCTTCTCCCTCAGCTCCCAACTGTGCATAACCACACGTGGTTCCACACATCTCTCCATCCTGATAAAAGCGATGCTCAGACCTGGGTATAGTTGTCCAAATGTGGGCCGGCTAGGCTAGAGTATGAGGAAATTTTGTACTCATCATACTTTTATTAATTTAGCTGGAGATTAGCTCAGCTTTTTAGCAGCCCAAAAATTCAGTCAGTTTATTGGAGTTTGTGTTTAACAAAGATTCCTGCATCACTTTCTGTCAAGCCAGCTCCCCCTCTCTGCATCCAAACATCGTTTAGGCTTCTCAAAAGGCTGCCTCAACTTTATGACTGGCAATATTTCTTACCTTTTTTAGACACATGCCCCAAACACAAGCCAAGAGCTGGAAGGGGCTGGGAGAAAGGGAGGTGGAGAAGTTTTTTCAATTTATAGTATGAAAATAGTAAGTATTTGGAACATACTTTTTTCCCAAACAGCACACATTGTTCACCCATCCTATGTTCAGCCTCCTGGGAACTGTAGAGGACATCTCTTTTCAATGAGTTAGAGTTCCTCTAGCTTTTATTTGGAACTTTTAACCAGATCACTGTGTGTTATTTAAATGACAGAAAGCCCAGAGACATTCATTTTACCAGCAATGTGGCTAAGCATGACAATTAGATGCCCTGGTAATTAAGTCCCACTGAAGAAACTGAAGTGGTGGCAGCTTTGGGGTAAGTTTATTTTCTTTAATTTCTAACTATAAAAAGTCTGGAGCTAGGTGGGACTTTAGAGATCGTCTATTGCCTAAACAGACACGCCACTCCCCTAACACTCTTGCCCCAAGACCCCATTAGCAGACATTGCTAATCAAATCCAGAACTCTGCATGTAGGCCCCCAGTGCTGTCACTTTCCCAGGTCTTCTACCCCAGGGTCCAAAGGATGCCCCATAATTCTCAGCATACTACATCAGACAGCTACTACTGATTAATCAGTTCTGGCAAGTCAAATGAACTTAATTTCTTTTTTTTCTTTTTCTTTTTTTTTTTTTGCATATCCCAATCATGTTGCTTTCTTAAAATAATGAAATCTTTGACCCAAATTTACATTATGATTAGTAGCTGAGCTTAACCTCCTGATTCCCAATTGAGTGCTCGCTCCATCAGCCCCTTTCTGAAAATTCCCTGATACTTTCAACCTTTATAGGCCTGCAAACTGGTCAGGCATACAGAATTCGGGGTTCAAATTCAACATTGCCAAATGGCTTCGTAGCTATTTGGCATGATGCTTATAAAGGAGAGGTGGTCGAGCTATGGCTCAATATCCATAAGGCCTCACACACTTCAATAATAATAAAATGCTAAGACAAATAGAAACATGTCCTGTACCCAGTGACTCATACCTCTAAGCTAATCCCACAATGGCTCCACCTCACTATTAAAAAAATTGAGAAAGAGGGAGAGAGAGAGAGAAAGACTATTCCATGTATGTCCATCTGTTTTGGTAACCACAACAACCAGCCACAAATGGGAAGTGACTCTTGACAAATGGTTTTGCGTGAAGTCGAGGCCATCCATCTGGCTCCTGAGCCATCACCTGGGGCCTCGAAAAGCAAATGGTCTTTGGGATATTTGGCCCCTTGAAAATGCTAAATCTCCCTAGCACCAAAACCATTTCCCTCACACCAGGAGGACAGCAGAGCTGCAGGCAGGGAGGAAAACAACTGGCACGAGGTACCCTGGGAGCCAGTCAGAAATCACAGGATGATGTGTCAGAATTCAGGAAAAGATGGGTGTGATGATCATGCCGTTCTTTATCCCTGGCACAGAAAGACCACACCTAAGTCTGCAGCCCCCTTCCCAAACTTTCAGGACACAGACATAATCCCAACATTCAACATGTATGAATGAGGCCAGAGAGAGAAAGAGACCTGACCGAGAGCACACAGCAAGAATGGCTGATGTTTCCAAGAGCAGGTTCTCTGAGGAGTAAAAAGGAAGAAGCTGGGAACATGTAAACATCAGAAGCAATGATAAAATGGAACAATTCATCCAGTGAACTGCCACGTGGTCCTTACAGAGCTGCTCACCGTAGGAAGCAGAAGTCTCAGCCCCACCCCTACCCCACCAGCGTGTCTCCCTTCTTTCCAGCTCTGGCTCTCACCAAGGCAAAGAGATCCCTGCAAAATGACTCACTTTGGAAGCAGTCTTTGTGACTCAGCCACTGCTCTAACCACCAGACCAAGCTCCTTGAGACTTCAGGGGATTTTACGTCTATCACGAGCTGCCAACGAGGGGTCCTCCTTGCGTTAAAGATAAATAGGTGTTATCTGGACCTGTGACTGGCTGAATTAAATAAAAGATGAAGTAATTTATAATGAATTCGGTATGTTTTAAGCTAAGATTCATGCTCAGATGCACTATCCCTTTTAATCTTCCTGACAACCCCATGCGTAAAGATGATTATTCTATGTTTTCAGAAGCTAAGGGACAGAGATAAGCAACCAGAAATGGAGTTTGGGAGAGGTTAGGTGACTTGCTCAGTGGGCAGAGCCAGGATTCAAAGCCAAGTCCTCCAGGCTCCCCCTGATGTCCGCCTTCGCTTCCCAAACCCTGTACCCTACTGTAGCACTTTTCATGTGGCCAATGTGTAATTACTTTTGTTACTTTATCAGCACAACAGTTTTTTGGAAAGTTGGTAGAGCATTTGTCACATTAAATAAGCAAACAAACAAAGATAGATTTTGGAGGTAGAAAATCCGTGTGGCCTAGAAGAAATCACATTCTATATGTGAATCTCAGTCTTCTTCATCTATAATATGGGGATAATAAGAATATCTACCTGATAGGGTTGCTATAAAGATGAAATGGGATAATAACCTAAATGAAAAGCATATACTTTGTATTAACTTCTAAGTGTCATTAAGTAAGAATCAGTCACAGAGAATGACAGAGATAGTAAAAGGACAAGCAAAAAAACAAACCCAGTAAGCTGGGTATGGTGTGAAATCATTACTGGACTCATAGCAAGTAATAATAGTAATACATGATATCTCCATAACTCCTAAAGCTTTGTAGCTTATATAGAGTTGTCTAGGACATAATTCTCTTCAAACAAATAATTGGCAGCCATGATGTGAATCTTTTTTTTTTTTTCTTTATTCAGTATAGCCATTTACAGTTCACAGGTTATAATATATACATTAGGGAAGTTGCAGCAGCCTATGTTACAAACTATATTTAATTCTAACAACACTCTTCTAAAGTAGGTGCTGTGTAGTTATGGAAACTGAGGCATGAAGATCCCTGGCCTCGGGCTCCACAGCCGGGAAGTGGGGGAGCTGAGTTTTGACTATAGGCCTGCTCTGCCTCTCAGCTTTCTCAGAAAGACACGAGTTTATTGCACGCTGAGCAGATAGCAGAGCACAGAGTCACCCACCAGGAACGAGGAGGGGACCGAAAATTCCCTCTCTGAACTCTGAGCAGCTGCCCTGGCGAAGAGGACGTAAGTCCTCCCGGTGTCTCCGGGGTTCACCTCAGACGACTTTCTCTCCCCCTGTGACCAGCATCCCGTGCTGCCGAGTCAGGCCTCTTGCTTCTTTCTCATTTTTCTCCCTAACATATTTTCCCACAGTGCTTTTTCTGGACTTCTTCTTTCCCTAAGTTCCCAACTCACCCCACAGGACCCCGCCTCTCCTTTCTCTCCGACGTCAAGTCCCAGTTTTCCTCTCGGCCTATGACTTATACCTGAGTTAACTGGAAAAGGTGGCCCAGCCTCACTCCTGTGTGCATTGTAGCCCTTCCAGGCCTCGGACAGCTGAGCAGCATAAGGTTTAGGGAGTGGGCTCTCAGGTTTGACACTCTGAGTCTGAATCCAGGCTCTGCTCTTAGGGGCTGTGTGGTCCTGGTCTTTGCATAAGCCTCAAAGGACTGGGCTCATAGAACCACCATGAAGATTCAGTGAGGTAGTGTTTGACAAGAGCACATTACCTGATGCCTATTATCAATGTACTTCCATGCAACATCTGGTTTAATCATTGCTATTACCCTTCTCCTATCCCTCCTCCAATTTCTGGGGAAACACTGCTTTTTTTTTTATTTTCTTAAGCCAAATCCTCCATTTT
Source organism: Eidolon dupreanum (assembly GCA_028627145.1). Taxonomy (NCBI): domain Eukaryota; kingdom Metazoa; phylum Chordata; class Mammalia; order Chiroptera; family Pteropodidae; genus Eidolon; species Eidolon dupreanum. The sequence goes on along the minus strand of CM053515.1, from coordinate 18,564,883 downwards.
TTCATCCCTCCCACCCTCCCCCTGGGAACCTCGTCTCAGACTACTCTTCCTCTCCACAGCATTATCTGCTTCCTCTTCTACCTCCACACCCGCTCCTCCTCTTAGACCCCCATCTCTGTTACAGACACGACCACCCAGACAGCCTAGGCTGGAAACCTGACAGTCTGTCGTATTCCTTTGCCTCTACTCCATTCATTCATGATCACCAAGGCTCGTGATTCTTCCCAGGCTACCTCCCTGGCTTTATCTTTCCTTGCACATCTCACTATCCTCCTTGCTGTCAGCCCCACTCCCTTGGTCACCCCACCTCTGCCTTCCCAACCTTGCCTCTTTTCTCCCAGTGTCCTCAGTATTTGGGGAGTCCTTTCCTCCCCCTGCGTAGCAGGTAGTAGTTATCCTTCAAAGCATGGCTTTTCCAGGTGCCCCGCATCATTTCTAGTTACTTTTCAATCTCACTGTCTGCCCAGTTTTCAAATTATATTATTATACATTTATGCTTTTTCCCTGAGTTATAAGCAACTAAATTACATATCACATATGTCTATGTATCCCCTCACAATGTCTAATAGAAGGTCAAATACAGAAAAGGCCCTCAGAAAATATGCACTGATGGACTGATAAAGGCTCAATCAGTTTACGAGCTTGAGGAATTAGGCATTCTGAGTTAGGAATTATACTAGCTAACATTTTCTCTTATTCTTATTACATACTAGGCAATGGAGTTAGTGCTGGAAAAATCAATAAAGTAAAAGAATAGTATGTACCACTGTGCCAAACATCTTACTTGTCCTGTTCATTTATTCTTCAGAATAATTGTATGCATTAAATACTATCATTATATCCATTTTGCAGAAGAGGCTAAGTGACTTACTCATTGTCACACCAGAAACGAATGTTAGAACTGGGCATATTTCCATTTACCAATAAATTCAACTCAGTATTTATTAAGGCCTCCCATCTCCTCTAATTTTTTCAAGTCATTCAGTACCTACAGAGACCTAAAAGCATCTGTAGTGCTTTAGGAAGTCAGGTGAGAGTGTAGTCCAAGGTTTTCTCAGCCCCACTGCCTTTATCCCACTGCCTATGAATCAAGTTATACCTTAAATTCAATACAAAAAGCAACAAATAGCCCCTACTACACTTGTATTTAGAAGCCATAGAGACCATATAGATTCTTCATAGAGTTCAAAGTTAATTGCCCCAAGGTTAAAATTGCATTTTGCCTCGAAAAATAAAAGCACAATAAAACTTCGCTACTATCAAACTGAAATACGCTAAAGAATGCTATTTATTTTCAAAGTATTTAATCAATTGTGCTACTAAGAACTAGAAGGCATCTAGTCTGCAGCGCCTTTGATTATTAAGGACGTGTATTGTGTCTAGGAGTTATGAAATGGAAAATAAATCCTATTGCTTTCTTCTCAAATTTACAGTCTAATAGTTGGGTTGTTGAGATGAGTGCATTAACAGAAATAATCAGGTAGTCTCATTTATTAAAACAACTAGCTCTGTAGGAGGAAATGTAAACAGAGGTCCAGTTATTCCACCAAATCATGCTAACAATCAGAATTTGAAATGACTTTATAAACATTTTAGTTATTCACTTATTCAACAAATATTTATTGAATTCCTACTATGTACCAGCTATTCCTCTAAGCTCTGGGGATAGAGTGGTGAAGAAGGCAAGCAAATTCCCTTTCCTCCTGAATCTTACATGACCCAGGATTATATGATGTAAGGTAGGTAGTGGCAAAACTATGATGAGAAAGCTGCAAAGCATGGGATCAGGAGGTGGCCAGTGAAAGAAGTTGGGGCCTGAAGTCCCGAGGCCCAAAATGACCACACTGAGAAGGTGATGCATGACAGAGACCTGAGTGAAAGTAGAGAGTGGGCCATGTGAGGTTCTGGGCTCAGAGCATCCCAGGTAGAGGGGAAAGAAAGTAGAAAGGCCACAAAACAGGAATGAGTTTGGCATGTTTGAGGAAACACAGTGACTGGAAACATGGAAGAAATGGATGAAAATTAGGTTGGAGAAGCAGAAGGGACAGACCACTGGGCTCTAAGGAGTCTCTACTTTCTTCTGCATGTTTTGAGCCATTGAAGGGTTCTGAACAGAGGAATGACATATGTGAGCTATGGTTTTCAAAGACTGCTATGCAACTGATCATTCCACAGAGCTGTCTGTGAGAGACCAGGCAACTTCTGAAAGAACTGGGGTTTTAACTGATGTTTTCCAGATGGGAACAGGGTTGCAGGTGCTGGCTGAAAAAAATGAAGGGATTAAGAAGTACCAACTGACAGTTACAAAACAGTCACAGGGGTGTAAAACACAGCATGGGGAATATAGTCAATAACATTGTAAGGACTATATATGGTGCTATATGGGAACTAGACATATTAGGGGGAATCACTTCATAAGTCATATAAATGTCTAATCGCTATGCTGGACACCTGACACTAATATAATATTGAATGTCAACTATAACTGAAGAAAAGGTAAATAAATAAATAAATAAATAAATAAATAAATAAATAAGTGGGTTTTGTGGGTTATCATGGCTCATATGGGATGACTTCATTAAAGAGTGAATGTGAATTACAGTGCAGAGCTGGAGGGAGGTGGTCATCAGCAGCAGCTATGACAAAATGGGCGAGGAGTGGAATGAATGATGACTCCAAGCCTAAGCGCTCAGGAGATGGTTAAAGTTTGTGCTGGGGAAATTGAGGAGAAATAGAACGAGGGGGCAAAGCAATTGCTATGCTCCCATACAGCAGCACTAATTGTAGCACTTCACTGTTAGGACGTAATAAGTGTTCAATAAATGCTGGCAAGATGAATGAATGAGTGAGTGGATGAATTAATGAGTGAGCATATGCAGAGGACTCAGCAAAAGAATATAAAATGGGAAAATTAGGGCAAAAATGAAAATAATCTTCCAGATCAGGTTTCCACACAATGCCATTTCCTAAAAATTAAAAATAAATAACAACTTTTGATATCTGTTAATTTTTTAAACATGAGATCAATACTATTTTCAAAAGAACACTTTCTTGGAAGTATCTATACTTGCTTTAAAAATGTTATGTCATATATATTCATTGCAAAAAAAACACAAAATACGAGTAAGCAAAAAAAAGGGGGGTAGGGAGGAGACGGGGGTAACAAAACTTATCAGGCTACCACCAGAGATAACCCAGGCATATTTATACAAAAATTGGCTTATATTACATATACAACCTTGTAATTTTCATTTAATGATATGTTCTAAGCATCTATACACGTCAATGAATATGCTTCCATGAAGTCATTTTCAACATCTGCATAATATTCCATTATATGGGAGTATTACAGTATACTCAACCAGTCCTCTGCTATTGCACCATTAAGCTGGGTTTTGCTTGTTTGTTTTCATTATTATTACCTCATAATAAATATACAGTCATTACATCTTCGTCAATGTACTTAATTAGTTTCCCAGGCTTACTACCTGGAGGTTGGATTACTGAGTCATTTTAACTGTCTTTCATATGCATTTTCAAAGTGCCCTCCGGTAATTTCGAATGAGATTTCATAACTTATGTGAACTCTTTAGTTTAAACTGTACTTTCACATATACTTGCTCGTACCTTACTTAATTTCGGCAGTAACCCCATGGGCAGGCCGTGTTGCCCCTATTTCACAGCTGAAAAAGAATTTCAAAGCAGTATAAACGTTTCTCAAGTTTTCACAGCACTCACACTGAGCTTCCATGTCACTGAATGAAATACCAACGAGTCAATGAAAAATACCAGTACCTTGATCTGCGCTTTCCTCTTCAACAACAAAATACATGAGCTCAAGTTCCTAATAAGAGTGTTTAGCAATTAAACAATAGTTATATGTTGCCTGTTTGACATTGGATTCTCTTCCCTTGAAGAGGAGGCTTCCTGACACCTTGCCAAATAATTAATTTTGCTCTTGAGTAGGTCTCTTTGTTAAAATATAGTTGCTCATAACTGGCGCCTGGCTGCCAGTATTGTTTATAGTGTTCGGATATTCTTGTTTGCCTTTAAGCATAAAACAGGATCAGAGGACTACAAAGCTCGAAAGAGCTTTGCCGATTATTTCAATTCCATTCTAGCTGGTGGAGATAAAGAAGCTTGTCTGTGGCTAATTGAGAAGTGACTTGTCCAAGGTCATGCAATCAGTGACTATCAGAAATAGAATCAGAGGGAAAAGTCACCTGACCTCCAGCCACAGCTCTGGTTAGCATCACAGAATCTTATGATTAGGTTGTACCTTATAATCATGGAGCCTAGCCACATAATTTTGCATTTGGAGAAACTAAAGCCCAGAAAGGGGAAGTAACATACTCAATAATGCACGGGTAATTAATAGAAGATTTGTGGTGAGGGCCCAGATGTCCTGACTCTCAGTTACGAGGCCAGTCTGACTCGACTCTGCTCTCACCATCCTGAATCCATACCAAAAAGCCAAGATCAGGGTGGATTGAATGAGGCATTCACCTCAAATTCACATTTTAAGGGGGCACTAAGATAAATAATATTTTCATGAATTTTTTTAAAAATAAAAATTAATATAGAATATCCATAATGAACAAAATATCCAAATTTTTTAAAAAGAAAGGGTCCAACCCTGCATTTACATGATTCACCTACTCACCTCACCTTCATCCTGACCCTGTTGGATCCTGTCTTTATTTTAAAATTTAAGATTTTCCTCATCATAGATATGTTTGCATTAACTTTTGTGCCTGAGGCAAGTGCCTCACTCACCTGACTCTGCTCCCAGCCCTGTCAGGGGACTTCCAGAGCCTGAGCCTGAGGGGACCTTGTACATAAGTCCCCAGTGATGAGACAGATAGCTCACAAGGAGCTATAGGCCTGTGACTAATGAGACCAATCACTTGGACAGAAGAGCCCTCTGATTGAGTCCCAGGACCATGGAGAAATGGCAACTGAAGAAATTGTTTATGGACCTAAAGTTGTTAATAACTCAAGTTCTCATGATACGAACTTGGGCAAATCGAATATTAATTGTTTAGAGACCTTTGTAAAGTTTGGTACTTAGTTATATAACATCAGCTGTTTAAGCACTGGATGTGATGAACTGGTTCATCAACTTGTAAGAGAAAATCTGGGCCTTATGATTGACCACAAGCTTAATATGAGCCTAAGAGGGGAGGTGGTAGCCAGAAACACAAAGGAATTTCAGGCTGTACTCATGGGCTCATGGTATTCAGAAGCTGTGAGCCTAATTCCACAGAGCCAAGGGAACATATTCTGGCCTCTCTGTAGCCCCGCCCCCCTCACCCCCTAAGACGGTTAAAATCCCAATCCTCAAGACCTGTGAACTTGACCTTATTTGGAAACAGGGTCTTTGCTGATGATGACCAGCTTCAGGTAAGTTATTAGGATGGGCCCTAATCCAATATAACTGGAGTCCTTATAAAAAGGAGAACTTTGGACACAGGAACAGACACACACACAGATCTTCATCCATGTGAAGATGAAGGCAGACATCAGGTTTAAGTAGCTACAACACCAAATATTGCTGGAAAACCACCAGAAGCTAGGAGAGGGGCATGAAACAGATTCTCAGTCAAAGTCCTCAGAAAGAACCAGCCCTGCCAACACTTTGATTTTGGATTTCTAGCCTCCAAATCTGTGAAACAATGGATTGTTGTTATTTTAAGCCACCTGGCTTATGGCAACCCAAGGAAACTAATACAGCAATCTAAAAAGCATTTAGCCCAGGAGCACTTTTGGGCCTGAAAGAAGCAGAGAAAATCCATCCATTCTGATTCTCACAGACCCTGGTACATAGGAGACCTGCAGTGACTATTCATTAAGAAAGAAATGAATTTCGAAGCAATCTACTATTATTAGAGGAAAAAAGAAGAGGGGGACACACTAGGTTGCCTTCTTTCAATTTCTTACTCATACTCAGCATAAACCATTTAAACTTCCTTCTATTTTCAGGGGATGAATCACATGATGCCAAACAGAGAGCACCACTCTATAGATGAGGAAAATAGGATTTAATGACGAAGAGGATGAGTTCTTTCCATGTGCATGACTCCCTTCCATACAGGGGAAGCCTTTTCCCTTTTTTCCATCATACATTAGCATATCTTCCAGTACTTTGCTGCATCTACAGCTTAAAATTGAAATGAGAAATTATTCACGCCTACCAGAAGTCAGGAAAGATATGATATCTTCTGATAGTTCTCATGAAGAAATAGCAATATCTAGTATTTATGGAGAATTTATTTTGTGCCCTGCACAAAGCATTTAGATTCCATTATGTTATTTAAAGCTCACAGCAATGCTACTAGTTAGGTTTTATTTTATCACGGACTTAAATGGATGCGTTAAAACAGATTCAGAGAAGTAAAGCAACACATGCGCAAGTGGTAGGATTCAGCTCTAAACCCAGGTTAGGTGGTTTCTAAAGTCTGTGTTCTTAACCCACTCTTCTGTGCTGGGACTGGCCACACGAAGCAGTAGAAAGAGGTCCAGGTTGGAACCAGGGGACTTGGGTACCATCTGTGCCCAGCTACCAGCCTGCTTGGAACCTTAAGCAAATTTCTTTACCTCTTTCTTCATCTGCAAATTAAAGTGGCTGGCCTAGGTCGTGGATGTTGAAATCTTTCCATAGTGGACTATAGCTTTATTCACTCATTCCACAAATATTTATTAAGTGTCCATTATGTACCAGGCACCATTCCAGATACTGAGAATATAACAATAACCAACATAAACGAACTCCCTGCATTCATGGAGCTTGTATTTTAGGAGTGGTGGGGGTGAGGAAGACAAAATAAACAGGTTAAGAGTTTCAGAAAAAGATAAGCCCAAGAAGAAAATTAAGTAGCATAAGAGATTGAGAGTGACAGGTGTGGGACAGTGGCTGTTTAATATGGGGTGGTCAGTGAAGGCACTCTGAGGAGGGGACCTTTGAGCAAAAAATGGAATAATATGAAGGAAGGTTTAAGAAACGAGCATACCAGGCCACATGGAATTGGAACTGAAGGCATGAATGCCTCGGGAGAGTCCACATCTGGTAAATGACTAATTTAAATCCAATTCATACGGAAGCTTTGTTTAAGCCATTTTGTCTGTAAACCTTTCATCGTAAATCCAATCTCATGATATAATTTTCATATTATTTAGTAGACTCAAAATTATATAATTTACTCAGGTTTGCTTGTAATTACTAATTGTTCTAAGCTTAACTGAGGTACTCCTGACCAGAGCGGGTTACAGGAAATGACCAGCAATAGATGAGTATATATTATTGCTGGTATGTCAGCTCATGAGTTCAAAACTTTCTTTACTGAAAGATCTCAGATGATTGGGGTCATTCAGTTTGTATTTGATCCAAGTTTACATGTTAAAAGCTTTAAGAGGAAATGGTTTCTACGGTCCATGGATTCTACCATGGATTCTAGCTCTGGACCTGTTCACACCTCTCCGTGCCCACCACTACTGCTCAGATCCAGGCCACCACCATCTTTCACCTCCGCCCCCTTCCAACTTGCTCTCCTTACTGTAGTAGCCAGGCTGATATTTCTAAAATGGAAACTGTATCATGTCATTGTCCTCCTGAATCCCTGTAATGGCGGTGGCTACACAACTCACAATGGTGGTGTTTACACAAGTCACGATGGTAGTGTTTACACAACTACATGCATTCATCAAATCCATAGAACTAAGCTCCTAAAGACAGTACATTTCATTATATGTAAACTATACCTAAATAAATAAATAAATAAATAACACCAAAAACTTACTTTAAAAATCTCCAGTGATAATCACCGCTCTCAAGGTAAAAATCTAACCTTTCACAGGGTAGTGACATTATGCAGTGGTTAGATACTCATTCTCGACCTGGATTTAAAGCCCAGTCTCATAATATCACCTATTATTTGGCATCTTGACCAGGTCACCTAAACTCTCTGTACTCATTCTCCTTATTAGTCAAAATGAGATAATAACAGTACCTACCTGTTAGAGTTGCCATGATGATGAAATGACTTAATTCCCATGAAGCACTTAGAAAAGAGCCTGCTGTACAAGTGCTTGTTAAATGTACAATATTACTAACAAGCCTTATAATATCCTTCACAATTAGAGGCTGTATTAGTTTGCTAGGGTTGCCATAACAAAGGACCACAGACTGGATGTCTTAAACAGCTGAACTTTATTGTCTCACAAGTCTGGAGGCTAAGAGTCCAAGATCAAGAATAAGGCAGGGCTGGCTCCTTCTAAGGGCCGTGAGAAAGGATCTGTCCCAGACCTCTCTCCTAGCTTCTGGTGGTTTGCTGGCAATCTTTGACACTCCTTTACTGACAGATGCATCACCTCAATCTCTGCTTTCGTGTTCACATGACATTTTCCCTGTGTGTGTCTGTCTCTAAATTCCTCCCTTTCGTAAGGATACCAGTTCTATTGTAGGGGCCCACCTGACTCCAATATGACTTTACCCTAACTAATTACATCTGTGACAACCCCATTTCCAAATAAGGTCACATTATGAGATACTAGGAGTTAGAATTCAACATGTAAATTTGGGGGAGACATAACTCAACCTATAATGGGCCCAAACATGTTCGCTTATCATCTCTGCCTATAATGTATCTTCCAGCAACCTCCCACGCTCGCCAATTTGTTGGGCAAACTCCTACTCATCCCTCAGGTTTCAGCCAGATAGTGCTTCGTCTGGAAAAGTCCTTCCTAACATTTTGTCAACCCACCAATTAGATCAGTGGCCTTTCTCACGTTCTTCCAGCGTCTCTGCACTTACACCTCCCACAACCCTTATCGCTTTGCACGCTACTTGTCTGTTTCCTGATCTGTCTCCCCACAAGATTTCAAATACCTCGCAGACAAGATTGCTCAATCTTGAGTCTCAGAACCTAGATGGATTCTAAGTAAACATTTGTTAAGTTAATGAATACTAATGTCTCTTCCTATATTCTGGGCATCACCTACTTCATGCTTCTATGAATTGTTAGAAGAAGATACCTGCAAAATTAGAAAGCAAAAGTTTTTAAGCAACATACCAGTTGGTCTTTAGTTTGAAGATCAGAACTCTGCTAGATATTTCAAGTCAAAGCTACTTAATACAGGGGATTGAATGTGCCATTGTCGAATGTTTGTAAAAGCAAACAGGGAATGCTGAGAAAATCCAGATTCGTGTAACTGCCAGAAGCAGTTCCCTAGGACTGAGGAAACAGAGGGAAATGGAACGGTTACCAGAAACTAAGGTTAGAGGATGGGGCCATGCACGGCTGAGGCTGAGGATCTGAGAGGCAGAAATCACATGGGTATAGCTTGGACCTCTGCGCTGGAGAACACAACGGCTGATACGGACTGTACTGAAAGTTGCTGGAGATAGAATCGTGACTGTCCTCTGCTATCAGAGGGAAACACAAGATATCCAGCAAGGAACTGCAGGCAATGTGGTTTGCAGACTTCCAGCCTCAGCATCACAGAGCAGAGCTAGGAAGGTGGGGTAGGAGCTGGGAGGCAGTAGCACATAACCAGCATAAACAAAGAACCTGATACAAAGGTAGATAGACTTCACGCAATTAGAAGAGTTCACCCAGGCATTTCTAACCCTGGCTCTGTCGCAGGCTGACCATGTCCTTGGATAAGCAAACTCCCTCCTCTAAGCTTCAGGCTCCCCACCTGTGCAGGGAGAGGACCCAGATGGCCTCTAAGGGTCCTTCTAAGTATGAGCTCAGATTTGATAGGAGAAGCACCAGGGAGGTGCAGGGGATTTCTGAACGATGCTGGCACTCTAGAGGTTCCTATTCCAGGCTTTAGCCATCAAATAAATATGACATTTCCTTTTTCCCATTCTGCAGTTACTGTTTACATGTTCCAAAGAAGGCAGAGGAAGGAAGTCAGGGCAGCATTTCTCCAGTATGGTGACTCCCTTAGACAAATCAATTCCAAAATAGCCAGTAAGGGGAATGAATGTTTCACATTCAGCTAAGTGAACAAATAGCTGAAATACAGGGGGGTGGGGTATGGGGAGAAAGGAGCAAGCGGGGAGGAAGGAAGTAAAAAGAGTACCTGTTTTGTGTACACACAGGGCCTAACCCAACTGTGTGTCTAATTCTCATGAACAATATTTCCTCCAGTTCTCTCATCTTGGCTTCGTTCTGACTCCCATGGCCTTGTTAGTAGTCAGCCATGGTGTAGGGAGTCTCGATTTGGGTCTCAGCGGAGCCACACGCCATCCAGGAGAACTAAAGCAAGGCTTTCGTTTTCGCCTCCTGTGAGCCTTACTTTTCTCCCCTGCAGCTCTGCCTGCCTCTCAACACCATAAGGATCAAATGAGCTAATACGTGTGCAAGTGCTTTTCCAATCTGGGTTCTATTTACAAAAGCGTAGTCACTATGAAAGTGCATTAATTATGAAAATGCACTTAGAAAAATGTAATAAGTATACTTAAGATTTTTGCACGTACATGTATGCTTTTGCCTTCAATAAGACAATTGCCAAAAGAAAACTATAAGAACTAAAAGGTGATTTAAATGTAGTTTAATGTATGAACTAGTGGCAGCATTAGGTGATAAGAAGTGACCTACTTAGATAACAGAGCCAATAGTGTGAATAAATAGATAAAAAAAAGAGCCAAGTACTCTAGATTTTATAGATATAGCTAAAATTCTGTAGGCATATCCTTTACTTAATTCTAGCTTTGCAAAAGGAACACACATTTAAGGTAGAGAATTTGGGAAATAGCGAAGCATGGAGAAGAAAACTTAAATTAACCATGACTTTCTCCTCACACACATAAAATTAAAATTTCTCTCTGAATTACAAATGCTAATGGATTATAAAGGACTCCCTGGTGAAAAATGTTCTTTACCCTTTTTCTTCTTTTCTGCTTCTTGACAGACTCAAGACTTAAGAATTCTTATTAGCCAGGCAGGGGTAACAATGCAAGGGCCTGCAGAAACCAGGAAGATGATATAACAAGTGAAACAGTTGGAATGAGCCACTACCACTGACATGATAAATGTCAGCTGACCACTAGCCAGAAAGACAGGGACATTAGGGAGTGGTGGAGACTGTGGCAAACTCAAGACCATGTGCCCATTATTCCACATTTCCAGTGTGGTTGACTCACTGACATTTTTTAAGAGAAGTCAGGAATCTGGAATTTTATGTGAAAGTCCCCAGTTTTTGAAATGTTAGTCCCTAATTAATTTTTTAACTCTTAAGGCCAAACCAAAGACATCTGTAGGCCAGATGTGATTTGTGGCTGCCAACGTGAAACCTCTGCTAAAGGCAGAGAGGGTAGGGACTCATTGAAGGTCTTGGGCAAGGAAGTAATGAGAAAACATTTGTAGACTCAAGGCGGTGAGAAGAAAATCTTCCAGGTGAGTAATGATCAGGGCAGTGGAGAGGGAAAACCAGGGAGGAGAGGAGAAGGTGTGGTGTTGGGAGAACTGATGCAGGGAGGGGTACCAGTGTTGCAGTTTTACATAAAGGCCTAGGGCCCCTCTGTTCAGTTTTGAGGAAGGAAGTGCCTTGTTTGGTAACAGACAGCTACAGAGGAGGAACTGCTTAGATAGAGACACCTCCTCCCGAAATAGCAAAAAGACTAAATAAGCCATTGATTCTGGGGGTTGCAGGCAGAGCCCCGAAGGTGGCCGTGAGAGAAAGGCATGTGGGCTGATCAGTCTCGACCAGAAGACAAGGGAAGGGAAGAGGAACGAAGTTAGAACCAAGTCCTATACCTCGAAAGGACTGTGATGCTTAGCCTGAGAAAGAAAAGGCACCAGGGAAACACAGGAGCGGGCTGGTTGCTGCAAAAAGTACTTACTGAGCATCTCTGCATGTGGCTGGGTTCCCAGCTGGTGCCAGGTTTGGGGGACATAGTGATAAGAAAAGCAAATAAAAATCCATGTTGTCCCTGCCCTGCGGGAGTCTTCTGGAAAGATATTGATTGAATAATCTTACAAATAAATGCAAAGGTGCAAAACTGAGATAAGTGCTGGGAAGGAGAAGGGCACTGCCTTGTGAGGGCGTGTCCAGGAGGGTGGGGGCCTAGACTTCCAGAGGAAACGAGGATTCAGCTGAAGGCTAAGAGATGAGTAAGCACTCATGAGGTAAACAGGGGGAAGGAAAGGCTCACAGGCATCAGGAACAGCCTGTGTAAATCTGGCTCACGGGAAGGACTGAGAATGCCAGTGTGGCCAGCCACATCAGGAGGGAGATGAGCCTCGTTCTGTGCGGTCTACAAATGCCTCCATTAGGAAGGCTGCAGACATACCTTTTATAAGATACTGATGGAGGCGTTCGGGATTTGTTGTTTGCTTTTAGTTCATTAAAATAAAAGGCTAACATTTATTCAGTTCCATGTGTCCCAGGCCCTGTCCAAAAATCATCATCTCACAAATTCACACAATAGCCTCAGAAAGTACGTGTTCCTCTCACCACTGATGTGTGACGAACACCCCCAAAACTTAGTGGCTTAAACAACAATCACTTTATTATTATCTCTCTTGATCATGGAATGGGCTCATCTGGGTGGGTTTTGCTCGGAACTTCTCTTGCATTTATAGCTAAGGGTTGGCTGGGGCTAGAGTCATCAGAAGACATCTCTCCTTGTGGCTTCTCCACCTTCTGACTCCTCTTTGCATGGAGGTCTCTGGGAAGTGTAGGTGGTAGAGGTCCTTCCCCAGAGCTTCGGGGGAGACAGGCAGAAATGGACAGTCTTCATAAAGGTTACCAGAGTGGCATTTCCATTATATTCATTGGTCACAGCAGTCACAAGTCAGACCAGATTCAAGGGTGGGGGTGGGGGTGGTTGATGGGCTGTGGCACGAGCATACAGGAGGGAGCTATCAGTGATGGCCAGCTTGGAGATAAGCCATCATAGTAATTGACGATCACCATCGCCATTTTATACACTAAGGGATCGAGGCTGAGAAAGACACTTCCCCGAAGTCACAAAGCCAGTAGCAAGTAGCAGAACTAGAATGCAGACCCAGGCCTATCTGACTCCAAACCGTCCTGCATTTAACCATCATGATATTCCTTTAGTGAGACAAGGTGGAGCAATGGGAAAAGTCCTGTTTCTGCTCCAGCACTCCCTCGAACGGTGTGACACTTTGCCTGTGGGCCTCAGGCTCCTCATTCATGCAGTGAGAGTTGGGCAGCTCTGGGATTCTGAGGTTCTGAGCGTCTATGTTGCACCCTCTGAGCTGGATGGTCAAAAATGGCTCCTTAGTGCACCAGCATGTCAGCCCTAGGGTGGGGCAGGAGCTTCTGCTCTTCCTGCTTCCCTGTCCCCTTAGCAACACTCTCTTCGGTCCCCTGGCTGCCCTGTTTACCCAGCCTCTGCTCCACTTTTCCCCTCAACTGTAACCAGTAAGCAACACCTTCAGTCCTTCCCCTCCACAGCTCCACAGCCTCCCTTGAGCTGCTGGTTTCACTCTTGATTTGCATCTCTACAGAGGCTGGCCAACATCTTTTTTATGCCAGACAGGACACAGCCGGCTTTGCTGCACTTTGCAAATAATCGGTAAGTCATAAGAGTGTGCCAAATGAGAGTTTGTATCAGTGAATCTATGCTCTTGTTTTGTGCGAACTGCCAAACTGTACACTGCAAACCCATTGAAGACAGGAATTGCATCCGACTTACTCATCGCTGTATCAACAATGCCTTAAAAAGTGCCTAGCTCATAGTAGGTGGTCAAAGCATATTTGTTGGTTGTACATGCTAATATTTTCTCTAAATCCCTGGCATTCAATTCTTTAAGTTTCCATTTTATGGTTCAGTTCATCCTCAAAAATATTTGAGCTTAATTTTCCTCTCTTTTCTAATTTCTGCTATTTCTTTTCTCCTTATTGGTTTTTGTGCATCTGATATTTGTTTCCTAGGAACATTCTCTTTCAACTTAAGCCATTGAAATTTAAACTTACCTCTGGGCTCTTTGTTCTTCTTTTCAAGTCTCAACTAAAATGTAAGAATGAAAAGCTGTAAGAGAGATTGAGAGTCAAAAGTTCCAGCTTCTAAATCTATTCCTCCTACAATCTCTGTGATATTTCTTAAATTCCTTCCACACCGTGAATCTGTTTCCCCACCGTTAATGGGTACCTTTTTGGCAATGGAAGCTTTGCACAAATCTAATTTTATGCAAAATCAGGTACAAGTGGAGCCCCTCTGGTTAGGAAGAGGGGATACACAAGGCCACCCAAAAGCCCCTTTGCTGTCTGCAGCTGCCTCTGAGGCACCTCTGTTGAAGCAGGGCCTCTACTGAGCCAGGCAATCCTTAAGGGCTCTCCAGTTCTGAGGCAAAATGATTCATAGCCCTGTTAATCCACTGAACTGTCAAAAAAGGCCCGCATCAGCAGAGAGAGATGGGGATACACGCTCATACACACTCCAGATAGAAAACAGGTCCTAGAAACTGATTTGGCAAGCTCAGTCTTTTCTCTTAATGCTTCCTCATTTGTTCACGTTTTTACTGTCTTAATTTTCATTTCCTGCTTTCTTCTCACATTCTTCCTCTTCCCCCTCCAAAGAAGTAACTAAAAATTCTAACAATTTCTACTTTTATTTCTTTGCTGTTATCTGCTGTACATTCCCTCCCCACCCTAACTCCTGGTCTCCATAGTTACAGATTTAATGTTGAGTTCACTCACTTGGGCTTCAATTGCATCTCAATTTCTTCACCAAAAAAAGGTAATGGTAGTCAAAGGAAAGGATTCTTGTGGCCTTGATAGTATATTCTGTAATTCTGTAGGGTCTTATTCTTTTTTATTGAATTTTGCTTTTTAATAGTACTCATAGTAAAATTTCAAACAGAACAGATGAGTAAAAAATGAAAATAAAAATATACTCTCCCGCCCTTCCCACCAGCCCCATCTCCCAGTCTCTAGCCCTCTGTATTAAATACTGTTAACTGTTTCTGAGTGTCTTTCCAAAATAGGAATATGTTATTTACAAAAAAAGGTGACACACATACTGTTTTGTTTCAACCCTTTTTAATTACTATCTTGGAAATCTTGACGAATCAGCACGTATATATCTACTTCATTCTGTTGAACTGCAGCATAAAATTCCATTGTACACTCATTTGTTAAATCTATTTGCACGTCTCTCTGTTGGTGTGTATTTGTGTTGTTAGGTAGATGCTGCAGACAATGGTTTGTTCACACAAATAGGGACATGTTACATTGTGCAATTAGCTTTTTTTCTTTATGATATTTTTTGGATATTGCTTCATACCAGCTGGTATAGAACTACCTCTTTAAAAAAAAATTATTTTTTAGAACAGTTTTAGGTTCACAGCAAAATTAAGAGGAAGATACAGAAATTTCTTTTATACCCCCTACCCTACATATGCATAGCTTCCCCCGCTAAGATGGTACATTTGTTACCATTGACAAACCTACAACTGACACATTATCTTCACCCAAAGTCTGCAGTTTACATTAGGGTTCGCTCTAGGTGATGTACATTCTAAGGATTTTGACAAATATATAATGACATGTACTCACCATGTAGTATCAGACAGAATAGTTTCACTGGCCTGAAAATCTGTGCTCTGCCTATTCATCCTTGCCTTCCCCGTAACCCCTGGCAACCACTAGTCTCTTTACCATTTCTGTAATTTTATCTTTTCTAAAATGTCTTATAGTTGGAGTCATACAGTATATAGCATTTTCAGATTGGCTTCTTTCACCTAGTAATATGCATTTGTTTCCTCCATGTCTTTTCATGGCTTAATAGCTCATTTCTCTTTAGTGCTGAATGACATTTTATTGTCTGGATGCATCACAGATTATCTATCACCTACTGAAGGACATCTTGGTTGCTTCCAAGTTTTGGCATTTCTGAATAAAGCTGCTACAAACCCTGTGTTTGCATAATAATTCATGGTATATCAATATATTAATTAATTTAACCTTTTATCTTTTATAAACATTTAGGTTATTTTCAGTTTTTGTTTATTGTGCTAAATAATCCCACAATGAATATCCTTTATGTATATCCTTTATATATCTGTGTGCATATATCACCGAAAGAAATTCCTAGCAGTGGAATTGCTGAGTCAAAGGGTATATGCATTTTAAATTTTAATAGGACAATAACAGTATCTACCTGAGTCTAGTTCCAATCCTGAGTTTTTATGAAGCATTAAATTTTACAGTGTGATAGATTTAAAAAAAAAAAAAACGGGTTTCTCCTTGTTGTTCCTGGATTTTGCATGTAGATCCACTCACTTCCTTTCATCCCTCATTGCTCAGATTACAATTCCATATGCTCCACAGCTTGCCACACAACACACCCCTTTCCCTGCGTTAACCTGAATTCTCCACTTGCTGAGGTCTGTCCTATATTTTCTCATGGCTATAATCACAATCACCTATAGGAATAAAGCCTTCGCTGTCAGCCAGCCTGACAGTCGCACACACATTTGTGCATCTGATACTCATCACCATTCTGGGGGCAGGTAGGAGAGGAATAAAAATCTGCTTTACAAATGAAAAAACAAAGACCCAGCAGAGAGCCGCGGGAGCAACGCCATGGCAATTCCCTTGCCAAATTGCTTTCTTTCCTCATCCGTTCGCTTGGCACAGGGCTGCTGGGCATACCTCTGTGAAATAGTCTCATTTATCCCATGGTTGGCTTTTTTCTGGATTATAGTTTTCCATGACCTGTCTCACCTCTTTCATGATTTCTCTTAAGCCTCAACTTCTCATCCCAGCAGTCAGGAGCTCTCAAAATATATAACTCGACACCCTGCTCATATACCAGGTGTCATAGCTCTCTTGGAATAGTAGCTGCTCCTCAAGCATGGTTCGACGTTTCCCACTTCCATGTCCATTCACACTGTTTCTTCTCCAGGGCATTCCCTTTTTCCATGTCTGACTACCAACATCACATCCATCCCTCAAGCCCTGCTCCACGGCCACCAACCAAATGAAACTTTAATGATTTCCCATCACCTCCCTGTAACTAACAAGACTGACCTTCTGTTGAAGGCAGGTGTCTTTTTTTTATACCTCATTTATAGCCTTTATCATACCCCTTTCATAGTTATGCTTCTTGTCTTTGTTACTGTAAGTCTTTGAGAGGCAGCACCATGGTTAACTGCTAACTATGCCCCCTAGAGCTTTCAGCAGGACCCATAAGTACCCCAAAATTCTAAGACGTATGTTTTTTTCTAATGTAACAAAAATAGAATCATTTCGTGCAATCTGGTATACAATTTGCTTTTTATGCTTTATGATTAAGTGTGAACAACTTCCTGAGTAGCGCATTTAAATGTGCTTCATTCTTTTTAATAAATCCACATCACAATAGATTTGAATTTCATCAAAGTTATTTAACCATTTCCTCTTTCTGAACAATTAAGTTTTTAAATCTTTTTTTATTACAAATAGAATTGGAGCAATATCTCTACATACTAACCTAACGTTTATGGAAGAAATTTCTAGCAATGGAATTGCTAGGTGAAAAGATATATACATTTTAATAAATGCTACCAAGTTACTCTCCAAATAGCTGTGTCAATTTTTTTTCTTTAAAAAAAAATCCCATTAGTCTCTTGGCTAAAGACTTCTTATTATTCGATGCTCACCTGCTCTTTTGGAAGCCTTCCCAGTGCCTCCTCTCCTGTGTTCATGTAGGGAGATGGGATAAATTAGTCCTTTTTCACCTATAGCCTCAAGTTCCTAGCTCTAGTATAGCATTTACTCCATTATTTGGAAGTCAAGTTTATGTATCAACCCCCACTAATAGCCTGTTAGTTTCTTAAAGGCAAGAACTCTGCCTTATTTACTTCTTTACACTCCTCAGTCTCATACTTTAAGAAAATCTAGTGGTGTGGTGTGATGTGTGTCGGGGGGGGGGGCGGGGGGGGGGAGGTGGGGCCAGTGCAGGGCATGTGAGGAGAAGGGAAGGGAGTGAAACGGGAGTGCTGTGAGTAAAGAAGGGGCATGGACAAAGCCCAGAGGCTCATGGCCAATGACCTTCAACCTCTAACGTCTTCTTTCTCTTTTCAGAAATCGTGACCAGGATGCTTGGCCCAAAATCTTGGCCGCTTGGCCTTTTTCCCATAAATAATTAGAAACTGCCTCCTCTTTGCTCCAGCAGTCTGGTAAAACTTAGCTGCAAGGTCCCGACTGCCAGGGTATTTCTGCTTTAGCAGCCCAAACATGCAGTCCTCTCTTTGCGTGTGAACTTCTGCATCTGATTCCAGAGTTAGTGGTTCAGAGTCAGCCTTTTGATAAGACAGAGCTGCATTTGAAACCCTTCTGCTTCTTTTACCTACCATGTAACCTGGGGCAGCCTGCTTCATTTCTATAAACCTCAGGTCTCACATCTATAAAATGAGAATAACTGTGTCTACTTCATAATGTAGGTGAGGTGCTCAGATCAGTACATATACAAGGTGTTAAGCCCAGCTCCTGGTATCTAATACATATAAAATAAATAAAAACTATGCCTACTGACTTTCAGACCCCTTAGCAAGCATCAACTGGCTACGATGCAATCACTTCATTCAACCTTCTCACTTGACGGATGAAGAAACTGAGGCCCAGGGGCAGTCAAACAGTAGGTGTGAAGGCCAAGATAGGACTTGCCTTCATCTGAGCCCAGGGCATGTTTCACTGCCCCACAGTGATTAGACTTAGCTGGGGCATCTGGACTACGCTCCTTGACCCAGTGAGATTTATCTTTCAGTGCCACTCTCACTGAAGTCCCTGCTTTGGAGAAAGGCCGGCCCTATTTCCTTTCCTGCGCAGACTGAAGGCATTTCTCTCCCTTTGCCCTTCTTCCCCAGTCACAGTCAGCTTTATCTTCTTCCCTTGTTTCGCCTTTAGCTCTGCTCCTTGCCCTCCTCCTCTCCAACAGACTCTGCTTGATGGTTTCAGTTCTTCTTTTCTGCAGGGCTCATAAGATGCTGTGCATTTCTATTTCTTAGGCTCCAGCCCTGGGTAGTTTGTACTTAGCGGAGATCTTCTGCCCAAGAGACTGCATATACAATCTCTTCTCTGTAGGAGGTTTCCTGAGTGCCATAGCTACCATACCTTTCCATGGCTTCTCCAGATTTAATATCAAGAATTAATTTAGTGTTTACTATGTGCCAGGCCAGTTCTAGCTACTTTGCAGATATTAACTCACATGACCCTCGTAACAATCCCATGATGTTGTGATATACTATTATCAGTAGCCCCAATTTACAGATGAGGGAATGGAGACACGGGGAGACTAAGTCACTTGTTCAGGGTTTCATAGCTCAGAGTCAGAGGAAGAAGGACGTCACACCAGACGTTTGGCTCCAGAATTGCTCCAGAGCTCCTCACTTGGTCAGGCAGGATGCAGGTCTTCATCTGAAATCATGCTGTGATTCTCTCACTGGTTTCTCTGGGGAGTCCTTCCTTCATTAATCACTTACTCGCACACAAATCTTCATCTCAGTGACAGCTGCTAGGAAACCCAACTTAAGATATCTCCCAAATATTCACCCCAAAGGTCACCACTATTAGTAACTTGATGCATACAAAGGATTTGTTTCCCCTGTTGAATCAATTTATTCACTCAATTAAAGGACTACCTATCTAGAAACAAATGTCCTGAAATGGAAACTGTGCTAGAACACCAGAATGATGATAACGATGGTGGTGGTGATGATGATGCTGTCGACAACAATAAACGCTTCTTTTGGAAATACTGTGCCAAGTTCCTTCAGTGCATTATTTCATTTAAGCTCCTGTAAGGGAACAGTTCCACTGCAATGACAACCACCCACAGACACATCACCTCCAATCTATTTATCTCCTAATCATTATGGTATTTTAACTTCCATTTTGATGTCCAGCCAAAACCTCAATTCGATATGACCGTACCTGAATTCATCACCCCTTCCTGTCCTACAGACACTCAGGCCACCACTCTCCTCCTCTCTGTTTGGGAATGCCCCCCACTCCTTTGACTCAGCCTCCAAGCCCCAGCCAATCTGAGTTCTGCCGATTTATTCCACTGTTGTGTCGCTTGGTTCTCTTCCTTCCTTTTCAAACCCAGTTTTTCACACATTCTATCTAATCCCTCAATGAT
The DNA here is from genome assembly GCA_028627145.1 of Eidolon dupreanum. Classification (NCBI taxonomy): domain Eukaryota; kingdom Metazoa; phylum Chordata; class Mammalia; order Chiroptera; family Pteropodidae; genus Eidolon; species Eidolon dupreanum. Next base: position 18,544,782 of record CM053515.1, on the reverse strand, counting down.
CATCCAAGGGATGTCAACATCACTTTACACAGGAACACTCAGAAACCCATAGGATCTAAGTATATTGCCTGAAGCACTCAGCTGGTGAAGGGCAGAACCAGGACTGGAACCCAGATCCATCTGGCTCCAAAGCCCATTGCTCTTTCTAACACAGCAATGTTTATCATTAGCACAAGTCTGGGATGAGATACCTTTAGATATAATAGAAATTATTTTAAATCCTTCAGTAATATTACATAAAATAACAGAGTACTAATAAGAGCTTTCCCTTTTCAATTTTTTTCAGTCTTTAAAAATAGATGAAGTCCCATTCAGTGGTAAAATACCATTAATATTTTCCCAGGACTCGCTAATCTTCCTTCTCAATAAGACGAGAACAGGCCTCAGGTTCAGAACTTTGGCAGACAACAAAATCTAGCTAGAATTTATTAACATTGTTTTGTGCTCATGGTTACCTTCTATTTATGGCAGATGACACCAGTTTTCCACGTGCAGTAATGGAAGTAAAACCAAATTTTCTGGAAAAGTAAATGTGTTTGAGTTTTAGAAGTAAGTCTATGTCGAGAAAAATATTTAGTGAATAACAGTACACCTGCTACTCAGAATAGCAGGAATCACAATGGTGAAGCATAGGAAAAAAATAACTGAGTTGTTTTGTAGCATATTGACAGTTTTTGCTTGCCAACTCTTCAGTAGCTCATCTCCTCAATGACCCTCAATGTGCTTTCTTCCCACTACAGGAAGGCTCTTAGATGTCACCCAGCCCAAATCCCATCTCCATTCCATGAATGAAGATTGAGGCTCAAAGAAAGAAGGTGATTTCTTTAAGGTTATGTATAATATAGTTGTTGTGGAATCAGAACCTAGTTCTACCAATCCCTATCCATGCTCTCTCCTCTGCACCAAAGTACTTCCATTACAAAGAGACATTCATCAACACACACTATTCATTCCCATATGTGGAGACTCCTTCCAAATAATCTAGCTCAGGTTGAGCCAAAGAATTAAGCCCTCTATCCTAAGACATCTATGACATTGTATGTAATGACTTCATCTCTCTCTATGTCCCTAGGAAGGTAATAGCTATGTACCATCCTTGGGAAAATTGGGGAAAATAGTCACTCATACAATCTTCTCTTGTAAAACCCAAACTGAAAAAAGCTACTAAAGTTCAGCCTTTTTGAATGATTGAAACTCCTCAGGCCAAATAGTCCTTCATAAAACCGACTAAAGTCTCTGCTGCTTTAATAAATGGCATCTCCCTTTGTTCAGTCCCCTGAAACACGGAGAATTTATTAGCATGTCTCTCATAAAAGGCTAGCATAGCAGGAAATTAAATTCATCTGGTATAATCAGCTGTTCTGAAAGCTTTGCTGGTTGTTCTGCTTACTTTATTGTTGCCAAGGTGATTTCAAACTGATCTGTTCGATGACTTACTTGTTCTAGGATCGTTGCAGGTATTGATGCTAAGGTTAGTCATCGACAAACCCAAGGATGAATAATAGAGGCCTGCCATGATGTTAAAGGAGACTTGAGGCCCGAGGGAAAAAGAAATATTTAACCTTCAGAGGAGAGAACTCAGGACTCTAAGGAATTCTCTCAAAAGTTAAGGACAGTCTTGGGGAAGAGAAAGACTTGTTCTAAATGGCCTCAAGGGGGCAGACTTAAGATCTCTGAGTAGAGGCTATGAGAAGATGAATTTTAGTTTAATATCTGAATAGTTGGAGAAATGTACACAAGAGCTGGTGAGCTTGCCTTCACTAGAGATGGCTAAGAATTTTGGTGGGAGTATTTTGTAAGGAGCTGACTAAACTATGAGATGCTCCATTCAAAAACCACTAACTTTTCATTCAGCTGTATAACTCAATGATAATGGTAATTTTCATTACCATCCTTCTTTCTAAAGAACCAAGTTTTGTTGCCTTTTTCACAGCAGCTCAAAATTAAAATATATTTCTCATTATCCATGTTCAAGGGGTCCTTTTACAATATGATCCAAAAAGACAAATATGCATTCTATACATACATTTTGATTCAAAAAGTAGTAACAATAATAGCTATCTCTTTTTCAAGGCATCATGCTAAGCACTTTGCATGCATTTAATCTCATTTAATGTAAATGTAATGGCATGATATTGTACAGAAATAATATTAAAGACAGACATTTAAGACCATCATTTAGAAAGAAATCTACAGATGTTTCTCTGCTCAGGGGATAATGAAGATGGAAGGAATCTTGCCTAAACCAAGACCAGGATAAAATTTTCCTAAGTAATCAGCTAATGGTGTGAGGGCATTCCCTGGCAAACACAGACCCTTATTCCTATTCAAACATTCATTCCGTAAATCAAAGCATGGTGTGTGTGCATGCGCACGTGGGATTTTATTTTTCTTTATTTTTATTTTTTTCTGTTTGGCAGGCAGGAAACAACAAATTAATGTCTTAAGGGATTGACAAAATATGTAATTAGACACTATCAATCACCATAAGAGCTTGACTTTTCTATCAGATAAAGGTGTATTTAGTCTACCAAGAACTTTCCAGTTCAACTGAAGCATTAACTCTCTAAGGCCACAAGTTCAGTAAGCAGTGCCAGCCAAGCTCTTCCACTGAGAAATCAAAGGACAGCACTGGGCAGTGAACACATATGAGGCCAGAAGCAGACTTGGACTCCTCATCTTCTCTGCTGCCTTCGACTGGACATTTATTTCTGCACTTCAGTTTCCTCATTTGCAAACTGGAGTCTTGGGAGGGGGTGATTAGCTAGGCAATCTTTTAAACTCATTTCCATTCTAACTTTCTCTAATCTATAATTCTAAAAGGAGGTCAGGAGAAGACTCTTGGCATGAAGACAACATGTTTAAGTTCCTACCAACTTGGTGAAAGAAAAGAGAGGGAGAGAGGAGGAAGAGAGAAAGAGAGAGAGAGAGTCGTCCATTTGACAAGGCTGGTGGGCAAAGACCTGGAGCATCCTTATTGACATAAGCAGTCTTCCCCTCTGGATTTGGTGTCCGTAGTTTTTTCAAAAAAGTGTTTCCCCAAATAGTCAAAGTTAAAATTTTAAGTGACTTATGTGTATATCTAAACGATCAAATAGTTTGTCCTAAATAGACTTTCCTTGTTTCTTGCGGGGTTTTTTTTGTTTGTTTTTGTTGTTGTTGTTATGGAAAGGTTAAACAATATACTTATTTATTCCATAGCTTCACAAACAGGAAGGAACTCTTAAATGACTTAGTTCCACAATTTGGGGCAGATGTATATTTAAAGAAATGTTGTTGCATAACAGACACTGCCTCTTCCTAAAATGCATCATACCAGAGCCAATTTTGGAAAACAAATATGGGGTGGGTATATTTTGAAAACTATGTGAACATAATAGATCTTTAATTAATATTTGTGGCTTTCATGGGAAATATTTGTTTTTTAAGGCATTTGTCTTGGAAAAAACAAAACAAAACACACATTTCTGCTAGTGTGAAGGAAATTAAAGGAGGCATGTAGGTTAAATTTTGTTTCTGAGCTTTGCCTTTAGGGTAAAAGTCCAAGTTATTTTTTTTTTTCCTGAAGTATTTTATTGTTCTATTAGAGCAGACTAACAACATATTCTAAACTACTAAGTAATTTATATAAATTTCATTTATAATCCACTCTTGTGTGGCATTTCTATGTGCAGAAGCACTTTCACATTATTATTGTATCTCTTGATTCTCACTCAGCCCACTTTATTCCCCATTTAGAGACCGAGGAAATTAGGCTCCATCTTTTTGATTTGTCTTAGATGGGAGGATCTGACGGCTAGCTTTCCAATTTCGGTTGTAGTCCTTCTTCCCTTTGCTCCATCCCTTTCTGTATATAATTGCTTCTCGGCGTTTTGGCTAAGATCAAGTGTAGTATCTGTCCTTTCTGCATACGATGACACAGTACATTGAAAGAATTAAAAAATGGACTTTTGACTCAGGCAGACCTGGGTTCATCGCCTGCTTCTGACACTGCCTGGCCCTGTGCCCCTGGGCAAGCTATATTCCTCTTTGAGTCTCATTTGTGAATTAAGCTAAAAATAGTACCTCACTCCCCACCCCCCCACCATGGGACTGTGGGAAGGATTAAATGGAATAATGCATGAAAAGCACATAGCAGAATGTTCCATAAATGTTATCCATTGTTATGTTATTATGTAATCTACAAAGTATGTTGGTTACACTGCTTGAAATACTTTCAGTTTTTCAGTGATACTACTAATACATGTGAAATCGAACCCTGAAATTTAATTTATTTTTAATAGTGAAGTCATATGCTAGATGCAAAAGATAGCATTTCATAGACAAAGACCCTAGTTTGAATGCCCGTTCTAACTTTTTTTTTTAAGAGAAATTATCTTTTGATTTCTGTGGCTTCAAACTTCCTTCATGTTAACATTTGTAATAATCCGAGCCATATGAAACTGCCATTTTTTTTAAGTACTAAACTACAGAACTTCGGTGATTTGAAGTGGCTCAGCCCAACAGATCAACAAACCTCCCGGCAGATGAAAGAAAGGATTTTTCTAGTTGCAATGGGATTACTGAAAAAGTTGAGGTGAGGTTGGAAGGAAAATTATTCCATTTTCAATGCAATTTTTCCTCAACAGATAATGAGAAAGTGATGCCTCCCAAGAATTAAAAATTAAAGCATACAACTTTCTCTATCCCAAAACCCACACATGCATACATAGTCCAGCTCCAAATGAAACCCAAAGGGTGAAATTGTGTCTCAATGCCTGCAAATTTCCAAGGAGGGCACCAAAAGTACTTGACAGCGAGCGCTGAGGAAATCGCAGCTGTTGAAGTCACCTCCTGTGGTCTTGCCAAATGTTTGAAAGGGAATATGCCTGCGTGCGCGCGCGCGCGCGTGTATCTGTGTGTTGGGGTGGGGGGTGGAGGTCGGAGGTCGAGGTGCTGGGTGTGGGGTTTGTAGTACTTCGGTGGGGCACTCTGCTTGCCTCCAAATGAGCGTTTGTGTTGTTTACTTCTGTTTGTGCCCATGCCTTTGTGCTTCTGGGTGCTTCTGTGTTTCTGGCCGCGTTTCAGTGTTGGACAGGGGTGACTTTTCGCCTGTCGGCTCCGGTGCGCGCGCGAGTGAGGGTGCTTGTCGGTGCGCTGGACGGGCGTGTCTCAGTGGCTGTGGTTCCGTATAAGCCTGAGCATGTCTGTCGGGGTGTATGTGTGCCTGTCCGTGCGTGTCTCCTTGGCCACTCGTCTCTGTTTCCGAATGCGAGGGAGTGCCCGTGTGCCGCCCCTCTGCTCTGAGACCTCAGTCACACAGACGCCCAAGGCGGACAGGTAGCAGCCACAGAAGAACCCAAAGCTCCCACATGAGCTGGTAAGCACGCCAGCCCCAGCTCCAGCCCTCCGGGACCAGCCAGGGGATTCGGGAGGGGTGGTGTCCCGCCCGCGGTGAGCAGCTGGGCCCCTTCCGGGCCAGCCCCAGGAGAGGGCGGGAGAGAGTAGGGGAGGGGCGGAAAGGGGAGGGGGCCTCGCCCCTTTGGGGCTGCCGGTGCGCCATTGGCGGAAAGTTCCTGCACGTCACCCGGGAGGCAGTTCCTCTAAAGTCCTGCTCACATAACGGGCAGCGCGCACTCCGAGGCGGCTGCTCTAGGTCGCAGGGTGGGACAGACGGGCTCCGCGAGCCCAGAGCACCCCGCAAGCTGTGTGCAGGACGCGCCCCCACCACACCCACCCCACGGCCGCTGGATGAGGCTTCCAGGCGTCCCCTCGCTGCCCGCACTGCCCCGCCAGAGGTCTGCCCTCTGAGGCGCGGCCAGTGCGCCGGCAGCCAGTGCGCTCACCTGCCAGACTGCGCGCCATGGGACAACCCGGGAATCGCACCGTCTTCTTGCTGGCGCCCAACGGAAGCCATGCCCCGGACCAAGACATCACGCAGGAACGGGACGAGGCATGGGTGGTGGGCATGGGCATCGTCATGTCGCTCATCGTCCTGGCCATCGTGTTTGGAAACGTGCTGGTCATCACAGCCATTGCCAAGTTCGAGCGTCTACAGACAGTCACCAACTACTTCATCACCTCCCTGGCCTGTGCTGACCTGGTCATGGGCCTGGCGGTGGTGCCCTTTGGGGCCAGCCATATCCTCATGAAAATGTGGACTTTCGGCAATTTCTGGTGCGAGTTTTGGACTTCCATTGACGTGCTGTGCGTCACGGCCAGCATCGAGACCCTGTGCGTGATTGCAGTGGATCGCTACTTTGCCATCACATCACCTTTCAAGTACCAGAGCTTGCTGACCAAGAATAAGGCCCGGGTGGTCATTTTGATGGTGTGGATCGTGTCAGGCCTTACCTCCTTCTTGCCCATCCAGATGCACTGGTACCGGGCCACCCACCCAGAAGCCATCAAGTGCTATGCCAAGGAGACCTGCTGTGACTTCTTCACGAACCAAGCTTATGCTATTGCCTCTTCCATCGTGTCCTTCTATCTGCCCCTGGTGGTCATGGTCTTCGTCTACTCCAGGGTCTTCCAGGTTGCCAAAAGACAACTCCAGAAGATCGACAAATCTGAGGGCCGCTTCCATGCCCAGAACCTCAGCCAAATGGAGCAGGATGGGAGGAGTGGGCATGGACATCGCAGGTCCTCCAAGTTCTGCTTGAAGGAACACAAAGCCCTCAAGACTTTGGGCATCATCATGGGCACATTCACACTGTGCTGGCTGCCCTTCTTCATTGTCAACATTGTACATGTGATCCAGGATAACCTCATCCCTAAGGAAGTTTACATCCTCCTAAACTGGGTGGGCTATGTCAACTCTGCCTTCAATCCCCTTATCTACTGCCGGAGCCCGGATTTCAGGATTGCCTTCCAGGAGCTGCTGTGCCTGCGCAGGTCTTCTTTGAAGGCCTATGGGAATGGCTACTCCAACAGCAATGACAGATCTGACTACACAGGGGAGCAGAGTGGATATCACCTGGGACAGGAAAAAGACAGCAAACTGCTGTGTGAGGATGCCCCAGGCACGGAAGACTTTGTGAACCGTCAAGGTACTGTGCCTATTGATAGCGTTGATTCACAAGGGAGGAATTGTAGTACAAATGACTCACTGCTCTAATGCGGTTTTTCTACTTTTTAAGAATCCCTCCCCCCAACAAAACACTAAACAGACTATTTAACTTGAGTGTAATAAATTTAGAATAAAATTGTATAGAGATGTGCAGGAGGAAGGATAGCCTTCTGCTTTTCTTTTTTATTATTATTATTTTTTCTAAGATGTAAAAAAGAGAAAACGTAATTTGAGTGATGTTTCTTGTACAGTTCAGTTCCTCTTTGCATGGAACTTATAAGTTTATGTCTGAAGGGCTTTAGTCCCAGAGGACCTGGGGCTGCTATGTTTTGATGACTTTTCTGCCTATCTACCTCATTGGTTGAGTATTAGGGGTAATATAATGCTGCTGGTAATTTGTATCTGAAGGAGACCTTCCTTCCTGCACCCTTGGCCTGGAGAACCCGGAGTCTCGTGGACCTTGCAGCCGTGAACATGGACTCTCCCCGCTCCTCTTATTTGCTGAAGCAGGGTGTTGTAGGCAGGGATTTCAGGGGGAGATTCAGTTGTTTTCCTGAGCAAAGTCTAAAGTTTACAGTAAATAAATTGTTTGACCATGACTTCATTGCACCTGTTTCTCCAAACCCTCTTGACTGGAGTGTGGTTGCCTCCCCCACGGGAAACCACAGGTAAACTATGTGTAATAACTATGTGTAATAACTGCATAGTGAGTTCCTGTGGAATGGCACAGGAATGACATGCCCTTTCATTGCTTAACCTTTTCATTTGCCTTTGAATCTGCCATTGCCAACCCGTACCTCTCCTAATGCTAGGGCCCAGATCAGACCTGCCTGCTCCCAGCCTAGTTCATCTCACTGGTCTTACGGTGATTATTCTGCATTGTTATATCAGAAACACTGACTCATAGAAATGGAGTTATGAGCATCTATCATGTCCCTCTGTACTCCCCCACCACCCACCTTCCAGTTCTACTTGCTTAATAACTGCTTATATTTATGTTCCTCCTGTATCTTATAGTGGAGAGCCTCATGCTGCATCAGGGTTTGGCATTTGAAGGGTAAGGAAGATGTTTTTGTGAAAAAACTACTAAACTCTGCCCCATAATTCCAAGGGAAACTGAAAAGGCATCGGTCAGAGAGAGAAAAGCTGGAAAACACTTAACCGATGAACACCTTATGACCTAAACATAGTGTTTTAACCCCATCCTCCTCCTTTACTTCTGTTCCTTTTTCCCTTCTCCCTGTGACTCTGCACTGTTATTTGGTCCAGATAACCCTCTGTGGTGGAGAGCTGGCCTGTGTACTGTCCGATGTTCTGCAGCATCCTTGGATTCTACCCCTTCCATGCCAATAACACCCCCTGAGTGGTGACAACCAAAATTGTCTCCAGATATTGCCAAATACCTTTTGAGAGGTGAAATTGCCCTTGCTTGAGAACCACAGATGCAATTCAAAAGTCCTAACAGATTTTTAGACTCTGTCTAATGTAAGCACTTTATTTTGCACAGTCTCCAAGAGGGATTTTTCATGGTTCGCCCGGTTAGTGACAGAGCCTGGGCCAGTGTTCTTTCCACTCTATCCTGCTACCTTCTGAACTTACTTTCTAGCTGCCCAGATACTGACAGTGAGATGTGAATTGTTTGGGAGGGTTTATCAATGGAGGCCAGGCTTGGGAGCCGTTACTGCCTGTTTGTGGAGATTTGATAATGCTGCTAAGAGGCGTATGAGGGAAAATCACAAAAGTAAACACATTTCTTCTCCCTCCCCTTTTCTATTTTTGCCTGTGTGTCTGAGCCAGAGCTTGGCCCAGGTTTGACTGAGTGGATCGTCCTCCTTGGCAACGCCAGCCTGGAGATCAGCCTGCAGGGTTCATTGCCATTTCACTTGCTCATCAAGCTGACTCCACTTTTCTCTTCCCTTCTTCTCCAGCCAACATCCCCAACCAGAAAAGCACTGGCCTCTTCTGCTTCCTGTCAGCTCAGTGATGGGTATCTGGGTGAGCCCTGAGCTCCCAGGAGAAAGTTAGGTGCTCACGATTTTGGAACGTGCCATGGCGAATTGGAGAGTATCTGCCATTCAGCACTCTTACTTTTTTTTTTCCGCAAGGGTTTTCATACCTGTTATCACATTCTTCTTCTTTTGCTCTGAGCGCCACACCCAGAGATGCAGGCAGCTTCTCCAGCTAATCTTCCTGGTAACCTCACTGGATCTTGAACTTGGGAGAGCCTATAGGAAGCATTTGACATCAGGAGAGACCAAAAACCCATGAGGGGGAATGACCTGCCCAAGGTAAGAAGCCAAGGATGTTCAAGATGGGGCTACAGCCAGGGAGCCGGCTGTCATTCTAGGAGCTGGTATATTCTCTCTATTACACGCCCACTGATTTCTGCCCTTACCCTCAACTGTGGAGGCTTTTCTCTGGGACTGTCACAACAAATTCATTTCAGTGGATGTTTTTATTGCTTTGGGGTTCTTAACAGAAAATTCAGGCAATAAATAATCTTCCATAGGGACAAAAGAAAGAATTGTTCTCATACTCTACAAGAGTCCACTAGGATCTTCTTCTCAGTGTTTAGGGAAGCTGGGTGGTTCCTTAACTCTTTATGACCTGTCAGAAATTTCAAGCCACTGTAAGTAGAAATTTTCCATAGTCTCATGTCAAAAAAAAAAAAAAAAGAGAGAGAGAGAGAAGTTGAAAACTTTTCTGTCCTCATTTGTAAGTTTGTAGACAATAAATATTATTAATAGACAATGTTGTATATATACTGTTTTGGTTAGAGGAGCGTCTGACATAATTTCAGTTAAAAATTCAGACATAAATGTTAATTCAGATTCCCAGCTAAAAGGGAGTTTAGCCATATTCCTGCCCCTTTAGGAATACTTTAAAAACTTTGATCAGTTTAAGGGTCTCAACCGCTGGCTTTCTACCTTCTTTTGTTTTGCTTTGTTTCTTTTGGCGGGCAGGAATTTGTCAGTATCCCTCCGTGTGCTGACAGGTTGGTTATATAAGGTTAGTGTTGGCTTCATCATCATAAAATCTTCTTTGCCCGGACAACAAGTTCTCAGATTCTGTCAAATGAGAACCTTATCCTGAGAAGCTGACAGGTGTGCACAGTGGCAGGACAGGGTGGGCCTCCCCACCAAGATCATTATTGGGAAGGAATCTGGGGAAAAGGAGCTTGGAAATAAGAACTGTCGTTACAGGGTGCTTAGAATGTTTCTGATGAACCTATTGCCAAAATAAGCCTAGACCAGAATCAGATGAGGGATATTTATGGAGCACCTACTGTGCACAGTATGAGAAAAATACAGGCTTTACTCTCTGCCTTCTGTAGCATAATGTTAATAACACTAATGGACTCTTTTATGGAATCTTACTAAATGTTAGAGACTATGCTAGGCACCTTTTAGGCCGTATGTCATCTTGATATAAGTAGCATAATTGCCTTCATCTAACCAATGAGAGAACTGAGGCTTGGAAAGGTTAAGTAACCATCCAAAGCCACACAAATGGCTAGTTGGAGTCAGGACTGGAACCCAGGCCCATGTGCGTCCAGCACCCACGGAGCCTAGCACACCTGCAAATCAGGAAGCAGCACAAGGCAGCTTATAATCTTTGCCAGGGCAAGTGTAAGAACTGGAAACGCAATACCTTGTTGAGAGAAGAGGGAGATTGCCGTGGGTTGGGGCAAGGAGGAATGTTCTCGCCGAACATGTGACTGCAGAGTTGCTGGGGCCTGGGACAGGAAACCAATCGCTGAAATGCCTAGTTTCCTTCTCTGAGTCTTTGCTTTGTCTTTTCATCAAAAAAAAAAAAATCAGTCCAAACTGAAAAGAGGATATGAAACCTTCAAACTAGCACAGGGTAGAGCAGAAACACAGCCTGCCTTACATCCTGGCAAATTCATTTTTGGTTCCAAAGTTGAGAAGTTCTAAAATGGTCAGTTAGCTGAAATTTGGGAAAAATTTGGCAGGCCTAAGTGGCCCTATGGGTGTGCTGTCCATTTTGAGCTATCATTCTGGGCAAAAGGGAGATGATTTCTGACAGCAGAAAGAAAGGAGTATCGATGCACTTTGAATGAGACTTTTCATTGACAGTATAACATCCACTAAGTCTACCTGTGTACCAGTCCCTCCTTCACTGACAGTGCAAATATAATGTGAAGGAGACATTTCTGAAATACCTAAGAGAACAAACTTCCCAAGCACTTTCAAGAACTTGAGAAATGCTGGTGTCTTGAATAAGAGGCAGGGTGAGGTGCAGAGGCCTGGATCTGTAAAATAATGGGGCCAGTGCAAGCGCTCTCTAGACTTTGCACAGCTCTGAATTTCATATATATTTAGAGGCTAATTCAAGTTAATGACATTTATCATAAAAATAATGGTTGACTGTCCCGGCAGTGGTCAGCTTGAAGAAGAGAACGATATTTGGTTCACGATAACTGCCTTCAAATATTTAAAAAACACCAGAAGAAGAGAGGCTTAACAGTTTTATATGAAAAGCAGAAGGCAAGCAGAACCTCATAGGGGGTTAGATTTCAGCTCAGGTGAAGGAAAAACTTTTCTAAGAGTGAAATAGCTCATCTATCAGAATAGTAAGCCTCATTGGGAGCATCCAAGGGAGCTCTCTGCAGGGTGAAGCACACGGGAGCTGGACTAAGATCCCTCCAAATCTGAGAGTCTATGTCCTTGAAAACAATAGAACTGAATACTTTTAGGAAGTAGTCAGATCATTCCTTAATTCCAGCTAGCCTTCTCCCCAGTTCCTCTGAATTTCAGAGGTTTCACTGCATTCCTAAACAGGAAAACCTCCGAGGGAGTCAGGATCTCAGCCGTCCTTGGCCGTGGTGGAAATCCAGAAATAGAGCAATAAGGTTAAGCAGTTTTCCAAACTATTAGACTTTTCATCAGCTGCTCTTCCCATGCCTTTTGCAAATGACCTACTAACTCCCAGAGAGAAAATATTGAGAGCTGCACAGTCTTCTCTGCAAAGGCTATTACGTCCTTCCCCACCCTTGGAATCACAGCACTTCCTGTGGTCTTTCCTTCACCCTCGCAGGCATGGAAGGGAGGAAGGCAGGTTTCTGGCCAGCACAGAGCACTTCGGAGCCCTCTAGTCCCAGAATCTGGAGACGCGGAGTCTGACGCAGCCCAGTCGCTAACCAGCTGGGCAGCCTCATGCAGGTCACTTCTCTTCCCTAGGTCTGTTTCATCATCTCCAATGAGAAATGGTTTCGTTTGCATGAGTCCTATGTTTCCTTCATTCTTCAAAATTCTGTAAGATTTCAGGAAGTCTTCAGAGAGGCACATCTGGCTCTATCACTTTTATTTTAAAAGCACATTTTTTTCTTGTTACATAATAAAACTCATTGTAGAACATTTAAAAATATATGAAAGCACAAAACAAGATAAATCACATATTATGTGACCAGCTAGACACAGCAGTTGTTACCTGTGATGCATGTGCTCCCAGCCTTTATCCTTAGCATGGCTATACAATGTGTATAAATATATATGTTTAAATAAAAATGGAATTAGATTATTTATATACTTTTAGACCCACTGCTAATACTTTTACAAATGCTTCCTGAACATATTATGATCCAGATAACATAATTCCTACTGGTCTATTGGTCTGGCAATATACAGTGGTCAGCAGTTCTCAAATTTTATGGGGTACAAATGAATCATCACCCCAGAGCACCTGGACAAGTAGAACTGAGCTGGGGCCCAAGAATCTGCATTTTAGCCACGTTTTTCCAACACGGGTGGTCCACAAACCACATTTTGAGGAACAAGGTTGCAGAGATACATTTTGTAAATTAAACAAGATGTCCCCTCCCCACCCTTGCTAGTGGATGAGAAGATGTTTTTATACTAGTGTCTTTGAAAGCGTGCACTCCGCACCTGGGCTCTAATCTGCTTTCAGAACGTGGGTTCGTTCCACCTTGGTAAACGCCTCTGCCCCAGTTTGTGGACTTGTGATAAAATAAGTCTATTCAAGTTATATAGTGACCAATACTTACCGTCTGAAAAGTGCAGCAGCCGGTTTCTATGTCACAGAGCACCTCTCGTGATAGTAATGACTAATGATTATATTTGTCCCCATTTTATCAATAAGGAAACTGAAACGTGAGGGGTTACCGATGATCACACAACCCTCAGGAGTAAAACCAGGTGTCCTGAACCAGAGTCCCCACTTCACCACTAGGATAGGTGAGCTTTGCCCATTTTGGGGGTCGCATAAGAGTACAGGAGGGAGACGATGCTGAGAGGACGTTTCTAATGGGTACATTTTGTCTATGCTCCAGGAATTTTTTTTCAGAGAGGCCTGATTAATGTCTGAGCCTCAGAACTAAGGGGCAAGCCCATGCCATTTAGGTAGGCTGTGGCTAAGTATAAACCAGGAAACCAGATTGCACTGAGAGCTGGCAGCATGCTCTCCTTCACCATCATTCAGCATGGTGGGAGTCAGCTGCCCCTGGCAGCTAAGAGGCAGGGGTGGCACCTGGCAACAGCACACTGGTTTGTGATGAGTCAAATCACTACTTTTGGGTCAGGAAGTCTTTGACGTTTGGAAATGGGGTTCTCTTCCCGTTTCTATGCCCAGGTTTGTGTCAGCATCTGAGGTTTCACATTAGAGAATATCAGGGTGGGACAGGCACTGAGCGAACCCATCACCTCCTCAATGCACTGACCTAGAAACCCAGGCTGAGTAAGGCGGGCTCAGCCATAAGATAGTACAGGGGCCAGGAGACGATCATTGCTCTTGGCTTGTTTCATTATTATTTTTCCAGTGCTGTGAGGGGAAGACTGGAGTTTCTGAATGTGTTCATTTATCCAGGAAGAGAAAACACTTTTTAAAAATCACAACAGCAACACCCATGACAAAGCAAAAGGAGAGTCCTAGGGAACTCCTGTTATCTTTTTAGCCACGCCATGTTGACTTTGCAGCCTGAGGTCTTGTGTCCAAAAGCCACAGCTGCCTTTTTGGTGGTGGGGTGGGTTGGGGGGAGGGGAGAAGTGCCTTCGGTATCTCAATTCTGTCTCTATTCTGTTACCTACTTTTTCTCTTTATAAAAATTCTATTATATGTTTCTTAATATTGTAGACGACCCTAACGATCTCTTGGTGAGTTGTTTTGTTTTGTTTTGTTTGTTTTGTTTTAGAGGTACTCACCGTTCTCATGATATGTATTGCATCAATAAGCCTGTTCCGCTCACAAACATCCAGACAGCCTTTCTTGTTTCAGTTCCTAGCTTCCTCAGCCTAAGAGAACTGAGGGTCAATCTCAAGGGCCCGGGTGGCCAGCCTTAGAAACCTCTTTCTATAGGATCGTAGAAGGGTTAATGGTGTCAGTTTTGGTGTGAGTTTCCTGACATTGTTGTATTTTATTGCAGTAGGTTCCAAACCCTACAGAGCCCAAAAATGATTTGGGGGAACTTCTGAGAAAATATATCCCCCGCCCCCGAGAGTTTGGCCTAACAGGGCTGTGGTTGAGGGCTGGCGATCTGCGTTTTGCCACAGCTTCTTCTGGAGGACTGTGAAGAGGTGCTCTAAGGGATCACAATTCAGGAACCGAGAGATGACACTGTCTTCTCCTTCCTGCCCTCCCTGCTCAAGGGCACAAAATGTAGGCGTGTAAAAAATGATCCCATACGGCGGTATGCATCGTGAAAAAAATAATGCTGTCAAATAAACAGAATCCTAATTTTCTTGTGTAATCAAATAAAACAATATAGGTGAAAACGGTTTATAAATAAAACATTACTATAAAAGAGGAAGGTGATAAATGCCTTGAGCAGTTAGGCACTTAAAGAGAAATGTGTTTAGTGACAGCATAGCATCTACACAGTTATGGCCCCAACAGCATCATTGTCACCTGGTCCCAGACCCTCTGCATGTAGACTGAGAGGTGGCAGCACAAGAAGAAAAGGGGATTTTACTTCTATGATAGACCCTCATCCAGTGCTCCTTCCTCCTGGACGCTCTGCCTTGGTTGAGTCAAATCATACGCAGTTCTATATGAATCAGTTTGCCTAAAGTACATAACCCTCCTACTTAGAAACCTGAATGAGGACCCACCCAGCTGCAGAGAAGAATATGACTCATACATATACATACACCTCCACAGATGCACACACCCAAATAAACACACACACACAGACTTTGGCATCGGTGCCAACACCCATATCGACACAGATACACACATGCATTTTCACAGATACATGTTCACATCAATATTTGTGTTTATTCCCACATATACACACGTATAGGACACAGACATACTCAGCCCTAAACATTCTCCCTTACATAAATACACACGTAGGGGTTCCTAAGCACTCTTCTGTGTGCTTCAAATCAGCAAACATGCCATTTCATGTAGTCATGGACCCTAAGTGCTACCTGAGGACAGGTTCACATACTGACCCCTCATCCTAGGTAAGTATATACACCCATGATTTAATACATGTCTATTGTGTTCTTATGTGCTAAGACCTGTTAGGTACTCATGATCAGTGGGTGAACAAAAACACTTTATCTTCGCCTTTACTGAGTCTGTGTATAATGAGAGAGATAAGTTTTTTAAAATGCATCCAAAGTTGCAGCTGTGGTGGGTGCTATAAAGGAGGTACAGGGCGTTTTGAGAAAAACTGACTAATACAGAGAGCTCAGTAAAGGTTCCCCCAAAGAAGTTAGGTTTTAGTAAGAGCTAAAGGATGGCTAGATCATCTCTAGAAAAAGAGGTGAGGGAAGAACATGTCACTCAGGGAGAAAAGCAATGTAAATGTCCTGTGCTAAAAGGAAGCCTCATGCATAGGAAGGACTGAGCAAAGGTGAGGCATAGCTGGTATGCAGAGAGGGAGAGCGTGGAGGGTACAAGCTGAGCCTGCAAGAGGCACACAGGTGCCACACGTGAAGGCCTTTCAGCCTGCGTTAGGATTGGGGTCTTTATCTTAAGAGCATTTAGAAGCCATTGGTATGTTTATAGCAGAAACCAGATTTGTGTTTTGAGACCCTCTCTGAGGATAGGCCTCCCTACTCATGCAAAGCATTCTCATGCAGATAAGTGCAATCCTATGGGTTCATAGGTATGCTCGTGTGTTTTCTTAGAAATACATACTCACATGTAAGTATTGTCTTGCAAATGTTGCCTCTGTGAACACACCCATATAATTTATACTCATGGCATATATAAACCCAGTGGGTGCTGGGAGGCAGGGCGACACCCTCCTCACTGGGTACCATCAGGACTAAGCCGGTCCTTGGGGAGGGACAGGAGGAGTGATGGATGAGAGTCAAATCCTCTGACTTTGGAGTTTGGGGCTTTGAGGTTTGGCCTCATGCACGAGCCTTCAGCTCTGTTCCCTCTTCTCTTGGCTCAGAGCACCCAGTGACAAGGTGGGGTTTCTTCCAGAACACGATCATTGACTATTCTTGGCCTGGGCCAGGAGGGGAGGATGGGCAGGTCGGGTTGCATAAAGATTGCCTTGTGCCCTCCCAGAGTTGTAAGCAGAGCCTCCGGCCAGCTCCACGCCTGGACTGCTCTTTGCATAGACTTGGCAAGACCAAGAAGTAAACATAAGGATGGGAAATCAGAAGTCTGCATGTCCTGGTGGGGACCGTGGGGGGACTCGAAGTAGTGCATTCCAGAAGTAACCACTTAGGGAAATGTGACACTGGAAGAAGAAACGGGACAAATCCTGGCAGGAAAGCCTTTTTAAGGCAAGACGTCTGACTCTGTCCCTTACTGCCTTGGCATGATAAACTCATGTACACACATATTTACACACTAATGAATTTTCCTCCAGTGGGTTTAGCATCTCACAGCAGAGGAAGTAGCAAGTAATTTATCAGCCACAACACCCTATATTATTTTCCCTCCAATGAACTAGAACTACACTTGTGTACATTTTGCTCCTGTTTATCAGCAAAGACAGTGAGGGCCTTGACCAGAGCCAGCAACAGACCCCAGGAAGACCAGTAAGAACATTCATGCAGAGTTAAAGACTTACCTACAATCTTACATCTCAGGACTATAAAGAGGTTCCCAAATAATTTTTTTGTAGCCTAAAGACTCCTACCCACTGAGATTTTATGTTTTCAAATGTGCACTTGGAAATGTTTTCTTCCATAGTTAAAAGGAATTATATAATGGACTTTGAAGCTCTTTTTATTTTGCTTCAGGCAGTGTAAGGAACATCCTTCTTTTCTCCCAGTTGGGTGCTCTTTTATGCTATCCTGGCAGTGAGCTACCAGTGCTGAAGGCCACAGCACTGTGCTTAAGGGGACACTGTGTCGTAACAATCCCTCACATTGATCCAGCACTTGGCAGTGTACAGAGGGCTTTTATATCTGCTATCTTATCTAATCCCCACAACTCTTAGGTCAACAAGGTTGTTCCTATTTCACAGATAAAAAGACTGAGGTTAAAAGATTTGCCTACAGGCATGGAGCTAACACATGGCAGGGTTGGGACTTGAACCTAGATCTTCATACTTATCCTCGAAAAACAACACAAGTCTGGCTATGCTTTGCTACCCTCCTGGGACCCAGGGGTCTTCTCACTGTACCTCGCTGCTTTCTGCTGCGTTTTATCTTATAAATTTAAGATTAACACTCCCTAGCACTGAAGCCACAGCTGCCAAGCTACCGGTAAGCAATTATTCGCTCCAGGGACGGTCCCCAGGTTGCTTTCAATATTGACAAGCCCCGAGCTTGGGTGAGCACATGCTGAGAGTGGACTTCATCCAGCTCTATCAACTATGGCATAGCCTCCAAGCCTTTCGTGTTCCACGTGCCAGACACCAGATGCATGGTCACCACATTGGAGCTACGAGATGGTGTGTCTTGCTTCCTATACCTACCCCATTGGGGGCTCTACTGAGGCTGTCCTTGTTCCCTTTGCCTAACTCCTCTTGAATCGGGTGTTTCTGGGGTAGGACCCAGTGTGATTTGCCCTAATCCCACACCCACCGGGCACAGGCCAGCCTGCTGTGAAGGGCCAAGTTCCACACCTCGATAAAAATTGCAGGCTCTAAGAAGTATTTCAACTTCTTGAAAACAGCTTGTGTTTGGTGGAAATGTTTTATTTTAGTCATAGCAATTAGATGTTCTTGTTTTGCACACACATCTTCCAACAGAATTGGCTTCAGCACCGGTGAACAGGACAAAATGGGTCTAGGAAAGCCTGGGGTGGATGATAATCCCAACCACGTGGAAAACTCCCGTTGGCAAATCTCTTTTCCTCGTAGTGTCAGCTTATCTGGTTTACTTAGCTTTCCAAGTAATGTGTGATTAATTCACGTACTGATTTCTTCAAAAGATCTTTGAATATATATATATGTTGGAACCTGTGCTAACACCAGAAGACATAACCATAACCAAGGTGGACATGGTTAATCCCCGTTTTTTAGTTTCTTATGGTCTAATAGAGAAGACAGACAATGAAAAGGGAGTTATAAGTGATATTTGGATCAAGTTCCCTAATAGTAACACCAGAGAAACTTAAATATGCCATGAACAGACGTAAGGGAAAGAAAATTAGCTTCTGGATTTTGCCGGTATATTCAGAAAGATATCTGGTATCTTTCAGCCTCAGGCTGGCTACCAACCAATCATAAAAATATTACTATTTCCTTTTAAAAATCTCAGGGAAAAAGTGAAGTTAGTGGCTCTCAAGAACATCAGCTGTCTCAGTCCTGGCCCACCTCTGGAATACTGTGTCCTGTTCTGAGGATCACATTTTTTCAAGAAAAGGAGGGTATTTGGAACCTTTCTGGACTCACCGTATTTAGCAAATAAAAATATAAGACATTCAGTTAAATTTGAATTTCAGATAAGCAACAAGATCTTTATTTATATACATATATTCTAAATATTGCATGGAAAATAATTATACCAAAAAAAAAAAAAAAGGTTGTCTGAAATTTAAATTTAACTGGACATCTGACAGCCGGTCCTTCTAGAGAATAAGAGCGAAGATAGTGAAGAAATCCAGCACTTCGTCTCAAAACGAATAGCTGAAGCGGCCTGGCTTTTTAGCTTGGAAACAATGATAGTGAGAACCTAGATTTGTGTAGGGAAGTGTTTTCCAACCCGTGTTTCGGAAATAGCAAAAGGTGAGCTGGGAGGAAAACAAAGTTTGAGCTCAAAAGGCTGGGAGGTAAAAAGTTTGGGAAAGGTTGCATGCCCAATATCTCTGTTTCTGGGTTCACTCTCTGCAGCAGCATAGTAACAATTCTGAACACTTTGCAGGAAACATACCGGCTGGCCGGGTTTAACCTAGCATGTCCACAGTGTAATTTACAGGTTTTTGTATGTTTGTTTTGATATGTTCGCTTTATAGTGGACACCTATTAACATCATGCAAACTTCCTACTCCGCTCCTCACACTTTGAGGAATGCTGGTATAAAAAATGAAAGTTATCTTCAGATACTCCCAAGTGCTTCTGCTAGGTGGGGAGGAAGTGGAATTAGTCATAGCAAACCAGAGGGCAGGTCTAGACCCAATGCATGGACACATCTAGGGGACAGCTGAAGACCAGAACTTCCTAACAATTATAGTACTCTGAAAGGTAATTTCAGTTTCCTGTTTCTAAAGGCATTAAAGCAGAAACAAAGTGCCATCAGGGACATCAGAGAAAATTTTTGTTCTGTGTGAGAAATTCTCAGGAATTGCTCTGAAATGTGTGTTCAAATAAAACACTAAAGGGACGTGTACCAGCAAATGTTCTTTAAAACGATATCCCAAGTTCTACACCCTTTCCGCAGTCTGAATCGTTCCCTTTTGCATTCATGTTCACTGTGTTCTCTTCACATCTATGTGAACTCCTTGGGGGGTTGGGCCCTCACAAGGGAGTGGTCTTTGCTCTACCCAGGTTTCTTGGCTGCTATCATGGGTCTCAGCTATTGGAATCCTGCCCCCAGCCTCTGGGAGGGGCTCATAAGCCTCAGATATAATGAGGAGCTCACAGCAGAGCTTCGCAGCCAATTGCTGTAGGACTGGGGGACTGCCCTACGCTGTGTCCATGTAAGGACAGGTTGCCACATATGTGCGGCACTTGGTGTCAAAGAAGCCAACAGAGGGTCAAATCCTAACTCTGCCCCTTTCCTAGTCCATGACCTGGAGAAATTGCTCAGTCTCCCCAAGCTGAAATGATAACACTGCAGCATAGTATTATGAAAATTAAAAGAGATTAAAAGTACGTAAAAGACCCAGCAGGCTGTCCAGTACATAGCAGACATTGAGGAACTGTTTATTGGATGAATGTGAGCGCTACCACGATGGTAAAACCTGTCAAAGAAGCTGAAGGACTCCTTTAGAAATTTCCTAATCGGTGTGCCAAGATGTCAAGCCCAGCCAAAGGAATACACTGGAAATTGTCTAATCTCTGCCACCTTCCTTTTGAGAATCTGTGCTTGAGATAGGAAAGTAAGGCATGCGCATTAGAGAACACAGCTTTCCTTCCTGGATGGACCTGGGGGCGGGTTATCTCTGTTCTTGGTTTAGGTGACTCTGCAGCCTCGTCCATTCTGGGCTCCAGTCCTCATCTGTAAGATAAAGGGGTTGGACTAGGGTTGCTTCTAGGTTCCATGAGCTGTGCCTTTGAATTGGGGCAGTGAACGCAGATGTTTAAGTAACACTAATGGTCCCCGGGACTTAATGAAAAAAAAGACTTCGCCAAACTCAAGCACTGTGTGTGTGTGGCCACCGCAACATGCACTATACACAAGGCACATTGAAATCACTTCTGTCTGTAGGTTTCGCAAATAAAGAGACCCAGGATTAGTTGTGAAGAAGTGACGTGAGCGCCGACCCCGGAATGGAGAAAGCTGGGTTCAAGTCCCAGTCCTGCCTCTACAGGCAAAGCTTCTTCTCCATCTCCAGGGTGTGACACTCCCCCCACCTCCCCATCCTTCACGTGAAGGGTTTGGTCCCAAGATCTCAAAGCTCTGTGTCTCTTGGGAAAATGTCTCTGTTCTATTTTCGCCGAGATTTGCATGCTCTCCACAAGGATTATCATCTGGCTGACTCAAATGGTGCTTATTTCTTTTGTTTGATCTGCTTTGGTTTCATAACAAGCTCTACAGCCAATTTTAGCCCTTCTCGGATTAAGGGAGTGTCAAAATGTAGGTATTGGAGCGTTTGTCATGGTTTCTGCGGGATATTTGCCTGCCCCTTCCCCACCCCGCCTCACCCTTCCACTTGGCACAAGCAAAACCCCTCCCCCTCTGTGGATGACACGCTAAGTGGAGTCTGGTTTTCACATTAGCTGAGAGGAGGCCCTGAAGTCAGAAATCCTTGGCACATGAGTCACTTTGTCTCTTTGTGCCTGTTTCCCCCAACTATAAATAGGAAGAGTCACACACTTTTTCGTCTCCCAGTGTTTGCAGACCCCCCTCAAGCCGGTTTTATGCAGGTGAGGTGTCCCTTTCCCACTGGCAGGTCTCTACTTCCACAGGTGGCTCTCTCCAATGTCTCGGCCCACGGGGAGTCTCCAGTAAGGCAGTGTGTCTCTCTGTGTCTCTGCTTCCACTCGTGGCCCCGTCCAGAACCCAGCCATCACTGACTGAGTGAGCTTTCTAACATGCAAAAGTCGGCTTTGCTGTAAAGCCTTCGGGGGCTCCCTGTGACCTTCAGGATAAAGGCCTCGGTGGGTGGGCTCACAAGGAAGCACAGTGGCCACTCACACTGAGAACTAATGACATACCCCACAGATACCAGTATGCAGCGTGCTTCTCCATTAGGAACTGTGAGGTGCGAGGCAGTGTGCTGGGAATAGAGAGGAATGAGCTTGGGTCCTGGGTTTAAGAAGCTCACACCTGTTTAAAAAAGGTCAAAAGGTACACAGAAATAATGTTTTTATTTTTCAAATGTTGGAAGTACTCTTAGAAATCATTGACCTTGCCCAACTGTCTGACTTTACAGTAATAGAAAATGATGTCACAGAATTGGCAAATTTTAAAGAAAAACATGTCTCGCAAGAGGTCTCCCGGCTTCTACTCTGCCTCTACCACCAGGAGACTCTCGCCACTCTGCAGCCAGAGTCATCTTTCTGAGCAGCTTGTGACCTTGTCACTCTCCATGTGAAAGTTTTCTGGGCCCCCACTGCACCTACAAGAGAAGGCAAACCTCTTCCCCGGCCTGCAGCGCCCAGCACGGTCAGGGGCCCGCAGCTGGGCCCTGACGGGAACGTGCCTTGGGCAGATCTTCAGGCTTCTTAGCGTCATTCAGTCTCAGTCCCGATGGGCCCCCTCCAGGGGTGCCCTCCCTGACCAGGACAGATGCACAGCTCCACTCACTCTCTTCCCGTCACCCCGATCGGCTGCGTTCACAGCACATACCACCACTGACATCGTCTTGTCTACTGATTTTCCTTCTTCATTATCTGGATCCACTCGCTAGAGGCTGGGCAGTGGGAAGACCAAGGTTTGCCTTTATCACTAGTGTCTACAACATGATTGACTCATAGTTGACACATGAATATTCACTGACTGACTAAACAAATGAATACATATTGAGGAAATTTGAAAATGCAGAATAGCATAAAGTAGCAATTAAAATCACTCATATTTTGTCCTTCCAGATATTACTTCTGTTCATATTTTGAAGTATTTGTTTTTCTCAGGTCTTTTTTTCTATATGTATGTATGATATATAGCCTATATTTAATAAAAATTTAGATTATGTTGAATGATGGTTTGTATCCTGCTTTTTTTCCACATATCATTATATTGTATCTTCACATGTTGGGAAGTAATAATCTTTTAAAATATTATTTCAAGTGCAGCATAAATTTTCATGTGGATGTGAGAAAATTAATTAAGAATTTTCCTATCGTTAGACACTGATACTTTAACTTTTCTTTCTAATCAATCTCCTCTCTGCCCAAAACTTTCTGATAGAATTTTGGTTTTTTGGTTACCAGAGTATCTGGTAACCATTCCTTAGTGGGAGTAGCTGGGCAAAAGATGTTACTTTCCAGGAAATGTCAACAGACTAAGCCTTAGTTTTGTAGGTTTTCTGTGACCTCTTTCAGTGGGGATTGACTTAGTCGATGATCTAGTTATTAAGGCAAAGATATGTGGTTAGTAAAGGGTTGTGTTTCTAAAACTTCCTGCTCGAAAGATAAATCAAATCGAGTGTTCGTAACTGAATGAAGTGAATGGGGAAACAGAGGCCAGCCCTCATCCCATCTAATGAGGACACTTAGCCCAGGAATGTTGCCCTGTTGAAATTAACAGTCAGGTAGAAAAGACTCAAGAGTTTCCAAATCTTCATTGACATAAAAACTTGGTGAACTAAAAGAATATCAAAGATTACTCACTCTCTCACTTTTTAAGAAAAATGAAACCGAGACTCAGAGAGAGGCTACCTCTTGGCTAGGGTCTCATAACAAAGAAAATGAAGCCTCTTTCTGCCTTTCTCCCCTTTCCCTGCCTCTCTGTCCTTTGCTTCCTCCTTTCAGAATTAGTCTTTCATCAAACAGATTTCAGAAAAGATTTCACAGAACTGGAGGAGCTCTAAGAGATGAACTACTCCAATCTCTTCATTTTTGAAGATGAGGAAATGGAGGTCCAGACAAGGGAAGGGCGTTGTACCAGGTCACCACACCACCAGCTGGAGGCAGGGCTGAGATGAAAACCCACTTCCTCTTCCTTCTCATCCCTCAAGTCTTTCCACTGGCCCAGCTTTGTGGGCCTTGTAGAGTCGGCACTTAGCAGCATCTGCCTTTGGGTTGACTTTCCTTGAATGCTAAGAAATCATGTTATTCCACATAGAGAACTGAACGATCAGAGCCTTACCTCGAAGCCAGCTGACACTTGCGCAGTATTGCCTGTGAGCACAGCACTAAGGCTATGACAATACGTACAACTAAACATCCCTCTCACATCATGCCCCACCCCATGAAGCATCATGCTCTCTCATGCATGCAGACTCCTGTGATCTTTTGATTGTTGCTCTCACCCACTAGACTATAAGCTTTCTGAGAGCAGAAGCCCTTATTCTGTCTTTGTTTTCTCAGCATTCTTTGTCCTACTTCACAAATCAGGGTCTGGTCCATAATAGATGCTCCATAAATATCTGTTGCATGAATGAATAAAAACATAGTCTCTGTGTTAATTCGCTCAGGCTGCCACAACAAGAATACTACAGGATACCTTAAACAACGGATATTTATTTTCTCACAGTTCTGGAAGCTGGAAGTCCAAGGTCAAGCTGCTAGCAGGGTTGGATTTTTCTAAGGCTGCCTTCCTGCTGCTGTTTCACGTGGTCTTTCCTCTGTGTACCCACATCCCTGGTGTCTGTGTGTCCTTAGAGGGACGCTAGTCAGATTGGATTCCGGCCTCATTTTAATTTAATCACCCCTTTAAAGGCCCTAGTTCCAAATACAGTCACATTCTGAGGTAGTGGGTGCTCAGGCTTCAACATATTAATTTTGAGGGAACATAATTCAGTCAATAACAGTTCCCTACCTTTTACCAGCTCATACTTTAATAAAAGAGATGGACACACAAAAATGAAATGATAAGATAAAGTAATAATTGCCATAATAGGGGAAAGTAAAAGCCTTGAGGGACCCAGATAATGGGTAATGATTGTGATAACTGCCTCACCAAGCATCCCTATGCACCATGGCTCTCCTAGGTATAGACAGTATTATTTAATTTAATACTTGTCAGGATTAAATGTCAGCAACATATACTAGTGCCCTCCATGTCAATCATTGTCTAAAGGCCAGACATTCAAAATTATATAAGTTTAGATCACAGTCAAAAGGCTCTCACTGTTTAATAAGAAAATGGACACATACACATATGTCTGGTAAACTGCCTTAAGCCATGTCTGCCATGTTTTTGGCTCCCACGCTGGTGGTTATTCTCCAGGTGATTTAGTCTGTGTCCAACCAGGAAAATAGGAAGTCTTTTGACCTAACAAATGTCATATTATGATGAACACTTTGCAGATGAAGAAACTAAAGCATAGCCAGTAAGCGACTTGCCCCATGTCGCACAGCTAGTACATTGCAAGCTTAGAGCTTAAATATACTTATTCTGGCTCCAAAGTCCACTCTTTTAACCAACACCTCATACTGCTTCTCCATGACAAAAAATCTTATTCTTATCCCAGAGGAGGGAGAACACGAGACCAGTGCAGAAAAGAGCAAAATTTAAGCTGATCCATGAAGTGGGATAAAGAGAGCAGGGAAGAGAATAACAAACACAAAACAAAACAAAACAAAACAAAACAAAACAAAACAAAACAAAACAAAACAACGGTATCGTAATACTCAAGGTCTGTTAGGAGATGGCTGAGCAGGTGGTATAGAGGGCTGCTGAGTGAGGTGAAGCTGAAAAGGTAAACTGAGGTCAGATTAGGTGAAGTTTTATTTTGTATTATAATAAAATAAGTCTTGATTCCCTAGATGCTGGGGAGCTATTGGATATTGTAGCAGGAGATCATTTAACCTTACCTCTTCATCTCATCAAAAAGGAAATCAAGCTCCAGAGAGAAGTGACCTCCCAACGCCACACAGTTGGTGGCAGAGATGACACTAGCACCCAGATTTCCCAGTCCCAGTCCAATATTACACTCTGTTAGACTCTGCCTTCATAAGCTTATGAAAACTGACAATGTAAGAAGAAGTTTTTTCCCACATTTTCTCATGTCTTCTATCCAGTTTTCACCTACTTTCTTTTTTTCTGGCAATTGTTCATTTCCCCAAGTTTTAACCAATTATTATCTTCCCATCTAAAGTAGTTACTATGGTTCAAAATCAGAAAAATTCTATAGAAATTGCTAATAATGTAGTTCCTCATATGGCTCTGTAGAATGTGGTCGAACAGCTCACTGCTGTTGTTTATAGACTAGAAAGACCTGTATTTTTCATGTCTAATAGATATTTAGAAATGTAGAGATAAACTAAATGCCATTCTGGCCAGGTTTCTTTTATCAAACAAATATTTTTAGGTCAGCAAACATTTACTGGTGCCTCTTACATGCCAGGCACTGTGCTAGAATCTCGAGAGTCGAAGATGTATAAACTGAGTTCCCAGGTGAAAGGTCTCTCCCCATTTAATAGCAAAATGCACACACCCACACATGCACGCATGCACGCATGAACATATATACGTATGCGCGCGTCTGGTATGCTGTCTCAAACTGTGTCTGCCCTGCTTATAGTTCCTCGTACTGCGATTCCCCAGCCAGGGGATTCAGTCTGGTTCCAACTACGAAAACGGAAGCCACTCTAGGTCTTTCAACATAAGAAATGTAATATAAGGAATTGGATGCACAGATGATAGGTAAATTGAGGAACCAGCGATTGGCAACGCAGGAAGATACCACTGGAGGAACACAGGAGAAGGTGGTGTTAAAATATCCCAAAAGCCGGGGCATTTATTTAGCAGGAGCTAGAGGCACAAGGCAGTGAAGCCACTGTTGGAGGCAAAAAGAGGAGATTTAACAGTAGGCTTCTCCCCCTCTCTCCCCTAATTTTCTATCATAGACTCCCATCAGCCGAACTTGCCTTGAAGCCACAGGGCACAGGGAGCCTAGAACATGTAGGTCTCTATGATGCAAAGCAGAGCAGGAAACATGAGGAAAGGTGCAGAGAACAGAGGCTGAATGGCACCCTGGGGATGACCTTGGGCAAATCACTTGTCTCTCAGAGTCTTAGTTTCCTCATTGGTAATTTGAGAAGAATAATACCTCTCGCGTTTGTTGTGAGACTTACCTGAAATAAAATATGTGAAAGCACTTTACAAGCTTCAAAAGGCATATACGTATACAAATGTCAGGGCTTTTATTATAGGTTTTAATCCAAAGTGTTTGGGACTTTAGGCTCTAAAAAAAAAAAAGTAGGGTGGTGCTCAGGTGTCATCAGGAACATTGTAATGCCTAGCTCATTACTTAAGGGAAGGAAGTAGCTCTGCATATTACCATTAGTTGTTCCATCAGCCTTCAAAAACCACTGACAGATTTTGAATAAATTGTCACATAACTGAAAGAAGGTCAGAACAGGTTTTTAATTTTATTTGAGGATATGTCTGTGGTTTTTAATCAAAAGGTGAAGAATAAAGAGGATTCTAGAAATTACTTCATGACCATTTATTCCACCTTTTTCATTTTATAAAGGACAAGAGAGAGGAGGGTGTTTGCATGTTGTCACAGGCCAAATTCTGGGCAGAAAGAGACTTATAGCGCAGAAGAGGCTGCCTCTTTCCTTGATCGGACCTCTCTTCCTTGGACCCTGGGGTTTCAAATTAGTCCCATGTAACATTTTGTTCTTTCAACTTTCCCTTCCTTCTTTTCCATTCATCTTTATGCCTCCCGTCTTACCTTTTTGTCTCTTATCTCTTCTTTCTCATAACATTTGACAACTCAATTTCACAGACTTACTCCTCTATACTCTGCTGATGGAGAACAAGAGCTTAGCATTGAGCCATACTTATTTTAAACTGAGATGCTGTAAACTTTTCTAGATAACTCAAATCCCTCTATGATACCAGGTATAAGAAAGTATCATCACAAACTCTTTAAGACCAGTTTTTCTGCCAACCTCAGGGCTTGCTGTGAAAACCGTAAGATATAATCACTTCCTTTCTACCAGCAGAAAGTACAGGCGATGGCCACAACTTCTGACTAAGCACAAGGCCACTACAACTAGGCCCATGAGAATGGCAGTATTTTTACCGATGGCACACGGTGGTTTGACACTCTTAGCAAGAGTGATCCTGTCTTCTGTGACTTTTAATATATTTCTGTGGCAAGTGACATTGGTCAGTGGATGATAAAGTTAAAGGGTGTATTTCTCACTTGTCAAATGAAGAGATTGTGCTTCGATTGTTAAGTTTCCTTCTACCACTGACATTTAAGAAATCAGTATTCTTCCACCAAAGAAGGCCTATTATGGTCACAGGGGCACTAGGATAGTAATAATCCCCTGAGTAACTCATGGAATTCCCATGGCCTACTGTGCATTGACATTTTGCTGGTGCAGAGTCTGTGGCATCTTAAAATGTCAGAGCTGGAAGTGCGTGAGTTATCATTTACTATGAGTACGTTTAGGAGTCTGGGAAGTGAAACCGATTCCTTCAACAGAAATTCGTTGTGCCCATGCCATGTGCCAAGCAATACAAAGTCCTAGGGCACAGTAGTGAGTAAGACAGAGGCGGTATCTGCTGTCACATATGCATAATAGCAAGGAAACTAAAAAATAAGCAAGATAATGATAGTTTGTAATCATTGCTTGAAAAGTAATAAAATGTAATGGATTGATTCACTTTATTCAATAGATAGTGAATGATCTGGGGTGGTGGCACTTCAGATGAGATCTGAAGCTTGAGAAGAAACCAGTTGTGAAAACCAGGGTGTGAAAAAGTTATAGGCAGGCCAAGGGAATAACATGTACAAAGGCCCTAAGGCAGAAAAGCACTGGGCATATTTAAGGGGTAGAAAGCCCGCCAGTCTGGTTGGAATGTAATAAGGGAGAAGTAGTATGAGTTGGCAGAGACTGAATTGTCCTCATGGACCCTAGTAAAGAGTTTGAGTTTTATTCTAAGAGTGGGAAGCCATCAAAGGCTCTTAAGCACGTAAGTGACATGATCTGGTTTATATTCCTTAAAGACCCTTCTAACTACTGGAAGGAGAATGGAATGTAGAAGAGAGAATGAGGCTATTGAAATAGTCCAGACAAAAAATGATAAACAAAATTAGTAACAATGGAGATAGAAAGAAGTGGAAGGATTGGGGGTATGTCTAAATCTAGAGTCTATAAGATTGACTGATCTCTTGGATATAGAAACTGAGAATCAGAAGAATCAAAGACTTGTAGGCTTTTGAACAGCTGGGTGAATAAATGTGCCCATATTGATGTGCTAAAGAGTATAAGAGGTAGCTGCAATTAGAGGGACCTATTTATTATAAAGGAACACTGGGTTCTAGGGGATACAGGTATATGGTGGCATGAGAATTGGTATATGAGCCAATATTATCTATGCTTTAAGAGAGAGTGAGAACTCAAATTACTTTACACCAGCGGTATTCAGTGGGTGTGCTTTTTGTCCCTAGGGACATTTGGCAATATTTGGAGACTCTTGGTTGTCAAGACATGAAGGGGAGAGGAGGTTTGGGGTGCTTCTGGCATCTAGTGGGTAGAGACCAGGGATACTGCTAAATGTCCTTCAATGCAACAGACAGCCCCTGTAACAAAGACTTACCTGGCCCAGGTTGCTGTTTGATATTTATGTAAATGAAGGCCCAGGGAAGAGGAGTCACTCCTGAAGGACTGTTAGGAAGGAGCCTGGACTCGCTTCTGTGGCAGAGGCTGACAGAAGCTGGTGAGTGTGGGGCTGACAGAGGTTCCTGTGGGTGGGGGTGGGGCCCCAGGAGAGGGCTGGGAGCCTTGGAAAAGACAGAGCACCGACTACCTCCAAGCAGAGAGCGCTGAGCCCAGTGGGAGGCCAGGTAGACACATCGCCAAGTGAGAACTCTCTCTCTGAGCAAGAGGATTGACAGAGATGTCTGGGCAGAAATCAAGGGTTTCCAGGAGGAGAAAGCAGCTGAGGATCCTCTGGGGAGGGCTTCTTGGGGCCGGTTTCCAGACTAGAGAGTCTGCCCGTTCTCATGACTGCCTGCACAGTAAAATCACCTGAGGAGATCTTAAAAGTACTCACACCGATGCCCCACCCCAGAGACAGTTATTAAATGAGTCTGGCTTCGGGCCCTTGTTCTTGAATTCTAGAAGTTCCTCCAGGTATTCTGGGTTGAGAACCGTGGATCTAATCCAAGCATTGAACACCAAGATGCCTCCGGGGCCAGATGATGGGCAGAGCAGGCGCACCCCGGTAGGCAGCCTGCACTCGGCTGCAACCCACCACTGCCTTGTAGAAAGCAGAGCTCCCTGCTGCCAAATCTTCCTGTTTCTTTGTTTTTATTTATTTATTTTTTTGAGAAGCCTAAAATCCAGATTTTTTTTAGCGTTAGCTCCAAATATCTTAAAATTCCATGCCAAACAAAACATGTATGCAGAGCACATTAGACCTTTGCGCTGTCATGTAGCAACCTCTGATCCAGTCCAGTGGTTTTCACACTTTTTTTTTTTTTTTTTAGCCACAGGAGGTTTTCTCCAAACAAGTTATTTTGTGGAACCACTACAAATTAAATAAATCCAAGCAGAACTTTGTGGGAGCAGAGCGGAGACACATTTAGCCTCTCCTTCCTGCCTAAGCAGTTCTCATTCTGTTGTGTGAGGCGCCTCTGGCTCTGGGGAACCTCTGTGGTCCGTTTGTCAGATGAGGAAACTGAGGCCCTGGAGAACACAGTCTCCAGAGCAGTACCAACCCCACAGGGCCATTTGGAAATGTGTGGGAATGTTTGGAGTCGTCAGCGTGTCAGAGAGAACACGACTGGCCTTTACTGGCTGGCGGCCAGGAATGTTAAATATCCTGAAATGCCCAGGACAATAAAGAAGCATCCCACACAAAATGTTAACAGCTCCCCACGGGGAAACACCAGATGAAGAAGCCAAGATCCAGAGCGGAGACATCGGCTGGCAAGCTCACTACAAGAGCCCCACAAGCTTGGGGACTTCATCTGTACCCGTAAGGAGAGGTCACAGGCTGGGCCAGACTGTCCTTACTCCAAAACACAAGGGAGAGAGGGATATTTTAAAATTAAAGCAAAGAAGTCTCTTGAAGTGAGGCAGCTACTACGTAAAAAGCTAAGTGCCAGATTTTGAGACACAACTCTGGGAGAGGAGCTGGGTGCTGCTGGGTCCCTTCAGCCGGGGCTGGAGGCCAGGGCTCAGCCCTGAGAGGAGGCAGATCAGCTACTGCAAGGAACTGAGGTTCCGGGAAATGCTGGAGGCAGGGCTGTTGCACAGGTTTGTTGGCCCCAGTGGTCATTTAATCCCTAGGCCAAAATATGCCTGGTTCAAAAATAGGATGTGGGAGCGAACTCATCCTCCTTGCTTTTGTCATCACAATACCACACATTGTACAGCGTTTCCCCACTTATAAAACCTTTACTACAGAATCACAGTGTCAATAGCCATGGGGCCAGGGAAGAATGATGTGCATTTTATAGGCAAGGAGGTGAGGTCTCAGAGTGGTGCTTATACTGCACTGTCCTTCTCAAGATCTGATTTCGTTTGTTCATGCCTACATTAATCCTTCCCGTGAGGAAGGTCAAGGCAGGACTCCTAGTACCAGTCTGTAGGCTAGACCAGAAGTTCTCCACTGTGGTAGGTATCACAATTACAGGAGAACTCAATAAAAACACAGCACCAATCCTGCTTCAAGGGGCCTGGGTCTCCGTCCTCTCTTTTAGGTACTCCAGGTGATTCTGACGCTCACCAGCACCGAGCCGATCTATCCCAGCTCAATGAGATAAGTCCAGTTTTCCCGTACTTGGATGTCAAGGCAACGTCAAATTACCACATGGGTTTCTAAATGCTTATTCTCTTAGCTGGTGATGGAGAAGAGACGGTATCCAGTGGTGCTAGGGAGTGGGCTTTTGGTGAGGGGGGAGCCCTGGTTGGTAGTGTGCTTGTTTCCACGTGGACATTCTCCTACTGCGGCCAGTTACAAGCTACCAAAATGACATCACTGAGCGTGGAGCTGAGAAAGAGATGTGCAGTCTACTCTTTTGAGATAGTGCAAGCCAGCTCCAGCACACATATTCTGTGTCCCATCTCCAAAGTCAGGGACTTTCCCCCCTAGAATAGCCAGAGCTGAGACATGAGACAGGCTCACGAGGGAAACAAGGCATACATGGTCTATGATAGCACCATTTTCAGGGGGCAAGAATATCATTAACATGATATTCTGAAAAAACATGAATGTCTTTTACATGGTCTTTGAAGGGCAATAGACATGACTTTGAATCCTAACTTTGTGACTATTGGCTGTGTGATCTTGGAAGAGTCTAAAACCTTTCCAGGCCTGAGATTGCTCATATGAAAACTAGAAACAATTACATGGTGCTTAAAGAGAGACCTTAAAGGTTAAAGGATATAATATATGTAAAATATGTAAGCCAGTACTAGGCAACTAGTAATAGTAAATTTTTATGTTCTCTCCTTCCTCACCCACGTCCCTCACATTTTTAAAGTAGAAAAGACATCCCCACTCTTCCCATCTACACAGCTGGCTGGAGAATCAGAGATATGAGTAGGGTGATCGCCTTGCTTAGCAAGCCACAGCCAGTTGACATAGAAGCCACTCTGCATCCTTGCCTCTTGACTTAAAAGGTCAAGAAATTTGTCACCAGACTACAGCCTCCCCAAATCACACGCAAGTTGGTTTCCATGGACGACCATCCTGGAAGCCAAGCTGTGGAAATTCTGCATCAGTCTGCGGTGCAGTGATTTTGTCAAGGTCGTTATTCATGCAAACGTTCGGTCAAAGAAAAAGTCAGAAAGCATTGTGCCTAAGCAGCCTGGGCTTTGGACTTGGGCTGGCCTTGCAGAAAACCGCTTTCGCCTTTCTGCTGCAGATGACGGAAACATTGAAGCTACGGATTGTGTCTCTGCATCCTCTTCCCTTCACACCAGCTAATGTGTTTTTCATTTCTCTTGGCGGGCTTGATTTCCCCCTTGTTCTCCCAAGCTCTTCCTCTCAGCTCCCCAGGGCTTCCCACAACAAACCTGCGTGCTTGGGCAGCAACAGGCTGGGGCCGCTGAAAGGCATCCCGGATATATGCCTTTGGCTGTGTTTTTCAGCCTCAGCCCCAGGTCCGGTGGCTGGAGCAGAGGGCCACCCTCAGCTGTTCGTGCTGTTCGGGTGGCGTCTGCGCCTGCCCACCCGGCCTGGGGAGACCGAACCTTCCTCTCAGCTCTGTCAGTAACTTACTGTGCTGGACCCAGGCAAAGACCATCCCCCTGGTGCCTCAATTTCTTGATCTCTAAAAATAACAACAATAATAGTATCTTTGTTTCATGCAGAGCACTGTGCCTTTTACCATAGTCCCTTTACCTTTGGCTTGCTGTTTAATCTCATCACAACCTGTAAATTAGGGGTAAGCTAGGACTGCAACCCAAAGCTGCTCCTCCAAGCCCAGGGCTTTTTACCCTACCCCCTGGCTTGCTCTTTCACTAAAAGGAGGACACCGGGCATCAAGTTCTCAGTTCTGTCCCACTGTGTCGTACCTGCTTCGTTGCCTCAGCTTCTCTTCCTCACTCTCTGCTGCCGCTTTCTTCCGATGGAGGTTGCTTTACTCCCTGAGAGCTCTGGGATGTCGGGGGACACACAGCTTGAGTGAGCCTCACAGAGCAACCAAAAGGTTAAGTGAAAGCTATTAACTCTTTAACTTCCTGTCTGAATTCCTGGTTAGAAGAGGCACCGTAAAGAAAACAAAAGCACCAATTTGAAAAGGCATATGTATCACTATGTTCATGGCAGCATTGTTTACAATAGGCAAAATATGGAAGCAACCTAGGTCTGTCCAGGATAGATGCATGGATAAAGAAGATGTGCTATATACACACACCCACACACACTATGGAATATTACTCAGCAGTACAAAAGAATGGAATCTTGCCATTTGCAGCAGCATGGATGGACCTAGAGGATATTATGCTAAGTGAAATCAGTCAGACAGAGAAAAACAAATACTGTATGATTTCACTTATATATGAAATCTAATAAAAGAAAAAACGAGACAAAGCAAACAGATTCATAGATACAGACAATAAATTGATGATTGCCAGAAGTGAGTTGGGGTGGGGGGAGAGATGAGTGAAAAAGGTGAAAGGGAATAAGAAATACAAACTTTAAGCTATAAAATAAGTCACAGGGATGTAAAGTACAGCACAGGGAATACAGTCAACAATATTATAATAATTTCATACTGTGACAGATGGCTACTAGACATGGTAATCACATTGTAAGGTATGTAAATGGCAAATCACTATGTTGTACACTTGAAACTAAAATAATATTATATGCCAACTATAATTTAATAAAAGAAAAAAAAAAAAAGAAGAAGCACCACAAATTTTCCTGTTATTTTCTGTTCTTTTTTCTTTTCATGCACTTGTGTCCTGACACTGAGTACTCTTTTGGACACAGAATGTATTTTTTTGTTGTTGTTCTTTCCAGTTCCTTTCAGCAGAGGGGCCAAGCAGAACATAAAGCATTGGTAGAATCGATCAGTTCGACAGACATCTAGGCTGATCATGGACCACAGAGAGAACTTGCTTGTCCCATTTAATTGTTGCTCAAGGAAGTAAAGATGAGTCTGTTTAGAATCCAGGAAACATTTGAAGGGAGGGGATTTCCCAGCATACCCTTAAATGCTCCCTCCCTCATGCAGCTTCTTCCACCAGGAGCAGCCTTCTCCGATCTGCTCTTGGGATTAATCATTCCTTCTTGCCCCATCTTGCATCTCAGTGGCTGTGCTTCTATTTTGCCTTTAAGCCTTCTCCATGTCACTCCTCTGGTTCTCTTGGTAGACTGTAAATTCTTCCAGTGAAAAGATCACTTCTTAATTACATCACCACCCTCACCTAATACTTAATAATAATGATGATGATAACAATAGCAACTTCTATTTATTAAGTGCTTACTCAGTGTCAAACTATCTTACTCAACCTTGCGTCAGCCTGCTAAGGTAAATATTACTACTATTCCCATCTAAATAACTTGGTTATGTAGACATAAGAGAAGGAGCTAGGTTTCCAGTTGTCCCTGATGGTCTAATCTCCCAGCTGGTATTCTCCACCTCCATGATTCCCTGCCTCACACAGTGGTGGGGAGAATAAGCCTGCCATCCGCCACATGAGAACGCGGATCTTGCCTCACTTGTCATCACAGTTCGAACAGAAAGAACACTTACAAGGTCATTTCACCCCACACTTATTCCACTGATGAGGAAATTAAAGCCAAACGAGGGATAGTGAGTCAGCCTAGGTGACCTGGCCAGTTGGTGGCACAACAGCTATCCTCACGTCATTTCTCCTCTGTCTCCAACCTCTCTGCCTCACGCTTTCCTAAAGAGTTTCGAGGGAACAGCATTTGCTCGGTACTGGAAAGCTTAGGCAGGAAGAGGGTGTGGGCACAAATGTACGTCGTGCTTCATGATCACGCTATATAAGACACCAGGGACGCCCCGGCTTCCTTGAGGTTTTACTTTCCTGAAAAGTTGTGCGTAGATCAACTTTCCCATTCCAGTAAGTCAGCCTCCGGTGGGTGAGTCAGTGTGGCTCATGGCTGGCAGTCTGTGCCATGGCTTTGTCTTTGTGCTGGCTGTCAGTTGACTATACATATATGACCTTTAGGACATAAAGGTTATATACATACACAAACGCTATACAGTATATGGTCCACATACATATACTGTAAACATATAATATGTATATATATATATGCACATATACACATATTATATATAACCTCATGAAATTATATTTTTTTCATTGTAATCTGTGTCCTTGGGTTGGTTACTCTTTAGGTCGCTATTGACATTTTATATCTGCTAATTCTTTGCCGGGAGGGCTGCCTTGTGCGTTGTAGCTTGTTTAGCAACCTCCTGGGCCTCTACCCCCTAGACGCCAGTGGAACCTCTCCACCCCACAATGTGACAACCAGAAATGTTTCCAGACATTGCAAAATGTCCTCTGGAGGGAAAAAGTCTCTCAGTTGAGAACCACTGATTTAGCCTCATGCATCCCTTAGCCCTTTGGTGAAGAAGGAGTGCCAGTTCATGAAGAGAGCAATACCCTAAACTTCAGCTGGGATTTATACCATAAAAACATTCAGACCTGTGATTTGAAAATATGTTTATGGTTTCTATGTATTGCTTGCTTGCTATGTGCCCGCTAGTAGCTAAGTGATTTAGCTCATCTATTTCTCAGTAGA
This sequence comes from Eidolon dupreanum, assembly GCA_028627145.1. Lineage (NCBI taxonomy): Eukaryota > Metazoa > Chordata > Mammalia > Chiroptera > Pteropodidae > Eidolon > Eidolon dupreanum. The sequence continues at coordinate 18,508,869 of CM053515.1, read as the reverse complement.
ACCCTGTGGAGCAGCTATTATTTCCAGGTTGCAGATGAGAAGACTGAGGCTTGGTGTCTACAAAGCCACACAGCTAACAAGCCGCAAGGAAAAAGTCAAGACCAGGTTTGTGCCCTTCACCTCTGTGTGAGTGTTTCTGAATCCAGTAGGTCCAGTTCATGCTGGGCGTGTGTTGTAATCTCTTGAGTGCTCGGGGCAGAAATATATCTTCAGAAACATTGCTATGTGCTCTGACGTCATTGGTTGGTTATCACAGAATCACTGAATATCATCAGGGTTGGAAGAAACCATCAGGACAATCTAACCCAGCGAGACCTTCATCTGGTAATCACACAAATCAATGAGTAGTGCGATTATAGTGAATATTCTGATGGAAAGGTGATATGACCAGGAACAGACCTGGCCTGAGGTCAGGAGAAGCTCACCTAGGGAGTGGATGAGTAGGAGTTAGTGGGTAAAGCAAACAGGAAGAAATTACAAGCAGAGAGAGTCCTAAGGTGTCAGGAAAGGGGCAACTTGACCCGGACAGGTTCTGCAGAAGGATTTCTTAGGGTTGTCAGGAAGCTGCTGCAGAAAGGAACACAGGATATAGGGACTTCGAAGTCCTATAGAGGTGAGGTCAAGGGTGGGGAGAAGTGACTGTCATAAAACCACAGAACCCCATGCAATCTCTTATAGAGGAAGAAACAGATCCAGAGAAGTTCTCCTTTCCAGGACGCACGACTAGGGGATTGCAGGAGGGGGTACGACAACTCATATATCCTGCCTCCATTGCCTCCAGATGCCCTGGCATTGCTTAGCCCTCCCTTCACCCCAGAAGGGGTCCTTCAATCCTGCAGCGTTTCACTTTGCCCTAAAGAATGGTGAAAATGCTGTTCTATTCACACCAAACACGGGACTGTGCCACAGGAAGTGCCACCCAGAAAAAGGAACGCCCACGCTTGGGTTCAATACTGTTTCAACAATCAGGAACCCCAAAATAACTTATGGCCATAGGAGCAGAAGTTATAAAATGGTATATGTCAGATCTGATTCGCGGATGTGTTTTGTTTGGCCGCGCAATGGTTTCAAATATTTTAAAGATATATTGCCATGATGTAAAAAAATCAGATTTCATATAAAAATTCAGATTTCTAGCCTGCGTTCCTACATGTCAATTACCTGGAGCTGCTCCCTAGCCTTCGTCACTTTCCCCAGGTGCCCACCTGCCCACTCTACTCTACCTGTCACCTACACGGCTGCCTGGAGCTCAGCGGACCTACAACATGGTGTGCCTCTCATGCCCTGTCCCACAACGGCCCTCAAAGATCTGCAGATGGTGACCTTGAAATGACCCCTGGAGTCATCTGTCTGCAAGCTGCAGGCTAATGCCAGTTTCTTCAGCTGTTGCTGCTCCTCTGATTCCAGCTGCAGTCTCCTCCTTGTCCTGTCACCCTCATTCTGGTCACACACCCCCAAGTCCATATCTCTGGCTGGGCTGATCCAGTCAGAGAATTTATAGAAAGTCTTTATATTATGCACCATTAGTTTTCAACCTTCCAAACAGAACAATAAACATAATATCAACCAAATTGAAAGAAGCCTCAAAGTTGATTCTCTCTTATGACTCTAGCCAAATAGAATAACCCTCAGGGGAGAACATCAAATCATTTCCTGAGACTCTACACAGGCAAATCTGGAACAATGTGGGAGGAATGACAAGCATCTCGAAACATTTTTTCTTTTATAAGTATAAGCAGTGAGAAGAGTCTAAGGAAAATACTTGTAAAAGCCCTTGGAAAATGACAGTGATTTAACTTGCTATTGAGATTACTGCTTGTTTTCTCAGGTACTAGAATGAACAGGTGGACCTTTTGTTGCCCTTTGAGGTTAAAACTGCACAGGTAGAAAGCAAGAAAATGAATGGTGCTAGAGAAAAAAAAAAAAAAAAAAATCCCGTCTGGGAATCTACTGTGCTAAGGCACTCTCAGACTGGTCACTTAACTCTCTGGGCCTCGGTTTCCTCATTTGTGCAGACATTGTTGAATCAGATTGGAGGTTTCAGAAGTTAGGACAGGGCATCCCCAACCTCCGCCCTTTGTATGCATCGCTTCTTAGCCTTTCTTCAGTCAAAATTCCCCTGAACCGTTGATCCTTTCCTTAATGCTCCCTTTAAAACTGGCTTTAATTCTAGTAATAATTTTTTGGTGTAGCCTCATCCCAAGACGTTTATAAGATTACAGATTTGTGATCTTATCACAGATTTGATATGTTTATTATGATTTTAGTATATATTAAAATAAATACTCAGGAATTAAAATTTAAACCAATTCTTGTCCACGTGCCACATAAAATCATCTTGTTTGCTACCACACTTTGGGGACATCAAACTTTAGGTTCTTGGATGGATTTCAGGAAGCCCTTGAAAACCCTAAAATTGTATTCCAAGGTATGTGTAGAAGAGAGAGAAATTTTGTGGGGAGAGATTTTATAAATTTGCTGTGGTTCTCAAAGGTCTTTCTGTTCCATAACAAAGCTGAGAACTATTGCCTCCAGTTGGATTTCTGAGAATCTGTCAGATCTTTCTTGGGAAGGGACTGGTCAAAGGAATGAAGTATCTACATAGCCTGCCTAGGGCTCTTTTCAGCAAATTCCTCTTATTCTCCTTTTAAAATGTCTTCTAATTGTCTAAGGAAATACTGTGGTGTTACTACCGAGTTGGGTGGGAAAGAGGAGGGCTTTTCTGGGACTCGGTCCTGGGACTTCCACCAGGCACAGCCTAATCCTGGCTTCCTCTATATCCTGGGCAGATTAGTCCTGGAGGTGCTGGAATGACAGTGCCTTGGAGGAAGGAGCAGGGCTTTGCTTACAGTGACGTCATAAACACTTGGCAATTTCCCCCAACTCCAGAATCAGTGGGGCACCGCTTCAGCAGATTATTCCTTTCTCCTCGGAGGACTCGGAAGGAAGTTCGGCGCTGTGGGATCGCCACAGAGGAAAGGGCAGGAGTTATAAGTGCTCTCCCTCCTGCACCGCTTTGCCTGCCGGAACTTCCTGCTGTTTCTGCACCTGCTTGCTTTGCAGCTTGCTGAATTTCCATATGTCCAACCTGAATTGTTAAGTGTCTTTGAGCTTCTGGCTATAGGAAAAGACCCATTGAGCCTCTCAGCCCCTGGAAGTGATAGTGGCTACTGCTTCAAGCAGACGGAAATATGAACGTTCCAGACATCTCAGAGAGTAGCCTCAATCCTGTCCTATAGTAATGGGACAGGGAGCTTCCCAAAGGGAAGAGCAGTTTTTCATCAAAGAGAAGCTAGTGGGCATGCAATAAATGTTGAATGAACGAATGAATGAATGAGTGAATGACAATGACTGCTCAGGGCACTATGTGTGCCATACACAGGGATGGAAAAGGCAGTCAAGGAAAGCTTCATAGTAAAAGCGATACTTGAATGAGGCCTTGGGGTCAGGTGTAATTTTAACAGCACAAGAGGCTATGCTATGATGTGGTTAAACACAGGGGCTCTGGATTCTGGTATCAGATTGGGTTTGAATTCTGACACTCCCATGTGCCTATGCATCCTCTTGCAAAATTTTTAACCCGTCTAAGCCTGAATGTCTTCGCCTACATAATAGGGATAAGGATGGTATGTGAGCATTAAATGAGAAAAAACACATATCCACGTAGCAGAGAGCAGCAGCGAATCTTCCTGGTGGTTCTCATCAGCGTTATCATCGACATCAGAGAGGAAAGTGGGGGGACATTCTGTGGAGAGATACTTGAGTGAGTGCAACACAGAGAAGGCAGCCGTTTGCTTCTGATTTCCATAGCACTATTGTGACATCTGAGCTACTCTGGGCTAAAGCTTGAAATCGTGCCAACAGACGTCAGAGGGGCCTTGTGGAAGGAATGTTGAATGAACGAATGAATGAACGAATGACAGACCACTGCTGAGGCTGCTCCTTGCCCTCCTCAGCAGCCTCCGCTCTGATTGGCTGAACTGCCCCATGCTGTCCGGCTCCGCATTTCCTCCGCTGACTGTGAGGCGCTTGGCACCTGGGTGAAGCCTACAGGGTCCAGTCATGGGGAGCTCCTGCGTCTGCAGGCCCTGGAAGCTGACCCTTCTTGTAGCTGCATTTTCCTTGGAGAGAGCTAAACAAGGAGGCCTAGCAGCACGGTGTCAGTCGGCATTAAAGAAGGAGCAGGGATGCTGGAGGAAGAGCCACAGAGCGGTCAGAGGCTGTTTCTGAACTTTTGCTCCCGGGTGGGGCCAGTGCCCTGGAGCAGGCGTCCTTCGGAGGCCTGGGTCCTGGGAGCCCTGTTCATTCTTCACGTGTCTATTATCGTCCCCTGTGAGTCGAACTCAGCTGCTTTGTATTTTCCTCCTTGCACTGATATTATATCATGGCAGCACATGTTGTTCCTTTTGTGCTGGGGAAGTGCCCCCCACCACAGTAAGTGCTCAGGGAGCATTTGCCTAACGTTGGAGGAATGCATGAATGAGTATCCACAGTGCCTCCACATTATAGATGTTCCATAAATAGCTGTCGAATGGTGAGAGCTGCCTCCTGGCTGGGGAGCAGGGATGATGAGAGTGGCACGGGAAGGGAAGGGTTTGTTCGGGGAGGCCTTCCTGGAGGTGGCTTTGAACTAGACCTTAACAGTTGGAGTGAAATTCCACACCACAAGGAAGGCTGAACAGTGGAACATTCCAAACAGAAGGGACGAGTATTTAGACGCGGAAGACATTGGGAACATTTGAGAGAGTGGGTAGAGTTCAGCTAGGCTGGAGCGATGAACACGTAAAGAAGAATCACAGAAAGCTGTGCCTGGAGAAGTTTCCCCAGCATTGCAGAACATCTCAAAGGCCAGGTCAGAGATGGGCAGCCTGCCTCCATCAGGCAGTGGACTGCCAGCGATGGTGTTTAAGGAGGGGAGTAAGGTGATCTGACCACTGCTTTAAGAAGATTAATACAGCAATGTTTTGCAGAGTGGATTTGAGGTGGGAAGGAGATGGAAAAAGATCTGAAACCAGAAACATGAAGAACGTGTGAAAAGGGGTGAGTGGATCATTGGATGTTGATTTAAAATGATGAGCAGGGAAGGAGGAGAGTCAGAGATGAAGTTGAAGTGCCTACATGGCTGATCGCCATTGCAGAAAAGTCAGGAGGAGGAGAAGGGTAGGGGTCTGGAAAGAAAAATAAGGTAAGGTCTGCACTGATCTGTTCCCCACATTCCCCGCTTGGTGAACGCTTGCGGACATACAAGTGGCAAAGTCCCACTGGTGTTGAGAACAGGGCCTGAAACTCCTGATGTAGATAAGGGCTGGAGAAATTTCGAGTCAACGCCATGAAAGCCCTCTCCATGGACGGAGTTGATTAGGCCTTGGAATCCGCATACTTTATAGAGTTGAGCAAATCTACTTCTAATCCTAGCTCTGCTTTTTCTTATGTGTGTGACCTTCAACAAGTCTCTAAACTCATCCGAGCCTCTACTTTTCTACCTGTAAAATGGGGATAATAATAAATGTATCTCATGGAGCTTTAATGACAATTAAATTACATACAAGTGTGAAGTCCTTAGCATGGTGTCTACTTGTGGTAGCATATTCCATATACATAAATATCAATATCAATATTGTTTTCATTATTTTTCTTTAAGACAGAAGTTGCAAATATAAATGTCTATGGGGGCTCAACTGGAAAGAAAAATGAATTAAGCCAAATTTCCAGCTAAAAAAAGTCATGGCAACACAGCACATTAGGTATTATTACATGTCAATGATTTGGGTATCATAATAAACATTTTAAAAATAAATAAAATAAAAAATAAAAAAAGCAGCGACTGTTCACTCTCAGCAGATTACCATCACTTGGGAATAGAGGTCCAGCTTATCAGACTTGGCACTTTTTCAACAGAAGCCAGAAATCAAGACTCTTGGGGACCGAAATTTCCCATTTTAAAATGTTGACTAAATTTAAATTGCATAATAATATTGTGGCATCCCACAGTGTATAGACCAAACCAAACACAAAATGGGGCGGAGGCCGGTATAGCCCAGGGCTGCCTTTTGTGGAAGCTGATTTAAGACAGGCTTCCACCTCGATGCAGAGATCCTGGGTACCCCTTAGAAAGGCAGCTGCCACTTCCTCCTCCTGGGTTATGGGGGCCCAATGTCCCCCATGAGTAAAAAGACAGGCTTGTTGTGGGGCGACCTGATCCCCTCCAGCCCTATACTTCTGAGATCTCACAATATGATGACATGGAGTCCAGCCTTGATGGTGTTGAGCACTGGGAGGGGTCCGGGGCCACGAGCTGCCTGGGAGGCCAGGCGAGAAGCCCGTGGCCATTTACCTGTTGTGGAAAGGGACAAGCAGGAGAGGCAGTAAGGCTGCTGGAGAGGCAGGCAAGCTGGACATCTGACCTGACTAGTTACACCACTTTACTAAGAACTACAGCTAAACTGAACCAAGTCTGAATCTGAGTGTGTGTGTGTGTGTGTGTGTGTGTGTGTGTGTGTGTGTGTGTGTGTACCCACTTGCCCAGGCTGGGAAGGCACAGGGAGAACAGGCCTGGGTGTACATCTGCCTCATCTGTTTGTTTTTCTCTAGTTTCATCCTGTATGAAGAGAACTTTCTAATCCCTTTTACTCAGGAAATATCAGCTATAGCTCTGTTTCCAGAAACCATCACATCATTTTCCTCCCCGACAACCCTAGTGCCCAGGGCCCCAGGGCCAGGAGCTACAGCCAGGTCTCTGGGTTCTAGAACTTAGTGTGGAGATGTAGAGGATTGTACAGGTCAGCCTGAGTAGCAAAAGCTGTCAGCAAGCTCAGACCCACTTGACAAGGAAAAGCTGGGCATCCCAAGGCCTGCCTTGCAAAGATGGCACAGGTCAGTGCATGCCCAGCAGGGACAGAGGAGACATCCCCTGCCTGTCCCAGCTGATGGAGGTAGGAATTCTGGGAAGGCAGATCATCTTTCAGCAAGGTGCTTGGTTAGCCTAAGGTGCTTTGCTGGGATATTTAACTTGGATCTGTGATTACTTTCTACCTCTGAGCAGATATATCCTGTAGCTGCAGGCCATCCCAGAGCTGGTAGTCTTTGGATCAAGCTCCCATTCTGTATTGCATCACCTGTAGCCAGGGTGTTCAAGTCAGGTGATTCTAGCATGCCAACCGATGTGTCAGGAGCCATCTGGAGAAAGGCTGGGAGACAGTAGGCTCCTTGCCTGGCCTACCTGCTATGATAATAGAGGTGAAGAAAGTAACCAAAATGTCAAAGATATAGGGACTCCACAGGTGTGTAGGAACAGGGGCTCCCAAAGGAGTACTCTGCCATGGCTGGTGTCAGATGCTACACATAAAGAGCAAACAAGCCAAGTGGGTAAGGGCGCAGGCTCTGGAGTCACACTGCCTGGGTTCTTATTCCAGCTCCACCATTCTCTGGCTGTATACTCTTGGGCAAGTTACTAACCTCTCTGAACTTGAACTTCCCAGTCTTTTAATGAGAATGATTATAATAATGTCTCGCAAAGGGGTTGCGAGGGTTAAATAAAATCCTGGGTGTAAAGCTTTTAACACAGAGCCTGGTGAACAGCCATGATAATATTTAGTTTAAAAGAAGAAGAAGAAAAAAAAAGAAACCTACAGAGAGTTTCCCTTCTCAGAAAATGTCCTCAGAGAAGAACAGAACAATATTGCAAGAGGAAACCCAAGTCCTGGGGAAACATGAGCTATTATTGTTATTCTCCAAGTATAGAAAGTAGATGTGGGTTAGAGGTGGCATGTGGCGTGGTGGGGTGCAAAGGAGAAAGAGCACTGTATCAGTAGTAGGACACCTGTGTGTGGGTCCCTATTCTACTGTGTTGTAAATAACCCTGTGAGCAGCCATCAGCGAGGCCCTACCTATGACTGGGCCTTGCTGTCTCCTTTTCTAAAATGAATGCGTTGAGCCATCTTTCCTCAGAGGGCACGTTCAACTCCATAGCTCTTGAATCTTATGAGGATCGAGAAGGGCAGAAGAAAAAGAAATCAAGACATAGTTGACTAACCCCAAGTTGTAGAATAGCTGTTTTTTGAGGGGGGAGGGAGATTTTTTTTTAAGGTGAATTTACCCTGAAAGGTAACTTTAGGCTGAAATGATGGCCAGATTTGCTGGGATAAGGTTAATACGAACTAATAAAGCTCTTCTAGAGTGTGGAGGATATCGCCTAGAGGCAGAAATATGCTGGTCCTGTATGATGTGTGGGTGGGAGGCAGACCCTGCCCCATTTCCTGAGAAGTAGAGGTGTCTCCCCCAAAACAGGAGATAGGAAACATTCTTTTGGTTCTTTCAGATCTCTACTCAAACATGACCTCCTCAGGCCTCTCCTCCTAATCCTAGCCCTAACGCTAAGTCTGTTCCCAACTACCCAGTTTAAAGTGTCATTTGTCACTCTCTAGACACTTCACCTACACGTTGCTTCACATGCAGCCTAAGATCACATTATATATGATCTGACTCCCCACAAAGGACCATCAGCTTCACCAGGGCAGAGAATTTGTTTCTTCCCCTGCTGAATCCCCAGCTCCTAAAACAGGACCTGGAATGTAGCAGATTCTCAATAAATATTTGTAGACAGAAAAAGAAGGAGGAAAAGAAGAAGAAAGAAGTAGTCCCACCATATAATACTATCTTTTGTCCTGATGAACAAAACCTGAAGTTAAAGAATTAATTTTCAGTTATTAAAATTCAGAACTCAGCCTGTGAACAAGGAAAAGCACTGTGAGAAGGCAATTTTCCCCTTAGTCCTGGAAAACTTTATCTATAAGGAGCCCCATGTGGAAGCCCAGAGGGCACAGCCTTGGGGCAGAGAGACCACAGGGGATGCTGACTGGTCCACCTGGAGCAGACCTTGGCTCAGGAAGGAGCTCCTCCCTTATTCTGGAGGCTGTTTGCCAGCCTTGCATGGGGCTTTGAAGGCTTGGAAGTTCAGGAACTGTCCTGAAATTTCCCCTCTTTCGTATCCAAGAGGCCTGTAACTTTCAGGAACTGTTGATTGTCTGAGGAATATAAACAAAAGAACAAAGGCAAATCGAGGCATTGGAAGGAAAGGAATCTCAGAGTGAATGGAACACAAAACCCGCATGGAATTTAAACGCCCATAGTGGTATGCAGAAGGAACACTGTCACAAACCCCAGGGAGGGGTCCTGAGGAACCAAAGAAATTCCATCCTGGTTCTTAGTTCCTGTTCATAAGAATTTCGTAGAAGGGGCACGAGTCCCCAGAGTTTGAGCTTCTCCTTGCAAAGCAAACTTGGCTGCCAGAGGTACCTCCTTTGCTCTGAGATAGCAGAAGGGTGGTACCAGGCAGGCTTGTTTTTATTTAACTTAAATATGGTCTGTTTTCTGAAAGAGCTGTGAATCAAGCATCAGGGGTCTGAGGACTGGCAGGGCATTTTACTTTTCGATCCTTAGATCTATTTGACATTTGAAGAGTTCTTTTCTCTCCACGGGACTTCGTTTCTCTTTCTCTTTGTCAGCAGCCTCAAAGGCTTCAGTGCACTTTTCTAGCTTGTTCTCTCCCCTGACCCTTCCACACCTCCTTTTCTGTTGCCAGATAAACTGCTTCCAGCATGATGTGAAATTGCATCCCAGAATGGAGAACAACTTTACACCTCAGTCATAGACACTCAAAGTGAAGAGCACTCTCATCACTGGCCAGATCAGTGCCTGGACCTCGGGTGGCTTTTCCTCTTTGGCACCAGAGCTAATGGCCCCCCCTTCCTTTCTGTCACTGGAAGCAATGATACCACTGCCTGTTTTGCCATGTTCTCCCCATAGCATGTGACAGCGGGACATCCCAAGGGGAAACAGCTGCCAGGAAGAGCCCTGAGTCCTTGGTGTTGGGTGAGAAGGTGGAGCCCTCCTCAGTATATGACTTTGGTACAAGGGGCTCCTTCTCTGGTTAATAGCATCAATTTCCTCACCGATGCAATGGAAATAGGAACTCTGACCAGCCAGCTCAGAGGACTTTTGTGAGAATCAGATGGGAAAATAGATTTGGAGGAAGCCTTTGAATTGCTGCTTAGACCCTTGGGTCCAAGACTCCCGGCCACTTCTCTGACCTCCCATCCCTCTGACGTGCTGTTTCTTTACTGAGCCCATCCTGTTAGCCTCTCCAGCAATAACAAAGCAGTTCTGAGCATGGACTCTGGAGTCAGACTGTCGTGAGTCTCATACCGGTTCTCCTACTTACCAGCTGTGTGATCTTTGGCAAGTTAACTCACCTCTCTGATCTTCAGTTTCCTCATCTGAAAGTAGAGATAAAACAGAACCTACCTCAAGGGTTCCTGTGAGATAATGTATGAAAGGCATCTAAGATATGTTAGTTCCTGTTGCTATTTGTGTTATTCCTTTGAAGACCCCCCAGCCTATTGATGACAGCGCAGCCATCACTGGTAAGATCAGTATAAGAGTCAGCGTAACTGATGAAACTAATAGACATCCTGGAAACAGTCGGTTCTCAGGGTGTAGTCCACAGACCTTTGGGAGTCCTCAAGATCATTCTGAGGGATCCACAAGCCAAAACTACTGTCAAGATAATACCACTTAGTTTTTTTCTCTGTGTTGACGTTTATACCGAAAACTGCTGGTGCCTTAGCATAAATTTAGGGAGTAGCACCCAATTGTATAATTCATTGTATTCTTTCACTGCTATACACTACCAGAAAGAAAGAAAAATATATGTTTTGCTGCATATTCTTCTTGTTAATATTCTATGTGACAAAATCAAGACAAGCATGACATACTCTTGGTGGACACTAGAGGATGACAGTTGTCTCAAGGAACCATTAGCCCACAAGTGTTTTCTTTGCCATATGAATTAGCTGCCTTTGTCATTAAAAAAAAAAAAAAAAAAAAAGAATTACTGACTGAATAACAGACTACGTTATTTGGATATAGGCATTTGGCAGACATTTTCTCAAAAATGAGTTAAGTGAGCCTGTCGCTTCAAGAAAAATCACTGCCAATGTTACCTATGATAAAATGCAAGATTTCAAGTGAATCTTAGAAGACTTATATCTGCTACCATGAGCTTGTCAACTTCCAAACTTAAAGATTTTTCTAATAAGATGGATAGTAATATTATTGAATGTGATTTTTTTATATTTGTAGAATGAAACGTATTAACAGTTGAAAGATCAGCATAACTCAGTGAACTAACAGTTCCCTAATGACCAATGCATTATGTCACAAAATCATAAATAGTAAAAATTCCATTTAAAGTGTATGAAATATGAAAATTTAATTGATATAGTTCCAGATTCTACATCACAACTAACCTTTCAGAAACTACCAGTTGTCAAGTTTTACTGTAATATCAAAGAATACCCACAATTATCTGCAAAGTTCCCAACCTCTGAACAAGGCCAAACTTTATTCATACACATCAACAAAACAGCACATTGTGACAGACTAAATGCAGTATCAAGTGGTCTTCTAAGCCAGATGATAAATAGAGATGCAAAGATGTAAAACAATGCCATTTTTCTCAATACCATTTTTTGTTTTCCGAAAAATTTTTGCAAAGATATGTTAATTATGTTAACACGTAATGGGCTACTTTTTATTATTTTAAATAAATTAATAAATCAATATTTTTAAAACTTATGTTTCTATTTCTTATATGATAACTATCATCAGATGTAATCTACATAAACAAAATCTACTTGTAGCCCTCAATCATTTTTTAAGAGAAAAAAGAGATCTAAGACCAAGAAGTTTTATGAATGTTTGAGAGAGACACAGGCAGGGAGTAAAAAAGAGTAAATCGAAGCTCCCTGTATCAAGCACAGAAAATGACAATCTTACTGCACGCTGTCTGTCAGCCCACACCAGGGACCTCTGGAATGTCCTGTCCAACTCTGAGCACTGCACTTTAATAGCGATGCTGACAAACTGAACACTACCCCAAAAAAGGTAGCTGGACTATTACAGAATATGAGAACTATGTCCCCAGAAGAGCAATAAAAATAACTAGATAATTTACTCTGGAGAAAAACAAAAGTAAAAATAAAATTTAATCTTATAGAATCATAATAGTGTCTTCAAATCTCTAAAAGGTTGTCAGATAAAATTTAAACCAAAAGGATGTACAAGAATGGCCCCAAATATGCATTTTGCTCTACTAGGATTTTCTTCTCTGTTTAGTCTTTCCTCATTCCCTTCTTATGTTCTCTTTCTTTTTCTAATTTTTCTTCTTTCTTTCATTCCTCTTTCTCTCTTTTCCTTCTTTTTATTATTTTTCTCCCTCAATTACAATGTATAGCAAATATAATTTTGTAATTTTTTCAGAATTTTGTCTTTCCTTCCCTAAAAATGTAAGTGAAAGAAGGAGAAGAAGAAGAAGAAGAAGAAGAAGAAGAAGAAGAAGAAGAAGAAGAAGAAGAAGAAGAAGAAGAGGAGGAGGAGGAAGAGGAGGAGAAAGAGGAAGGAAGGAAGGATAAAAAACAATCTATTTTTATTCCCCTTCTGTAACCTGATATATTTAATAAGACAAAAGTTTAAACATTGGCAGCCCCCAGCGCAGGAACAGGAACACCTAGGGTAGAGAGCAGGAAGGTTGAGTAAGCCAGAGCCCTGGACTTTGGTTATTATTTATCCCACAGCCATTAGGGAGAATGAAAAAGTCACAAAACAATAAGTGTAGATGTTTTGTAAGCAATACAAAGGAAATAAAATAGAGTTTTGGAACATTTTCAAAAGAAGACCTAACAATAAGATTCCTCTTCTAGAAAAGGACCTTCAGGAAATAATTTAAGATATAGACATAAAATTATACATGAAAATTTTTGTCACAATATTATTTAAAATAATGAAGAATTGAAAGGCTTAAATGTCCAATAATTAATGAATAGTTAAATCATTTCTGGGACATTATGCAGTAGACTAATAAACAACCAGTAAAAAGCAAGTAATTAAAGAAACATTTAATGACATGGTAAATACAAGATAAGATTAAAAATTTTTTAAATAATCTTGAAACTAATAATAAAATAAAATTTAAAAAATTTAAAAATTAAAAATAAAAATAATCACGATAGTAAATTACGTTTAGTAATTAATTTAATGTTCTTTTGTTGAGTTACTACCTGCACAATAGCAGATACTGGGCATTTGGTGGTAAATATAGTCAACTTTGGGGAGCCAGCTTCAGTGGCAAGGTGAAACCAAAGCCAGACTTGTAGGGTAGCTGATCAACAGATCAATAGGAGGCAAAGAAGTGAAGATGCCGTATGGAAACATTCCATGGATATAAAGGCAAGGAGAAAGGTAGAGCGGTGGCTCATGGAGAACCTGGGCTGACCACTGGTTTCTTCCCACTTCATGGCTATTATAATTTGAACAGATGAACTAGACCAATTTCCCCTCACATGCACTAGAATTGATAAATGGTATTATTACTACTCAGGAACCACTGACTTGTAAGTCACTTGATTTCTTTAAGAAGAAAATGCCAGAAATAAAGATTCTGGAGATTGTCTATACTAACAAGACTATATTTGACTTCTAGATTCTATAGTAATAATAAAAATTATCATTTTTATTATAATATCAACTAACATTTGTTGATCTGCACATTATGAGCTGTACATTGGTTTAAAGACTTAACACATATATCTCATTTAATTCTCACAACAGCCTGATAAGTCATTATCCCCTTTTGCAGATGCAGAAACTGAGTTGTAGAAAGTTGAAGTAACTTGTCGACATACACATGGCAAGTAAGCATTGGAGTTGAAGTCAAGATTCTTTAGCAGTGTCCCTCCCTGACTTGTCCTAGGGACAGAGGAGAAAAATTAAATAGAAAGGATCAAGGACAGGAAAAGTGAAGTAATTCTAAGGTTGCCAGGAGACTTCCATTCCAGAAAAGTCCTGGCATGAAAGGAGAACAAACTGGTCTTTGGGCACCCTCAGTTCCTTTTTCCTAGTGGCCTAAGATCAGACAGTGGTTTTCTCTAAGCCAAATGCCCTAAGCCTTGCTGGCACTAATCACATAAATACGTTCTTTGAAATTCTAGTTTTCTGATGGTTATAGAGTATGAAGATTCAACTGAAGATCGCAGAGAACTACCGTTGGGCAGAAAGCAAAAAAATTTTTCTTATAAATGGTCCTCCCAATTTGATTCCATATCTGTACACTTTTATACTATTTACTGAGCGCCTTCCGACTCATTGTCTCTTTTAATTTTCACGACAAGCCTAAGACAGGCAAGGAGGCATTGTGACCTCTGGATCTTTGCACATCCTGTTCCCTCTTCTTAGAACATTCTTCCCCCTCTCTCCTTGTCTTATGTTATTGCTTAGTCATCTGGCTTATGATTGCCTATGTTTGGGTCTCCTGAGTTAAAGGAGAGGAAAATAGTCTCAAACAAATATCTTTATTTGGTTCTATTTGGATCTATGTATCTCCTTAAGGGGAAGAAACACCCATGTCAGTCCATCCTTGGCTGCCTGGGTAAACAAGAAATACTCAGCGATAAGGGAAATCCTAGCTACTTACTACTTTATGAGCCTTGAATCAATCAAGTTTCAGTTGGGAGTAGATTCACTATGAGTGTTACAGGATAAGAAAATTATTACAAAAATTAGACCTTGCACAATTATGGGAGACACTAGGGAAGTGAAAGTCTTGAAGGCATATTTGAAGGATCAGAAAAAAAGTCATAGTAAATTGGAAAAGTTAAGCATCTGCAGCCTCCAAAGTGGGCTTACAAAAGGGTAGGGCATGAAGAGGTTTGCAGGAAGCCATTACCTCTCAGAGGCTACTGCCTGTGGGGGTCCAAAGGCAAGGTGGCAGGCCTCTTGCTGCTTGTCAAGAGGAAGAGATGGAGGAGCTGAAACCTACCAGGCACCTCTGTGCCTGTGGCCACATCTGACCACAATGACCTTCAGAGAGTAATAGTGGCTACTGCTTTACTTCTGCCTTCCAAATCTTGTCAAGTTCCTCTTTTGCTCAACTCTTGACTGGGATCATAAAGGGAACCATATATAGTCCCAACTAAGCCAAGTTGACACAGCAAGACTCAGCACACACCCTTGAGAAGTAAAAGGCAAACTAAAGTCAGGGCTCACTAACGTGGGAAGAGCTGTCACATTAGAGTGGCCCTTGAAGCTTCTTGTAGCTCCCACATGCCCAGTTTGTCATCAAATTCTATAGCTTTGATTTCTGCAATGACACATTCATTAATCACCTCTTCTCCATCACCATAGTTGTTGCCCCAGTTCTGATTCTCCTTACCTTTTTTTCTCAAAGATTAAACATCTTTCAAGTCCTCCATTCATGCTGCTCTCTCTGGCTTGTGCATCCTTTGCTCTCGATACTTCTTACAATGCTCTTTTCCTCTTTTGTAGCCTGGGTTTCCATTTAAACATTACTTTCTTCTGGAAGAATTTTTGGATCTTTCCAAAATCTGAGTTAGGTTTTTCTCTATTCTAGCGCTTATTACACTTTAGGTGTTATTTAATTATCTGTCTTTCTTAGCATCCTCACCAACTCATACTTGGCATATTGGGGCTCAACAGTTGTTAGATTTAGATAATTAACAGAATGAATGAATAAATGAGTGATTGAATGAATGATATCTTTCCATTATACCTTATTTTCCATATCTTCTATTTTTCTACATTGAAATGAACCTTTTTGAAAGCCTGGACTTCTTCAGTGGTTTGTCTTGTCAGTGTAACAAAATTTAAAATCCTCTTCTGGGCATTCAAGAACCACATGTGATCCCAGCCCATCTTTCTTAAACATCTCTCAGGATTTCTGTACACGTTTCCCTGCATACCAGCGAAACTGATTTATAGATTCTTCCTTGAAGAGGAGTAATTATTCACAAGAATGATTTTAAACAGGCAGCTTTTTTTTTTTATTAAGCTTATATACCGAGTACTTTGATAAACATTTTATATACTATATCTTATTAAATCATCAGAATACTCACAGTACAATAAGAGATGAAAACTCATCCCTCACTCTGGACATGAGAACGCTGAAGTTCAGAAAGGATGAGTCACCTGCCCAAGGTCACACAGCTAGTCAATGATGAAACCACTATTTAAACTCATGTATTATCTGACTCCAAAGTCAAGATCATAACCACTCCACTGTACCACATCCTTCTGTAAGTGGTTCTCAATAACTGTTTATTAGTTAACTAATTAGGTGATCACCATAACCTAAACATTTTGAATAGTTTGCTATTTGAATTGCCAAAACAGCTTTATGAGGGAAGAACTAATATTCCAAGATTATAGATGAGAAAAGTGAGACCCCAGGTCACACAGATGTTAAGGGCAAATCTAGACTTGAACCCTGGTTTTTCTGCCTCCAGAGCTGATGTAGCTAGTCACCGTCAGAATTACTGTAGCTGGAGCAGCCCCTAGTTGCTCTTGTCTAAGTGCCCTTGCTTTGTAGGTAAGGGGATAATTCCCAGGGAGGCTAAGTGACAGCCCCTGATGGTGATAAACCAGAACTCTGGCTTGTTGCCCAACGTGTTTTCCATTATACAATCTGTCTTCTTTCCTGACCAGAAATTGATCCCAAGCCATGGCATGGTGAGAGCCAAGTCCCGCCCACCAGACAGTAGAAAGCACACCCAGCCCACTCAGTCTTTACGCATTATGTACCCTCTGCATATTAAAATTCAACTTTACTCTGCTAGACCTCAGACCATCTGTTTCCTGTTACAGAAAAGAGAAGAGTGAGTCAGAGAGACATTGTACCTGCCTTCTAGGAGCTTCAAAATAAATAGTGACAATACTAATAGGAACACTGTGACTGTTAGACAAACGTCCCGTGAAAACAAGCACTCAGGACTTTCCATTCATATGAGCTATGGAGCCAATGAGTCCCGAAAGTTGCATATTTATCCTCGGTGGATTCTAGGAGAAATTATCACCTTCCTGGAGGAATTTTAAGAAGAGTTGAAATGAGCAAGAATTGGAGTCCATCTACCCAGAAACTGTATGTTGAGTGGAGCTAGGGTGCATCGTGAGAACACACGGAGGTGGGAATGGTGTTTCAGGATGAAGGCACAGTAGATTTTCTCATTTACTCAATCGCTTTTTTTTTTTCTTTCCAAAACACGCTTATGGTGCACTTACTGTTTGAAAGCTTAAAACAGAAGGGCTTAACCTAGACTAACATTGGGAGAGGACTTTTACTTTGAGATCTGATGCTAGGAGATTGGGCAAAGACAGAAAGAACAGTCCAAGTGGGTGCGATAGCCCTGAGGTGAGAGGAAAACAGTCCATTGGAGGAACCGAAAACCAGCCACGCGCACAGAGAGATGTTACCGTGAAATGATACAATGGATTGGTTAAATAACAAGTACTAAATCATGGAAGGCCCTTCAGTCCATTTTATGGATTTTTTTTTTAATAAGTAGAATGTAACATTTTTAAACTCAACCCCAAAATTCTTTGATACTTCCTCCACTGAAAAGAAATCTAGGTCCCTCATCTTGATTCGAAGCACTGCGAGGCTGTGCCAGATTCTGGGCTCAGGTCTTAAGAAGCGGCAGCTTCTACTTTCTGCATGTTGGTCAAGAAAGGAGACAGATCTTATCGTGAAACCCTCTATAGCAATGAAAATAAGTGAACTACCCAGTCACCATGTTGCGAGAAAGCCCCAGCAGACTGCGAGGAGGCCTGCATGGAGAGGCCATAGGGACAGGAACTGCGTGCTCGGACCCTCAGCTCCAGCTGAGCTTGTAGACAGTAGCCAGCCCTAATTTGCCAACCATACAAGTGAGCCACCTTGGAAGTGGATCCTCCATCCCCTCGTCAAGCCACTTCAGCTGGTACTGCTAGGAAAAGAGATGAGCCTTCCCTACTGAGCTCTGTACCCAAATTGTAGACTCTTGATGTAAACAGATGATTATTCTTGCTTTTTAGACAGTAAAGTTTGGAGTATAGTCATGAATTGCTTAATGATGGGGGTATGTTCTGAGAAATGCACCATTAGGCAACAATTTTGTCATTGTGCAAACATCATAGTGTCCACTTACACGAACCTAGAAGGTACAGCCTACTATACACATGGACTATATGGTATAACCTGTTACTTCGGGGCTAAAACCTTGTATAGCATGTTACTGTACTGAATACTGTAGGAAACTGTAACACATGGTATTTCTATATCCAAACATAGAAAGGTACAGTAAAAACATGGTATAAAAGATAAAAATGGTGGACTGTATAGGTGCTCACCATGAATGGAGCTTGCAGAGCTAGAAGTCCCTCTGGGTGAGTGACCGAGTGAGTCGCGAGTGAATGTGAAGGCTGGGACATTATACTACTGCAGACTTATAAACACTTCCTCACAAGCCCTCCCCGTTTCCTTCCGATAAGGTCAAAAATAGAACATTGAAGCTTTCGTGCTGCTCCATGAACGGGGATGTGGGCTGGATTGGTCAGAAATATCAAGAAGAAACTGGCTGGGTAAGAGTGACTCTCAGGAGGGAGTGAAAGGTGGCCTGAGGATCGGGAGGAATGAGAAATCAAGATGGGGAGACAAGAACATGGGGTTGCCGTGGCAGTGTGGTTCTGGCTGTTGCATGTTGGAGCAGTGATCAGATTAAAAACTCTGGTATTCACAAAAAAGAGGATGTTCAACATGAAGAGGGTATAGAACTGAAGACTCAGTATTTTGATTTTGGAAATTTGTTTTGGGTTTCGTTGACTCTCTGGAATAAGGTTGATGGAAAAAATAAAGCTTACCTATGCTTTACCTTATTATGACCTGTAAATAGTGTCAACGTACAGGGACAGTAGTATGGACTGGCTCCATACTACCACAGAAAGCTTAATACTTGTTAATATAGCTCCTGTGGACTTGTGTCCTTATACAGAATTTCAGGTCTTCGACAAAAAAAATTTACATTAATGTACTCTGAAGACAGCACTAGATCTGAGAGGGCCACAACACCCTCTGATATGCAGTTTTGGGGGACAGGTTCCTCTGTGCTGAAACAGGTCAGGGGCTGACTGATTGATGTGTAATCTGTGCACTCAGAATTGGGGTGCTGTGAGTGAGATGGAATCTGTGCAACCACTTTGGAAAACTCACTAGCAGTATCCACTAAAGCTGAATGTGTGCATACTCTATGATCCTAGACACATAAGTAACAGAAATACAGATGTGTGCACACCATAAGACGTGCTAGAATATTCATAACAGCTCTATTCTTACAGCTTCAAATTGGAAATGACCCAAATCCCTTTTAATCAGTGAAAAAAAAATAAAACTGGGGCATTCGCTCAATAAAATACTCCACACCAATGAAAATAAGTGAACTACCAAGCTCAAAACCAGGCAGAACAAATCTTTGATGCTATGAGTGAGGATTCTGATGAGGCTTTGGGAGGGGAGGGACTAGAAGCAGCAAGAGGCAGGTCTCTGGGATGCTGGTAATTTTTTAGTTTTTAATCCGGATGCTGGTTACACAAATGTGTTCACTTTGTGAAAAGTCATTTAACAATTTGCACACTTTTTTGTAATTGGCAATCAAAAGTTCAAAATAAATAAATAAAAGTGTAGGTGTGGGGAGTCAGAGGCCATGAAGTGAAGTTGAAAAGGAGGCTGCAGATCTGAACAATCTGAAATGATTGGTTTCATGTCTTGTATCTCCAAATCTTAGAACCCCAGAAATGGGAGGGACTAAGTCAACCTAGAAAAAGGTGGTCTTCAGCGTTCACTTGTTAAGAAATGCCAGTCCTGGGTGTGGGGGACCTCAGTGTTGAGCCTCCCTGACCGGGGCAGAGCGAGACCAGTTCGATACGGCTGCCCTCTGCCCTGTCCGAGGGTCAGACCTCTGTGTTACGGTGGGGATGTCGGTGCTGCGGTGATGTTCCTGCCGCCTTGCTGGTCGATGTGCTAGGATTCCTGCTAATGTTGGGGGTTGCCTTTTAGAAATTGTTTCAGTGAACTTAGCAGAGTCTTGCTGGGAAAAAGTCAGAGGCATTGGGGTTTCCAGACCTGGGGCTTGGAAGCCTTCTACTCAAGTCTCACTCCCTGTCAACAGTAAGGGGCCCCCCCGAAGCAGCTGTAGAATTAGTAAGCGGACGGAGCCACGAGGGCTGTGCGAATTCCAGGACTAGATTCCTAAGTTCCAGTTTCTTCGCATCGTCTTCAGCCCTCCTGTCCCTCCCACAGTTAGTTCAGGCTCCTTCCTTTCCCTCCTGAAGTCCTGTCTACCGCTCTCTGTGCACAGGGCAGTCAGATCCCCCTAACATGCAAACCCAGCCATGCCCCTCCCCTGCCTGCAGCCTTTCACTGCCCGTCCTGTCTTGAGTTTCAGGGCAAACTTCATCAAGAGGCATGAGGCCACCTTTCCATTATCACCTCTGGCCTTTTTGCTTCCTTCACGGTCCAATCACAAGAGCCATGTTGAACATCCCAGACAGCATGTAAGGTGCTGGATGGGGAGACTGTTTTACACCTCTGTGCCTTTTGTCCAAACACCCTTCCTCCTCTGTCTGCTGTTAAACACTCATTTATCTTTTAAAACCGAAGCAACACATCTTCTGGGAAGCCTTCCCTCAGAGCCCCCTCCCTACTCCTTCTTCTCGTTCTGATATTGTATTTTTTTTTCACTGTATATGTTACATGCTGTTGTATTTATTCACTGTGTGTGTCTTTCCTATTAAAAGTCCAGTTGCTGAGTGGCTTGGTTGTGCCTTATTCATCACCACCCCCAGTTCTTACCACAGCATGTGGTGTGTGATAGGTTCTCTAGAAGGTTTCGATAACTAGACCTTTCAAAGTGCAACTCTATTGTTACAATCGAACTATAACTTTCAGGAGACTTTCTTATCATTAGGGTCATTTATAGGCAGGTTGAGTTAACTAACTACACTGATGAGCATAAATAAAATCCTGTAGCTGCTTTTTGAAGGATGCTATTTCATTTGAATCTCACAACAGGGAGCCTGATAGAATACCCTCTCTCAAATCTCAGCACAGAAGTCTCCCAAAAAAGGGGGGGGAATGTTAGAGCTTCTCCTGATACTTGTTTTTAATCTCAGTTTTTTAAAAGTTTTATTGTCATGTTTTATAATGTACTTGACAACACATTAGTCTATGTATACAACTTATAAATAAGGAAGTATACATATATTGTAGGGGAGCACTTAAAATTATTTTACTGAGAGCGTGCATGATCAGAAATTTTGGAGGCACTCTGGAAGAGAACATCTGCTCCCTGTTCCAGAACTTGTGCATGGAAGGTGACGTGATCTGCCGGCTAAGTCACAGGAAGCATGTTTTATAGTTTGGTAACAAATCCCTGGCTGGGTCACAGGCCTGCGCTCAATTCTCACCTCCCCATTTTTCCTATTTCGGTTTCCCAGTTGCTAGTAGTGGTAGTTGTAGTGGTTAAACATGCATCCAGGGCTTGCCCTGTGCCAGAAGCCATATTAAGCATTTCTATGCATTATCTCATTTAATATCTTTACCTCTGTGAGGTAGGCTCTATCATCCTTGATTTACAAATGAGGAAACAAAAGTGAAAGAATGTGCCCCAGGTCACAGTAGCAGAGCCAAGATTCAGTACCCACTGAGGGGGCTCCTTGACAGAGTAGGGTGGAGTTGAAGCATAATTCTGGATTTAGACACAGATATTGTTGTTTATTAGGAGGGTAGAGGTCAGTGACCCATTATTTTAATGTCTGAGCCAACCCTGTAATGGCCCTCTCAGCCAGGGGCAAACAAAACATGATGCCTAACGGGATGCTGTGTGCCTCCCAGCACCAACAGGAAGCCGCTCTCACAAACGGCACAACCCTTCACCACCGCCACACCACCACCTCATTGTGGCAAATGCCCACAGCCATTAGCAGTAAGGACATCAGGGTTTAAAAGTGAGTCTCAAATAAAAAGCGCATGAACCAGCATGCCCTGCCTTCGGACAGTGCAACCTCACCGAATTGTTTACTCGAAGCGGGCAAGTGAGAGAAGGCAGGAAGGGTAAAAGATGTCCCTGTACAGGTAACAAAACAAGCACCAGAGCAGCTGACAGTGGCTCTAAAAACCCGCTTCTCCAGCAGTCCCAACTCAGTCCTGGGCATCGCTCTCCATGCCCCTGTATGCTCATCTCACGCCTCGAGACTCCCCTGTGGACCGGGTCCCTCAAGGGTGACGGCAAACGAGGCTCACCTTTCCACCTAACATCTGTGTCTTGCGCACTGTTAGCCAGCTTTGCCATCCCTAACTGCCTGTTGGCACGTGACACCACTCTACTCCCCCCAGGAAATGCTTAGTAGGGAGAAAGGAGGTCAGTGTATCCAGAGACACTGTGATGATGACACAGCGACTTAGCCAAGGTCACCCTGAGATGGAATTGAAAATGAAACTCAAACTTGGTGTCCGTCTACTGGCATCTGTAGAGGACCCCACTGGGTTCAGAACCTGACTTAGATGTCTTAGGAGTGTCAGGTTAATAGAGTGTCAGGTTTATAGAGTGTCAGATTTATAATGTATTTGAGAAGTTTAGCTGAGACAGCGTCTTCTCTTTTCCTTCCCTTTTGGTCTGCATAGGGGCAGAGCAGCCATTTCCCAGGCATTCAAGCTTGGGTTGGTTTATTTCTGGCACCCAGAGTGCAGCAGGCCAAGAAAGCCAGCTAGGAAGGTACCCGTCCTGCTGCTAGGACTAGAAATAGGAAGCGTTTCGTCTTCCACTGAGTCCAGGCTGTGATCACAGCAAAGCTTAGAATGAACATAGATCAAGATATTCTGTGGAAGGGAACAGAGAAGTTAAGGGATAAGCTGGAAGAGGGTGTAAAATCAAGGAAACTTTTGTTTCTGACTTGTATTGCTTTTAATTGGAGATATTTGAACTTGTTTTTATGCTTATAGGAGTGATCTAATAGAGAAGAAAAGAGGGAAAGGGAATAATTTTGGAAAAAAGTTCTTGAGAAGAGAGGAGTAGATGGAGTGCAGAGTGTAAGTGGAAGGGGCTCATTTTCCCCTAATGGGAAAATAATATTTTGGGCAAAGAAAATTTACCCTGTGCAGGACTGCCCCAGGCATGCCTGCCCACAGTCGTTCTTCTAACCATTGTGGCAACAAAAGAAGAAAAAGGATCCCGCATGTGTTCAAATGCTCCATGCGAGACACAGTACCCTTCTACTGAGAACCAACTGACAACTTCCTACCTGCTCCCTCTTCCCTGCCCACCCCCACCACTGGTGACCCAAGTCTCAGGACAAGGCGATAGGGTGTTTAAACTGAGGAAGGGACAAGGGAGTGTGAGGAAGGGTAATGCGGCAAAGCTCTGGACACCCTAGAATCAGAACCAGCAGCCAGCAAAGCCCAGTGGTTAAGCCGCTGTGCAAGCTGCATGGAAACCATGGCAACCTTTCAGTTGGGGTAGCCGTTCCTGGCCTTCGGGATTTAATGGTCCATCGCTCTGCTTCTGTCTGTGATAGAATACCTTGTGGCTTCCATGAGAACAAACAGAAAGCTGGATAAAATACAAGATGAAAAAAAACTGAAGCTATCATAGAGGAACTAGAACTTGATGGACCAAGACTGTAGAGAGGAGGAGATGAGCTCTCTTTTCTGTTTCCTGCTGGGGCATCTGCCAAGTCTTAAGCTAGCAGAGCAAGAGGTTAAAAAGCCAAGTAGAAGGGGTTTGAAAAGCTCAATAGAGATTCTAGCAGTCTCACGGTGATGGGGAAACAAAAATTGGCATCCAAGAGCAGGCAAAGCAGACAGGGTCCCCATAAACACTGCAACGTCTCCCTTAGAACCCTGCAGGGTATATCCCAGGGACGGAGGTGAGGGAGTAGGCCAGCAAATCTAACAAGGGCCTTGACTCAGCTGAGTCCTCAACTGAATTGAGTTCAGATAACCACCTGCCGGAATGACATGCACAGAACATATCTTACATGCCAAGAAAAAGGACCAAGAAGAAAAAAAGAACTAGTGGAACCAATCCAGAGACGATGGCAGATATCAAAATTATCAGACACAGACTTTCAAATAACTGATCAAAATGTGTTCAAGAAAGTAGAAGACAAGCTGGAGAATTTCACCAGATAATTGAAATCTATAAATAAATCAAAAGCATATTCTAAAGTTGAAAGATCCAATAACAGAAAAGATGTTCACTGATCCATGACACTCCTTCAATATCTAAGCTTCAGCAGGAGTATCCACTGCTAATTGGGGGTGGGGGGGGAGGGGACGGGCAGGGAGAGAGGACCGGTGGAGAGAGAAAAGGGAAAATTGGTCAAGATACACAAGGGTCTCCAAATCCCGGCTTTTTTCGGAGCCCTGGTGATGAGGCCTTCAAGTTCATTTGAGCAGTGCTTCTCAAACCAATGTCCAAAAAAACCTTCAGGGACACGAATCAGGGTCCATCGAGGGAGACAAGAGTCTGCAGGACTCGTGTCCACCGACCTCTGGCATCGCTGCCCTGCAGGAAGTTCATCGAGGTCCTTCATACCCAGCAGCACCTCAATCCTCTTTATCACCTTCTCGGCGAGCAGTCATATACCCTTGCCTGGAGTCACTTTGGGGCTAGATGGCCCCCCAGTTTATGAGGTGGCTCGTTTTTCTTCCTCCAAGACAGCATCTACTAACACCTCCCAGGGTGCTTGTCTTCAAGTGTCCAGACTCACTGTCCACAGGCAGTTCATGATCTGGACATTCCTGCTCCTGCAGCCTCATCTCTGCCCACCCTTTGCACACTACATCCCAGCCACACCCAGATCTTCTCTCTCTATACCAGGCGTCTGTCTTCAAGGCCTTGCATATACAAACCTCCCATCCAGGACACTCTTACACACCTGCCCTTGGCTCCCATAATTCCCAGTTAGCCTCTGGTCTTAGTTTTGATCCTTTTGGGGGAGGGGTATCATTCAGCAACTTCTCTCTCCCTTAATCTGGACTAAATGCCTCTGCTATGTTTTACTGGCACCCTACGCCTCCCCCACGATAACAAGTACCACCCTGGACTGTAACTTCCCAGTTGCTTGTCTGTCTACAGCGATACGGAGATAGGAGCTGGAGGCATAGAGACTGCAAGTGCCTGGCGGATTCCAGGGACTCCGTAAGCATGAACGCATGGTGAAGCACTTAGTATAATGCCTGTCACGTAGGAAGCATTTATTCATTATTTCTCTACTTGAGCACAGAATAAAGAGTCCAGAGGCCTAGGACATCAACCGTCATTAACTCTGGGATTACTAGTGACAAGAAAGTCACCTCCCTTTCTCGGGCCAGTTTCTCTGTCCGTAAAGGGAGAGCATCGGGCTGGCTCCCGAACGGCCCTTCCAGCTTTCCGTTCTGTCCTTCTGCACCTGGAAGTTGGAAGCATAGTGTCAGCGAGGGCCCTACAGCGAGGGTGAGAGACCCCAAGCCCTGGACCACGGCGCTGTGCTGGCGGCATGGGCAGGCCCAGCTACTGGGCACCAGCCTCACTCTGAGTCCACCGTCTGCAGCCAGCTGTGAGACCTGATGGTAACTTGCAGGAACATTCTGAGAAAAGGAAAACTTCACTCATCAGCAACAGGGAGCCTATGTGAAAGGAGGCTTGCGGTGAGGCCTGGGGATACACACCTGAAGCCAAGTCCCAGATAAATAGGACTTCAGTTCTCTGAGCTCAGGGCTCCTATCCTTCCTGAGGAGAGGCCTCGTGTCTTAAAGACACAGCCACTGACTCCAAGCACAACATTCCCTACACCCCTGGGATTCCACTTCTTCTCTGCTGGGTCCCATAGTCACCAAACCCAGTTTTGGATAAGCTGCCTGCCCTCGGGCCTGGACCTTTAAGCAAGCTGTGTGGGACAGTGGATGGAGATGCATCCCTCTGGGGGACTCCAGGCCGAGTCTACAGCTGCCTCTGCAAATAACTAACCCGGGATGCAACCCTGGGGGTAGGCCTGTGCCTCTCTGGGCCTCAGTTTCCTCACCTAGGAAATGTGGGCGTTCCCTGGCTCTGACATTTTCAAATTCTATGACAACTTTTAAGGTCGTCCTTGACTACCTTCAAACATAACCGCATAGGAACATGATAGTGGCCACTTTTCCATCTTCGCTTTGATTTACAGTTATTTGACAGGGCTCTTTCACCGCTGTCATAGTTGAGCTTCCAGATAGTCCTGTGGAATCAATTAAGGGATGCATGGAATCAACAATTTAATTTATGTTTCTTATAAAAACATGTGGCTCCCAGGCTTATAAGGCAGGGTCAGAGAACATAGCACTTTATTTAATAAGTGCAATGTACTAAAAATATCCTTTACTGTGGCAGGTTGGGGAAATTAAAAGGGTACTCACTTAAGCATCAGGAGTTTGAGATGCCGATCCCTGCTCAGCCGAAGCCTCAGTCGTGTGGCCGTGGGCAGGCACCTCTTCAACTTGACCTCAGTTTTGCCATCCGTGGGATGGTATCACTAAGTCTTTCTTGATTCTGCTCTTCCGGAATTGTTAAGAAGATAGGCCTCCCCAAAGCTGTGTGGGGCTTTCCCTGGTAGACATGGGTGGTCTTTTATTTTTGTTTTGTGATTTGTTGTTGTTGTTGTTAGTGCTATTGTTTTGCTTATCTTGCTACTGCCAGTGCAGTCGATACTTCATACAGATAGTAAGCCAGGAAGCATTTCTCATTAGTCAGATCAAACACTCACATCTCAGTAGGCACATCAGATGCCGACATTTATTAAAATGTCACCAGATCGATGCTGAGAAAGGCCTACACAGAGGTCTGAGCCCCTGCTGCTTTACCTGGAGGACAGAGTGCAGGTTCACACCCTGACCGGTCACCGGCTCCATCTCCCAGACCAGAGTTGAATCCCACAGGTGTCTGAGGTCTAGGTGGCGTCCCCCAAACACTTACTGGGAAAGTCATCACTTATTGCCCCATTTTCTAAATCCTATGAGTAGAAAAGAACACCCCAAGGCATGTGGGTTTTATTAAAACACAATCAAACCTCCGTCAGAATGATGGGAAAATGCTTGACAAGGTTCTCTAAAGGGCCCAAAAGAGTCTTTTTCTGCAGGAACATTCTTTAAGAACTGCGAGGAGTAATATTCTCCTAAATATGACTCATGAACCGTACATATATTCTACACATACATATATTTTTAAGGCAAAAATTTCACAAACCAGTACTTTTAAATATTTTTTTTAACTATCAGTTATTTGCAAAACAACTCATAGCAGATCATAACATCGTTTGTATCATTGCACTAAGATAGGGAACTCTTCATGAAATTTGACGTGGTGAATCCCTGGAGCAGGGTACAAAGGACATTTTCTAGAGCAGCTGAACTGGAAACCAATAAGAAGTCATGTGATTCCCTTCGAAAGAGACACAACCCGTGGGTTAACGTTAGTTTCACATAAAGTTAAAAGCAATCTTCACCATATGACCCAGCAGTCCCACGATTAGGTATTTGCCTGAGGGAAATGAGAATATTTGTCCAAACAAAGACTTATACATGAATGTTCTGAGTACTTCATTCAAATAGCCAAACACTGGAAAAGACCAGATATCTATCGACAGAAGAATGGAGCATCAAATTGTGGTACATGCAATGGCTTGCTTCTCAGCAAGTAAAAGGACTGAACTACAATACATACAACAGCAGAGATGAATCTCACAAACATTATGGTGAGAGCAAGTAGCCAGGCATCAAAGGGTTCATTCTGGTGATCCCACTTATGTGAATTTCTAGAAGAAGCCAAACCAATCTATAATAACAGAAAACAGGTTATTGCCGGCAGCTGCCAGTAAGAGTGAGGACTGGCTGCAAAGGAGCACAAGAGAACTTTCTAGGTGATGGAATTGTTTAAATCTTAATCGGGGTGGTGATCTCCCAAGGGTATTCATTGTCAAAATTCATCAAACTGTACACTGAAAATCAGTGTACTTTATTGTATGGAATTTGTATTTCAATAAAGTTGATTTTAAAGCATTTTTTAATTACCAAGCCAAACAGAAAAAAAAATGTTTTAGAGAAAGAAAGCAAATTGTGATTTAAAATTGGAATCTCAAATTTAATGTTAAGAGGGCAAATATTCTGAATTGCTAGTACTTTTTTTGAATCAAGCTACTTTTTATATGAACAATCCAAGAAGAGAAGCAGTAGAGACTGATTTGATTGATTGATTGATTGATTGATTGATTGACTAAAAAAGCAACTCCAGAGCCGCCAGTGGGTCACAGGGAACTGATGAAGGACTGTGTGGAGGGGCCAGATTTGTTTGTGTATGAGACACCCTAGGGAGCACTTCTCAAATTATCTGTGGTGAAGGACCAGGTGTTTTCATTGTTGTTGCTTATTTGTTTGTTTGTTTTGTAAAATAAAAAATTGCATATGCTGGAGGTCACAGCATGTCAAATAGCAAATCTCTAAACACTTGTTCTTGGTACACGTGCTGGCCTGGTCACAACCATTATCTGACATGCACTGACCAGCCCAGAGGCTCAGAGCGCTGTCTTGGGGATGCCCAGGACTGCTTGGGGTGCACTTTGGAAGAGACTGAGGTCCGACGTCAGCAGAAAGACAGGAGCCAAAGACGATCAGGTTATGAATATGAACGTGGCTTTGTTTGTACACAGTGAATGGTGACGTCCGAGGAAACATGCTCGCGAAGATTTCAGAAAAGGCACATGAGGTCAACAAAACACTGTTGTGGGAAGAGTCGCCTGGCAGCACACACAGGATGAAGAGGAATGGATAGGCCTGAATCACCGGGCTGATGAGGAGGTTGTTGCAACCAGCCATGTGGCAGATGACCAGGATTTTAACTGTAGAAGTACCTGCAGAACTGGACAAGAGGGAGGGGAGACAGAGCACTAAGAAGGCATTGCCAATGACTGGTGACAACTGGGGGGTGGCGGGGGCTGGGGATGCAGACAAGGTCAGAGTGGATGCTTTGACGCAGGAAGAAGCAGATATTCAGAGAAATGAGAAGAAAAGGGAGGAAGCTTGTGTCTGGGGTCTCCATTTGCCCTGGGAAATAGGAAGTAGGCTCTTGGGTGTGCCAGGGCTCCCTGGGTCTGGCAGTCTCTTGAGGGCTGACTCTGCCTGGCTTGGCCTCTGGCCCAGCAATCCTTGACCCAACTGCCACCCACTGTGCCGCCCACAGTGAGTGACAAAGGGAGACAGCCAGAGGGGATGGGAGAAACCTCACGTTGGTGTGTGCCACTTTCTACACCTGGCATGCTGGCTTCTTCCCACCGCTGCTCCACCTGCAGCTCCTCCTCACCTTCCAGGACCGGCACAGATGTCACCCGGCAGAATGAATTACCCTCCTTTATGCTGCCGTGCCGCTCAGATGCATCCGAGCACACAAGTCACATCACAGGAGAGCCGCGCGTATGTCTGTCCACTCTGCCACACTGTGGCCTCACAGCAGGGACCACATTCAACCTCTGTTTCACCGGCCTTCAGCACTGAGCCCAAAGCGGGTGGCTGTGCTCAGCACGCGACCTAAACCAATGACAGAGTATGCCACAGGAAGGCCCGAAACAGGCAGGGAGGGCACTGTAATGGGCTCAACAGGTGTGGAGCTGAACATGAGCCAGATGTCACATGAGCTTTCTTTCCTCTGTCCTCTGATACATGTATGGTAACCATTATTTGAAACTTTCAGCTCCATCAACCCCAAGTACTATAGGGGCTCCCCTCTGAATATATATGAACAGTCCTTCTCTGGATTTAGCCAGCAGTGCCCGGAGCAGTCTCGCCTTTAAATTCTATAAGAAGCTGGACTAAGGCCGATGTGACCGGTGAACTGGGAAATCACGGCTTTTAGTGTGAGCTCAAGAATCAAAAGAGAAGCTGGCTGATCCTTCAGACTTGCTGGTCCTTTCCACCGGTGTGGAAAGAGGTGACATTATCGCACACCTGGAGATGGAAGCCCAGTTTCAATGTGGGGTTGCCCATCCCTGGGGGTGGGGAGTAGTCAGCCAGACAGCTTGGAGTTTCAGGCCCAGTCCATTCTGATGCGTTGGCACCATGCCATAGAGGATGCTATGTGTTTTGAGTATCATCTACGCCCACACCTCTTTAGGAGAAGGATTTAAATTGATTTTCTAATCCAGAGAAGAAGCTTCTGCAGCACGGAGAGAAAAAGTTTTGCGACCCCAGAGGAAAATTACAAGAACAATCAGGAAGTGGGGATTTTCGTTGGAAGCAGGTATTCCTGGATGTGAAATGTTCAAGAATAAAACCAGAATAGTTCTGGGCAAACTGGAGTGGTTGCTCAGCCTAGTTGAAAGACCATAGAGATCATTGCCTAACCTTCTTTCATAAAATGTAGTCCCAAGAGGGCAAGTGACTTGGTCAAGTTCACACAGAAGCAATGGCAGGGCTGGGACTGAAGCCCAGGCCTCCAAAGCCCCCCACAGGCCTTCCGTTCAGTGGCGTTTTCTGTCAGTGTCTCTGGCTGTTTGCCTTCTTCACTCCCATAACTGCAGTTACCTACCTGCTGCCACCCTATGCAGGGGACTTTCCACAGCTGGTTAACTACTATTGTTAGACAGGAAGGATGTCAATGTCCCCACACGTCTATTCCATGACAAGAGGGGAAACCAGATGAGGAGACCTCTGAGAGCTGTCGTAAGTCCCTCCGCCTTACAAGAGGCAGGCAGTGCCTCTGCGAGTCTTTTGACTTGTTCCACGGCAGCTCCACATTCTAAGTAAAGAAATGTCCATGTCCTAAACCTGGACCAGTGGTCTGCTTCTCTCTGTCCCCCTGGGGTCCCCACCTAGACACAGACAAAGTCCCGAAAGGAATAAAATCCTCTTCCTGTGCCACCTTAGCACAACTGGGAGAGCAGAGCGAGAATAAATGCCCAAACGGAAAAACTCAGTGACAAATGGCCCAGAGCTCCTCTGTTTGCCTGCGGCTGGCACCTTTGGTTTTCATCTCCTCTCATTCCTCAGAGGACTGAGTGGTTAAGTCAGCAAGTGACCCCCCTACCCAGCCTGCCTGGCATCAGTTGTCCGAGAATGCAAGGCCCTTGGTCTGCAGGCATGTGACAATGAAAGCTTCCCGAAGGATAAGATCCAGTGATGGACAAGTAGCTACACCTCCGCAGACTTCCCAGACAAGCGTACAGAAAATGAGCAACTTCTTCTCCCACTTCTCCTCAGCCCCAGGCTGTCTGTTTACAAATGTTGTGTTTTCCACTTCTCTCTTCTCATGCCTGAATCTGTTCAGGAATGTCACATTCCAGCCTTTCTGGGCCGACCACGTGTCACAGTGCCAGCCATCATAATGCCACACATCCCGGAATGTGGCATTTCTGAATGAGTCAGGCAGGAGTGTCGGGTGTTTGAGAGCAAAACCTACCTTGTACCGTTGTATCATGGGACCCCACGGCTTGTACCATTAGATGGTGTGTCTCAAGACCCTTGAGGGTAGTGTACAATTCACTGTCCAGTTTGGTGAGTGACAAAAACAGAGAAGCAAGACCACAATAACAGTGAGTGTACTTTCATCACTCTCTAACCTAGAAAGTCCTTTCACAGCTGTCCTCTCAACTGTTTCTTACAATATCCTTGTGTGGAAAACAAGGCTGGTAAAGTTTAGCAGTGGACGTGCTTCAGATCAGATGAAAGATGAGGGGCCAGCAGGTCTAGAGGCTGAGTCGGGGCCGGGCTTCGCCCATTACACTGTCCAGTGCCTGTCGGCACGATCCTGTTCAGAAACAAACATGCTTGTTAATCTGTGGTGTGAACTGGCAGACTCTCTGGGGCTCTTCTGAAGCACTGAGGTGGAAGCTTTGCAATAAGGCAAAGGAGGGTGTAAATGAGGATTAAATCAAATAGGGTTGGGAGAAGTCAGAGTATAGTGGCTGAAAATCAAAGCTTTGGAGTCAGGAGACCTGGATTCAAGCCCCCAGTTTTGTCTCTTGCTAGCTCTGTGACCTTGGATACATCACATCACCTCTCTGAGTTTCAGTTTCTTCATCTGGGAAGTAGAGATAAAGTTCGTACCTGCTTTATAGGGTTGCGAGGATTAAAAGCAATGATGTATAAAAATGGATTAGGTTATAGCACAGCGCCTGACGTGAAATAGACACATGATAAATTTGCTGAATGATGAACTGAAATGATTGGCAAGGCTAGGATATGAAAGAAGAGCTGGCTAAGTCTAAAGCCAGGGCTCTTAACTTTTGTGAAATACTGGTGCCCAAACCTGCCAAGCAGCTCCCACCAGACAACTGGAGTAAGAGGCATTCTTGAAATAGCTGGGCGATTCTCCTCCAGGCCCCTTCCGAGCCTCAGACACCCACGCAGCTCACCTGCTCTCTTGGATGCATCCCAGAGGCCTTCAAAGAGGAGGAGGGATTATAACCTCCACATGAGAAAAACGTCTCCACAAGAGAGAAGTAGACAAGCAAAAAATTAGGGTAAATATATGGTGACAGAAGATGACTAAACTTTGGGTGATGAGCGTGCAATGCAATATACAGATGATATAATAGCATACACTTGAAACTTATATAGTCTTATTAACTAAGGTCGCCCTAATAAATTTAATTTTTAAAAATTGGGGGTAGATCTGGCCCAGAGTTCTACACCTGAGAAGGAACGTTTCTGTCTTCAGGGCTGAGAGTCGTGGCATGCCAGTGCATAGAGAGACCACAGAGAGATGCTGCTTTGTGAGAACACTGAGGCCCAGAGAGATGAAGCAACTTGCTCAAGACTGCACAGCCCAGTAGTTGCACAGCCGGGACTGGAATCCAGGTCTCCTGACTTTGAGCCACAGACCTTCTGCCACCACTTCCCTAATCATACGACAGGCTTTCAAAATCTTTAGTGCAGTGAATTAGTTCAAGCTTTCAAAATCCCCACGAGCTCTCCCACAGTTCCTCTTGAGGACAAAATCACTCAGGGGAAAAAATGCATAAAAAAGTCTTTTGAAATGGCACAGGAGGGCATTCGCTCAGCCAGGAGCTCCTAAGAGAGCACTGAAATACTGATTTGATCAGCGGATGATCTGGATTTCACCTCTTGTGCAATTTTCATCTTTTTCAGTACTCGGATGGTGAAGTGTGAGGTTTAGGAGCCCAATGGTCTCTGATAAGTGCGCTCTGCGTCCTGCAGCAACGCCACAGGAGTGGCAGGCCTCGTGTGGCCACACCAGAGGTTTAGACAAACAGGTTGTTTCAATCTCCAGTCAGGTTTATGGGGAGGTGCTCCACCCACCCCGCCCATGAATTTCAAACAACGGCTCCGTTCTCACTGTCCTTTACAACTAGGTCACGGGCCTGGCTGAGCAACGGATTCTAGAATGGCGGCTCAGAAATGCTCAGCTGAAACTCTCTACCTCTCGGCTGAGGGGATTGAGGCCAAGGGAGAAGGGGCTTCTGCGAGGTCACACTGTGGGCTCAAGGTGAGAGTATTGGCTATTTGGCCCACAATCAACTTTGACCGGATGCAGTGCCTGAGCAGTTCAGATAACACGGCATCTGACAAAGAAGCCAGGACTCCAGGGCAGCAAGGAGCAAGACGGAGTACCCAGCAGACCCCTACCGACTAAGCTTCCAGGAGCACTTGGCAGTGCAGGAGTCCTGTCCCCTGGCAGCTTGGTATCTTAGGGCACATGGCCAGGTGCTTGCATAATGTGAGGCCACACCTACTTCAGAAGCTCACTCACCAGAGAAGTGAGCTTTTCCCCCTTCATGCCTCCCTGCATCCCTGAAGGCTGGATTTCCTGAACAGGTGTGTCATCTGGAGAAGGGAAATCTCAGTTTGCAGTAGGAGACGTGTCAGTTAGATGCAAGGAAAGACAATTCTAAGTTTTGGAGCTGAGTGTCATTTTTAAGAAACTTCTTCCTTTTGCAATAACTTAGTTCAACGAGAGGCATGGCTCAGATAACATATAGTTCCGGAATTGAATAATCTATAGATTAAGTCTGGAAAGCTTGCTTGCACTGAGTCATTTGCTTTCGTTGGGATTTGAGTTTGGGGTTGCAGGACTCTCTTCTTCATTTGTTTTGGTTTTGATTGTCCGGCATAGAGTCCTCCCTAATAGAGTCTTTGGAAAGACCCAGTTAAGCACAAACAAAACAATGACCCCCTCCCTGAAAATTAAGACTTCGATGTGGGTAGGAACTGTGCACAGAATCACAAAACAAATGCTGGTCCCTAAAGTCACTTTCAGAAGCTGCTGGTAAAGGAAAACTTTTTGTTTCAAAGAACAAAGATTGCACAGGAACCTAGTTCTATGAATCCAATGCTAGAAAATACTTTCGTGCATCAAGATAAAAAACCTTGAGCCTTTCATGAGAACGTGGTTTAAAACAAATCCTTGAAGTCTGAAAAGAAAAACAGATGTTTTCCAGAGAATCGAATAATGTTCTCAACTGCAAAATGAAGGAAAGTTTTACCCTCCCCTGGGCTAATAGCCTGGGTGATGCTTACCTCACTGCTGTCAGCTTCCCCTCAGGAGAGGCACTGAACGGGAGGAGCCTGGTAAACACAAGGCACTCCATAAATGCTTGTTGTACCAGTAAGGGCAAGAAAGAGAATTTCTGTGGAAATTGAAAGTTTTTGTTTTGTTTTGTTTTGTTTTGTTTTGTTTAAGTCATCCAATTCAGAGCTTTGGGGAGTGGTAAAGGAAATGAACGCTTGATCTGCTTCACTTTGAATAGACCGAGAGGAGCCAATACTGCTCCCTAAAGATCATAGTGCAACTAACATTTACTGAGCGTCTGCTGCATGCCAAGTACCGCGCTAAGCGTTTCCTCATTTAATCGTCATGATAATCCAATCGGCAAGTAACTGTCATTCGCTCCATTTTACCGGTTGGATAATTGAGGATTATGGAAATTGAAAGACTTGCCTAATAAGTAGCAGAGCTGGAATCTGAACACAGGCCACCTTACTTCAGAGAATGTTTTTTAAATCATTATGTTCTACTGCCTGCCAGTCCAAAGAGCTTCTTATAATTTACTTAATTAGGGCCCTGAGAGGAAGGTAGTTTCTTTTCATACATTAGCAGGAAATAAGCTTCAAGCTCAGCATGTGTTGTCGAATGTTGAAGGTTGCTCTCGATCAGCTTCAGGGAAGGCTGGGATTCTTCACTCAACAAACACAGGTTCATTCATTCAAATCCACATCAGCACCTATGACATGACAGGTCCTGTATTCAACACAGAAAATGCAGAAAGAAGAGACACAGGGTCTGCCCTCAGGGAGCTCTCTCACTAATGGGGAGAAAGAGACTTGCGAGATCCACGATTCAACGTGGCAGGAGCCGCAGTAGGTGCACCTACCTACGAGGCCTTTGAGCACCAGAGCCAAAAGCTGAGCAGCGTGGTGGTTCTGTATGTTGGTGGATGATACAGTAGAAGAGACCTGAGATTGAATCCTGGCTTCTCCTGCATTTAACCCGTTGGGTGCCCTGGACAAGTTCCTTATCTTTCTGAGCTTTTGTCGCTTTTAAAATGCCAACAACAATGTAGTCCCTACCTCGCCCTACTGTTGCAGGATAGAATGCTATAATGTCTGCTCCAACACGTGGCCCAGCACACAGTAAGTGCCATGTAAATGGAAGCCATTAGGGAAGACGAGTCTAGGCAACCAGGGATGGTTCTACACAAGATTTGGGCAGGAAGGGTGAGTAGGAAGTGGTTATTTCAGGAGGAGAGATTTTGAATAGAAGCAAAAAGGGGTGAACATGCATTGTGCATTTAGGGGAAAGAGAGGTTTGCTATGGCAGAAGAAAACCAAGACAGAAGCTGGAGATTCAACAAGTGTCAAAAAAGAAAGTGACGAGCAAGCATCCGGTCCTCTGAGCACAAGTGTGCTAAGATATACGTACAGGGAGTCCATTGTAGCATTGTAATGGAAATGAGTGAGTGCATGAATAAACATACAAGTAAATAAATAAACAAATAACTAAGTAGCAACAACCTCAGTATCCATCCAAAGAAGACTGGCTAAATACATTGTGATATAGCCACGTAATGGAACACTGTTTGGACATTTATTAAATGATATATATTATATATACTTACATGAAAAGACATCTGCAGCATAGTGTAAAGTGAAAATGCCAATTACAGAAGATATGTTGAAATGATCCCAACTTTATAAATTTACAGAAACAGTGTAGAGGAATTTTTACCAAATTTTATAGTGGTTACCTTTCGGGGGTAGGGTTGGTGATATTTCGCTTTCTACTCTATAATAAGAGGTATTATTTGTGGGTATCATTTTTGTAATATTTTATTAGGTTTTAATACCCCAAAGGAGTAGGATAGGCTAAAAAAGGAAAAGAGGCTTTTGGGAAGTCATTGGCTACCCACAAAGAAGCAGATTCAGTGGCAGAATAGTGGCACGGAGCAGATTAACAAAAGAGTAGGATGAAAAGTGGGGCCAGCAAGTGTCTGCACTTCTGTCAGGTAGAGGAGAAGGAGCCAGAGAAGACAAGAGATTAGGGGTGCTGCAGAAACCCTGAAGGAAGGTCTAGACAGGGACAAGGGAAGAATAACATCAATCTGGTGATAGGAACACATTTAGCAGGGAAGAAGGAAGGAAGGAAGGAAGGAAGGAAGGAAGGAAGGAAGGAAGGAAGGAAGGAAGGAAGGAAGGAAGGAAGAACAGATGGGAGAGAAGAAGGAGGAAAGAGGGGAAGGAGGGAGGGATGGTGATGGAGCCTGGCAGTCTTAAAGCTCTGAGGAAATGGTGGGTGGCCTCAGACTTATCAGCAATGTGGGCAGAAGGCAGTTTCCGGATTAGGCGAGGTAGAGCAGGGCAGTGGTGAGCTCAGGTTGGAGGCTGGGGAGGTTAGAGGACTCACTTTCTGACCGTTCACAGAAGGGATGGGAGGAGTGCCTCCTCATCATCCCAACTAAGAGTCTTCCAGCTGATAGAACCAGGGGACCCTGCCATTCCTGGACTCCTCATTCCAGGTTTCCAGGTTTCCTTGTGCCAGCCCACCCTTGGCCGTCTCAGCCACAACTCTTTGTTTTCTGTAGTGTCCCTAGGGATGTGAAGGTGAGGAAGGGCAAAGGGTGGGTGCCTGTGGCTATGGCTACTAACAATGCCGCTTCCGTGTATTTTGTCCCTGGTGGAATAGGATTTTTTTGAGTGTGAAGGGAGGGAGAATGGTCAAGGCCCTCTGGAGTATAGTAGAAGGGCCTGAAGGTTCTCAGAGCTCAAAAGTCTTTACTCACACCCTGGGTCAGCTAGGGATTAATTGACTATGCAGCCCGATTTTTCTGTCTGAAACTGTAACCAGCAGCTCATCAGTATGAATGGTTGCGTTATTGCTGAAATTGTCCTCAGCAAATGACATTTGGAATGTGGAAGCAGAGAAGGAGGAAGAGAGAAATGAGAATAGGGAAGGAGAAGGTGAGTCTCCAGATCTCAGAAGGAAATAAAGGGGGGTAAGTGATAAGGCAGAATGTGCGCCCTGCAGCCAAACAGGAGGGAGGGTTTAGGTTCTTGGGTGAAGAATTTAGTTATTGTCTTTAGGCCCTGGGGAAGTGCCAGGAGCCTGAGGTTTCCAGGAGGAAGGGACAAGGGGGCCCATCCTGGAGGCTGGCTCAGGAGAATGAATGACACGTACACACTTTCCAATCCGCTTAGCTAAAATGTCTAAGGTAGACTTGTGTTCAACAGTGTCCACTCCTACTTGGAAGAGTGAGGCCGGACAGCCCTGCTGGGCTGGGCTAAATCGAGGTCTATGCCAGATCAAGTTTAGTCACAAAGAGACATCAGCTGACAGTCATCTAACATCCAAAGACAATGCATGATACTGGACCTTCTCTGCTGTTTTGAGAATCAGAAGGCTCTGGGCCAAATGAAACAAGAAGAAAAGATCCTGAAGGCACAGTGTCTAATATCAGCGCTGGAAGGAATCCCTAAAAGCGTCCCCACAGAATTCATCACCTCCTCTTCCCTGTCTCTGTAGCACCTTTTGCAGATAGCATGCTGTTATAATTTATTGGCATTTACCTATCAAAAAACCCTTATCTTACCCTGTCACGTTGCCAAATCATGACATCTAGCTCGGGGTAGATTCAGTGAATGTTAGTGAGTGTTTGCTGAACCTCGTCTTACCCCCCTCATTTTCCTGATGAGAAAAAAAAAAAAAATGAGTCCAAAACACTGGAGAGACAGTCCAAGCTATTAACTTGTTCAAGCTAATGACATGCTGGCCGAAGGTTTAGCTCCAGCCTGTCATGTTCAGGACAGAACGTGAAGCCTTTCCACGCAACAGCGAGATAGAGAGAAACGAGTCGCCGCACACAGTGTGTCCTGTGCAGGGGCAGCCTGGCAGCTATGCTTTGGAAACTGCCTTTGGAAACTGTAAGCGAAAGGGATTTGCAAGAGTTCTTGGCTAGGGAGGCAAGTCCCCAAAATATGCTCTAACCCTAGGGTGGTGTGAATGAATACCGGCTTCTCTTTTTGCATTAACAAATGGCCCCATATCCTTCCCAAGGAGAGTGAGCGGCCCTCTGAACCTTCTCAGACATGTTCAGAAAGCACCTTGAGGAGACTTAGGTGTACGGCTAAATGGCAAAGTTGTGTGTATCAGAGACTTCGAAGGATCAATCTTTGGATTAACCCTTTGTAAAAACATCCTTTAAACTTTGCTCAGACACAAAGAGAGAAGAGGAAATCTTTCTGAAGAAGGATCTGCCAAAGTGTTTCCTCAGAACACTGGTCCGCACATATGTTCTTGGAAAGAAAAATATGGCTCTATGACCAAGAAAGATGGATAAACGCTGCATTCTACACCTTCTCTGGGAGAGTCACCTATATATTAGCATATTAAGGGCACTGAGAAATCCTATAGGGAGGAGTCAGGTTGAAGCCAGTATTGCACAAAATTATGTCACCAGAGAACACTTTGTTTCATCTCACACTTACGACAATGGCTCTCGGGCTTTTTTGTTCACAGCTTTCAAATTCTGGAATTTGGGGCAGCACACTTGAAATCAGTAAAACATGGGCAATGTGCGTGGGCGGGGCTCGTGTTTAAAAAGGTCTCTCGGTGGAACAGTCAGAATGTATGGTTCACTGTGTACCCCTCAGTTCTAAATTGAAAGTTGACTTGAACTCGGGTCTGCCCTGATCATGCTTTCTTATATATTCCCCAAACCAAGTTACCACCTATTCCAGAAAAGCCTTCCTTGAAATGCCTCGGCATCACACCACACCTCTTTGCAGCCAATTGACCCCACTCTGCAAGACATCACGCCATCCCCTTAGCTCAGAGCTCTCCCCTCCAGGCAACATTACAATAGCGTGATGTGCAACTGAAGCAAAAATAAATTTCACACACACTGAAAAAAGTTTGGCAGCGCATCCATAAATGATTTAAACCACTCAGGCTGAGAGCACTGGCCTGGACCTGGTCTTCCAAGAAGTAAACTAGGAGGACTGTTAAGAAGAGGCATTCATGCAAGGTTATCTCGGGTGAGCCTCTGCTTCTGAAGAGGCATAGAGGGCTGGGTGAGGTTGCTGGACCCCTGGAAGCCATTGTCTGAAGTCCCCCAAAACATGGAAACAAAAAGTAGCATATAAATCCTGTCACCATAAGTAATGTCCAAACCTGTAGAGAATTTTTATGGGTTAGTTTGAGCCAAACTGAGGACGAATGCTAGGAAGCAAAAATCTCAATGGATTGAGAAAATGCTCTAGGGGATAGCAGTTTTGTTTTATATATATATATATATATATATATATATATATATATATATATATATACACACATTAGAATAAAAGGAGGAGCTGTAAGGAGGGTTACATGAAATCCATTGGTAGCAGATTAAGGAGGTGGGAGAAAGCAAAGTAAGGAAATCTCTGGGATTGGATAAAAAGGCAAAATAGAGTTACAGGTACTTCTTTTACATTGGTGGGTACAGGATAATTAACATTTACAGCACGTGGAGATGGTATGCAGGCAACAAGATAACAACGAGAGGCCCTGTGGTCTCGTGGTTCTGTGGTTCTGATGCTGGCGGTTGCGCCTTGAAGGATCTGGAAAAAGAGATTACTCTGGCATTTCAAAGGTATGAGATCTTAGATGCAAAAAAACAATAGACAGGCTCACTTAAGGTCAAGATTGACCTTTGTCAAGGAAGCTACAGGCCTAGGACGTGACTACCCATCATGACCCGCTTTTAGTTAGGAATTTTTATGTTTAGACCATCCTATGTGGTTACTTTCGTCTCTGAGTTTGCAGGGCCTGCCATGCTGGCCTCCCCTGAGCTTGGCGGGTTTAGTACGTGGCCCCCTTTTTTGTGCACAATCCCATTTTCTTCTTTCCAGTTATTTAAATAACAAATTTCACAGAAAGAGTTTCGGTATTTATTTAATTACATGCTTGTGGTTTGTTATTTTTTAAAAGCAATCTACCAGAAAAACATGGTAACCCTTAATTAATTCTCATCAGGAAAATCATAATGTGTGACAGGGCATCAGTCAAGAGCAAAGACCCCCATAATCTCTTCCTGGCTCTGCTGCTAGATAAAAAAGTAGCTTTACCTGCCTGAGGTTCAATTTCCTTAACAGTAAAAAGATGGATTGGATTAAGAAACTTCTAGAACATTTCAATGCCAATATGATTCTGATTTCTAAAAAGTACAAGAAATAGTTCTAAAATGAATACATAAAAAGTAAATGAAGGATTGTGAACTGTTAAAAAAAAAGAAAGAAAGAAAGAAACAACAGGACAAAATGGAGTCACTTTTGCTAAGCCAAGTCACCAAACTAAAACGTAATAATTACCCTAATTAACCAATTTCATTGCAGTTGCAACCTCTCCCAGGAGTGGAATTTTAAATCAGTCTGGAATCTTCTGACCAATGCTGATGAGGTAACCTGCATGATACAACCCCTGCCATTTCCTGTCCCCAAAAAGAAGATGACCTGGCCTCAACATGATCCTTTGTTGTTGTTGTTGTTGTTGTTGTTGTTGTTGTTGTTGTTGTTCTAATAACTCCCCTGCTGCACACTTCTGCCTATACAAACCTTCCGTTTTGTACAACCCCTTGGAGCACCCTTCTACTTGCCAGATGGGGTGCTGTCATATTCATGAATTAATTAATAAAGCCAGTCAGATCTTCAGATTTACTCTGTTGAACAAAATTATTAATTAATGATTATTTATTCACCATTAACATTTATTGGAAATAATGTGCTGAGCATTGTTCTAAGTTCTTTGCATGTCATTACTTAGCCTTACAGCATCCCTATGGGATAGATGCCATTATTACCTGGTTTTTACAGATATTAAGATATAAATGTCTTGCAGATATTAAGGTGCTTGGGCCAGGACACCATGGCTAGTAAGCAGTAGAGCGGGGATTTGAATCCTGACTCTAGAGCTGATGGATTTTCCAAAATATCAAGCTTAAAAGTGTAGTAACAGATGCTAGTGTGTGTATCTTTTTGTGGTATGAAATGTGTGTGAAAGATAACTCTAGGAAAGAAAACACAAATATCTAAAGGCAGAAGATTTCTAAAAGGAGCTGATGTGATAACAAAACTAAATTGTCCAGCCAGAGCACAATCTGGAAACTATACAGCACTAGGCCCAGTGGCCTGCCAAGTTGAACCCAGGATTGGAAGGTTGGGGAGATTCTGGAGCAGGAAGTGAGGTAAACTGCAGGGTGAGCCCCAGAGGGAGGAAGCTGGCAAGCATCCAAGGGAAGGTGGTGAGAGCCTGACCATGGAAACTTAGAATCTTTGCATCTTCAAGCTACTTGGAAGCCTAGAGGTCATCTCATCAAACCTCCCACCTAAAGCAAGCATTCGCTTTACGACATCTGGTGGATGTTTATCCAGCCCTGTCTGAGCATTCCCAGAGTTAGAGCTTGCTTTG
The DNA here is from genome assembly GCA_028627145.1 of Eidolon dupreanum. Taxonomy (NCBI): domain Eukaryota; kingdom Metazoa; phylum Chordata; class Mammalia; order Chiroptera; family Pteropodidae; genus Eidolon; species Eidolon dupreanum. Next base: position 18,467,032 of record CM053515.1, on the reverse strand, counting down.
TTTATCAGACAGCCTTTTCTATTGCAGGACCCCCAAAGTTATTACAAAGCTCCATTCTTTCTAATGAGACCAAACACACCTTATGGTGGTTTCTACCGTGGGCCCTGGTTCTGCCTCCAGGGAGCCCTTTCCTATGATCGGCTTCAGAAATTAGGAGACTCATTGAGTCTTTCGCCGCTAAGCTAGAGAGACTGGCTCCTGTAGACATTCCTCACGGGGCAGGTCTTGTCCCATCACCATGTCAGTCACCATCTTGTTGTCGTTATTAAGACTAGCCAAGGCCTACGACTTACTCACCTTAGTGTCCTGTGTAGGACCTGGTTCAGGGCCTGCCACATGGCAGTAGGCATGATGTGATTGATCATTTAAATGAAACTGAACAAGGAAACTCTAAGAGAAAAATATAGCAAAAAAAAAAAAAAAAAAAAAGAGCCTGGGCGCTTGACAGCATTGCTTAAACAGCGTGTAGACCCATCTCTAGCTCTGAGGCCATTTTCCAGCACCTCCTTGGAAGGAGTCATTTTTCCCACAGGCTGCAGTTGGGGTCAGGAGACACTGATCTCTGTTCAAGACTTGAAGTGGGGTGTTTCAGGTATCAGCATGATGACCTTGGTGCCGAGCCCAGGGCCTGGCCCACAGTAGCTTTCAGATAAACAGCGAGCAAATGAATGAGCACTAGTTGCTTACTGTGTACCTACTACGTGCCCAGTTCTTATGTGTATTACTCATACCCATTCAATCCTTACAACTCCACAATTAAAATATTTATATACCCACTTTACAGATGAGGAAACCGAGAAACTGAGGTGTTAGGAAACTTGTCCAAAAAAGGCTCAACTAAGTAAAAAAGTCATGATTCAGACTCTCAGACTTATCTGTCTCCAAAGCCCATGCTTTAACTCCATCAAACTGCCTCCTAAGGGAAAAAAGTAAAGACAGAGAGATAGACAGGTAGAGGAAAAGACAAAGAAACAGGAAGAAGAAAGAGTGTGTAAAACAGCTTTGTGAACTGTAAAACTCTGTAAACGGCAGCACCGGGCCAGTGTGAGGGAAGGGCCCTCTCACATCCAGTCACACCCAGGTTTGCTAAACTAGAACTCCAGGGTGGAAAATTCCAGATCCTGATATTCCTGCTTGGCATGCAGACACTGTTTGGGGGCAGAGCTTTCCAAGCTCTGGGGCTCCCTGCAGTCACAGGCACCCGAAGACACACATCTCTTTCTCTAACTACAGGTTGGCAAGGCCAGCTTTGCCCCCATCCAAGTCAAGAGACCTAGGCCGGGCCAGCCACCAAAGTCCCCCAGGTTGCACCCTGGCCCCTTGGTATCCCTTCCTCCACCCCAGGCATTTCCTCCAGGCCCTGCCAGCTTCCACTGTGTCCCTTGAACTCCAGCAAGGACACCATTGTCTGGCTTTTGTCCCAAATCGGGCCACAAGGGTTTTACAGGGCATGTGCCCTGTGCCCAGCTTCGTGCTTAACACTTGCCCTACAACAAATCACAACTGGAATCCCCTCTCCCAGCCGTGCACATGCTAAGCAGGGATGCTGAGGTATGGAGGCTGCTTTGCACAGGGCAAGGAGCCAGTCTCTATATCAGGAGACCGGAGCTCCCCAGCCCATTCCCTTCAATGCAGGAGAGGAATTTGACTTACAATGCAAACCAAACCTTATACTTCCCTACTGTTCTGCTTGAATCTCTTCTGACTCTCTACTGTGTTTAGAATATGTGCTACACTCCCACGAGGAACCCTCCCCAGCCTCCCATCATGCCCCTGGCTCCTACATGGCCAATTTTCAGGGCCTCAAACCCATGCCCCGCCCATCTTGGGTACATGCTGGTCCCTCTGCCCACACAAGCTCTCTCCTACTGCTTCTAACCCTCAGGCTCTCAGGGCGGCCATCCCTCAATCCTAGGCCATCGGGTTATCCCCATTGTTATAAGCCCCGAAATCATCTTTATTCCTTCACTGCACACTTTTAATTTTCTGTTTAACTAGATCTCCCTGATAGAGTCTAAGCTCCATGAAACCGCAGACTGTATCTGCTGTGCTTTCTTTCCCCAGAGCTACAGAAATCATGGAAGAAATGCTTGAAGGTATATAGGCATTCTGGCCCGGACATGGGGTCTAGCTGGTTAGATACCTCAGGCTAATCATTCCTGATCTCTAGGCCTCAGTTTCACCAACTATAAAACAAAGCAGACTGGCCGGGTAACCTCTGAGGCTTCTCACCTTGCTACCTATCTAGGTTCTACAACTTGAGGACACTTTCAGTGTAGCACCAGCCTGAAGCAAAATAATTTTAGAGCAATCCTACCCATGAAGGGAGACCCTAGGAAAGTAACTCCCTCCCATGGTGTGGGCTGTGTTTACAAAACAAACCCAAATCATCATAAATCATTCCAAGTGGAGCTGCCTGGGTTGAAGCAACAAGACAAAAATACCTCTGGGCCCCCACCCAGCTGAGGAGAAGCAGGGCCAGCCAGCGCTGTGTCCTCTGCACAGTTTGTGGTCCAGTTTTTCATCGCACTGTGGGTCCCTCAGTGGAACTTCTCTCCTACCCGTCAGACTTCTAATCCTTTCTAGAACCTTCAGTGTTTTAGTACCTGGCAGAGAGGAAAGCACCTGAGAAAACAGGCACTGATTCTAAGTCAGCCACTTCTGAGATGTGTATAACCTGCCATAAATGTTTCCTTCATTCTGATCCAAGCTTTCAACTCTGTCAAAAAGGGGTTATAACATCTGCTCTAATGACCTTGAAGAAACACAGAGGGGAAATATTTTGAAAATCTTAAAGGGCCATGCAAACACAGGGATGACCTTTGGTCATCGTTTCCCACTTGCTTCCTGACAAGTAGGGAAACTCAGCCCCAGGTCACAGAATCTCAGGCATCCAAGTGGCAGGTGGCTGAATCACTATAAACCGGCTCCTCTGGCTGTAAAGATAGATGGAATCCAAGCCTTCCACAGTATCCCTGAGTCCGGGTCAGAGGCCCTAGCTCTGAGCCAAACCTAGTCCCAAGAGATGCTGCTACGAGAACGTCTAGATCCCTGTGATTCTAGGACTTTGAGCTGGAGTGTGGCTGAGGGCCTCAGAGCATGTGCTTGGCTGAGTGTCTGTCTGCTGCTTAGTAGCTCTGCAAGTTTCTGTCTCATCTTCAAGGAAACACGGAGAGCTGGTTGACCTCAATATTAAAAACGATGATGCATATAAATCACTTAGCTTTTAGAAACATGTCCCATGTTAGGCATTCAAAAAATAATGTTATCATTATTGTTGATGCTGTTGCCATTTTTAATACCTGTGTTGGCATATGCTCACCTGTGCCCACCCCCACACACAGCCTGGTCTTCACCAAATTCCCTGAGTACTCTTTCCACTTCCTGCCTAGTCTAGTCTTTCCTTGTCCTTCCTATTTTCTTCTCTATAACAACTCCGAGAGACAAATATTTTAAATTTACGTTACAACTTACCTTTTTTATTCAGTCAATCAGGACATACGTCTGGAAACAAAATTCTAGGCAAAGAAGTCTTGGTCCATGAGTGTACAAATTCAAGCATCATTAAGGAAATACCTGGGCATCTGGGCAACATGGCACAGGAGATAGATTCCTGGACTACCTGGAGTTGAGATTTTTAGACCTGGCTTGGCCGCTGAAGACAATCGCCAAGAGATTTCACATCCCTGAAATCTTAGTCTTCCTATCTGTAGAACTAAAACGTCTTTTTTTTTTTTTTTAAATTTATAAGCCTTTTCTTCTAACTAGACACAATCCCAACCCTCTAAGAAATCTTTTGCAGAAGCCCAGTATATAACATATTTAACAAAATAACTGCTCTGGATATAGGAAGGAATAAATACATATCAGGCTCTTGCCTGACTGATGGCCTTCCTGGACTTCACACATCTTGCCCCTTCCCCCCTGCCCCCCCCCCGGGGCAGTCTAGAAGCTCCCACCCACACCCAGAAGTCGTCACACAGTCCTGCTTACGTAACACTTTGTGCCTCAGTTTCCTTGCATATTGAATGAGGATAATAACTAGTCCTCTTCATCGGGTTGGTTGTAAAAATTAAATGAATTAATACAGATAAAAGCCCCTGGCACAGTGCCTGGACTAAAGTACGTGCTTAATGATTCGACATCACTCTTATTACTGCTGCCACTTGATTGTTAAGGTGTCTGTCAGCCAGAAGCGTTAGCAATCTGTGAGCACGCAGATGCATCACGTAAACGTGCCCATGTATAGAGATTGTAAATTAATCTCACCGGCCACTATCCCACCTCCACTGTCTTCATGGACATAGGAGACATATGATGTTATTTCACAAGATGGAAAAATTATTTTTCTATTGAAAGGTACGCTTTATAAAACGGTATTTCAATATTTCTTTCACTCCTTGATTCGTTTGACAAGCCTTTACAGCACTCCCATTCTGTGTGCCAGCACTGGTGCTAGGGATATAAATAGAAGAGACGAGTATGGGAAGAGAGAACTCATATTACCGATGCCAACCAGTCTGGTTAGCGGCTGGTGACCCAGGCAATCATTCACCCGACAAATATTTATTGTGCAACTACTATGAACCAGGCAGCCTGCTGAAGAGTGGAGACAATGAAAAAAAACCATCTCCCGTCACTGCGGGGCTTACTTTCGGAGGGGTATGGATAGGAAGGGCTGCAGGAATTACATGAAAAAAAAGAAGCACAGGAGCTGGTAGTGTGGAAGGTGAAGCGGAGGAAGGAACGGCAACCAGAGTGCAGAGAACAAGATAAGACTCCAGCAGAGTGATTCAAGAGAGGAACAAGGGTGTAGCCCCAGGTGAGCCGGGGCCAACAGGAACAGCATGTACAAAATTATTTATCCAGGAATCTCCGACAGCACTACTGTTTGCTTCTATTAATTTGCTCCTAGGAGAACAGGACACACACTACTTTTTTGGGAACCAACATTTTGTGTTTTAAATAAGCTCTACTATAAACAATTAATGAGGGGACATTTGACATAAGTAATATGATTTTAAACTGGTCCTAGCATTAATTTTCTCTTCATGAGGAAATAGGTCAAGGTCTCGTTCCATAGAACTTTTTATTCTGGGAAGTTTGTTTGAAAAAAGTTAATTGCATTTAAGGGAACTTGAGCATGACTTCAAATACAGTGCACAGGAAAGAGCTCAAGATTTGGAGAAGATCCGGGTTTGGATCCTAGGTTCTCTAATTGAACTTCTCTCTGAGCCCATTTTGTGACAAAACGGAAAGAGCCTATGACATAACGGATGTGAAAGTGACCTGTAGATGTTAATGCATAGAGAAGCCATCTGTATTTATGTCAATAACTTCCTTTCTTTGTTTTTATGTTTTCCTTTGCCCCGAAGGATGATGAAATTGGATTTTTTTGTGGCTCCTGTGTGTTCCATGTTTAGAAGGAAGGAGTCATATCTAACGATGGCACTGCAATTCTCTTGGGCTCACGTGCCACCAAGGAATCCCCAATACAATATGTCAGGAAAGTCCACTCAAGCAAAGATCCTCCTCTGGCTGATCCTAAGATCCCAGGCACAGAGGCTGGACTCTCGCTTCTGCTGAAAGGCAGCCACTCCAAGCCAGACTCCAGCTTCCAGGACCCTATGATCTGCCCCACACACCCTGACACTTTCATGCCTGTAGACTCCATCTCTGTCCTTCTTCCCACGTGCTCTCCTTCTCCATCCCAACCACCCTACCAGCTTTTCCCCCTCTTTTTCTACATTTGAATCTACCACTTACTACCTGTGTGTCCTTAGATAAGTTAGGATCTCTGTGCCTCATATTTTATGCTTTATCTATAAGAAAGACCTGATAAAAGAACCTACCCCATAGGGTTATTTTTAGGATTAAAGGTGATTGTGCATTTTAAGGACTTCATACAACTGAAGAAAACTGTCAGACTCAGAAAGTATTTATTATTGTGACTGTTCCCCATATTTCCTTCCTCCTTCCTTCTCTCTATTGCTTCCTTCATCCCTATTCTGTCTCTAACCCTGTTCCCCTCTTCTCTTCCACTCCCCGTCTTCTTCCTCCTTCCTCTTTCCCTTTCCCTTCCTTTGCCCGCAGGTTCCCTGCCTTCCCTCATGCTGACAGCTTCCCAGCCATGAGTCATGGGAGTTTGCTCCCACACTGGCTCCCGAAAGGCTCTGCAGTAGGCTGCAGAGGCAGACACAGGCCCAGGGCAGGAGGCGACCCTGCTAGGGCCAGGGTTTGCTAGGAGGAGTGGCCTGGTACTTGACTTTAGAGAACTTCTAGGACCTGAATATGCATTCATGGAGCCCCAGCCATTATTTTTGGGAACTATAAGAGGCTTAAAGTCCCTGAGGATTGGGAGAGGATAAATGCTGTATTGGCCATCTTTACTAAAAGGGGAGAAAGATTGATTCTGGACATTTTAAGCCATTCTTTTAATATCTGGGAAACTCTCAACTAAGTCCTCTCCCAACCTGCGAGTGCCAGGACTCTCAGCCAAGCCCTGAGCTTCTCCCATCCCCTTCTCTCATCCCTCATTTCTTTCCCAATTTGAATTTGGCATCAGACCCTGAAACCCACTGAATTCTTCTCTCCTTTTTGCTGGACAAGTTGCTCCTGTAGGACAATCCTCTGTCCCATTACACTGAATGTGCATGGGCATTAGGAGCATGGCCCCTTGGGGACAGAAACTGGCTCATAATCTTGTTTATGTTCCCAGCCAGGACCCCTTGCAGCATACATTTAAACAGTCCCCTCACACAGACAGGACAGAGGAGGTAGTCAGTGCCACGTCTTTGATTTGATCTCAAGTAGTTCCAGTTCACACTGATTTGATATCTGATTAAATTCGCTTTTTTTTTTTTTTTTTTTTTTTTTTTTAGTAAAGAGCAAGGCAACTCCTTCCTGCCCTGCTAAGAGAAAGCTGTACTCTGTGCGAAGCTCATTCCCCTACAGCGAGTGGCTGATGAAAGATAATATTGCCTTTGGTCTTCCTCTTCTTCCTGAAACAATTGAAGGGACCTTTCCTTTTCCCATCCGGCTGGTTTGAAGCCCCTGGTTCACTTGTGCACATCAAATCTCGCCTCTGCTCGGGCTTTGTGGCTCAGCCAGTGGACCCAGGGACAGTGGTTTACAGATTTCACACCAGTCTGGAGTGAGTGGATTGGCATCTTGTTGCCTCTCCCATTCTTCCTGAGCACTTTGTGGACTGGTCTCCATCTCCACGGAACTGAACCCAATGTTCACAAGGTCCTGAAAAGTGGAAAGAGAGGCAGGAGACCAGAGTGATGCAATATGAGAAGGACTCAACCCATGTTGCTGACTTGGAAGATGGAAAAAGGGGCCACGAGCCAAGGAATGCAGACCAGCTTCTAGAGAGAAATGCGGCCCTGCTGGCATCTTGATTTTTGTCCAGTGAGGCCCGTGTTGAGCTTCTAAGCTACAGAGCTGTAAGATAATAAATTTGTGTTGTTTCAAGTCACTAAGTTTGTGGTAATTTGTTACAGCAGCAGCAATAGTCACTGAAATGCCATGTACCTATTTGTAAAATGGTGGGATTAGGCTGAAAGCTGATTTCTGAGGCTTTTCTAGTGTTGACATCCTCTGAATTTGGACTCTGTACTAACAAACAGTTCTTTCTAAAGCATGGGAAGGAACACAAAAATAAGTGACAAGAAGTTATTTGTCACTAGAACATAGCAGGGAACCAGGGCCAGTCTCAGCTCCAGCCTGCTTCCACCCACTGCCCTCCCTGACCCACCCCCCTCCCCATGGAGCAGAGAGTTCCCCTCACCCTCCCACCCCAACGCCAACCCCAGGTCCCCTCCTCAGGCTGACAGGCAGCTCAGTGCATCCCAGAGTCAACAGCAGAATTGAATGGCCTTGCACTGATCCTCACGCCTTTAGTCTCTGCAAAGCTGCCTTGTTCATGCTGCCTGACAGACATCAGTCCAAAGTGACTAATTTAAAATATAAAGAATGAGAAGAAATATGAAGAATTGTGAGCGAGAGGCCAGGATTCTCTCCCTACCTCCTCCCTCTTTCTCTCTCTCCCCTCCCCCTACAGCTGCTCCACATTCTGGCTGCATTCCCAAACTTCTTGAAACAGAACCCTGCCAAAACAATACATGAGCCTCTTCAGTTGAAAGCATGGTGACATATCATATTTTCAGGAGCCATGGGAGACTTAACTGGGAAGGAGTCAGCCAGGTGTGGAGGTTGCAGGTGACTAGCAGGAGGCCATTACCTGGGGCCAAGGTCCCCAGGCATTTGAGGGAAAGGAAGAGTCTTAAAATGGCCAAATGCTGGAGACTGCAGGGAAAGGCTTGGTAGCTGAGGTTTCGGAGCAGAGATGGGAGGGGACATGAGGCCAGCATCCCTCCAGCCTAGACCTCCTGGAAAACTTGGATGGGGGACACCTGGCAGCAGCAGGGGGCTTGGAGATCTCTGCAGGAAGATGCCTATAGCTTTTGTCACTAAATTTGACAGTTCCATAGGAGCACAGGGTAACGAACCTTTCAGGCCGGGAAATTCATTCTCATTTTACATTCTCTATTTTTTCCATATGCATATGCCCTTTATAATGCTCCTTACATTAATTTTTTTTTCTTTAAATAACCCCACTTTTTCCTTTAAGAAAATTTTTTAGATCAAAAACCTGTTTCATAACTTTTTTTTAATTTTTATTTTTCAATTAGAGTTGACGTACGATATTATTTTATATTAGTTTCAGGTGAAGAAATTTATTTTTATTCTACCTGCCACAGAATCTTCTGGGGCTCACCCTTTTCAGTCCTCCTCTCTTTCCAGACTCATAGGAAGATAATAATCTGTATCTGCCTCCACACACACCACTTTAATTTGGGTGAAGCATGTGATGCTTCTGGCCAATGGATTGTGGGGGAAAGGATATGTTTTTATCTTTCTTATTTCTGTTTGTTATTTTAAATTCTATTATTATGTGTTTCAGGTGTATAGTATTTTAATTTGGCATTTGTAAACACTACAGAGTGATCACCACTACCAGTCTAGTTATCATTTATCACCAAATGGTTTACCATCTTCACTCATTTCACCAACCCCCAGCCTCCTTCCCCTGTGATAACCACTAAGATGTGTTTAGTAAAGAAATACAAAATGATTCCACATATTTCCTATAGTTTTGTACACTCTTTAGATGTATGTATAAATCTATAGATGTTAACAGTACCTGGAAGGATTCACAGCAAACTGACTGCAGTATTACCTGGGGGGAGGTACCAGAGACAGAGTTGGGGAAGGGGGGACAGTGGTTAAAAAAAAGAACTTTAAGTTAACCTGTATGACGTCTTCAACAAGGAAAATATATTCATGTATTACCTAAATAAGTAAAAATTAATTTTACGGTGAACAGCAAAATGATAAAACGGGAAAGTTATGTGGGAACTCTATTTTGAAGCATCTGAAACGTCAAACGAAGAGTTTGAGCTTCACGCAGCAGTGGAAAGAAGCTAAGGGAGGAGCGCGGATGGTCCTGACGGAGCGGACGGCGGCCGCGCCTGTGCCCCCTCCCAGGGCAGGCGCGAGGGCCCGGTGAGTAGAGGGTCGATCGTAAAGTACCCGGCAGAGTGTCTGACACTGAGTGAATGCTCCAAGTGTTTGCTGCTGCTATTTCCCCTCTCGCACCTTAGCCACCTTGGCCTTTCCCATTATTACGAACGGGTCAAGTTATTTCTGCCTCAAGCTTTTCCTACATCCTGTTCCTTATTCCCATTCTTCCTTTCTTCCCTCTCCTTCTCATCCTTCAGTGCCTTCTGTGACCCGTGTCTAAGCAGTTTCCCCAGCCCACTGCGTGTGTCTGTCAAAGTGTCCTGTTGGTCTTCTTCAGAACACTCATCACAACTTGTAACCACATCTGTGGTTTTTAATATTTTTTTTACCTGTTTATTATTTTTCTCCCTGCTCACAAGTATGTAAACTTCACAAGGGCAGGGACAGAACGTGTCATGTTCACTGCTGTTTCCTCAGTGCCCAGTAGAGTTCTTGGCACAACGTAGAGGTAGAAGTAGCAGTAGTAATAATAACAGCAATAGCTGCTATTTATTTGAGTATTTACTATGTGTGAGGCATGTTTTTACATGCTTTACATACATAAACTCATTCAAATGTCTCAATAAGCCTTTTGAATAAATTTTAATATTGTCCCCATTTTGCAGATGAAGAAACTGAGGCATAAGAGAGACTGGGAGACTTGACCAAGGTCACACAGCTGGTAAGTGTCAGAACTGGGATTCGATCCTTCATTACACCACCGCATTGTGTTGAATGATGAATTAACGAACGCGATGCTGGTGTGTGGCATTGTATTTGTACTCCAAACATAGTGTGACAGGAGTGATGACAGGGCTGTGAACGAGGAGAGGGGCATGCTGGCAGAAACGGGAGGAGCTTACTCAGCTCCACTCCACGTTACCTGGTTCTTCAGAGAATGACCTACCAAGCCCAGTCATGGCCAGGCCTCCGAGAGAGGAGACCTGGGAAGAGCAGAAAATTAGCCGCCCTGAGGACAATGTCAAGGAAGTAAGAGAAACCAGCCTCTGAGTCAGGCAAGAGATGTCTGTTTTGTCCTGGCCTTCAGAGGTAAGACCTTCCTGGAAGCCACACCTTACCCAGTCTTGATGATGGATCCCAACAGCTGCCAGCCATGACTCTGAGTGTGCAAATGTCAAGAGGAGAAAAAAATCATGGAATAAGGCAGCTAAACTCACCTTGTTCTCATCATATGCCAGGAACCGTGTGAGGAGCTTCAGATAAACTATCTCCTTTAATTCTCATAACAACCCTAGAGGTTCCTTCCATATTCATTTTGTCAATAAATATTTATCAAGCAATGCTGACAAGGTGCATGCTATTTTTAATTTTATTTTACAGATGAGGAAAGAGACTTGGAAAGATTACGTAATTTGCCCAAGTCAGATATTGGCAGCAGTAGAACTTGAAGTCAGGTCTGCCTGATGCCAAAACTATCCTTCATTACCTCTACTTTAAATTGTCTTCTAAATTTGAAACCACCATGCATTTCTATCTATGTGTCAGGAACTGTACTATAATCCATGTTAGAAATTATTCAATGAAATAATTTTGGCTGGCCCATAAGTGGTCAGTAAATACTAGTTTATGTTATTCTACATATATGTTTATATATCACGATGATTAATTTTCTATGCCAACTTGGCTAGGCCACAGTACCCAGATATTTGGTTAGACACATCTGAATATTTCTGCGAAGGTTATTTTTTAGATTAGATTAACACTTAAATCAGTAGACTTTGAGTAGAGCAGATTACCTTCCATGATGTGGGTGGGCCTCATACAATCAGGTGAAGGGCTGAATAGGAAAAGATGGATCTCCCACAAGGGAGACAAAATTCTTCCTCCAGATGGCCTTTAGACTCAAGCTGCAACATTAACTCTGACCTAGATCTCTATCCTGCTGGCCTGCCCTGCAGATTTTGGACTTGGCAACCTCCACAATCACATGAGTCAATTTCTTAAAATAAATCTGTCTCTCTTTCACAGTCTTTCTCTCTCCCTCTCCATACACATGCTCTCTCTATATATATTCACATGCTCTATACACATATATACATATGTGTGTGCATACATATGTGTGTGTGTGTGTATCACATCCTATTGGTTCTGTTTCTCTGGCGAAGCCTGACTACTATAGATATGTATAATAATGACAATAATTGGTAGCAGATAGAAGCTGGGAAAGTCTATATTGAAGGAAAATATACAAACTGTTTGAATTCCTCTAGAAATTCAGCTCCTAATAAAGAATATAGTGTGTGACTGCCACAAACATTTCCACTTATATGAAAAGAGCTGCTTTCCTAATTTGGTTGTAAATAAATTAGAAATTGATCCTAGTTCTGCCCATTCTCTTCTCCCTGTGGGCCTGTTTCGCATCTATATAATGAGGGCCTCAAGACACTTCATGACGAATGCAGGAATGAATGGAGAAAACCCCTGACAGTCAGGGTCCCTTCTTTGTCAGCTCCAAGGCTCAGTGCAGGATGGGTGGTGGCAGTACAGGTGCCCTCATCTGGGAGACAGAAATCCCGCAGATCCCAATGTCACTCACACCTCATCAGCCAGGTAACCTCTGGGCGGATCTCTTTCACAAGTCCTATCTTAAGTTCTCTCCTTAATGAAACAGTAATGATAATGATTACACTGAGGATTATTGCACAAATCGGCATAAAATCCTGTATGTGATATTATTTTATGAGTGGCAGTTTTTCACTCTCAGAAAGAGCCATCCATCTGTGTATTGCGTAAATACGAGCAGTGCCTGGCAGGGTCAGACTGGGTAGCGTTCTGGAATTGAGCAGGATGGCTTATGGTCACCCCTCTCGTGCGCCTCATAGCTTCTGATAGGGTCATAACAGCCCCTTCAATGGCAGCGTCATCTCAACTCTGAGTGTTCCGTCTCCTTCTCTCTTCCTAACAGCCCCATGTGGTAGGCATCCCAGGGAGGAAGGGGTTAAACTGGTGGCCACACACCAAAGTAGGGGCCAACTTGGGTTCCAGCCCCATTCAGACTTGAAATCCAGGGTCTGTCCCTCTGCATCGCAAGGTAAGCCCACCTGACAGTCAGAACTTAACCTAATAATTCAGGGGCCAGGAAAGCCAAGTGACTCAGTCACAAATCCTGTCTCTAAAGCCAAGGCCTTCTCGCCATGGCAGAGGATCTGGGAGACAAAGACTGGAAAGAGAAATTAATTCAGAAAAAAATAAAAAGGCATTAGCAAGATTCCAATCAGAGAATCTGGCCACCGGCAGAACTGAGAACCATTCGTCAAATGTCTCCTAGAACTCAAAGTTGATGTATTGCTTTTTCTGTTATCTTAGAATTTGGGGAAGTGAAATACATTTTCATATGACTGAACTTGGTCACTCACTCATTCGGTGACATTGAGCAAGGCATTTAGTATCTGTGAGTCTCAGTTTTCTCTTCTATAAAGAATAGAAAAATAATAAAAAACCAAAAGTGGCACAAAATTAGTTTCTCAGACTTCAGGCATTGGACTTCATAAGCACCACAGCTACTATTTTTTACCTAATATCGTTCCTTATGTATATTTATATATTTAAAAAGGAAATCCTCTATCACCTCATAAATGTAAAATCGGAGCCCCTTACGATAATAACTTATAATGAATATATAATTATGAAGACTTTTTAAGTTCTCACACGCCAGACTCCGAGTGCATCTCTCAGACTGTTCTGGGGAAGACTCGCTGGTCTCCTGCTCTGGCGTTCCGCTAATGTAAAACCACCACCTTTGCAGCATTGCTGACTCTCGGGGGAGCCCTCACATCCCCTACTTTGGGCTGGTTGCCTCTCTGCACCTCCCCCTCAGGGTGTTTACTATGCTTTTCTGTCACCAGAAGGTCTGTCTTGCCTGCAAAAAAGGCAGTGGCTGAGCCTGTCGGCTGTGGGCTCTGCTGCAGGTACCGGCTGCATCACCTTGCTTAACGGGGTTGCTGCACATCTCCAAGACTCGGTTTCTTTATCCAGTGAATGAGGTTAATTTTTTTCTTCACTGAATGGAATCTGAAAAAAAATGTTGAAAGTAGTTGGGGTGAGAAAGGCAGAGAGACTTAAGGTAGTAGAGGAGCATGTTCAAGTTGCACAATGTCATTCACTCCTTTCATGCTATTCAAAATAATTATCATGACCACAACGGTTATTTTTTTAGTGGTTATTACAGTGTTAAGTGCTTTTTAAGCATGATTTCAGTTAATCCACAATCATCATTATTCCCACTTTACAGATGAACAAATTAAGTTTCGGTGACGTAATGCGCCTCGTCCCAGGGCACAACTAGAAAGTGGCAGAGACTTGAACTCGAGCCAGTCTGACCCCAGATCCCATGTTCCCAATCCCAGTGGCAGGGATTCCTGAATGAGGCATCATGGTCACTGCTCCTCCAAGCCCAGAGCCAACCCCCCACCCCCCTCCTCAGGCTCTGCTGCTTGTCCTGTGAGCAACCGAGTATGATTTCTATCTGATAAAATACTACGAGCACTTGCCTATCTCTTTTGCAACTGTCAACTTCCTTTTGAGTCGTCCTCCTTCCTATCTTTCCCTTTCTGATCCTTCCTGCACTCATCACCAGATTAAAGTACCCTGAGCGCAGCCCTCCTGGTGTTAGCAGGAAGCTAGCGCCCCTCCCCCTGCCAAGGAGTGACAGTGGCCTCCTCTTGACCTATGTGACAAAGCACCGGTGATCCTAAAAGGAGTTCCATGGAGGGGCCTCAGAGAGAAAGCATCTGAGAGGGTGGGTCGGCTTCAGCTTTATTATACACTTGATCCTGCATGAAGTGTCTTTTGAGTGAAGCAAACCTTGGGAAACTTACTAACAGATGGCATTAGGCATAAAGATGAGAGACCTTTGTCCTAGCCATGTCACTAAGCAGAGGCCTCTGGGCCTTGGTCTCCTCATTGGTAATATGGAAATGATCAGCCTGTCTTATAGCACTGGAGGGGGATCCAAGGAGACACAGTGGACACAACTCACGTATACATATGAAGTAAGCATGACATGTACATGTCAGCAAACCCATGGGAAGAACTCTGATTAAAAGCAATGCTCTCTCTCAGATTCAGACTCATCTCTTTCCCTTCTCCGCTTCCATGAGTCCTAGCTTCCATTAATGCTGATCTCCTGTTCATGCTGTTTTCATTTCATTTTCCCAGCTCCTCTGGATGCCATCTCTTCTCTCTCCATGCATGAAAACTATAGGGGGTCTTTGGGCCCCAAACCCAGTCAATTGTCTTCTCTGATCCACCCACCTGGGCCACTGATTAGGCATAATCTGCAGTACCCACAGCTTAAACAGACCTGCTGCCTTTGGTCTTGGCCCTCATGACCTCCCTCTCTCTTCTCCAGAGACTTCAGGCCATCCTGGGACAGGCAAAAGCTGAATGGGTCAACTGCTCCATTCTTAGTCCTCTCTATTCACAAGCTCCCAGATGAAGTAGCCACATGAGAATGGCTGCAGCTCTGAGGACCACTGGCCTTGGACAGCCTAGCCACCTGCTGCAACTGACTGCATGAATGAAAAAATAATGGACAAGCCAAGAAATGGAGGTACAGGTCAAGGAGATAAGTGATCTGATTAAAATATTCCTTGCCAAGAGCCAAGACATTGGCATGATTCAAGATATCTCTGCCTGAATCCCTTTTCAGCCCAGAACAAAAGGATCGGAGATGGTTGTTCTGGGCAGGAGTCATGGGACAGTAGCCTCTTCAACAATTGCAAATTCAAGGGCATCAGGTTTTTAGCTGCATTCAGGGGACAGTGGATCAGGGATCACCTGTCCCAGCTGGGCAGTGATTATAAATTTGACAATAAATAAATGCTTTAACCTGGAGGAGCTTAACTCTAGGCTTTGAAATTTAATTCTTTGTGCCTCCTGCCACATGTTTTCCCCATTTCCCTACCTTCTGGAAATTAAGACTGCCGATCTTCCACAAAACTGAATTCTAAATGTTTCTAATTAATTAATGAATTAGTCCATGAAGCATAAACAGGTGTGGCCCTAGTTTAGGAAAATTTACACACATGAAAAAACACCGTTGGAGTGAAAATTCACATCCCAAATGGTTGATTCTTTGAAGTGAGATCCTATGTGCATTGAGGATATAATTTGAATGACAAAAATTGAGTTTAGCCACAACTCTTCTGCAATCCGCATAACAGAACATAAATTCAAACCAATTGGAAGTCTGAGTCATAAGTTGTTTCTGCGGAAAGGTGGAGGGCATTGATTTCCAGGCCTTTGTGTGCACCAGAATCACCTGGAGAGCTCACGAACATGCAGCTTCTGGGGCCTTCCTCTAAATCTCCCTTACGGTTATGGCCCAGGGACCTGAATACTTAACCAGCTCCTGGCAGTCTGAGCCACACAGTGGGTGGCCTGGTGCTAGCTGTTAAGGCAGCAAGCAGCCTTCCTGTGCCTGAGCACAGCTTCCCCAGAGCTTGTAAAGCTTGGACGTTCAGCCCCTGGCTCACTGCTGAGTGGGAGGCCATGAATGCAGGCTGCAACCCAAGAGGTGGACCCCAGGCTCCATTGGCTGAGAACCCCTCACACAAGTACCCCAAGTATCTAAGGTACAAGCCCCCCCTAATCATAAGCCCAGGCATGAAACGCTTGTACAATTATATAAATAGGAGAACAGAAGACAACGAGGAGAAAGGACTTGCCCAGCAGTCCCTGGCAGCCCAGGTGGGCATGCGGGCAGAGGACCTAGTCTTCAGAGGACCCAGTGGCTGCTCAGCCTCTGAGTCTCTGCGAAATGGCCCTTCCTCTGAACTCGAGAAAGAAACAGGGGCCCTGTTACATCCTGTCCTCAGGCTCGGCCTTTCTCCTGCTCACTGATCACAAATGGTAACTAATATTCCTTCTCAATGTTCGTCTTCCCAACTAGACGGTGGACTCTGTGAGATGGGGACTGCTTTGTACGCTGAGATTTCTAGCACCTAACCCAGTGCCCAGCACATACTAGACAGTCAGTAAATACTTATTGAATGGATGGGCAAACAGGAGTTACAGTGGCCTCTTCTACATAATGGAAAATAGGAATATTGAGAAAGAGAGGGGTTGCCCACGGCTAGGAACACGTCTGTGCCGTGGGACAGCGAAGACAGGAACTCACTCTCTCAGGTCTCACAGTCCGGGGTTGGACCAAATAGACTCTGGCGAGCCTTCCAGTTCATAATAGTCCATGTAGTTTAAAACTGTATTCGATGAGTGTAGGGTACAGATAGACTAGAAAGTGACGCAATATTAGATTTCCACTTCTCAAAAAGGGGCCAGGGTCTCCAAGGCCACCCAGCTTTATGGTTTCACATCGCCCTCTAGTGACCAGGATATGTCACTATGGTTTGTGATGTTCTTTGAAAAACTGAGCTTAAGTAAATGTATAGGCCTGGCTTCAGTATAATTAACAACTTACATATGTATGAAATGTATTAAGTCCACTGAAATGTCTTTTAGCCATTCAAGAACCAATCACCCAGTGCCCAGTATATGCCCCAGACAATGCCAGGTGAAAGGATGTCGTAATGAGCATATCAGATTTATCTCTGCATATCTAAGAGGGAGAATGGGACATTGGGTAATCACACAACACTGGGTGAAATACCACTGTGACGTGTTAGGAAGGAGATGTGCAGAGCGTCAATACAGAGTATGAAAGTGATGGATCCTCTTCGGGAAGGCTTCTCTGAAGAAATCATGTTTAAGTTTGCATTTGAAAGAGGAGGGAGAATTAGCCAGGCAAAAGTGGGGAGAGTGTGGGAGGGAAAGAAAAGGCAAAGCATTCTAAGCAAGACAGAGGTCTTTGAATTTGAGAGAAGGACAAGTGGCCTGGAGTGGAAAAAGGCAAAAGAGGAGACTGAAAAAGTACTGGTATTATCACACCCATCACTGTCCCATTAATATGGAAACTGAGGCCCAGAGATGTGACATGAGTTGCTTATAGTGACACAGCTTCTGGGAAGTGACAGAGAAAGTGAAGCTGGGTGGCCAATGTGGATAACACAGGATAGAAAGAGTTGTGGGGACAAGCAGGGGGCAGAGGCACAGAGTGGCCTTCGGGAGAGAAGGAAGCACGCAGCTCATCCAGTGCAACGAGAGCTCAGGCGGCAGGTGTGGAAGGTGCTTACTGTCACCTAGGCCTTCATGACCACTTGACAGGTGAGTAAACAGACCCAGAGAATGAAGGGACGTGTAGCAGCCAATGGCACAGCTCCTTTTTCCTCATCAGTACACTCAGGTCTGGAGGAGCTCACTGGTCCTAAGATGCTCCAGCCTGCCCGCCCTTCCCCTAGCTTCAGACAAAGCTCCGTTCCTTTGAGAGACTCCACCTCTCCTCAGAACGGTGAGGAGAGCATCTTAGCCTATGAGCGCTTCCACCCAGGGTCTGTCTGCCATCACCCTGGGGGTGGGGGCTTAAGGGTCCACATGGATGAGCTATGCATCCCACTGGACCCTGCCCTCCAGGCCATTCCATCCCGGACCCACAGCTGCTACCACATGGAGTCCCTGCCATGGCTCTCGGCGGCCCTCTCTCTTTTTGGGGTCTGCCCACAAACACTTCTCTCCCTCACACCTCTTGGTCCCCTTCTCCTACGCTGGCCAACTGCTGCTCATGCTCTAGGTCTTAGCTTCGACATCCTCCTCTCCAGAAGCCATCCCTGCCCCATCCCCACTCCCAGGAGCCCCTCTTCTGCATGTCCCCGTTGGAGCACTGATCACCTTGCATTTCGATTGCCTGCTTCCTTGTCCATCTCTCCAGCAGACTTGAGCACCCAGAGATCAAAGATCGTTTCTCCTGCATCCCCAGCAGCTAGAAGGTCCAGAGAACTATTCCTTAAATACATAAATGAAATAAAATAAATTACAGATGCCCCTCAACTTACGATGGGATTAAGTTTTGATAAACATGTTGTAAGTCAAAAATGCATTTTATACACCTAACCTACCTGACATCAAGCTTAGCCTAGGCTCCCTTAAACACGCTCAGAACATTTATGTTCCTGGGACACACCCCCCCCCCCCCCGTAAGTCAAGAAGCACCTGCAGTTGCCATCCTCTTCTTGTTCTTACCAGAAGCAGGAGACACAGGTGGCATTTTGTAGACATGATGGGATGCAAAAGCAAAACCCAGTATCCAAAAACACAGTCCCCTGTGGCATATCGGTTGTTTACCCTCCTGGTCATGTGCCCGCAGCTGCCAGCATCGTGCAAAGCGCCTATCATACCACATACCACTAGCCCAGGAAAAGATCAGAATTGGAAGTACGGTTTCTACTGAATGTGTATCATTTTTGCACCATTGTAAAGTCAAAAAACCATATGTCAGCCCATCGTAAGTCGAAGACGGGGCCTGTCTGTACTCTAACCGGAGTGACCCGCTTTTCACCGCCCTGCACTGCGCTTCTCATTCCCACAAGTCCATCATCCCTGCCCTGTTTATGTCTAAAGGGGCCTGCTTACCACTATTATCTGGCCTAAGAGGAAAAAAAAAAAAGCAGTTCTGTCCCAGCCCAGCAATAGACTCGTCAATCTTATTACTTGTGGCAGCTGCTGGTGTCCCCAAGCTCCCTGAGGAGAGCGGAGCGAGAAGCAAAAAGAGGTTGTCTGCGTTTCGGACTTATTAGAAATTCTATCCACCATCAGCACTAGTTTTCCTGGTGACCAAGAATGAATTTGAAAGTGGGTTTTCTTTCTTGCCAACTTCCACAGCATTCTGAGGTTTGGATCTCTCGGGGTGAGCCTGCACGCTGTCACAGACCCCAGGGCCAACAATCCTGTATGAGGTAGCCCCACTATGTATCAGTTTATTCCTCAGCTTGCATACAAAAGGGATCTTGCTGGTTCTGTTCCATTAAGGGAACAAATCTATCAAAGGCCTACTATGTGCCAGGCTGTGTTAGGTGCTTTCGATCAGTGGAGAATAGTCA
>CM053515.1:18425389-18447012 GCA_028627145.1 Eidolon dupreanum | reverse complement strand
ATAAAATAACAGAATACCTGACCCAAAGTGGCTCTAATAAAAAATTTTTATTAGCATCTCTCATAACAAGAACCATCTGAAGGGCAATGGTTCCAGGCTCAAGGATGTCCCCAGGAACTCAGAATTTTCTCATCCCTCCTCCTAATATCCTCTGTATATCATTGATGCCCTCCCTCATGTCCTAAGATGGCTGCAACAGCTCCAAGCATCACACCCTCACAAACCCACACTCAGAAACAAAAAGGAAGGGACACAGGAATTGCTCTTGAACATATTGCTTTCTTAGGAGGTAGGAAAATATTTCCTAGAAGCCTCCCAGAAGACTTCCCTTATCTCTCATTAGTCAGAATAGGATCATGTGATCACCCAAGCCACTGTAGAGGCTAGAAAAGCAAGATTCTGGCATTTTCAGTCACTCCCTAGAGCTGGGTTCCACAGCAAAAAAGATGGGAGGGAAAAGAGCTGTTGAATGGGCAATCAACTCGCCTTGCAGGATAGTCTTGAGACAGAAATATGAGAAAAGGTAGAGGAATATTGTGAAAGAGTTAACCACTTCCACTGCACATGAGGAAGAGATTGTTCTTATAAATAACAATAACAACAGTAATGCTAACCCCTGGGGATTAGAGGTAGAGTCTACAGAAAATCAGGATGCCAATAATTCTCGGTATTTCCCCACAGGCATGGCAGGCCAGGGAAAGATGAAAGGAAGCCAAGCGCCTAATGGCCCTGACCATTAAAATTGACATTGTACGACCTCATAAGAACCCAGACCCAGGGAACAGTTGGTCACCAATGTCCTTTTTCAGTTTGGTAGGTTATAAATAAAGCCTGGGGAGAAATAAAATGGAGTGAGTTTAAGAACACTGGTAGAATTCCTCTGAGAGGAAAAATCTTTTGTTTAGAAAACACTTAGGCCATTTTGCAGTGAAAAGTCAGCCTTCTGTCTGTGGTCTACCTCAGGGATCAGCTACCTTTTCCTATAGAGGGCCAGAGAATAAATAGGATCGCAGACAAGGTGATCTCCCTAGCAACTGTTGCACTCAGTAGCGTGACAGTGGCCACGAACAACACATCAACAAAAGGGAGTGACTGTGTTCCAATAAACGTTTGTTTATACAAACAGGTTAAGGACCAGATGTGGCCCACAGGCCAGAGTTTATCAATCCCTGTTCCACATGACAAGTGACATAAGACAACTTAGGCCAAGGCTCTCAAACTCAAGTGCACTTGGAGCCACGCAGGTAACGCAGAAGAGAGAAGGCGGCTGGGTGGGGCATGTGGCAACGTGGAGAGCACATGACGCATGGAAACGGGGCAGTTGCAGAAGCCGATGTTGTCAGATCCTCCAACTTTTTCAAGAAAACCAGGAATGCAGATTTCTTCCAATTTTTTAAATATTAGCAACCAATTCAAAAATTTCAACCTGATGCAGATGCAGCAAAACCCATCTGGGGCCAGCATATCTTGGGGACAGTCAGTGTGTGACCTTTGGCCTAAAAGGTCATCTTTCATGAACAAGGTGCTATGACAACCAAATACACATGACATATTTGAGTGACACAATCCAGGAAACTTAACACAAAGCCAGTCTGACCTATTGGGAATGGAATGCATAACTGCTACCGTCCTGCCTAGTGGCCAGGCACATGTGAGAGGCCAAATGCAGAAAATATGGCAGTCAGCCTGTCCACACAGTATTTCCCTCCCTGCCTCATTAATGCCCTGCTTTCTCTGCACAGTGGTGGCCTCAGCAGTATTCTGTGACATAACGAGCTGTGTAAATTCCTCATACTCATCTTCCCAACATACCTCAGAGGAACCTTGAGGTCATGTGTAGAAAGGTACTTTTCAAACCATAAAACCATACATACATCAACTTGACTGATTTCCAGCTTCCACAGCCCCTAACACTAACTCAAAGACTCGGATAATAAGTATATTCTTTACAGAGAGGCCGAAAACCCCTATTAGCATGGCAATCAGGACAGACACAAAACAAAAGGACTCGACCAGGTGTCCTGATCACACAAAGGCCCTTTGGCTGTGCCCACACTTCTCTGAGGAAGCCCACACCCCACCTAAATGCCCCAGGCTGCGGACGGCTCAGTGTGGGACATCCTATTCTTGGCTGTCTTTTAGCCGCTGTCCTCTCCTATTCACTGACTTCTTTGCTCTTGCCACCAGTCCCTATAAATCTGCAGTGGTGCCCCAAGTGCTTGCTGAGAGCAACTCTTTTGCTCAGCTCAGCTCTCCATCTTCCTGTGTTCTTCCTGCTCTTCGCCTGCAGCCTCAGCTTTAAAAGATACACCCATCTACGTTTTCTCATCTCTCTGTAAACCATCCTCTCGATTCCCTCAGCCTTCAGCATAGAAGCTTCGATCTGGGCATGTAAGATAGCTTAAGGGAAGCAATGTTATTTGGCAGAGGGCAAGTCAGGAACAATTGGACTCAATTTTTGTTCAAAATAAAAATAGCGTTACTGAGTCTCATATGGGAAAAAAAAGTGTTCACGCAATTCAAATTATCTACTCTAGTGAATGAAGAATAACATTAAGGAAATGGGTGCTACATTTTAGCTGCTTAAATATGAATATCTGCTTTTATCTGCATAGTGGCCGTATGGGTGAACGTTTCTAACCTTTCATGCTTCAAGTAGGTTGTGAAGCATTTCTCGAAGTTGCCGCGAGACCCTGCTCATCACTGCTTAGTGGATACAGCACCATGGGGCACCGCAGGGCGAAAATTCTTAAAGAGGTATCTTCACCTCCTCATTCAATTTCAGATTTCTCCTGTATGGTCAGCAGATTTCTCTTAGGAGATGGTAGACCCTAGATCTTATGGACAAGCGAGAGACTGGGCTGGCAGGACCTTGCAATGTGTAGCTCACAGGGAGAGGCCAGCGTGAGTAAAGGGATGCGTCTGTCAGCTGAGCTCAAGTCTACAAGCCCTCACACACCCTACTGCTGACTCAGGCGACAGCTCAAGCTGTAGGGATTTGCAGGTGTGAACCTTGACCAGCTCTGAAAGAACAGAAAAGGAATAAATGATATCATTTTAGAATTGTGCATGCTCAGACTTTCAGAAGCAGAGCGTTTTAAAGCCTCATGCCTAAGGGGAAACAGAGAGGCTTCAAAATTATGTCATGGTTAAGTTCCCGGGCTCTGCAGGCAGACAGACCTGAATTCAGGACCCGTCAAAGGCTCCGTTTAAAGGAAATTTACTGGAGGGTGAGGGGCAGCTCACAACAGGGAAGAGAAGAGAAGGGTTTGGACGAACTGGGAGCAGGCGGCAGAAGTGACCTGATTGTCTGGCCCGGGACGGGAGCTGTAATCAACACGTCCTGACGATTTCTTCTGCTCTCCAGTGATAAGCTCGGGATGCCAAGTCCTGGAAGAGAGAAATTCCAGTTGGACTTTCCCTTCTCCCAGCGTGATTTGAAGAAAACTTGAGGCCCTATCGGGAGAGAAGAAAATGTCTGTAGCATTCCAGCAACCCCAACGGTGAGACAACTCCCAAAGGGAAATCCGGGGCTCTTGGGAAGTGGAGATGCTGCCTGTGACCACAAACAACGAACACCCATGACTGCGTGCCTGCCTCGGGGCTGCCCAGGGGATTGGCAGCGATGACCCACGGACATCTGTGACATACTACTGGCACAGAGCGAGCCCTCCATACCGTTAGTGCCTTTCGCTGTAACTCACGCTCCCGTGTGGAGCTGGAGCCCCTCTACAGCATGCCTGTCCAGCAATTACCTCTGAGACCCCCACCCCTTGGGAATCATGGTTCTGAGGTACCTTGAACATAGAGACCGTCTGGCTGGAGAATTTTAGGAGATTTACTAAATCACAAGTACAGCCTAGAACACTGAGAGTCCAACAATATCCAGATGGGACAGATTGTGGCTCAGAAAGAGACTTTCACATAGATTTTATTCTCTTTGTTTTTCTCATCATGGCCTATCTGCTGTCTTCCTCTACTCTCATCAGTCTGAGTAAAGTTCTATGTTTTGGCAGCTTAGCTTCAACACACCCTTAAGTCAGGAGCGGAGAAACAGAAATTCTTAACAGACTCAGAGACCTTATCTCCTCCTTAATACTTTGCTAAGTCAGGACCTTCACGCCAAACCTCAAAAACTCCGTAAGTCTGTGCCAGGAAGGAAATGCCCGCCTGCTTCGCTGCTCTCAACGGCCGCCCTGGTAAAGGACTACTGCAAAGCCCTGCTGTCTGAGGCGTGTCGGCTTAACTTGAGGCACAGTCCAACTTCAAAATAATTACACAGGAAGGGGAGGACAGACTGGAAGTCATTCTTCAGTTGCCGGGCCACCCTGCCCTGAAGGGCATCAGGTGGATTAATGGGTGGCAGATCTGAAGAACTATCTCTGAGCTCGCTTTTATTTTAATTTTGATATTAGATGGGAGTATCAATACCATAAGTCAGTAACACACACCTTTGGCTTGGACGCCTCTAGCTTTCTCCCCCTAAGTCAGCCAGTTCCATCGTTTGTTCATTCAACAAATATATACTGAGGCCCACCAGGAGCCACTTACTGCTTGAGGAGCTAAATAATAATTCTGGCTATTATTTATGCTCAGTGTGACACAGTCCCAATGCTTTATCCACATTGTTTCAATTCATCACAACAGCTCTGTGGAGTATATCACTTTATTCTTTCTGAAATAACTATTTGTGCTGCTTGAGCAAGGAGAAAGTTTTTCAGTACATTGCAACAATTCTGCTTTCATTTACCTCCCCTTGATGTTCCTTTGCCCTCAGAAAAGCTAATCAATGAAATCAAATGTATGGAGTTGGGGTGAAGGAGCAGGGACGGCTCTCTCTGAATGACAGTCTCAAACCCCTCTGTCCCCCTGTGCAGAGACAAGCCTTCACCTGAGATGGGGTATGGGGCTGATGAGAGTGTCCAGTCTCCGTCTCTCTGTTCCACTAACTCTGGTTCCAGAGGCAGCAGTCTCTAATGACTACTGGAAGTCAGAGTCAACCACAGCTCCAGGGACAGGAAAGAGAAAACAGAGGTGGGTGGAGGTCAGTGATGGCTCCCCCTAAGTTAGTGGATCTCCCTTGGTCTGAGGAAACCACCTGGCCCCTCAGACCCCCCTGCAGGGCCCAGGACCTTGTTTCTGTGGAATCTTCCCACTGATGACTCTCCCAGTAGGACCAGCTGTTTGGCTGTGTTTAAACTGTCGCCCAGCCAAAGGAGCTTGGTGGCACGCCCGAATTCCAGCCCAGTAAACACACCAGGTCTGTGGCCCGCGCCAAAACTTCTTTAAAACATAATTTGAACCAAGCAGCCAGTCAATTTAAAAATACTCCAAGCAGAGAGCCAATGAGATTTGGAAATAAGGAAAACTGAAAGTAAAAGGTAAATATATTTATTTAATTATTCACTCCTTCATTGTTTAAAATTTGCCTTTTTCCAGAGAGGAGAAAAGACGTCAAGTGCCAAATTATTTTTTAAAGCAATATTACATATATTCTTCAAATTTCAATGTTATCATAAAAATTTAACTTGGTTTAACATTCAAAACATAAAGTGCGTTTGCATGCATGCATGAGTGTATGTGTCTGCGTGTGTGCGCACGTGTGTGTGTGTGTGTGCCCACCTGTGCCTGTTCACTACTCCACAGGATCTGAAATGCAAGAGTTTACTTTTGCTCCTAAACGTAAACAGATGTCACATCCCAGTATTCTCCATCTGAGCCAGGCATTCATTCCTTCAGAATCATTTATTGAAATCCAACCATGTGCTACTCACTGAACCAGATATTTAAGATACAGTGGCCAAAGAGCCACGTACAGTCCCTGCACATGCAGAACTCCCGTTTCAGACAGCTGGAGACCAGGAAAGTGTTCTCTGTGCTGCAAGTGGGGCTTTCACAGCCACAGGTCCTCAGAGCTGGAAAGCACAGAGGGGTCATCTAAGCCAGGGTTTTCTGAGTGCAGCCGTTTACATACCAGCTTCACAGTTTTTACCACAAGCTAATATCACCTTCATAGATGTCTATAAATTTTCCCATCTACATAAACACATTTATTTTAAGAGAAAAATCTACCTCACTGCTAGAAATGAAAAACCAGGATCACTTGTCGTTAAAAAGTAACCACAAAAATAAATAAAATGCAAACAAAACAAGGTGGTTAACTTTCGATCTAGATGGATACAGGCAGTCTAAGGAAGACTGAGCCTGAAGCCTGCTAACTTTGTAAAAAAACAAGATCAGGAGGTGTTTAAAAGGTGTCCAGGATATAACAGTACCCTGAGACATTCTTCTTTCCTTAATCAGAAGGATTAGAAGATTGAATTGCACATGATTTTTCACTATGTGATTTAATTTTTTTAGTGTTGTGAGAATTAGTCACAGAGACGGGTGGCGACTTGACCAAGGGCACACAGCACGTGAACGGCAGAGCTGAAACTAAACTCCAAGGTCTGTTCTGCTACAGCAGGCTGCAGAGCACCAAACTAACTTGTCTTCTCTTTTCACCATGATTGAAGACCAGTCTTAACCTCATTTTGGATGAGAAGGAACCAAATCCATCTCAAACGGGCAGACATGGCGATCCTTCTCATTAGCAAAGATAGATGTGTTTTCTGTTTTCTCCACTCATTTTTCATGAGCTCTTGTAATATAAATGTCCACCAAGAGCCCAGATGAGACCTAGAAAGTTTGTGGAGACTTCTGAACATCCAATAGTTTAAATAGAATCCTTAGGCAATCTGCTACGATAAGGAATTGGTGGGGGGTGGGGGGAGAGGGGATACCTAGCCCCACCCCATATAACCTTCAGTGTGCACATCCCGGGCCTCGCCACATGTTGACTGTAACACTTTAAATTAGGCCCAGGAGAGAGAAGAGGGAAAAACTCTCTTTCCACCAAGAAGGTCACCTGCACTTTGCCTGCCCCCAATCCACCACGCAGAGCAGCTCTTAGCAGGTCCCAGGAAAGTGATCAGATGTGAGAGCACACAGAAGCCATCGGCCTGCAGAGGAGGCGCATTCCGGGCCCCTTGCTCATGCTGCTTCTCTGGGAGGGTGAGGCCGAGGTTTCAGTTTGTCTCACGGGACAGGAAGAAGGAAAGGGGGTTATGACAGTTCATGGAATCTGGCCACTTTTTCCTCTTCCCTTGGAAGCTGGCACAGAAACATTTTAAGACTCCTCGGAGGGACTGAAATCCATGCTTAATGGGGACAAGTCTCGAGTTCGGCTTTTGCTGGCCTGAGGGAAGGAAGCCTGCTCACTTCCGCAGGGGACGCTGTACTGACCTACCCCATGTGAGCAGCATAATGACCATGCCCTCCAGATGCCATGTGAGCACCCAGAAACACAGAGAAGGGACTCTTGTCCCTCATGGAGAAAGCGCAGGACTTCCTTTGATTGCAGCTGATGTTTCCTGAAATAGAACAGGATTTGAGCAAATGGTTTTCACTAGACAGGCAGGAAAAGCTGAGTGTGGCTAATGCTCCATTTAGTGATGACTCAGACCCTCATTCCTGGGCACTGGCTCATCCCAGTTGGGTCTGACTTCTTCCCAGTTATCATGCTCAGCTGTCAGTTTCCCTCTTTGTCAATGCTCATTGCCTGCCGGCCTATTTGATTTTCTGGGAAAGCCGAGCCTCTGCGCTTCCTCTTCTGTCATTTGTACTCAGTTCCAGTTTCTGTTTTGAAATTGATTAGGTCTTGATCAACCACTCGTGTTTGTTTCCGGAACATGTCCCGTTCAGCTCTGTCTCCACCTGGGAGAGCGGATGGTTTATGTTTTTCTCATCCAGAGGCAGGGCTTCTTCTGCAGCTGTTTTCGCATTTGGGCAAAGGCCCAGTTACTATCAGAGTGAGTTGGGGGAAAGTGTACTGAGGGTGCTGATTCATTGAAGACTGCCTCCGATGTGCCGCGCCACCCAGACTCCATTCCCAGACTCTCCATCCCTGTCTCAGATTGGTCCTCGTTCGATCAATAGTTCCTAGGTCCTGACTAGGAACCAGGCCCTGTTCTGGGACTGCAGACATGAAAGACCTCGGTCCCCAAGCCCACCCCAACATGGAAAGGACTTCACAGAGTTATTACCACAGCATTGTGGGAGTCGGAGAGAGCCAGGGTGACCCAGCCCCTGCCTGCCTTCCCACGTCAGCTCACAGCACACTCATCTCCTCCCTCCGCTTCGTTCTGTTCGTGGTCGCCCCTCTCTTCACACTGCCTGGAAGGATCTTGCCCGTCCCTTCACTTGGCCAGCTCCTTATCCTCAGTCAGCCCCAGCTTAAACATCCCTCACAGAGGTCTTCCCCAGCCACCTCATCATCCCCTGCAGCTGCCCACAGACACCCCAACAGTCTCTAGCACACTACCTCTGTCCCTCGGAGGCATGTTTCACGATCTGACATTACCTTGTTTATTTATTCGTATGTGGCATATTGTCTATTTCTCCCAAAGAGCATGTTAGTCTCGGCCAGAATGGGATCCAAACATCCAAACAGAGGCTGAAAAAGTGGAGAGGGTAATAATCTTTGGATGCCAACCTCAGGAGTTTTTATTTACTTATTTTTCTCTAGGATAGTGATGAGGTCTCACATCAGCTAAGCCTGAAGGAGGCAGCTAGCACATTTCACAAGGGGTCTTCCACCTAGACAAGTCAGAGAATCAGAGTTCACGCTTCGACACCCCGCAGGCTCTGCCAGCACCCTGTGCACCAGCCACTGGGTGCAGCACCTTATAGCCATTATCTTGTTTAACCTTCACAGCAGCCTTTGGGAGAACTTCTCTTTCCCACGTGGCAGAAGAAATAAAGATGAAAAGAGAAGTGACTATCCTAGAATCTGCTAAGTGGCAGAGCTGGGATTTGAACCCAGGCAGGCCTGGGTCTTACTGCCTCTTGTTCTCCAGGACTAGAGAGGGCTTCCTGGCTTTGCATGAAAAGTTGGCGAAGAAAGAGTATTCAGATTCTTTGCTGTCCCCATTGGCAAGCATAGGCTCAGGGCCTGGAATATCACCACCCCCCATCCTGCCTCTTTAGAGTGTTGGTTTCCACCTTTGTTCCCTGCTGCCTGCATTCTGCACTCACCGAGGATGACATGTGCAGCCATGGTCTTGACTGAGTCACCCAGCTCAAATGGAATCCCATTGGATCTCTCCACTAAAGACCTGATCTCTAGCTTCAAGGCTGTCCCAGGGAAGAGAGAGAGTCAGGCAAGGTTGAAAAGGCAGAATAGCATTAGGGTTAAGGCAGTTTCTATGGAAAACGTCCATCTGACCTATCACTTCTCCCCGAACCCTTCAGGGTAAGGTCAAAGGTCCTCATCAGCCCCTGTCTGGTCATCTTCAAATCTCAGCCCAGTGTCCACGTCTTCAGGGCAGCCTTTTTATTTTATGTCAGAGCCCCCTCTGTTAAGATGTCTTGCCGTGACGTCTGCCTCTCTCCTTCATAGCTCTTATCACAGCAGCAGTAATGCATTTGTCAACATGATTATTGGTTTGACATGGGTCTCTCTCACTGGAATGAGAGCTCCAGGAAGGCGAGGACATGCCTATTTTTCTCAACGTTGTATTCCCAGGACCCAGCACAAGACCTGTTCAGACTGGCTGCTCCATAAATATTGGTTGAATAAATGAACTCAGAACTGAAAAGCGGTTACCCCACAAGTGATAATGGACAAATTACTTAACCCCTTTAATATTCTCATTTTCAAATTGTATACTATTCATCCTATGACCTTTAAAAGGTGATGAACTAAAATGAAATGCTTTATAAATTATTGAGTGGTATACCGATTATTTTTATTAAGGAATGACTGACCGTACATCTCCAGGATTTGGAGGAATTTTAGAAATGTCACTATCTAAAACAGAAGCTGAGCGGTTAGCGGGTGAGACCATGACCTGCTCTTGGAGTGGCCTCTTTGTTTGAATGGACGTGGCCATGGAAGTCTTGCTTGAGGCCAGCTGGGGATTGGGACAACTCCTTAAGAATCCATGCCTGAAAGAGGACAGCATGCTGAGATCTTTGCAATTGAACTGTGACAAGTTTGAGGTCATGGTTATTGTCAGGACAGGTTGTGAGCACGTGGTCTAGAGTTGGGAAAAAAAGAAGAGACAAAAAGGTATGTTTGTGTATCTCTAGCACAGGCTGAAAAGGGGGAGTTTCTAATGGGTAAGCAGCTCCAAATGCACAAATATCCTCAGAGGGGAGAAGTGAACTTGTCATACTTCCCTAGGAACTCCACCAGCTAACTCCATCCATATTCAATTGTTGCTAAATATTTTAATTCCTAACCTCACCTGCTCATGGAGCCAACTTCTAGTTTCTACTAACCTGGTAGAGAGAACCCCAGCTTTAGAGTCAGAAAAGCTAGACTCGAGTCCCAGAAAAATTTTTTAAAAGCTACCAAATATTGAGCCCTTGCTATGTGCCAAGCATTATGCTAAGCACATGACATGCTTTGTTTCATTTACACTTCCAAGAAATTCTCCAATGTAGACAGTAGTATCATCAACCTCACTTTGCAGATGAGAAAAACAAGTCGAGGCTCCATAGCGCAATTTTAAGCTCTATAAAGTCTGTTTCCTGCTCCATATAACGTAAATAAACATCTCACAACAGGGCAATCACAAAAATCAAGTGGGCTAACGTGCTGAGTACCATGCAAGGCTCTGTGTTCCTTAGGCCAGCAATGTCAACATCACCTTAAACCTTGTTAGAAATGCAGAACTTGGGGTCCCACTCTAAACTAACTGAATCAGAATCTGCATTTTACCAAGACTCCCAAGTGATGTGTATGCACTTCAAAGTTTCAAGAAGCACTGATGTAAGGGGTTATTAGCCCCCGCTATTCATTGCTGAACTGGCACCTGACTCATTACTGCTTTCTCAGCTTGGTTAGTAAGAGTCTATTACTCCATATCTCGATTACTTCCAGGGCAGTCCTTCTCCAAGTCTCATGTGAATACAAATCAACGGAGGATACAGATTTTGATTCTGTTGGTCCGGAGTGGAGCCCCAGAGTCTGCATTTCTAACGTGCTCCCAGCAATGCAGCAGGAGCTCACAGACCCGCTCTCAACAATGATGGGTGAGAGGAACCCAACATGTAGAATATCTGAATCAGCAACGAGGAAAAGCAGACCTTGCACGTGGAATGACTATCCAGGGGAGGCACCTCCACTTCACATACACATCTAGAGGGCAGGTACATGTCCAGTCCTTGTGTTCTCAGCACCTAGCTCTGTGTCTGTCACAAAGGAAGCATGAGGCATCACCAAATAAATGAATGAATGAACATCAATCAGTTCTCACCTCTCCCCTGCTTAGCACTGTCCAGTGGCTTCCTACATTGAGGAAAGCCCAAGAGGCTCTCCGTGGCCCACAAGGCTGGATCTGACCCAGGTCATGCCACCTCCCTGACCCCTTCTTAGTCCCCCTCTCAACACACACACAGTCATTTCAACAACACTGGACTTTTTTCTGTTTTGCAAACACACCCAGCTCTTTCTTGCCTCAGGGTCTTGGCACCTGCCCTCCCCTCAACCTGGAATGCCCTTCTCTTCTTCCAGCTCTTTCCATAGCTGGCTGCTTCTTGTCATTCATACCTAGGCTCAAATTTCACCTTCTCAGCGGCTGTCCCTGATTGACTTGTCTAACTTGGTGCATACACACCCCATCCCAAAACTCTCTTAGCGTGCATTTTTTCGTATCAGCCCTTATCAACCTGAAAATATTTTATTTGTTTATTTGCTTTTTTTTTCTGAATCTCCTATCAGGAGGCAAACTTTATGAAAGCAGAGATCTTGCCTACAACCCCCAGCCCATAGCAGGTGCTCAATAAATAGCTGTGGAATGAATGGATGAATGGTCTAACACCCTAAGGAACTCATAATTTGCTTCTGTGGTTGCAAAAAGGGACAGAGAGACTGGGCACTATGCAAAGCCAGAAGAGGGAGTCATCACTTCCTGCTGGTGAGCAACTGGGGGTGGCAATCAGGGCAGGTTTTCTGAAGGAGGTAGTATTTAAATTTCACCTTGAAGGGTGGAATGAATTTTGACAAGCAGTAAAAAGCAGAAGTGGCCACCCCAGGCAGAAAGAACATCTTGGGCTGAAGCTGACAGTGTGGGAGGGCTTAGGGAACAGCATATACAGCTGATGGGTGGAGACTCACTACCTGCCCCGTCCCTGCCTGACCCAGGACTCCAAGCAGAGACAGCTTTGCTGTAGGTGTGACAGAGCCTGGCAGGACTCCTGCAGCTGAGCAACTGAGGTCACTGCCTTCCCTCAGGCAGGCCTCAGCCACACCCTTAGACAGATGACCGAGATGACGGAGCCCAGCTTTCTTAAGCAAGACAAGGCATTAGGAGGGAACAGGTGGACCTGTGGGTTGACCTACCTCCATTCTCCCCCAATCCCCAACCTCACTCCAGTGGGCAGCTCTGAGGCCTGCCTGGCTCCTGTCTTCTTGTCGGTAAGGGTCCAGATAGTTGTAATTATTTCATTAACCTCCTGTCATAATTGTTTCAGGTCCAAGTCCTTGTTTATCTCTAAGCTCCGTAAAAGAAGGAACAACATTGGTCAGCCTTCTTCTCTGTTCCATTCTCAGAGCTAAGGGCAGTGAGCCTGGCATAAAAAAAGCTCCTCAACAAAACTCGTTCATTTATTCACTAAAGTACCTGCCCATGCCAGGCCTTGCACTATACGCTGAGGATATAGGAGTGATACCAGGCAGGGAAGGTCTGTACCCCCTCAAAGGTAGAATTAACATTTTATTTGGGGGAAACACATATTAGAGGCTGTATTCTACCAGTCTCACTGTGTGACCTTAGCAAGCCCCTTAGTTTTCTGGGCTACTTAGAAAATAGAAAGGGATACACTAGATCACATGGTCTAGAATTTTGAACTAAATTTTGAGGAATTCTGGAGTTCTTTGGTGCTTCCTGGATTCAGCAAACAATGATGTGTTTCTCTTACGGAAGGTTTAATCAGACTAAGTAAATTTTTCTTTTTCCTGCTTGCTTTTTAAGGATTCCACTTAAACACCATAGTAAAAGAAGTTTCCCTCTTAAATCTGGTTGGAAGTCACTATTCTCACCTCGCCTCCCTCTGGCCATGGCATGGGTGGGAAGCTGAAGGTGGCGGAATGACACCTAAGGAAATGCTGGCATGGGTGCTGGCCAGAGGGAGAGCAGCTGATGAAAGTCCAGCAAGATGAGGTCCAGCACTTCCCAGGTCTTGGGGACATGGAACTGCACACCTGGCAGCAGGCATTAGCCAGAGAACTCTCTGGGAGGCCTCAGAGCAGGTAACAAGATCATGACTGGCCTCGAGGAGAGATATGCAGGAGCTGAGCAAGGTCCCCGTCTGAGAGAAGTTGAGACCTAAGTACTAAGATACAAAACGTATATCAGACCAAAGTGCAAGGTGGGGTTCTTGTCAGCTTCCAAAAGGGACCCCATGATGCATGGCTAAGGTCAGAGTCAGAACTGCAGCAGGCTGACTCTATGCTTCGAATCAAGTTACCTGTCCAGAAGTCTTTAAATCCACCACTCAGTCTAGTCCTAAGTCACAGACACAAGAGGCTCACAGCTCCCTTGACCTGGTCCTCTGAGCAGTGTACTTTCTACTGCCTAATCCACATCATGCAACTGGGCTGGATCTCAAATCCAAACGGGACTTTCCAAACCTGTGGTACACAGTGAGATGTCTTCGAGTTTGATGAAAAGGAGTTGATTTCCTCTTAACTAAGTCCTGGCTGTGTCCTTGAGAATTAGACTGATATCTGGGTTTCTGGCACCAGCCCACTAGGGGAACTAAAATGACTTTTTCTGCCTCTAGCTCAGAACCTCTGGAGCAGTCTTAATGGTGATCCGGAAGTTCTGTCTACATAATACCAAAGCAACAGGTCAGTTCGGGCCAAAACTAATAAATAAAAAAGTACTACTATTAATAGTAAGTGTGTGAGAGCACTTTGGTCACTTTACATGCCATCCTAATGACCCTGGGGAGGCAAGGGAGAGGCAAATCATTCTGTCCTTACCTCAGTCCCCTCTATGACGTCACCCTGTGTTATTCTTCAGGGTACTTAACATTCTCCTAAATAACAGTCGAGTTATTTATCCATTTTTAAATGTCTTCCCATGAATATAAGCCCCACGAGACAGGGAATGTGTTTGTTCTGTTTAGATTTTTATCTCGAGGGCCTAAAACCTGTTAAGTGCTCAGGAAATATCTGTTGTATGAATGAATGAGGCAGATCTGTACATTCTGCATAATGGCATTTGAGAGAAGAAAAGATGCAAATTATACCTGATGAGATCACTATCATCAGAATGATAATAGAAATTATCCTGGAAATGGGATTCAGAAAAAAATGAGGAAGGGAGATTCAGTTATTAATGTTTATATTCCGATAGCTTGAACTGAAAAATGCTGAGATACCATCTCACTACTATTAAACATGCAAAGATGGAACATTTGGGGACAGGATGTATTGGGCAGGGCCTGGAGAAAGAGGCACGTCAAACATGACAAGAGTCTATGCTGACACAGCATTGTGGAGGTCAATTCAGCAATATCTATCAAAACAACAAACACAAATGCCCTTCGATCCTGCTATTTCATTTTTGTGAAATTTATCTTACGTAGATAATCATAAACACATGAAAGGGCATATATATAAAGTTATTTGTTGCAGCGTTGTTTATAATAACCAAATGTTGGAAATCATCGAAATCGCTGTAAAGATAAACAAGGATGCTCTTTGTATACCATGTGGAAAGTTTTCCAAGGTAAATTACTTGAGTGAAAAAAGCAAAATGCAAAGCCGAGTCTATAGTATGCTATCATTTGCGTTTGAAAAGTGGAAAATGAGAATGGCGTTAAATTGTTTGTATATGCATGAAATATTCCTGGGAGAATACACACACACACAAAAAAACTATTAAAAAGTGTTGCCTATGAATAGAGAAATGGGGACAGGGGAGAGAGGAAGACTGTTTATGCCATTCCCTCTTAAATTTTTGATCTGAGGGGCGTGGTTCCATAGTGTAGCTCATCTGCTTTACACGCAGAAGGTCCTGGGTTTGCACCCCAGTGGAGCCACAGTCCATGATCTATGGCCATGCCACCCCGAATAAGCCTGATGTCTGATCTCAGAAGCTTAGCAGGGTTGGGCCTGGTTAGTACCTGGATGGGAGATCACCTAGGAAGACCAGGTGCTGTAGGCATAAATAATAAAACTATAAATAAATTTTTGATTTGGGAGCTGTGAGAATGCATTATCAGTTCATATAAATTGCTTAAATTTTTTTTTTAATTAGAATGAGTTATTTCAACATGTGTGGGCCGTATGAGGGACCATTTTAAGAGGCTGAAGCAGCAGAAACACCGTACCTGCAAACAGAAATGAATGAGGAGAAGATGTTGGTGCTCAGCCAGCTCTGACATTGGCATTGATGTTGATGTTAAGTTTGGGGAAGCTGTTCCCTCCCCAGGGCCTCGGTGCCTCCATATAGAGGATAACGAGGGTAAACTAGGGGGCTTTTAAAGGTCTGCTCTGACACTCTGGAATCTAATCTCTGACTTGGCTTTACTTAATTTGAACTAAATTACATGTTCTATAATATATGTCCTGTTAAGGCATTTTGAGTACTATATTGTATTTTGTTTTAATTTGGTTCATTTGTTTCCTTTTTTAAAAAAATTACCACTTACCTTTTTTAGTAAGAATTTCCTCCGAGAAGCTCCCACCTTGTCTCTGTAGAAAAAAGGTCACCTGGGCCTTGAGGACGACTATGGCCTGGGATCCAGTGGAGCAGGAGACAGGCCAGGTCCCGAGTGGAAGGCAGAGGGCACGGAGCACCAAGAAACAAACTCACTGGGCCGGGAGCAGCCTCTGAGGTACATGCTGAATCCCTGGACTCAGTTTACCTGGTTAGATGTTACAAGATACCAAACGCAGCTCCCCTCCCGGCACTCCGCAGACCTGGAAGCTAAACTGCTCTGAATAACCAGACTTTAGAGGTAAGAAACATTGGTTTCATCACTGAAGTAAGCATTCCCCTTCCGGTAACAACATTCTGCTTTCCTATTTGGGGAGTTTCCTGCCCCTTCCTATTGTCCCCAGACCATGTGCTTTGTCGCTGGATCCAGGCGTCCCAGGCTGGCCCAGCAGTGGAATTGTACCCCGTCGCAGTGATCGCCAGGCCCAGGGCTTTTGTGAAAAGTGTTGGGAAGTAAGATGTTCCCTTTGCTCTCACGATCAAACCCGGGGGAGGAGGAATGTTAAGCTGTGAAGCTGCTGGTCACCACACCGAACCCGCACGAGCTTCGGAACGGAGGAGGAAGGGCGGGAAGCGGAGATGAGAGATGGCGACACCCCTCTAATTAAAGAAAAGAAAAGTATTGGTTAATGTGACTTAAAAACCAAGCCTGTTCCAAGAGCAGGTTGATGGTA
Organism: Eidolon dupreanum; assembly: GCA_028627145.1. Classification (NCBI taxonomy): domain Eukaryota; kingdom Metazoa; phylum Chordata; class Mammalia; order Chiroptera; family Pteropodidae; genus Eidolon; species Eidolon dupreanum. Next base: position 18,430,562 of record CM053515.1, on the reverse strand, counting down.
CCCCGGTGGTGTAGCCATTGCTCGTCTCCGCTTCCCTCCCTTCTGTTTCTTGTAGTCAGAAGGACCTGCATACACATGCCAGCTCCAGTGGACTGATGGTGATTCCTGGAAGAACCCCGGGGGCCTGGGCTCACGACTCACGAGGAAGGTATGCCAGGAAAGAGAAAAGGAGATGTGTAAGTTGGTGCATCCCTTTGACTAAGATGAAACTCCTGACTCAGTCCTCTGCCTCACTCTGGACTGGGGTGTTTCATATTTTTCCAAGGCTTGGTTCTTCAGATTGAAATATATAAAGAAATTTGCCAGCGTGTGTCCAAGAAAGGTAAATATCCACATTTGCTTAGAGATTTAGTGAGTATTCCTGCCCTCAGAAGAACTGCACTTGATGCCACAAGTAAATTTGCTCCTAGTACCTGCCCTCAAATAACTTGTACTCTGAGGAAAAGGTCTGCTTCCTGTGTGACCTTGCATGCTTTGTGCTCCACTCGCTTCTCTGACCTCGAAAAGTTTGCAGTCTATATATGGTCGAAATAAGTGATGATGCTAAAGGCCTAATGGATTATAGAAGTAATTCGTAATGTATTGCAAAACAGAAGTGAGTCCTAGGGACTGCAGCCATGAAAGGTTACTCATTGGTCATTTCTAAACTCTTTATCATGGCTCCCCAAATTGGGCAAGCTGATCTGGGTAACAGAAATTCTTTTTGATGGAACTATTATTCATTTTGACCCCATTTGACATCCTCAGAAAATAGACACTACATAAGAATGGGTTGTTTTTCTGACAGAAAGCTATTCACTCAAAACATTTCAAAACCAAAAGACACACACAAATATACAATACTATTTTTGTTGAGGCCGTCAGGTTATGAAGGTATGATTTATGTACATAAAACGATTGAGATTTATTCTCAGTAAATTTAAAATATACAATACAGTATTGTTGACTGTAATCACCATGCTGTCCATTTGAACCCCAGAACTTAATTACCCTGTATATCTAAAACTTTGTACCCTTCGATCAACATTTCCTCATTTTCCAAGTCCCCAGATGCTGGGAACCACTGTTGTCTCTGCATTTAAAAGTTTGACTTTTTTAGGTTCCACACATAAGTGATATCATGCAGTCCTTGTCTTTCTGTGTCTGGCTTATTTCACTTAGCATAATGTCCTCCAGGTTCATTTGCAACCCATGTTGTTGCAAATGGCAGAATTTTCTTCGGGTTCACCAAGGCATTGTTCGCAATAGCCAAGATATAGAAACAACCTAAGTGTCCGTCAACGAATGAGTGGATGAAGAAAATATCAGGTATGTATCTGCAAACACACAAGGGAATAGTATTCAGCCTTAGTAAAGAGGATCTTGTCACTCGAGCAGGGCTGTTTTGACCCAGTCGTATTCAGCTGTCACTCATTACGGCCCTGCTCAATAAACTCCATGTTTACTGCCCATGCAAAACTGGGTATGTTACTTAGCTGCTTTAATCCTCAGTTTCTTCATCTCTACCAGCTTTTTGTGAGGATGAAGAGCTCTGGATCATAAAGCAATGAAACATTAAGCATTAACAAGAATACAGACATGGCTACCGAGATTAAATTTCTATGGGCAACCTTACCAAGCCCAGGTGTTCTTAAAACTTAATAGCATGAGGTTCTTAAAACCTCATGTGGTTATTAAATGTTAGAACTAAAAAAAAGCTTTTCCACCAAATCCTAGCTCTTTATTTCGGACTTACTAAAGAAACGGAAGCCCCAAAAGGCCAAGATCACAGTTACCAGATGCAAAGCTAGTTGAAGAATTCAGAACTTCTGACTTTGTGCCCAGAGCTCTCATTATCCTGCTTAATCTTCTTCCGAAGGCCAGTTTGAGCATTGATCAGACACAACCGACATTTAGGCCAGTCCCCTCCACAGTGAAATAACCACCCAGCTGAAAGGAAGCCCCAGTCGCTCCCTGTCACATGACCCTGTCTTACTTTCCTCATAGCACTAATTCCCACTTTCACTCAGTTGTCTTCCCGTGTCTCCGCCCCACTGGAAGCTAAGCTCTGCCAAGATAGGGACCTCTATTAGCTATATTGCTTGGTACATAATAAGTCCTCAATAAATGTTTATTAAATAGTGATTAGAAAAATGGACTTTAATCAAATTATTCATGTTTACGACAGGTTTGACTAAATGACAGTTATCTTCTCTGACAACTTTTTAACCCATTCGAAGGCATCACCAGCCAAATCAGAGGGCGAGAGCTGCTTCAGGCAACCAGGCGCCAGGGGACCGAATCCCATTCCCATGCTGTAATCGCCCATTCCTGCTCCATCTTGCTCCTCCAAAGGACATGCTGTCTAAACCGTATCGAGTGTTAACTTGTTAAATCAGTTACACCCAAAAGAGTTGAGATTATTTAACAATGCAATAAGATGAGGTCATATCAAGAATTCTGAGGAGAAGCAGAGTTTTCAAAGACTCTAGTTCCATGCCAGGGAGCTATTGTTTATGAAATGATTTTTTAGAAAATTAAGAATTAACTCAGTAACTAATCTCTTTCATGGGAATTCATTATGCTTAATTCTCTAATTTGAAATTCTTTATTCGAGATCCATTCCATAATCATCTTACCAGTCTCGCTTTTCAGAAAATAATATGTGAAGCGAATGCCCCTAAATTTAATTTGAGTTAAATTTTAATTATGATAACTCATCTGCCTGGAGGAAAAAAATACATAATTTCCAACCATCTTTGTCCTGAACAAAGACTGGTCCACTTGACACCGGTGGGAACGTTCAGGACTGTCCACACTGGGTCATAGGTCCCCAGAGGCCAGGGACCGCATGAGTTCTGCTCGTTGGTGTATTTCTAGAGTCTCAGACAGTGCCAGGTTCATAGAAGGGGTCTAGCAACTATTTGCTGAGTGCATACATAAATGTGGGGTTATATACCCAAGTCAAAACCTTCCCATGGCTTATCTGGGGAGGGATTGGACTGGGCCTGTGGCTCTCAGCCCGGCCCCAGAGCAGATGTGTGAGGTCTTCACACCCATGGTCTCAGGCTAATTTATGGTACTTTTCCCAGAGTCTCACTAAAGAGGAGCACCGAAGTCACTAGGTGCCAGGAGCCACTACAGAAACAACGGGAAACCTTATAGCGAAGGCGTGATTTCCTGAGGATCATGAGATTAAGACTTAGATGAACAAAGTTCTGGTCACTCCCACACTACTTAACTGTTGTGTACAGCTCACAAAGTCATACAGCTCACAAAGTCACGTCCTCACTCTAGACATCATCCAAAAATGGAGTGGATTCTTTTGATCACGGGTTTTCTCATCTAAAAATCTCTACTCTGTGGCCCAGAGTAAGTTTTACACTGAGTGCACCCAAAGGTGACTCCATCCCCACTTCTGCTGCTCCTCCAGATGCCCACAAGAAAGGCCTGAGGACACTGTCGCACCTTCCTCTGGCCAGAGGTAGAGTCATGCCTGCTCTTTTGGGGACAGAGAAGGTGGTTCGCCTAATATCCTTCCTGCGTCTCTTAAAGATAAGGCCGATTTCTTTCAGCCTCACTAGATAATAAACCTGTGCATGCACGTTAAGAGCTACATGTGGAAGTTTCAAAATCAAAAACAGCTAAGTTTTATGAAAAACAGAAAATAAACCATCTTTCTTCTTTTTCCATGAAAATGAAAATAATTTTCAAAAATCCTATGCTAGATAAGAGTGCTCTCTGATCCCATTTGGTCTCTAGTCTTCAAAGATGGCCCCAGTGAACTATACATCTAGTGTTCATGCCACTGAGTAGTCCTCTCCCACACCAAATCTAGGTGAGACCTGTGTAACCAACAGAATGCAGTGGAAGTGATACAGTGTGACTTCTAAAGCTAGTTCGTAAGAAGTCTTACAGCTTCCACTTTAACCTCCTGGAATGCGAGCTCTTGGAATGCTCATTCTTGGATCCCAGCCGCCATGTCATAAGAAGCCCAAGCCACATACAGAAGCATGTCTTGGCGCTCCAGGTGACCACAGCCTCAGCTGAGCTCCCAGCTAATAGCCAACATCAGCCACCAGCCTCAGGTGGGCTCCATCTTGGATGCCTGGCCCAGGGGGATCTTTGGAGCTCTCCAGCCCCAGCCACCATCTGACTGTAACCACACTGGAGACCCCAAGGATAGGCTGCCCAGATGAACCCAGTCAACTCATCAGACCCAGAGAGACAATAAGATATTTTTTTAAGTCACGAAGTTTTGGAGTCATTTGTTACGCACAGGTAATAACTAGAACACTGCCTCATATTCCTTTACTAGTTTCTATAGCCCTGAGCTGCTTTCACAAGTCATTTATACTCACTTATGAAAGACTATGTCCTTCTATGGCAAAGGGTCACAAATTGCTGGGTTTAGTTTTAAATACCTTAAAATTAAAATTTTAAGTTAGGAAAATTTTCCCATTGAATTTGCAAAAGTTTGCCTTGGACATAAAACAATGAATTTGAGTTTTTAAAAAATATGTTATAAGGCTAATTTTATAAACTTGGCTCCAAATACATGTCTGTTACTATGGGCTTATACCTCTTATAATTCTGTTTTCAAAATTATTACATTTTCTAATATACTGCTCTTCCCTTAGCTGCAGTTTCACTTTTCACAGTTTTATTTACCCACAGTCGACAGTGGTCAAAAACTATTCAGTGGAAAATTCCAGAAATAAACAATTCATAGGTTTTAAATTGCGCGCTGTTCTGAATAACATGGTGACATCTTGCACCATCTCATTCCTTCTGCCAGGGCCGTGAATCATCCCTTCGCCCAGTGTATCAGTACGGGATAAATGATATTTTGAAAGAGACTTCATTCACATAACGTTAATTATAGTATATTGTTATAATTGTTCTATTTTATTATTACTTATTGTTAATCTTTTACTGTGCCTAATTTATAAATTAAACTTTATCATAAATATGTATGTATATTTAAAGAACAGTACACAATCAGTCATTCATATTCCTTTCATATTCATGGTTCTGTGTAGGTGGATTGAAAATATTCTAAAACAAAACGCTACCTTGTTGCTGAAGTGTCCTATGTAGTTAGGCCTCAGAACATGTACAGACCTTTCGTCTTGTAATTATTCCCTAAATAATACAGTATAACAACTATTTACGTGATATTTACATTGCGTTA
>CM053515.1:18365465-18424889 GCA_028627145.1 Eidolon dupreanum | reverse complement strand
AAAAAAAAAAAGTTTTGAAAGCCATTGCCGTAGGCTGACCCACAGCTATTAAATATATTCTTTGGTAATGATATACTATTTAGGAGAGACATTACTGCCCCCTACTGGAACTCCTGATTTCTCATAGAGACACCATAGATTAGCACAGGCCTTGCTTTCACTGCCCCTGTCCTTGTGACCTCAGGCGTCCTCCCCTACCAGTCTGGAAGCTCACCTAAAGGGGACTCACCTTGAGCTATCTTTATGCCCTGAGCAATGAGTCAAGGGCAGCACCAGAAGTGGGAGCTGGCATTGTCATCTTTAAAACAATTTTGAAAGCACAGCATCCTTCCCTCCCACCCTCTTCCCGCAGTCTCTCCTGGGAAACTATGCTAAGAGGCCCCATGACTGAGTCTCAGCCACACATGTTACCCTTGGTCCCACCTCTACCCCATCCCACATCCCAGCTGGGCAGGGCCTCTCCAGCCCCTATGCAATCATCTGTCTTCGCTTCTCTGGGGAGACTACACCCCTTAGAGGAATGTGGATCAACCGCTTGTTCTCAGAGCCAGGACTGCCAGCAGCCTCCATCCGCTAATCCCAAGTTCTGAAATAGCTGGCAAGGGTTGAGGGAGAAAAGAGGTGGGAAAGATATGAGACTCCCCTCCAAGAGGCTCACTGAGAGGTAAGGGCCCAGAGAAAACAGCACCCCTAACCCATACCCCCCTCGTAAGATGTAGGGGCCAGAACCCAATACCTTTACTAAGAATCTATTTAATCCTGTTTCATTACCACGACTCACACGAACTGAGTGCTCATCCCAAGTCGTCTACACGTGAGGTCTCAAGGAAATCTAAGGAAAGTTAAAAATTGAGGCTGGAGGGGGTAGAGTTACTTGCCCAGGTCACTCAGCAGGGAAGAGGCAGAGGACGGCTTCAGACTCACGCGTCCCTGAGTGCGGGACCAGTGCTCCTGGCCGCCACTCTAGGTTCGGCTGCACCTCTTAACGTCAACGCTTACATAGAGAAGGAAACAAAACATGAACACATTGCAAAGTGACGAATAAAACCTAGTATAAAAAAGAGGTTAAATCTCAACTTTCATATAAATAAACTGATGCGTGGGATCATAATAGGTATTTTTTAGGACATAAAGTAATATATTAACTTCCTTTAAAAGTAACCTCATTGGTTTTGAGTCTTAAATCAGGCTTTTTCTCCCTCGGCTAAATGTGCTTCAGCCATTTCCTGGTCTGTGAAATAAAAGCAAACAAATCTCCAGTGTTTACACTATGCGCTAGGCACTGTGTGTGCTCAGTACTTTTACGTATGCCATCTGATGTAATTCTAACAACAGTAGGCTCAGAGAAGTTAATTAATTTGCTGAAGGTCGCACAGCTAGTAAGGGACAGATTCTAACCCAGGCATGTCTGACTCCCTTGCCAGACTTCCTGCCTGGGTGAGTGCAGGGCCCATCCCCCTGACTTTCGCCTTTCCCTCTTTCCCTGTCCACACACCAAAATGAACACAATTATCCAAAGGGGAAGGAGGTCAAAAGGGTTAAGGTCATGAAAAACAAGGAAAGACTGAGAAACTATCACAGACCATAGATGGCAGGGGAAACACGACAGCTAAATGCAATGTGGTACCCTGGGATTCTGGATCACAAAAAGGACTTTGGTGGGGAAACTGGTGAAATCAACGGCTGGGTCCTAATGCGTCTCCCACTTTCCCTTTTGCTGCCCTGTAATCCATTCTCATGTAGCTTCTAGAATCATCTTTCCAAAGCACAAACTTGACCATGGCTCATTCTCCTGCTGTAGCTTCTCCTCACAGGGTCTGTCTCCATCTCCAGCCTCTCCTCCCTTCTCCTCCTTACCTCCATGGATCTGCTCCAGCTTCGCTGAATGGGCAGCTGTTCTCAGAAAACACCACCCTCTGGACTTGGCTTAACACATTCCCTGTCAGCTCCATACCACCTGGCCTGCAGTTAGAATTACAGATCTCTCTCTCTCTCTCTCTTTCTCTCTCTCTCTCTCTCTCTCTCTCTCTCTCTCTCTCTCTCTCTCTCTCTCTCTCTCTCTCTCTTTCTCTCTCCCTCTCTCTCCCTTTCGGGGGCTCAGTTTAGATGGCACTGTTTTCCAGGAAACCCTCCCTGATGTCCTCGCTTCTATGCCTGAGTTAAGCTTCCTCCCCTGAGTCCCATGACACCCTGTAACTGGCTCCCATCATAGCGCTTCTCATCCTGAATCATGTTCATATTATATAATGTGCCCCTTCCCTCTCACACAAGTGAGTCCTCCCTTCTCTGGAGCACGAAGCGCATGCCCAGATGTGGCATTGAATAGCACTGACTCTCATTGTGGAGAGGTTAGTCCTTTGCAGCAGCTTCCTCCGTTTTTCTGATTGCTCAAGAATGATGTTAGCCTGTCTTCAACATTTTCTGTCACTTGTTAATCTTCCTATTTTCAAATAATACCAGATCAATCCTAAGATGGGCACTTGCCATAGGCAACAGGATTTAGCTCGAATTTAAGACATTGTTTTATTTTCATTGCATTTATTTTGTGTATAAAATACTGTTTGTGGAAAGCAATACAAGTTTTTCTTCTACATAGACCAGCCATCTTTTACAAAATTAATTTGTATGAGTAAAGGAAGTAAATAAATTTAGAAAAAGTTTGGTAAACGGCTGTGCAGGTGGCGTGTAGGTGATAAATCCATGCGTACATACATGCATACATGCATACAGTCATGAAGGTCCCCCTGCATGACAGAAACCCTGTCATTACTGCAGCTAAGTCCTTGGGTCGTGAGATGCAGCGTACTGCTGTCTTTGCCACCAACTACCTGTGTGACTGGGAGAAAATTACTTTTCTATTTCTTGGTTTACTCACCTATATAAAGAATAGAACAAAATCGGGCCACAAAACTATATGATTTCACCACTCAGATACAAATCTCTTCTCCTGCTCACACAGTACGGTAATAACTTTGCTAAAAAGGAACCCAGAGGTGATCATACGTTTTGTGTTAGAGATCAGAGATCTGAGATATACAGAGGTTAAGTGACTTACACAAGGTCACGTTTCAATTAAATTTAAGGCCAAAATCCAAGTTTCTGCACCTCCTGGTGACCTGTTTCCCCCTCTCTCCACCATTCTGAAACCCCCTTGCAAAACACAAGCACACACACCACACACACACACAATATAAAGACAGCTTAAAATAATGGAAAAGCAAACAAGAAAAGAACAAAGGGCAATATTGGATTTCAGAGCATTAACAGTGTTAAATAGGGACGTAATGTACCTGAACACTGAGAAAACATGTCAGGGTTTTCCACAGTGTTGTAATTCCCTCCTTGCTCTTTATGTAGGTTAGATACAGGAGCCAGGAGCCAGGAGCCAGGCAGGCCGCAGACGCTTTGAGAGAGGATTAGTATGAAGCGGCTAACCAATTCATCTTTGGCTACTCTGCATGTATAATAAACCCTGATTAAACAGATACCAGATCCAATCACCTCTTCACCCTCTGTGAATCATGAAAAACAGCTTCAACATGATTCCAAGGTGAGCAGTTACCCATATTTTAAAAATGGTATTTTTAAATACTTTTAAAGACAATTTTACCAAATCAATTTGCATATAGGATGTAGTCATTGTGATGATACAGTAAAGTATTTTCTTCGATAACAAAATAGTTCTACTTTTGTCTTTGGAAGTGGTTAGAGGCAGATTTACCAGATTTATAGGTGAATAAAAGTATGTAGAGTCAGAAAATTTTAACCAAAATTCCCAATGAAGTATAAAGTGGGTAGATATATATAACACACTTCATATGTATGTGTGAATATATATAGATATAGATATAGATATAGATATAGATATAGATATAGATATAGATATAGATATAGATATAGATATAGATAGATATATATAGATATACACATACACGTACACACACACACACACACACACACACACAGAAAGATCTGGTCAAACAGAAGCTCATATGAGATGTTTCAGTTGATCATAAGCCCAATGTGAGTCAATAGTAAGATGTGGCTGCTGAGGATGGGGGGAGAAAAATCATAATGCAACATTAAAATACAACGTTAAATAACATTAAGTACAGTAACATCCCTCTGTAGTCTCCATGCACCAGCTAGTACCAAAAGCCTTGTGCAGTTATGGGAATCACACTGTCAGAGAGACAGAAATTGGCACTTGTCCAGGAGAGTAATAGGTCAGCGGGAAAGGAAGAGGGTCTGTAACTTGGGTGAAATGGGGAATGGGTCAGGGCACCAGCCGCAGGGCCAGGCAAGCCTTCTTCAAATACAAGCTGCGTAACCGTCCGGAAGGCGTGCGCCCCACCCATCTCCCAGGGATGCTGCTGAAAGGATTCTGCGTGGGAGGTTGGACTCCTCCACAACTTCCTTCCCCGCTCAGGATTTTATGGTTTGTGATGGGAGCAAAACCACATCTATTTGACATGGTAGTGAATTAGGTCACTTCATTTCTTTCCTGGAGAAGAATACTCTGTAGACAACATTTTGACAATCAATCAAGGTCCTAAGAGAAAATACGATGTCCATAGATGAGAAGATGCAATGTTGACTCCTCTCACCACCCACCTCCCACCCTGCCACACCTCCAACCATCTGGTCGGCCCCAGAAGCTAGAAATTCAGGGCAGAGGGTCTGACAGTTAAATCAAAGCTGCAGGGCATCAGGTGGCGAGCTAGATCTTTTTGTGTATTCCCACAGTTCAGAGCATGGGTGAATCTGTGTCAGGATCACTTGAGTTGCTCATTAAAAATGTATATTCCAGGAGCTTCTCCCAGACCTCCTGAATCAGAATTATTGGGGCAGGCAGCTTCTGAAATGGACCCCAATAATTCCCTGTCTCCTGGAATTCACACCCTTGGTCCTTCTCTCCTTTTTTGGGTAGGCTGGTGCTAGTGACTCACTTATAATGAACAGAATAGGCAAAACTAATGGGCTGTAGCTTCTGAGGTTGGGTTATGAGAAGCCTGTGACTTCCTTCTCTCCTTCTTCTCACTTGCTCACTCTGATGAAACTGGGAACTTTGGCAGCCTCTGGCCAACAGCGAGTAAGGAGCTGACTCCTGCCAACATGATGTGAGTTTGAAATCAGATCATGCCCTAGCTGAGCCTGAGAAGACAGCAGCCATGGCTAACACCCTAACTGTAGCCTTGTGAGCCAGCCTGAGCCAGAGGATGCAACTAAGTCACATCTGGATTCCTGCCTTTCTACGGAAACCGTGAGATAATAAATGTTCCAAGTCACTATGTGTGTTATTCAGCGATTGATAACTAATAGAAATGCTTCGTCAAGGAGCTATCCTGAAATCAACGTGACACTCATCCTTCAAGTCTCCCATCCCATCCCTCCCTAACATAAAGGAGACACATGTCTGTGTAAATGTAAATGGGCAATATTTAATAACATACACTATTTACATGTAATCTACATCATCGTTTTTCTTAGGGCTCAGTTCCCATGCCCTGGCCCTCGGGGAGCTTTCCCCGGCATTCTACGGGGTCTCAGGGGAGCAGGGCCTCAGGGCAGGATGGAGACGATGAGTCCAGGTCAGACTTCACGCCCTGTGCCTTCCAGCTGGCCATTCTGAGGCTGTATCCTTTGGGCTCAGAGCATAGTGAATTCCTGCCTGCCAGTCCCCCAGGGCAGGAGGAGTGACACCTCCTTTGGTCCTGGATAAAGTGAGAGGGAAGAAGCTCCCAATGTCTCCACCGCCAAGGGAACGGGTCTTTCCCTGAGCAAAGCAGTCGAAGGGCCGGAGTCCAGCCTGCCTGCCTTCTCTCCAGCGCAGTTGCTGGCTCCCACAGTGAGGGAGGAGCTAGGTTTTCAGGGGACAAGGTTTCAATTGCTGTCAAGAAAGTGCATTTCAGAGGCCACATGTGTGGAAGGGCCGCAGTGTGCTGGTAAGGTCCTAGACACAAAGCCAGGACTTCTAATCCCTGCCCCATCATCCGCTCCTTGAGTGGCCAGCCCAGACCGAGCCTCGCTTCCTCTGGACCGTGTTCTTCTCATTGTAAAATAAGGGGGCTGGGCCAGGTGATGACTGGGACCCGCTAGTTTGTGTCTAGAAGCTGTGGTCATGGAAACTGGTCAGAGGTGGGACAGCTCTCCTCAGAGGGCCAGGCCCCCGCCACTCAGCCACCGCGCCCTCTCTGAGGAGCGCCCGGAGGGGCTGCTGTGCCACAGGGAGCTCTGGCAGACGTCGTCCAGCCTGTTCCTAATGGTGTCCTGCAGCTCCTCGTCACCCAGCAGGACCGCTGCGGCCAGGGCCAGCCAGAAGTACTCGGTGGCATCGTGGGCATCCTAACCCCGTGGCATGGGGGCAAAGAGGACACAGCATTAGGAAGCATTTCTAGGAGCGACTGGGAGGCAGTGTGGGAGCCCTAGCTTTCGTCTGTGGAGCATACTTTCCCACCCCTTCCCCTGGTTCCTTGGGGGAGCTCCTCCCTCACTCCACTGCAGCCCAGGACATGGCTAAGCCCAGCGACCCTCCTCCCCAGGCACAGGGTGGCATCTCACCCAGGCTCGGCCAATCAGGAACCAATCATCAGGAAGCAGCATTTCCCTGGGCACAGTGCTTCCAGGATGTATAAACAAGGCAAGCTGACCTACCTCAGTCCCTCCCCAGGACCCTTCAATGTGACCTGGCAGAGAAAATGGTTCCTTACTCTTTTAGACACAAGTTGAGCCTGCCGATAGTGGGAGGGGAAGAGACCAAAAAACAGAGGGAAGTAGAAACGTGCAGAGCTAAGCGACAGAGAGAGGTGGGGAAATGCAGGACAGCTTTTGAGTACCAGCATCTAGCACTGCCTGAACCTAAATTTATACCTAAATTTCCCCATTATTTAAGCCAACAAATTGTCTTTTTTTGCTTAAGCTGTTTGAGTTCTTCCTCTGACACCTCCTAGAGCCTTTAGGGTCTAATCACGCATACACTTTGTCCCTGAACCACTTCCTGCGAGCATGGGACAGAGGCAAATGATGGTGGAGTCACTGTCTCATCACCCCTCCCTATTTGTAACGATGTGGAACAGAAGCTTCTTTGGGTGAGACTCAAAAAGGGCTATCTGGTTCCTATTCATCCTACTAAGTCAATAATTAATTCAAGCCAGAATCAATGTCTGGAAAATAAGATAAGAACAGCAACGCTCAGAATCCACTAAATTAAGAGATAAAGGCTAGCACTGGAGCGGACAGGGACCTCTGGTAAAGTGAAGCCATTACCTGGGGACAAGATTCAAGGGCCAGAATTGTAACAGAATCTGAGACCACCAACCCAGTTCTAGAGGTAGATGGGAAAATAAGAAATTCTGGATTCAACTCCAGCAGAGCAAACGGGACGATCCAGGGTAAGGCCTTCTTAGGGCCTAGGCATGCTAGCATTCGAGGACTCCACAGCGATATATTATCTCACACATATTCACATATACGCAGATTTCTCCTAAATATAGTTTTATATAACTTTATAATAAGCGAGTTTCAATTAACTAGTAAATCTATACAATTTTATAGACATACATTAAGCATTAATTTTTATTTTAATTTTGGAATGTGTAGTTGTTTTGTTTTGGGTCTCATTTTTTCATGGGCCCTGAAGAGGCTCGTAGGCACTAGGCAATGTGGCCGTAGCAACTGAGAGATAAAGCAGCCTCAGAAATCAGAGCAGAGCGAGGAGAAAGAACAGCTATGATCTGTCTGTCACCTTAGCAGAGAAGGGAACATCTTTGAGGTCTCCAATGGGCTAAGTGGCAAGAGCCATTGGGTCCCCAGTGGAGCCCCTCCCCACCTATGAGATGAGACTCCCCATCTGGGACTGTCTCAACTCCACCCTGAAGGCTTAGGATGGCAGCTCTCACACGCTGGGAGCATGGCTCTTACCTTCAGCTGGTAGAAGGTGAGTTGGCCCAGACGATAATAGACCTTTGCATAATACAGGGCCTCCTTGGGACTCTGCAGCCAGGCTGGACAGAGGGACAGTGTCTTCAGGTAGCAGTCTTCAGCCATCTCATACATGTTCAAGGAATAGTACACCGTAGCCAGACGGTGAAAAGCCACCAGCTCCTGCTTCTGATCGCCTAGGAATTGGAAGACTGAGAGAGATATCCTGCAGCCAACACTCTGCGTCATTCGTTCACTCATTCGTTATGTAAAAATTTTTGAAAGTTTATTAGATATCAGGGATTGTGCTTGGGACATAGGTAACAAAGCAGAATAGGTTCCTGCCCTTATGAGGCTTATTGTCTCCTAGGACCCAGACATTCCTTAAATAATCCCACAAATGATGGTAAAAGTAAACCTGTGATAAGGGCTATAAAGAAAATACAGAGCTCTCTGGGAGTGACTAATTAGAGTATGTGTGCTGGTCAAATTTTCTAGGATCATTCCTGAAAAACAATCTCTCCTTATTAAAGATGTTGCTGTAATTCAAGATTTCCAAATCGCTATGATGGGACACAGTGACATGACTAACTTAATGGAGTAGCTAAGTATTCTTTAAAATAAATAACTCTGTAGCAAACATCTTCTCCACATAAAGACTCTCTCCAAAGAGCTCGGGGGCTGATCGACAGCGGTCACCATTGCCCCTTTACCCACCCGCAGTCTCAGATAAGCTAAAGATAACCCGTTCACTTATAACCCACGCTCTAGAACCCTAGAACCCTCATACTAATGCATCTATGACTCATTGTTTTGGTTTCTTGGGGGTTGTTGTTTTAATAACTAACTCCTTTAATACAAAGTGGCTTTTTTAAAGAGAATGAAAGCTTCCAATAGCATGAGTTTGTTGTTGTTGTTGTTGTTGTTTTTGGTAATATTTGCAAGGTGGCTGTTAAATGTGATCTAAAAATGTCACTTTTAAACTTCAAAAAGCCGAAAGCCCAAATTAAAAGAGAAAATTCAAGGAAGAGAAAAATTCTCTGATGTGGAAAAACCCAGTCCTGGGGAAGTGCATGAAAGGGTGGATATAACCTCCTTTCTGCTTCTGTCCAGGAAAGGACAGTGTCCGAGAGGGGGCTGCCTGAGGTCCCCAAGGCCTCTTCTGAGATGAGCAGACGTCTCGAAGATAAGGTCTTTTGCAGAGCTCTGAAGTGCAATTAGACACAATAAAGTCCAGTACCATCCACATCTCGTGTCATTGAGAATGCCCAGAAGTCCCTTCTAGAATCATCTCAGAAGACTCCATTTGCCTCTACATCTAATCAAGCCTCCTCTAATCAAACCTGCTTTCCCTCCAACGAGAAGGGTTTTTGTTTTTGTTTTTGTTTTTGTCTTTATTTATTCTGCCTTCTTTCCATTTTAATGACTTGTATTGTTTCCCACTAGCTTTTGTGGTATGCGCAAACTATTTCAGATACATAGTGAGTTAATTTAATGGCAATTTGACCTTCATTTACATTTCCATTCTATGGGGAAAATACACATTTGACTAACAATCAACCAATTAAAAATTTAGGGCACAGTCCAGTTATAGAGGGCAGTGCCTGTGCTTAAGATAAAATTCCATGTGCCAAGTACTTGGAGGATAATACCAACTGTAATATAGTAATTGGTGGGTATAGGTAACACTTACCAAGAACTGATTATGTGCCAAGCACTGTGCTGTAAGTTTTACCTGGCTAATCATTGGTCTTCATAACAACCACATGAGATGGGTGCTATTTTTAACTAGATTTGCCCAAGACAAACTTGAGGCTTACAGACTTAAGCAGCTTGCCTAATTAAGTTCTCCCTGAAGTTGAACCTATGCAGTCTGACTCCAGAGCTTGTGCTGTGACTACTTTGTGCCTCCCTGGGGAGTGTTTACCACTCCCATTCAACACAGAACCACTTACCTGTGACTGTGCTGAGTCTGGCTGCCAGGGTGGCAAACTCCAAAGCCTTGTCATAGCCCTCCAGGCTGATCTGCAGCTCCGTCAGTTTGTTGAAAATCCGGAGCTCCGTCCTCACGGCCTTCGTCCTCCTTGCTAAAGGAACAGCCCCAGCCTGAGGAGAGAGGCACAAAGAACCTAGGTCTCCCAGGAGTCACCGGGACGTGCCGTGCTCTCGGAGGCTCACATTCTACTGCCGGGTTGGGGAACAGTGGTGCCTAAAACCAAGGGGACGGGTCATGTTCCCATGCACGGCCGTTCTCGGTTCACTCTCTTGCTCTTGGTTGCTGTGCCCAGATCTTATAGGTGGAAGAACTAGAGGTCATCGGCCTCTAAGACTGGGGAAACTGGGAGCAGGAAAGTTATTCGCCTCCCAGCCATGTGCTCCCCTGGTACCCACAAGGCTAATGTACAAAAGTACATATACAGAGTGTGCACATGGTGTCTGAGAGTGCCCAACGAATGGTCATTTCTATTGTTTTTATTATGAAAGGATTTTAGGCAGGTCAATTCATCTCGCTGAGCCTGTTTTCTCATTTATAAAGTGCATATGACAACAAGCACCTTGATAGTCAGGAATGTCTTTCTTATTCTCCCCACCCCTAGCTCAGTGCCTGGCACATATTGGGTACTTGATAAATGCATAATTACTGAATAAACAACTGAACAAGCAAAATAATCAATATCTGAATAAGTAGAATTTTAGGATCAAATAAGATATTGATGTTTTCCCAACTTCAGTCGGTAATAACAATTATAATTTTTAGCATGTCTGCTTGACAACTGGACATTTATTTAATTAGTATTATTCATTAAGTCAATTCCCATTTATTATCTTGCCTCATTCTTTGCAATAATATTTGTGAAATCATGAGTGTGATGAGCTGGTATTATACATTTTTAATTTTTTTTAAATATGTTTTAATGCATACTAAATACAAAAAAAAAGTGTCTATGGACCAATCATCTCTCACCAGTGGTACATGAAGATAGTCTGGTAAACATAGACGTGTGTGCAAACTGTAAAGTGCTGTGGGCCCACGGGATGTAATTATTACGGTTTGTTCTCCCAAGAAGAATAATTTATCGAGCCTGAGAATGAGAGTTTATCAGATCTCTCTTTAGAGGGAGAGTATGTGGGTACTGGATGAGAAAAGAAAGAAAAAGAAATATCAGGAAGAGAGGGGAGGGAGTCCAGGCTGAGTCTGTGTGGCGCTGTCGCCACTTGGGCCAGGGCCTGGCTGGGCATACCGCTTAGCCGGGGGACTTACTCGGTAATACTCCACGGCGCGATGCCTGTGGCGGGTCCCGTTGAAGAACACATCACCTGCTTCTTCGTAGAGCTTGAGAGCCAGAGAGGGCTCCTCTGACTTTAGGGCTTTCTCGATGGCTGCCTGGGTAGGACAGAGATGACTGTCAAAGATGGAGAGAAGGGCTTCAAATGTTCACAGGACTGGGCGCAGTGAGATCCTGACCACCTAGTTTAACCATCTGCCAAAGTGTCCAGAATCCTGAATTGTCCTCCACACTCATTGAGCTGGTAAGTGAGCTGGTAAGAAGCCTTTGACATTCTCTAGTCCGGCATTCCCCCGTCCTGGCATGAGAGATTATATGATATGGCCCTAGAATGATTTTTAGCAGTATACAGATAAATATTTTATGTTTTAATAGCTAAGTATTTGTTTTAATGTGTTTTAAGAAAAAAAAGATTAACAAAACATCAAAACCTGTGATTTCAGATAGCAACGGTTATTATAAAAAGCTAAGTTGATTCGAAGTTGAGTCAAAGAAAAATAAGTAAAAAGTCATACGGATGATACACGGATATGGCAAAATCATAAATTTGATGCTTAAATGAACTTTGGAAAGCAGTAATCTTATCTCATTCAACATCTGTACTTTCCAGATGGAGAAACTGAGGCTCAGAAAAATTAAGAAACCTCTCCATGTTCATATCAGTAGTTAGTGGCAAAAAAATACTAAGGTCTTCCAGCCCAATGCTCTCCCCTATCCCCCACGACCTCTTTCTCTCTAGCAAGCTATTTCACATTGCACCGAAACAAATTGTGATGAAGCGGCACCACGGCCTCAGCAGCCCTGCTGCAGGTCATTCTCACTGAAGTGAATCATATTCACTTCAGTGGGAATGACCTGTAGAACTACGAGTTAAGTGGCAGTCGGGGGTTGGGCAGGCTGGGGACCACTCTGGGGCAAGACCCCACAATAATGGCCATTGCATTTGCAGCTACACAGAGGGAGGGGCGGTGAGACAGAATCCTGGGGACAGGAGGCTATGCCAGCAAGCCACAGACAACCCAAACAGCTCCCTCTAGGCCTCCGCCTCATGGAGGGTGCCATGAGTCCACTGAATTGTCAGCTCTCTGAAAATCTTTCCAGCTCTAAAAGCCCAAGGCAGAATAGATTGAGTCTGAGAGCAAAAGCTTAAGTCTCAATGCCAGTGGGCGGTTTCACTGCTTACTAGCTGTATCACCTTAGGCAAATTACTCAGCCTCATTGAGCCTCATCCATAATGTGAGAATTTCAGTAGAAACTCCTGCTGCATCTGTAATGAGGATTAAACTACATTATGCATGTGACATGTTTACCAAAGTCTCCTGTGCACAGTAAGCATTCGATCAATGTTACACAACCATTATTAAGTCTAGGCGGAAGAGAGTTTGTGCAAGTGTAAGAAAGTAGTAAGTAAGGTGGAGTGAAAGGGGGGAAAGTAAGAAATGGGAAGGAAGAAAAGATGACAGGCATATTTCTGATGGAATAAATCCTCTTATTTATCATCATGTCAGTATTGTTTAGATAATAGTAGTAATTATAAAAATAATAACAGTGCCGATGATGAAATACCATTTAGTAAGCATTTAGTGAGTCCCAAGCACTTAATAAATGTTTACTAAGCATATTTGTTTACTATGCAAGTGAAATACTCAATCCTTATTAGAAATAGGATTCACCCATGAAGAAACTAGACCCCAGAGAGCTCATGTGGCAAGCCAAAGTTCACACAGTTCATAATTGATGACCCTACGATTTGATTCCAGGCCTGTCTTTCTCCAAAACTCAGGCCTTAAATTACTACCTTGTGCCATATCTCAGATAGTAAAAGTATGCAAACAAAAAATCATAGGAGAACAGTAATGTTAACGCCCTGCACACATCAACCTTGCCTCAAATTTTAGCAAATCTCTGACGTCAGATTATGTGTCCAGCTTTGGAAAAGTGGTTGTACTCGACGTGACAGGTGCAGGGTCTTCCAGCACGTTCTTCAGGAGCTCACACACATGTGTGGGCTCCAGGACCAGCCCTTCGCCACCTGCACTCAGCCCTCCCGGCTGCTCTGCTAGCCATCTTGTAAACAGGGAGCAAACCAGTGTTGACCCTCCACTCAGGACTTGGCAAGGATGTCACCTCTCTCTAGTTCAGATGGTCACTTTGGAGGGGACAGCTACCTCCCTGAACCATGTCAGCAGATGAGCTCCGCGGGAGGCCTACCTGCAGGTACAGCTCCACCAGCTCATCTTCCTGCATGAGGTAGTGGAGTCGTCCAGCCCCGAGCCAGGCCTCGGCAGCCTTGTCTCTCTCCCCCAGGTCAATGAAGATGCGCAGACTCTCCTTGATGCAGGTGAGAGACCTCCTGAGGGACCTGAGGGGGGCGGACATGGACTCATAAGGTGTGAGGGCTCAAAGGGGTCTGAGCTCAGGAGGAAATTCGAGGTGCTGGGAGGGAACAACACTGTTTCAGATCACACAGGGAGGTCCGGGCCTGATTTGAATCCAGGCTCTGCCTCGACCAGCTGTGAGAAATTGAGAAAGTACAGGACCGCTCTGTGCCTTGGTTTCCCCATCTGCAATATGGGGATATAACTGTACCTGCCTCAAAGGGTTGTCGTGAGGATTAAACGTGATAATACAACTAGAGTGCTTAGAGCAGTGCCTGCCATAGAGTCAGCACTTGACGAATGCTTAAATGTTCGTTATCACTGTCACTGTCATTACTAGCCCACACGGTCCACCCATCTTTCAACTACTCTTTAACATTTTTTTCATAAACACCTAAAACACAGTAGATGCCAAATGCATATTTATTGAATAAACATACAGATGAATGACCATAGTGGTGACTTTAAATCGTCAAAAACATTTTGATGTTCTGTTTAAGAAGAAAAATCAAAGAAGAGGAAGTTTTAAAAGGCTGGTGGTTAACAGAGTACTCTTCAATAATTTGGAAAATTGTCTTATGTAGAACTCTTTCCCCCGACAGGGATTAAGGAAGTGATGAGACACAGGTGATGTAGTGTTGCACAGATTCAGAATTCTAGAACAAGAAGGAGCCTTGGGCATCATGCAGACAGTAGTTCTCAATTTCAGCAGCATGGAATCACCCAGAAGCTTTTTGAACATACATACACAGGCAAACTCACCTCAGTGTGTCGATATGCCATGCTAGCCTGGGACATGCAGGACGTGTGGCCCAGGCCCTAGCATTTTGTCAAAGCGCCCCAACAGTGATTCCATTGAACAGCTTGGGTTGAGACTTGCAGACCTAGTCCAATCCCCTTCTTTTATAGAGGAAACAGGCCCGGAGATGAGAAGTGACTGGCACAAGGTTGCACAGCACATTAGAGGAAGACCAAAAGCCAGAACTGTCTTCTCCTCAGTCTCAGCCCAGGACTCATCTCATAACACCGACATTCCTCAAAGCTTAATTCATCTGTATCGGCATTACCTGTTATTAAAAACACAGACTCCCAGAGCTACGTCAGAATGACTCAATCGGAATCAACATGGTTGCAAGCTAGGCTTCCTTAGTTCTCAGTTTCTACAACTCTTTCTACTTCATGCCAGTATTCTGAGATTACACATTGCTTAGTGAACAGTGCATCTCACTGACTGCCTCCTGTTACTATTAATGGGTGTTCATTAGGCAGATGCAGAGCCCCACTGCAATGCTACCCCCTCTCCCCAAAGCCCTATATCCCCTCCTAGGGGACAGGCTAGAGTCCTCCCTCTCCCTCAGTACCCATATCTAGATGAACATCAAAGTCTGCCTTTTAAACCTACATGATGTCTTTCAGATGTGCCCAAAATTCTAGTCTTTACTCTTCTTCACTTTTCGAAATCTTACTTATCCCTCAAGGGCATCCTCAAATGCTATCACCTTCATGAAGTTTTCCCTGACAGATCCTCTCAACCCTCAGCTGATGATGGAATTCTTTCCTTTCTCTCCAGACTTTTGCTGCAGATGCCTGCCATCTCACCCATGAACACTTTCTGCCTTTGCCTGCCATGGCTTTGAGCTTTGTGAGAATGGAAATTACTTGGGGCAAGTTCAGTTGAAGCAATGTGTGCATTACATCAAAACCCACTTAATAAATTCCTCCTTGAAATCAGTTCCAGGAAAAAATTTGCTCCAACAGATATGTTTGTTTATGTTCTTTTATCGGACAGTGAGAACCTCATATGGCTTTCCCCTTTTTACCTCAGCTACCAGGAAGCTTAGAGTTAAATTACCGTAACCAACTCCAGGTGCATGGAAACATCTGTTTTTCTATGTCTGTTAGCTGGTCTTTGTTCTTTTTTTTTTTCTCCTGAAAGCTCTGTAGGAGTGGGTGACTTCTACATGCTAAATAAATATAGTATTAGAGCATGTTCTCCTTGATAAACTGAGCATTCTGTAAAGGGATAATGACCTATGTTTGCAGAGGTTTCCTCTGACACCTAAAATACTTCACAATCTTCCTCTTAGTATCACTTGTATTGGTGATAAAGCAGAAGTGGTTGTTTTCTCCTCCCAATTATACAAACAAGAATCTCAGAGTTTAGAATTATAGAATGTTAGGATTAAAAACTCCTAATCTGGATCAACTTCCAGAACAATAGAGTAAGGACCTCCAAAAATCCACTCCCCCATAAAAGCAATGAGAACACTAGCAAAAATGGTCACAATTTTTTCAGGACTCTAGAAGTTAACCAAAGGCTTGCAACAATTTGAGGAGCGTCTATTCAAAAAAACAAAACAAAACAAAACAAAACAAAACAAAACAAAACAAAAAACAAAAAACAAAAAACGAAAAACAAAAAACAAAAAAACAGCTGAATCTTGTTAATAATGAGTTTTGTTGCATCTTAACTTGCTCTAGAGGCATCTCCTCTCTACAGCTCTGTGAAAACCTAAAAACCAAAAGCTTCACAATCACAGTCACTGGGAAAACAAGCAGCCTAGCAGCCACTGGAAGAAGCACAATGAGTTCGGAATTTCCCAGCATTCTACCCCCAGGGAATTGTCGCTATTGATCTGTCTGGAAGTTCCCTAAAAGCCTCCACTCACAGGGCTTGTTTTTATTTAACCTGACTCAGAGCTCACTCTGTCTAGAATATCCTTTCCCCGGGGTGTTTGTCCACAAAGATCAGCGGCAATTGTTTAACATTGCTGCTGCCCAAGGTGGTGAAAACGTTTGGAGCAAAGAAGAAGCTGAAAAAAAAAATACATAAAAGAAAAAGTTGGGGAATGAGATGCCCTTAGGAGGACATCTTGAAAAGCTCCAGTATATTGCTGGAAATATACAAGGCCACATGCAAGAGCAAAACTGTGTGCATGCCCAGGAAATTTATAACAAACTGTTATAAATTAAGATGTTAATTATAATCCTCAGGTTTAAGCACTATGAAAATAGCTGAAATAAATATAGTAAAAGAAATTACAAGGAAGTTACAATGGTACACTAGAAAACATCTATTTAACACAAAAGAAGGCAGTAAAGGAAGAATTTTTTAGATATACAATATAAAGAAAACAAACACCAAAATGGCAGACATAAATCCTATCTTACCAGTAATTCATTAAATGTAAATGGATGGAACACGCTAATTAAAAGACTGAGATTAGCAGAATAGATTTAAAAAAAACACACACACAGTTGAATTATATGCTTTCCACAAGAGATAGACTTTAGATTCAATGACATATATAGATTATAAGAATGAAAAACGATATACCATCCAAAGAGAGCTGGAGTGGCTATACTAATATCAGATTTTTAAAAAGCCAAAATTGTCACTAAAGACAATGAAGATAATTTTATACTGATGAAAGATTCATTCCATCAGGAAGACATAACAATTAGAAACATAATGCACCTAAAAACAGAGAGAGTCTCAAAATATATGAAGTAAATGCTGACAGAATTGGAGGGAGATATAGACAATTCAATACTAATTAAAGATTTCAATATCCCACTTTTGATGATGGCTAGAACAACTAGACATAAGAATAAAAGGAAATAGAAGACTTTAAGTATGAATCAATTAGACCTGACAGATATCTACAGAACACTACACAGAGTGGCAAAATACACATTCTTCTCAAGTGCATATGGAACATCCTCCAGAACAGACCATATGTTAGTCCTTTCTTAATAAATTTAGGCCTTGTCACTAAATTTAAAAGAAATGAAATGTGAACTATGTTCTCGCAATGGAAAGAAACCAGAAATTGGTAACGGAAGGAAATTTGGGAAATTCTCAAATATATGAAAAGTAAACACTATATTCCTAAATAACCAAGGGATCAAATAAAGAATTATAAGAAATATTAGCAAATACTTTGAGATGAATGAAAACAAAAATACAACATACCAAAATTGGAGTAAATAGAGTGAAAGCAGTGTTCAGAGATAAATTTATAGCTTTAAGTATTTATATTTAAAAAGATCTCAAATTAATAACCTAACATTCCTCATTAACACATTTGAAAAAGAAGAGTAAACCCAAAGCAAGCAGAAGAAAAATAACTGTAAATATTTAATCAGAAATAAATGATATAGAGAATAGAAAAACAATAGAGAAAATCAACAGAATCAAAAGTTGGTTCCTTTACAAACTCTTTCAAAAAATAGAAGGGGAGGAAACATTTCCCAACTCATTTTAAGGTCAGTATTATTACCCTGATATCAGACAAAGATATGACAAGAAAAGAAAAATGCAGATCAATATCTCTTATGACTATAGATGTAAAAATACTCAACCTAATACTAGCATATAAAAAGAATTAGAAACACCATGATCAAGTGAGATTTATCCCAGGAATGTAAGGTTGGGTTCAATATACCAATATTAATCAATTCAATCATCTTATTAATAGAATAAAGGAAAAACCCACATGATCAGCTCAATAGGTGCATAAAAAGCATTTGAAAAAAATTCAACATGCTTCAATGATAAAAAATACACAAAAAACTCAGAATAGAAGGGAAATTCCTCAACCTACAAAGGGCATTTACAAAACATTTGCTTAATTTTATACTTAATAGTAAAAGACTAAAAACTTTCCTCTTAATATCAGGAAAAGACAAGGATGTCCACTCTCACAAGTTCTTTAAACACTGTGCTGGAGGTTCTGTCTAGGGTGATGAGGCAACAAAATGGAATAAAAGACATCTAGATAGGAAAAAAAGAAGTAAAACTATATTTGCATGTGACATAACCTTATATATAAAAAATCCTCCAGAAGACACACACACACAAACTATTAGAACTAATAAACAGAGTTGCAGCATGGAAGATTAACATGCAGAAATCAACTGTATTTCTATAAACTTTCAATGGACAATCTGAAAGTGAAATTAAGAAAACAATTCTGTTTACAATAGCATCCAAAACTACTTCAGAATACATTTAACAAAAGAAGTGCAAAATTTATATTCTAAAAATGACGACACATTGTTGAAATGGATTAAAGAAGACCTAAGTAAATGGCAAGATGTCCCATGTCCGTGAATTGGAAAGCAAGCTATTGTTAAAATGGCAATACTACCCAAATCAATCTACAGATTTGACATTCTTCCTATCAAAATCCCAGCCGGCTTCTTGGCAGAAATTGATTAGCCAATATTAATTTCATATGGAAAGGCAAGAGATCCAAAATAGACAAAACAATCTTGAAAGAGAATAACATGATTGGAGGACTCACATGTCCCAATTTAAAACTTACCACAAAGCTATAATGAACACAATGGTGTAGTCTGGCATAGGCTAAATATATCAATCAATAGAAAAGAATTTAGAGTTCAGAAATAAATCCTTATATTTATAGTCAATTCACTTTAAACAAGGGTGCTAAAAACATTCAATGTGGAAACATAAGTTTTCAACAAGTGGTACTTGGAAGACCGGGTATTCATGCAAAGAATGAAACTGGACCCCTAACTTACATCATATACAAAAATTAACTCAAAATCACTGATTGACTTAAATGTGAGGGCTAAAACTAGTAGCCTAGTGCACTAAATAACTACAGTGTCCCCCCCTTATCCACAGGGGACATGTTCTAAGACTCCTAGTGGACACCTGAAACTGCAGATAGTACCAAACTCTGTGTATGTACTGTTTTTGCTATACATACTCACCTTTTCACTTAAAGGAAGCACTTTATGACTCTCTTTAGCATATCCAGATTGCCAGCATCACTACTTTTGCACTTTGGAACCATTAAGTAAAGTAAGGATTGCTCAGACACAAGCATTGTGATGCTGTGATAGTCGATTTGATAACTGAGACTGGCTACTAAGTGGCTAACGGGTGGGCAGCATGTACATTGTGGACACACTGGACAAAGAACGATGCAGTTCCTGGGAGGGATGGAGTGGGACAGTGTGAGAATTCATCACACTTCTCAGAATGGCACACAATTCAAAACTTATGAATTGTTCATTTTTGGAATTTTCCATTTAATAGTTTCAGCCCACAGTCGACCATAGGTAACGAAACTAGGGAGAACAAAACCACAGATAACGAGGGTACTACTGTCATTAATTAACTAACTACATGGCTGACCCCCCACAAACACATATTGCATGCCTCTCCTCTCTGCCGAGTTCTGTGCTAGACAGGATGGCTGTCCACACGGGATCTCCGGTCGCTACGTCAATACCTTCTGAACCTACTGCAGAGTCTTTCAAAACCACAAAAGCTTAGGTCTCTGATCTAAGAGGCCCTCTAAGAAGGCCCGCAACTTTAAGAACATCCCCAAAATTCCAGACTTTTTGGAGATAGCAGGAATGGTACTACCATGCCACTGACAAATGAGGAACAGCTGGTACTAAGAGGGCTCTTGCCAGTGTCAGAATAGCACAGCTGGCTGACCCTAGACTTAACATCTTAGAATCAGAAGGCAGTTCATTCAATTAACTTTATAAATAGGGCAACCAAGAGGAGAAATGACTTGTTTAAGGACACGTTGTTAGCTCATGGCAGGATCAGACTTCTTGACCCCTAATCCAGCTCTGTGGTTGCTCCTCTACCAGCTCTGTGGTTTCTGACTTCCTCCAGTCATTTCTTGGACCAACTGCAGCCCACTTTGTGCTTCCTCTCCATCACCCCCATCACCTAAGGACAGTGATCCTTCACACTGGCTTAAATAAGACCACCATGGTCTGTACTGACAGTGTCCAGGGATTTCTCTCTGGCCTCCTCCTTAGGATTTTGGTGTTTTTTGTGTTGTGTTGTTTTGTTTTGTTTTGTTTTGTTTTGACAACTGGAGATGGGAGAAAGTCTGATGAGCAAAGAATGGCGGGGGATAGGTGATGCCTGGGAGCAGTGACCAATCTGAAACTGAGCTCATTCATAGAGAGAGGTGTGAGTAAACCTGACACATACTTGCCCACCTCGTTTCAGTCCCTTAAAATCTAACATTCCTACAATGCCTCACCATGAACATAACTGTTTCATCTCTAAGGTTAATTCAAGCCTGCCTTCTGGATCTGCTCTAGAACCATCCAGGTTCCTAGGGGATCCTGGGATGGAAGCAAGGATGGGGCAGGGGCCAGGTCTCCTGTCTCCTCACATGCTACAAGGATCAAAATCTCCCTTCCAGGGACTGAAGCCAAAGATAATGGGAGATTTGGAAGACACCTGATTCTTGAAGGAAAGTGTGAAAGAGAGGAAGACGGAGTAGGGGTGGAGAGAGAGAGAGAGAGAGAGGGAATTCGTTATCTGATTATTCATGATCTGATTGTCCAGGTGCCTAAAGTTACCAGATTACCAGATTGCGTAGAAAAGCAAAGTTGTCATTTAATTCACTTCTTGTCAACCACCTCTCTCTGCTCAACGCTAGCAATTATCCCTGCTTTATTTTAGAAGTCATTCTTAATTATGAATTCAGTGCTGCAATGCTAATCTGTTGCTAAATGAGATTGAATATCTTGCAAACCATGCAGAATTTAATAGAATGAATTAAAGGCTTGTTAGAGAGCAGAACTCCAGGCCATGCCACTGACAAATAAGGATGGAGCAGATTAGAACAGTGAAGAGATAGAGAAGAGAAAATCAGTGGATGGCAAGATACTCTGAGACTAACTTAAATGCTGAATGGCTAAAAGAAGCCTTTGGGTAAAACAGTTAGGTTTTGGTGTGTTTTTGCAAAAATGAGCCTTTTTAAGAGAGTGCTAAAAAGTCAATCACAAAACAAAGGATGTCTCATAGTTCTATTATATAATCTTTGTCAACACAATCAAGTTAAAAGTCAACATGTCTTTTGTTGTTTATTTCAAGACTTAGTGCATAGTTACAATTATAACCTAAAGCACTCTTAACTAAAAAGTGAAAATAAACTTAGTCTTACAATTTCCAGTTCATTTTAAAGGTAAGGTCTCAAAAAATCTTTTTTTACTGTGAAATTTTTCACCCATGCTTTCAATGAATTTATTCACTTTAAGAGTCCTTCCTCTAACACCAGTTGTCCTCAGGTAACAAAGATCTGAGGATTCCTCAGTCCTTGGTATAACTGCCATCCTCTGAATTATGCACCCTCAATCATGGTCACCTGATGGGTTGTTATGGAAACACACAAGTAATTGCAACACAGCCAACACTACTGAGCCCTTTCTATGTGATGGGCACTGTTCCAAGTGTTCCATGTGCATTAACTCATTTTTTCTTCACAATAAGACTGTAGGATAGATGCCGTCATTATCCTTGCTTTGACTGATGAGGAAGCTAAGGTATAGAGAAATTAAATAACCTGTCCAAAGCCACACAGTTAATAAGTGATGGATGACACTGGGTTTGCACTGTGTGGTGGCCACAAGCCCATGCTCTTTTCCTTGATGTTGTAAACATACCACGGGCATTTGGACTTGCCTTCTTGAGGGAAAGAATATTGTTTCTCCTTAAGGAAGACTAGATGATTTTAGGACTGTCCCTCAGCCCAGACTCACCTGGCCGTGTTTAGGTTCCGATAGAGCTGCCCGAGGGACTCCAGTAGCCGCCCCTCCATCTCTCGGTCCCTCAGTTGCTGAGCCAGCGTCAGCCAGTGCTCATGGTAGGTGATGCATGCCTCGGGGTTTGGGGACACAGAGCTGTAGAAATGGCAGAGGGATTTGGTGACCTGAAGCTGACCTGAACATAAAGCAGGGACATGAATGAGATGGCCTGCGATAGGACAAGGGCAACACGTGCTCTAATGCTTTTCTCAAAAGCTTCCCAGCAGCGTGGGACATACTCACTTTTTAGGTGTCGATGCCTTAAGCCAAACAGTAATGCCATTTCATAACAAAGGCGGCCACCGGCCAGCTGGCGTCCGTACACCAGCACCTGGGCCAACCAGAGAAGCACCTGTACTAATTCCATGTCTGTCTCCACACTGGTCTGGAGTTGACAATAGAGCTGGATGGCCTGGAGGAGATAGTGCCTGGCCGGCTGCTGAACCCAGGACTTGAGGGTTAGGTAGCCAAGATTGGCCAAAGTCACCGCCTGGTTACGCACATCCCCCATCTCCCGGGCTCTGTTCAAGGCCCGGAGATAGTTCTTGGCTGCCTTGTTCACCCGGCCTTCACCTTGAAGTGCAAGTCCCAGAAAGTTATGGACCACTCCCTTTTGGGTAGCATGCTCTGTCTCCCTCAGGGAATATAAGAGTGGATAGAGGATGTCCAAAGCCGCCTTCTCCTGGCTGGCTAAGAGATAGGCCCAGGCCAGGCAGAGGGAAGACTCAAAGGCTTCCTGCTCACTCAGCAGCTGCCCTAGCATCAAGGCTTGGCTCAGGTAGTAGATGGCACCATCAGGAGACCTGTGTTGGAGGTACACTTTGGACAGGATGAGACACAGGGCCCTCTGGGTGTGCCGATCTGCCTGCTCCTCACAGGCAGCCAATGCCTGCCTGAGTGCGGGGCAGGCCAGAGTGGAAACTTCGCTCTGGCCTGAGGAGGGAACACCAAGGAGCTTGGTGGCATTCTGGAGGACCAGGTGGACCTGCCAGATTAAAAGGGATATTCCTTGGGCACTTTGGAGACTGCGCTGCCGGACAGAGGCCACTGCAAGGTGTGGAAGGTATTTCTTATCATACAGAAAACTCAGGATGGTGGCCACAGCATCCGAGGCAGGAGGGTGTCCAGAGAGCAGCTGCAGACGTTCGGCGAAGGGCAGGACCTCCTCATACCGGCCGAGGCTTAGGAGCAACCGGATGGCCAGGAAGCAGGCCCTGGCCTCCAAGGGGCAGCTGCCCGCTGCGATGCCCTGGCGCAGCACGTAGGCCACCACGTCGAGCTCATTCTTGGCACTGGACTCACGGTCAGGCAGGCAGACCAACAGGGCGCCTGCTTTTTCCAGCAGGGCCGAACCTTTATGCCTCAGTCTCTGCCTCAGGTAGATAGCAGCCAAATTGATGTACAGAGCAGCCACTAAGGAGAGGTCCCCAAACGCCCCACTGAGAATGTGGATGGCCTCCTCGAAGTACACCCTGGCCTGAGAGAGCTTGACCTTCCTGACACTCAGCCGGCCCAGGAGGAAGCAGAGCCGGGCATGGGCCCAGGTCATGTGGCTCCGCTTGGCCCACTTCCTGGAGGCCTCCAGGTAGGCCACCAGTTCGTCCTCTTCAGAGAAGCTATAAAAGGAAGATGTGAGGAAAGAGAAAGAGAAATCATAGAGGCTCTTGAAGTGGTCGGCGTAACCCTCATGATCCAGAAAAGCCAATATAGGGGCGAAGTTCTCAGCTTCCTCCTCCTCCGGACCAGTGTTTAGGTCCATGAGCAGTTCCGGGTCATCAAGGTCATCAGGCTCCGGCAGGTGATAACTGTCTGAGGCGGCTGAGAGGAGCTCGTCCTCCAGGCTGGAGTCCTCGGAGCTGCTGGACTGTCTGGAGCCCACGGCCCAACACTCCTCCCAGGCCCCACCGGGCCGGGCCTCTTTGAAGCCTGTGGGCTGGGACGCTGTAAGGGACAGGCAGAGTTGAGCAACCCTGAGTACCTGCAATATGGCGGCCAGCTCTTGGCAAGAGGACAGGATGCTGCCCAGAAAGACTGAAGGTCAGGTTCGGCAGGATCTCTACTCACCGCTCAGATCGTTTGGAAGACTCTGGATGGATTCAAATCCACCTGGACAAAGATGAAGGACAGACCCGTGTTAGATCATCACAGGCCACCATTCCTATGCCTGTAGGTGTGCCCCAGACCAGTGTCCCCTTAGGAGACTCTGTGTTTAAGTTTCAGACCATCAGCCATCTTTAAGAAACTGGGCAGAATTCTCCCCTTCGTCATCAGTTTAGAGCTGCAGGAACTTGAAGATCATCTGACTTACCCATTCACTCTACAACTGGGAACTGAGATAGAAACGAGACCCAGAGTCAGAGGAGAAAAGCTAGAAACATGAGCTCTATGCCAAGAAGCATTGGGGTTGGGGGATGATAGAATCTGAAGCCCCAAATCTCTCAACAATTTTATGACAGAGCCGTGAACAGAACTCCAAGTGAAGCGCACTTTGTGGCACGTGGCACTGCTTCCCATTCCCGTGTGTACCAGGCCCTTCCTTCTCCCTTCCTCTCGTCCATCACCCATCCACTCAGACACTGACTTAGTGTGTACAACGTGCTTCGACAGGACAAGGTGACCGAATGTGAATAACGAAGAAAAGAAAGCGAAGATGCATCTGAGGGGCCTAGTTTTGTTCTCTGAAGTGACTTGCCGGGATGAGGCAGAGGAAAGGACAGTCTTGAGCCTGGTTTTAGACATTCTGAGTTTGCAGTTCTTGCAGGAGCTCCAGGCAGAGAATGAAATCGATCCAGCGGGAGACAAGGTGGCAAGTGGGAGCCAGGGAAGGAGACTGACCGAAAAGGCACAGTCAGCGAGAAAAGAGGAGACTCGGAGACCAGGGTGCCTTAAGGTGCAGCCGCCTAATGTCACAAGAGTGAAACAAGACTAGGTGAGAGCCAAGAAGACGCGTTGAGTTTGGCAGCAAAGAAGTGAACCTTCAGGACCCGAGCAGCCTCGGCGGGGCCGCGCAGGCCAAGGCCAGAGTCGTGCTCCGCAGGGCAGGGGCTGGGGGAGAGGAGGTTCCACCTGTTCCCGGCAGAGACGCGACAGCCGCCTCTCCCCTCTCTGGGCTCACTGGTGAACCGTGAGGACAGCAGGCCCCTTACCAAGGCAGGCCTCTGCTTTCTATTCGCTGAGGAAGGCTTCTTCTGCGAGTGTCATTGAAGATATTTGAGGTCTGCAAGGCCCAAAGGGTAGAAGGCCCCGCAGCCAAACACAGGAGAGCTGGGCCCTACAGAGCTGTTCACGCACCTGTCCCTCACTCACACTGAGGACATGAGCCATTCTTACTGCAGCCATCTGTCTCCAGGCCAGGACCCCCGAGAACACAAACAGTGCATGAGCTACAAAAAGGTGCTCCTTCTGGAGGAAGAGTTACAGAGAGGTACTCCTTCCCCAGGGCACAGGCCCTGGGGGAGCCAGAATCTACCCAGAGTATGTCCCCTCTGCTGGCTGCCTTGGTGGCAGGGGTGGTCTGCACAGCCATAAGGCACAGCTCTGCACCCAGCAGAGTTACACTCCTGGTCTTTAGATAAGAGGCCACAGGCCTTCCGGGACTTGCTTCTGGATCTCTTTCAACCACTGGGTCAATGGCTGGCAGATACCTTAGATCCAAGTCTGCAGGCCACACCCCCAAGGCACACCCCAAGTTGTCCTTTTCAGGCCTCAGCTCCCACCTGCCAGGGAACATCCATAGTTTCAGCTTCCTGGCTCAGCCAGGTGGGGCAGTGTGATCTGCTTGCGGCAGAAACGCTCTGCCAGGGCGGGTGCTGATGTCTGAGCTAAGTGCCGCTCACAAATGCTCCTCGTGCTGGAGGAAGGCTCCAGCTCCCACCTCTGCCCCTGGGAGCTGACCTGACGGGTCCCTCCTGCAGAACCTCTGGCTGTACCCAGGAAATGTGCCCCATCTAATCTGGCCACAGAGGAGCAGACAAAGCATCACCATCACTGAAGAGATGGGAGAAATAAGAAACCTCCGTCAGTAGGAGAATGTACTTTCTGACATAGCGCAGTGGGCTCTGCCCAAAGGAAGGGAAAGTAGGGTCATTCGTTCACTCGGCCCATCATCCTGACATTGCCGAGAACTGTACTAGCACTGAGACCCCTCACCCACCCGAGTCTAGCGTACCCAGCAGTCCAGCGCCATTTGTGTCAGGGGCAATGTGGCAAAGTAGGGATTATCCTGACTAAAAAATAGGGAAGTACAGTTCTTATTCTGGCTCAGGCACTGATTCGCTTGGGCCTCAGTTTCCCAATCTGTGAAGTGGGAGGAGAAATCACCTCTTAGGATCCTTCCAGCTGTAACGTTTTATGCCCCCACCTTTGTCACTGGGGACCGAGACATACTTCGGTCCTAGAAGAGGGACCACAACAACTACTCAGGAAGTTTTTCTCCTCCTGGATTAGAATGGAAGGCTCAGTATGGCAGACCTCCCATGTTACAGATGGGTTAGTTTCAACATATCTTACAGTTTCTGGGAAAAAGTCCCACGCACCCCCAGAACTGTCTGAAATCTAAAGTGAAAGTGCTGCTCAACAATTATGATCCGGGTCATCAATTGAATAGTGGCCGTAGCCCCAAACTCATGGATGGGAGTCAGATTTAAAGATACTCTGTTCCCGTTTAGAGACCCTCCCTTAATCGTGAGGAGCCAGGGCTTTCACCAGGGTCTGGGGAGCAAATACTCACTCAGCCGGTAGACAGATGTTAT
Organism: Eidolon dupreanum; assembly: GCA_028627145.1. NCBI lineage: Eukaryota > Metazoa > Chordata > Mammalia > Chiroptera > Pteropodidae > Eidolon > Eidolon dupreanum. The sequence continues at coordinate 18,397,955 of CM053515.1, read as the reverse complement.
GTCAGTATGAGCGAGCGTGTGGAGGAAGCTGGCGCACTCAGCTTTCCAGTCACTTTCCAGGACCCGCAGAGAGCTTCTTTCTTCATCACTGAAAAAAGCAGAGTTCTTGCTTCTGCATTGAGACAAAAGACATGAACACAGATCAGTGCAAGGTTCCGGGCACGACCCCTTCCCCCTCCACGTGATGATGTGGTGAAGGACATAGAGAAGCCATCAACCCATATGCCCATAGCTGAAGTCAGACTTCTCCTCACTGTTGTATAATGTACTCATTTATACTGCCAGCGAGGAAGAGCTATTTGCACTTCACCCATGGAGAACAGAGCTATGTGGTTACTGAATAGGGCAAAGTGGAGATGGAAACACCCATTCTGTTAAAACACCATCTTCCCCCAAAAAACAAAGCCCTTTCCCTCAACTTCTACCCATTCTTTGACACCATGAGATGCCTATTTTTAATGGGAAAAATAGGAATTGGTTGCCCTAAATATAAGGGTTGGAAAAGAACCATTAGAAGAAGTTTCTTCGTCAGGTTATTGCAAGAAATCACACAGGTGACACAACCTAGAGGAATGATAAAGAAAATCTGATGACGGTCAGAAGGAACCTTTCATAACTGTTGACATTGGTTGGATTCCACAATACAGAACAACAGCGGTATGCAGCATCGGGAGAGAAACAGAACGCTAAGAAACGAGAGGCGGGTGCAAGGCCCAGGGGGCTGGAAGAAATGACTGTAAATCTCAGGGATTTTTATAGTCATCCTATATTATAAACTAACTGTTAAAGCCGATTTGCTTCCTAGAGAGATTTGTCACAGACTCCAAGAATTTGAAAACTAGAAGTGTTCAATTCAGTATATATCTGAACAATTTTTAAGATCTCTTTCACTTCTAAATAAAGTTTTTTTTAAACCTCAGAATCCATTTCTTAAACAAAATTGCTTGAAGCCCAAGAGTTAATAACAGGTAACATTTTGGGGGACTCACTATGAATCAAGACACCATTATCTCACTTAATATACACAGTTGCCCTATGAGGCAACTCTTATCCCCTTTTTTCAGAGGGAGAAACTGAGGCACAGAAAAAGAAGTTGGTAGTTAGGAAGTGGTAGACTCAAATATAAGATGAGCAAGGTACTACGGCCATGTCACCCCTAATGTGTATGATCCCGTCTGATCTCGGAAGCTAAGCAGGGTCGGGCCTGGTTAGTACTTGAATGGGAGACCATTTAGGAACACCAGGTGCTGTAAGCATTAAAAAAAAAGAAAAAAGTAAAAACAAGACAAGAAGGGTTGGGGAGGGTTGGGGAGGGTGTGGATGGAGGTGTTGTGGTCTGCCACCTTCCCTTTGTCCCCATAGCTCAGATAAATGCAGTGATGAGAAAAATGAGCGGCTAATATGAATTGCTCAAGGTCACACTACTAATTAGGGACAAAACTGGCACCAAAGCTGTGTCCTGGCTTCTGGCTCAGCATTCTTTCAACGACCTTTACTGGACCCCCACCCCACTGGTCTGACGTTCAGTTTCTCCATGATAGCATCCTTCCCCAAAAGAGCACACAATTGAATTCTACAACTAAACTCATTTAAGATCAAAAGAATTATACAATTCTAAATTTTCCTATAACTCTTATATTTTAAAAACAATTCCTGAATTTATTATTTCATTTACTAGTCTTCATAAAACACCTATGATGTGGTATTTTTATCCACATGTGTAGATGGAGATTCGGAAAGATTCAGTGATATGCTCAGAATGACACAGCTAGAAAGTGGTGAGGCTGAGACGAAAGCTGAAGTCGTCTGCCTCTGTGTCCACTGCCTCATAGACGCTCTGCTGACATACCGAGTCCCAGGTATTCAGAGTCTCAGGAGCTCGACAAATTACATGAGGGTTTCCCTAGCATGAGGATGAGGTAGAAGGAGCCTGGTAGGACTTCCAGAAACATGTCAGGCTGAAGTGCTCCACACACAGCTATTCTCCCTCACACACACAGACAAATCCTGGATAAAATGTGACAAAGATAAATATTTGAATACATTGACCTTAAAGAAGAAAAGAAAATTCCTGGGAGCCAAAAACAAAAGAAGAAACAAAGGCAAGTCAGTAAGTGGTAAGCACGAGCAGATGGCCAGAGTCCCTGGGGGTTCTCAGCAGGGACATTAGTTCTCAGAGCTGGAGCCGACCTTGTAATCCACCCAGGGTCAGGAGATGCGACTTGGAACCTGTGTGAAGCAGGGAAGCCGAATCGAGCTCCTTACATAGCTTTGAGTTCCATAGAGCCCAAAATCTGGAACAACTTTTGTAAAGAGGGGATTGAAAAAGTTGCCCACCAAAAACACACACTGCATCTATCTGAATCCCTGGGGAAAAAAATGTTTTTAAAAATCTAGGTTTACATCATTAGAAGGTGTGGGATCTGAATTTACACTGCACAGTGTGGGTACCACAAGCAGAACATTCAACATTAGAGCAACAGGCTTGGACCATTGAATTCTAAGTCTTCATGGAAAACAAATGCCAAAACTACTCTCCTGGGATGCTTTTTGCAAGTCCAGGTTTCATGCAAAGACCATCTTTTAAAATGTTGAAAATTCATTCACATAACCAAAAAGACAAACCACACAAAAAAATGAACTACTGACGAGAGTCAGCAGATATATAAATAGGTAAATTAATACTATAAAAACTAGAAATAACAATAACTTAAAGATTAATTTATAAAAAAAAAAAGATTTAAATCTTGAAATAAAAAGAGCAAATAGAAGTTACAATAAAAATATGGAACATTGTGAGTGGAAAGGCACATACACAAAATTAGCAAAATACAAAATCTAGAAATGAAAATAAAGGCATGAAAGTTAGGATTTCATGAGTGAGCTAAACAGGTTTAGTCTCAGCAGAGGAGAAAATTAGTGAAACTAAAGATGGTTCTGAGGAAATCACCCAGAATTTAGCCTAGAATGACAAACAGATAAAAAATATAAAAGAACTGATTAGGCAGGATCGAGAATAGAATGACAAGTCAAACATACCTCTACTAGGCATTCCAGAAGAGAGACTAAAAAAAATGAGAGAGAAGCAATATTCAAAGGGAGAATGACTGAAAATTTTCCAGAATTGAAGAAAGACTGAGTCTTCAATTGAAGAACCACAGCAAATCCTGAGCAAAATAAATAAAAATAATATAATTTTAAACATGATTTCCATTTAAGATCATAGGTCTTTTCATGTTTTCTATTTCTCTCAATCCTTCTTTTTAGGTTCAATTTTGCTATTATTTAATTGTTTGATTTATGAAATGAAAGAGTTACATATAAAGAAAAAGAAAACAAATTAATGAAATAAAAACAAAGAAAGTAAGAGAAAATCATAAAGGTAAATATGAAATTCATAAAATAGAAGACAAAGAAACAATAAAGGTGGTCAACATAAGAAAAACTGGTTCTCTGAAAAGATTAATAAAATGAACAAAACCCTGGCAAAACAAATTTGAAATTTTATATTAATATTTATTTTTCCTTTCACACTTGGAAGATGTTATCCTACACCTAGCTAAATTACCATCTAAGAATATATTTTAAGTATATTTCACACAAACAAGGACAGAAGACTAAGAATATTTACAACTCACAGATCACCACCGAAATAACTACTAAAAGACATATCTGATAAAGTAGACAACTTGCTGTAAATATATAATAGATCATATCAGGACACATAGAAAATTGTGAAACATCAATAGCAAAAAAGAAACCTTAACAAAATAAACCAGTGAGAAAAAGAGCTGTCTACCTACAAAGAAATGGCTATGAGACTAGAAGCATACTTCTCATCAGCAAAAATAGATGCCACAGGAAATAAATTATAAAGAAGACACAGATAAACAATATGTAGGATAAAAGAGAGGATGTAAGAAAGATTTTTTTTTAATGTTTAATACTATGAAATACTGGCTTTTCTCCTTTGTTGTTTTTTTATGGTTTGAGTGCATTAATTTTCAATCTTGCCTATTTTTAAATTTAGGCATTTAAGTATATAAATTGCCTTTAAGAAACACTTTACTAAAATGAACTATGTCTACTACAATGCAGCTAAATCCTAAATTTATAAAGTCAACTGAGGAAAAGGCTAGTTGCAGAAAAAACATTTATGTAAACATTTAAATACACAGAACTATAGTATTTTTGGTTAATGAACAAATATCTATTGTTAAAATGTATCAGAATAAGGACTGGAAACATACATATTACCTTCAAATAGAGTTTGCCTCTGGGCTGGGAATCAGGATCAGAGGGAAAAAGGCATCTTCAGTTATATCTAAAGTACTTTTCCTTTAAAATTCACATACATATACAAAAACACACAGATAAGTTTTTAAAAACATAAAACATTTTTTTTTAAAAAGGAAGGATGAGGAGTTCTGTCATTGTCTAAAGCTGAGAGATCTGAAGTCACTCTGGCCTAATGCAAATATGCTGTCTATTAAGAAAGAATGTCTGACGCAAGTTTTAAGAACTGGTCTTTCAGCTGCTGTTGCTGAACTGAAGCTGAAATCTGTGCCTAAAAAAGGAAACCCACAAATTTGCTTCTGTGGTGAAGTTAGGATCCCTTCCCCATGTGTCATTGGCTCAGAGTAAATCTGACTCAGGAAACAGCTTCTGAGAAATTTCACTCTCAATATACTGTCAATTTGGTTAAATAAATGAACACACACACACACACACACACACACCCCTTTGAGTAGTATACCAGACAGGGAGGGGATCTGAGGGAAGAAGATGGAGACTTCAGCAAACGCTGGACCAGCTTCAGAAACCTGATACAAAAAAAAAAAAAAATAGAGCAAGAGTGACACTGAGTGGCCAATCTCTGGCATAGCACACAGTAATGATTCCAAGGGATGTCTGCAACCGAGTGCTTCATGGAGATGCAACGAGCCAGCTACCCTCTCTCCTCTTCCACCCCGCCCCCAACCTCCAGCTCACTTTTCTAATCCCCACCCAGTGTGCAATCTCTGGTGCACTGCGCCCCATAAGTGACCAGCTATAAGCCAACAGATGACACTGTGGAAATAGAATGTCTCATACCACTGCTCCAATACAGGGGCTGATGTCCCTCAGGGTGAGAATGTATCCCCTACAACAAAGCCAGCCAAAATGTGATTAATTGATTTAATGGTATTGTATCATTGTCATTTGGGGCAAGGTATAAGATGCTGAAGTCCAAATGTAATTTATGAAATCTGATACCTGCCCACAATATTCTATTAAAACTGCCTCTCAAAGATTACCACCCACGACAGTGACAGCAATAAAAGAGCTAATACATATTCACCATGTGCCCACACGCGCATACACATACACACACACATGCACATTCACACACACACAGTTCCAGGTACCATCCTAAGTACTTTACATGTTGCATTAGCTTCTTGAAACTCATGATGATCTTATGGATAAATACAAATATCGCATACATTTTACAGATGAGAAAACTAAGGCATAGGGAGACAAATTAACATATCCAAAGTCACCCAGCTAGTAAGCTATTGGAGACACATGATGTGCTCACATGGCCATAAATGCCTTTCCAGCAGTTTTGCTCTGGAACTCCTGATTACTAAGCTATGTTGCTTCTTGAGGACCAATGACCTCCCAGTGGCCAATCCCAAAGGCCTTGCAGTGTGAAGCATCCCCCTCCTGCCCTGTGATGGCCCCGCCCTCTCAGCCGGTCCCTCTGTCTCCCTCTATACATTCTTTCTTCCTCTGCTCTGTAAACAGTTCTTTCCCACCAAGGCCCTGTTCTCTTTATCCTTTCTTCAGTACCTCGGCTACAGCACTCATTGGATTTAATGTCAGGATTCTGGGGTTCTAGACCCACAGCCCTCAGTCCCGCCCTCTCACTCCTGGGTCCTCACTTCTCCCAGTGGTAGAATGAGGGTGGTTTGAGCAGTGGTCTCACCTTGGCCACATGCTGGCCTCACCTGGGGAGCTCTCCTAACCATCGCTGCCCAGGCCCCACCCAGACCAATGACACAGAACCTCCAGGGTCGATCACAGGTATTCACATTTGCACAGCTCCCGGAATCTTTAAATTCCTATTGATTAGTCCTCAGCACTGCCCTCTCCTCTCCATTCCCCCTGCCCCTTCCCAAGGCCACCAGCCTCAGCCTTTTCACTGGTGCCCTGCTCCAGGTTCTCCCCATACCCAGGCAGGCCTCCCCCAGAGCCAGGGTCAGCTTCCTAAGGAGGGGTCCCAGTCACGTCACCCCTGCTCAGAGACACTCAGCGGCTCCCCATTCTCTGCCCGGTGAAGGACAGGCCCAGCACCGGCATCCCCTTCCCTCCACATCATGGCCCTCCTGGCAACCTGCTTCTCAAAAAACACGCATCATTCCTCAACATCCCCTCAATTTCCCACCTGTCACCTCCTCTCCCTATTTACGGATTGAAACGTGTGCATTGTGCAGAGCTGAACTCAAATGTCACCTTGTTCATGAAAGTTTTCTTGATGCCCCGTCCCCCTTATAAACGCCCGTAGCACTCCATACCGCCCCCAGGAGCTCTGTGAGTGACCCTCCTTGTTTAGGGTTACATGGGTTCCCACATTTATGTGTAGAGGAAACGACTTTCTGTTCCCTCTCCCTACGAAAGGCAGGGCTCCGCCCTTGGTCCACTCTCCTCAGTGGCTCTTTCCCACAGAGAAGGGATTCCAGGCTGAGTGTTCAGAGCCTTACACATCCCACGGGCCACGGCTCCCTGGTGTGGAGGGCTACGGAGTGTCAGCAGCCAGCTCCGTCCTCTCTCCCCGTAGTCCTGAGCCCAGGCTTCCTACTGAGTCCTATCCTGTGCGGGAAGCCCACCCGAGAGGCTGGGCAGTACTCGCAAGCTCTGTCCCTCTGTGACAAGGCAAGTGGAGATGGCTGGCCATCTGCTGCTCCTCAGAACCAGCCCTTCTGGACTCAAGGCAGAAAGAGTAAAAGACGCATTCTACCATCCCGGCCAACGCCCACGGCACACAGTACGCTCTAGGCAGCCAGACCTACACGGAGGGCCTCTCCGGTGACTGAACTATATTCTATCGGCCCCGTGTGCGTACTTGCCTTGATGGGGCCCCTTGATTAGATAGGACGAGTGGCAGAATACAAAGACGAACACCGCATACTCGGTGCCCAACAGCAGGCCTTTGTCTTGGGGTTGCATTTCTCTCCTTGCACAGAGGAGGGCCTCAGTCACCATCTGTTGAAATAAACCGAACTTATTCCCTGCTCACTCATCCTCTCCATCCTATCACTCCTTGTGTCGGCCTTGTTTGTCAGAATGTGCTCCCCTGGCTCCGTGCTACCAGGAAATCCTGCAGTTCACCTGCGAACCTGCTCAGAATGGGGAGACACCCCAGGGGAAGGCAGCCCGGCTCTAGGACATCTCAGAGGGGCCCTCTGTCATACTCACATTGGGGAATAAGAATCAGGATCTATGTTCCTGGTGGGGACAAAGCCCACTTCCCCTGAGCACGTCGACTTCCCAATGAACCACTGAAGCCCAGGAATGACGACGCCGATGATCTCGATGCTGTCCCCTTGGCGGAGATTCAGCTCATCCTTTTCTTCCCGCTCGTATTCCTTCCAGGCCTTACATTTTCCTCTGCCTGTAGGGAAACAGCACCCGAGTCAACTACATAAGGCAGAAACAGCTGAGCCTTCCACTAGCTTCGATGTAATGTGAAATGAGGGGTTCCCACACTTTAGAATGTCAAGAGCCAGTAGAATTCCACCTCCACCCTTACCTCCCCCCCCCAAAAAAAAAAGAAATTGGAAGGAATGACGCAGAGTAGTTTTCGTTTTGCCAAACTAGGACTTCAATAAAAGGAACTACCATCCACTTTCACCATCATTTTATAAAAGAAAAGCTGTTACAACAGATATACGAAAGATAATCTCAGAATACTGGATATACCTTAAAACAGAATAAAGTTAGCTTATGGGAAACTGGAAAGTTCACTATATTGTCCTACTTAGTCCGATCTGCCATTATCATGCAAACACTTCATCGTGGTTGGCACAAACCCACACACCGGGGTGAGAACCACTGTAGGGTCTCTCCATTTCCTTCCAGCTCCTTTGGCCATGGTGGCCCTCAGTCTCTCCAGCTGTAAAGTGGGGATAATAAGAATACTTGCCTCTCATAAATACTAGGAAGAGTCAAAGAAATAAAGTACACAATGCCTGGTACCTAGTCAACCCTCAACAAACGTTAGCCTCACATCACTGGTGAACAGAAAGCCACTGATGACACAAAGGGATCATAGGGTCTCCCCTTCAGACCGTGGTTATTACCTAGCTTGGTGAGTTGCCTAGCTAGCATCTAGCAACAGCGACATATTTATGAGCATCGTAACGTCCAGTTTACAAAGCACATTTATGTCCATTTTCTCAGATCTTCCCAGGAGCCCCAAAGAGTCAGAAGAACAACTTACGGAATGGCTTTTTTAGAGATTAGAAAGTGGGGGGCACAGAGAGGGTCTAGAATCAATGTCTCTCGGCTCTGGTAACCCTTCTTTCCACAAGTCCTCCTCTGGTTGAGATAATGTTTTGTTTTTTTAATATGCCTTGGTTTCCATATTTGCTTTAGCTCCTCTGCTAAAATTGCTGACTTTTTTTTTTCCTGACATTTTTTGTCAACTTTCTATTGATCATGTCTTCAACATTAGAAATTCCCACTGCTTTGTGAGCTAATAGAATCTACAATGTGTTAAACACAATATGAGAAAACCATACTAAGTGATTTATAGATGTCATTTAGTTTAGTTCTCCTGACAACATTTGAAATTGGTTTTATAGTAAAACTTACTGATGAAGAACTTGCTGCACAGTGAGAGCACGTGAACTGACCAAGGTCACACTGATTCTTGAGTTGTGGAATAGAATTTGAGCCCAGAACAGGCTACATAGTCCTGTGTTCCTTATGACAAGGCCACACTATTCATAGAGCTAAATATATTGTTTACAGTTATCGATTATTTCTAATGTCTGGGTTCCATAATTCCCTCTATTTTTTTTAAGTTTATTCAGGCTTAGAACTTACAAAATTATACTTCATACGATGGGGTGCTCTAAGGATGAAGAAGAAAAAAATGTATATTCTAGATGACTAGAAAACATTAAAGTTTCTTATCCACTAGATACATATATACTTATATGTATCTATGTGTGTATGTGTATACATGTGTGTATATACATACACAGACATACACAAACATACAGATAGAAATTGCCTAAAATGTTTGTGCATGTCTGTGTGTATATGTATATATAATATATATTAGACATATATATGTTATATATATTATATTTAATATATATTTCAGTCAGTCAACAAATATTTAATGAGTACCCACTATGTGCCAGACATTCTTATTCTTCCTAAATTCAAGATGAATTCCATAAAACTCTAAGGGAAATTAAAAACATTTTGACCAGAGATTGAAAACAGGCAGCCTGCAGGCTACATCTGACCCATGCCAGATTTGTTTTGTTTTTCACCCACACATCCCTGTGGTCCCTACCATTCCCTACATCTTCCAGCCAGGCCCTCACACCTCTGTGTGCTCTGCCTGCCCCCACAGGCATTTGTATCTCCAGCCCTGGATGAGCCTTCTCATTTTACAGGCAAGGAAACCCATGGGAACAGACGGGAATGGCTTCCCCAAATCCAGCTGGTAGCAGAGGCGGGACAGGAATCCAGATCAACTGACTCCAAACCTGCAGACAAAAGGAGGGGGCCGGCCAGTGTTATCTCCCTCACAGTAACTCAGCCATACCGATCTGACAGGAGCCCACGCAGTCCCGCTTCCTGGAAAGGCTGCAGCTTCCTGGATAATTCTTTAGGAACCATCTGCCAATGGAAACACGGGATTTGCAAACATGGATTTCAAAAAATTAGAACAGGGAGCAGAACAGTCCACTAAAATAACAATGATAGTGACGCTGATAAGTATTATTGTTATTACTGTTATTGTAACACTGGCAGGCATTTGTTGAGAATTTACTTTGTATCAGGCACTGCGACAAGGAGAGGAGCTCAGCAGGCCTGGCGTGTTTTCTGGTTCTGCAATTAGTTTGTCAGTTAAATAACTAACAGAAGATCCCTTTCCATTCTCACTGTCAGATTCTCCGCCAGAGCCACACACAGGTGCATGGCCTGCGCAATGTTTATTGTTACGAGTATGTTTGAGTTCACGATATCTTTCAGCAGCCTCTCTCCTCTTATATGTAAGGGGAGTTTGTATAAAATGTTTGGATCCAATCCCAAGAAAGTCTGAGGACAGCCAGGGGGTCTAAATTTGTAGTAAAATCCTCAGGTGATTCTGATACAAATGGTTCCCAGTCCCTACGCTGATAAACACTACACTGGAGACCAAACAGTATATTTCCTCTTAGGTACAATATCCATCTGAAATTTAGAGTTGTCTCCAATGTCACCAAATTGTGCAAACTTTGATTTAAAGAAATAATAACAAAGAAACAAAAAGTCAGCCAGATTTTGCTCCATCCCTGGCACCATGGATGCCCACTCTGCAGGTGTGCCTACTCTGTTGTGCACAGACCTCAGGCTGCTCGGGATCCCTGCCCCCAGGAGGACAGCGGCTACTCACTGGTGAAAAGGGAGTGGCAGGGGTTCCAGGGCTGACACCGGCACCAGGCCCCGCTGGCCCGTCACCAAGGACACACCTTCCCACTCGGACCCGCCTTCAGCTATCTTCACTGAGATTAACTCATTCTTGCAAAGTGTCAAACACTCTCCTTCCTTCTCAGCTGGCTGAGCCACGGAGCTCGTGGCTCTGCAGAAGAAGTGGCCTGTAGACAATGAGAAAAGCCCTTCCGAGGAGTAGCAGGAAGCAGAAAGGGACTATCAAATCATGGCAATCCTCTCCAGAACCCAGATACTTTCTTCCTGGGAGCAAAAGACAAAGTCTGTCGAGAGGCAGGCTACAGGAGGTTCTTGTGATCCCAGGAAAACTGGTACCAGGAAAAAAAGCCCCTGAGAGGAAATTCACTTAAAATAGACACCAAAAGTTCTGAGTGATTAATGAGACTAAGGTGTAATTGGGACTTGACCTTGAAAATAAACGAAACAAAAACTTATGGAAATATATTTAGTTATAATTTCAACTTCATGCTTAATCTTAGGACCAACGAAGAATAAATTATGTTGATTTGGATGAATATAATTTCTCCAACTGTATTTTATAACAGCACAGTGTGAAAGTCTTTCTTTCGTATATAATTTGTGCAATGCAATCAGAAAGAGAATCATTTTGCAAAAGATTCTATGCAAATCTGGCTCTCTAACGTAGCCTCGATCAGATTCTTTCTTGTAAACAGACTGGTGGGTGCTTCAAACAGTTCTCCAACATCCCTTCCCTCAATCTCATGAAATCTTTTAGGTTTTGCAAGATTTGCAATTTTATTTTACAATCAAATTGTATCATATGTTTAGAAAAGTGATTCTCAATTTTGGATGTACATTGGAAAACTCAGGCAACTTTCAAAAACTGTAGAAGCCTGGGCCCCCACCTCTGAAGATTTCACTGGCCTGGGTGGAGCCCTGGCATGAGTATCTTCTGAAAACTCCCCAGGAGGTTCTAATGTCAGTCAGTGAGACTGGCCAACATAGCTGTTCACGTGATGTCCATGTCAAACTGAGAAAGATGTTTGGATAATATTATATAAAAGGTTGGTTTATCTGTGAGTATTATCATGTTTGAATGGCTTTTACCTCCTTTTGTATCTTAATTATCCCAGGGACTCTGATAATAAATAACCAGATAAGATCCCCATCCTCATCCCTACTCCATGCTCACCTTCGTGTGTCAGGAGTCCCAGGTACATTGTTTCCAGGTGTTTATCATCTACTGACACTTGGATCTCTGTATCCTCTACCAGTCTGCAGTTGAGCCAGTAATGGTGGTCAAAGAGAAGATGCTCCAGACATGCAGATACGTAGCCTAAGAGGTCAAACCAACAGAGTTCCTGAGCAACGTGATTAGCTGAGCACAGAGGAGGGTGAGTGAACCGTCTCCTGAAGTTCCCTCCCAGACTTCCAGCCTCAACTCAGCCCCATTTAACTGGAATTAGAAGAGCATAAGAGAGGTAGCTAGAGACTTTCCAGAATGAATTGACTTTTCTCAGCATCTGTTGGGAAATACAAGTTATTTTATATGATAGTAATCATTTTCAACTTATTACAGGTCTCCATAAATGCATAATGAGATGACTGAACCCAATTACCTTTTTCTAAAATACATCCATGGAGGAATTTCCAAGATCACAGTGTTGACTCTGGGGGTTCCTGGCCCCCCCTTAAAGTTCTCCCGAACTGAGGCTTAAATTCCTATAACCCTGATGATGTGGTGGCTGGGACATGGGCTCCCCACGGCCCATGAAGGAGTCAGGATTTAGTTCAGCATTCCCACTCTGACTCTCCACCTCACTCAGGCCCAGTAAGCTCTCCCTTGTTAAAACCGAACTGGAAACTATGCAAATTGCAAAATCCTAACAATTATAAATAGTATTTTAAACATGCTTATACATGTGAAATGTTCATATTAAAATTTTGCTTCTTTTGAGACTTCCTCTATTTCTTAAGTGGCAAAAACCCATCTCTTTCCATTCTGACTCTCCATTGTACTGATTTAGGCCTTGTGTATCTTCTGTAATTGTGCTTCTCATACTTTAATGTGCACACAAATCACAGATGCTCGTTCAGTAGGTCTGGGTTGAAGCCTAGAGTTTCGATTTTCTAACATGTCCCACGTGATGCCAATACTGCTGGCTCGTGAAACACATTTTGAACAGTGAGGGTCTCTAATGGCCATGGGAGAGATGTGGTGTGGAGAGCAGAAAATCACCATGAGGACAAAAGGAGAAGTTATACCTTCCAGCTGTGAGCCCCTGCACAAGGTTGCTTCCTGTGTAAGTCTGCATGGAGTCCGGCATTTTCTGGGAGATGTATGGTGTGTGTCAATTCAAGCGGCCTCCTCTTGCTTTACCTGATTTTGCTTCGTAACTTGAATTTCCCTGTCACGAGCTATTCTCCATGGAGAGGATAGGGGAAGCTTTTCCCGCCACAGTAGTACTGGGTCTGTGTCCAGTATCCTCCTTTACTGTCTAGAAAACTCTGCAACCTGAGGCCCCTGTAGCAGATAACTCCCCATCGCTTTCTCTGACTCTTTTCTGAAAACATGGGACAAAGTATCTTGAACTTTATTATTGTAAGCAGTTACTTAGATCTTACTCAAGACAGGTTCTTTTTTTAAACCATCAAGTTCACATCTATCTCAGTCTATGAATTTAGTCTATGACCAATAACTGTCTGCCAGTTGATTGCTTGTCGGGTAAAGAAGTCTCTCCCTAAATACAAAGAAGCACCACATATGGCATTTTAGAGTAGTAGTTAATATTTGCTTTAGATTTAGTTCTAGGAATTTTGTAATATTTCAAAAGTTAACTATCTGTGTCAAGGTTCTACTCCTTTTAATTAATTATCTGAGCCAGACCAATTCTTTAATGTGAAACCATCCAAACTGGTCAAACTGTGACGTAGGTGCTCTTCCGCCCACCTGCTCCAGTCATACCTAAGTTCAGGTAGGTGGAGAACTTCCAGATTTCCTCCAAGGTCTTGAAGGTGATGAGGAACTGGGCCTTCTGGGACTGGATACTCACCAGCCTGGCTGAGAGGTCCTGAGTAAAGGGGACAGTGAGTCAGCCTGGGATGACAGTGTCCTGTTAACAAGCTTGCACAAGTACAAAATGCTTCATACGAATTTCTTGATTATAGCTTTGAATTTTACATTACACAAGGAGAAAGAGAGAGAGAGACAGAGAGAGAGAGAGAGAGAGAGAGAGAGAGAGAGAGAGAGAGAGAAAGGGAGAGAGAGAGAAATAACCTAAATGTCCATCCATAGGAGACTGGTTAAATGAATTATGGTTCATCCAGATAGTGGAATATTCTAATATCATGGAGCCATAAAAAAAGAATGGAGAAGTTCTTTGTGCACTGATACACCCTCCAAATACACACTGCTAAATGGAATAATGGCAGAAACAAAAGGAGCCCATGGTACAGAACTGTGTGCAGAGAATCTACTTTTAGTGCAAAAAAAAAAAAAGTGGGGGGGGGGGTTGGTGAGGGTGGAAGGTAAATCATGGAAAGCACCTTGGAAGCAAATTTGATTGTGAATCTATGTCTATTGGTTATTTTTATAAAGCTGGCAAACAGAAAATACAAAGCATGCAAAACTGAAAATCACTCACAGTCCCTCCTCCTACAGATCATAAATATTAATACTTTTGTGTATTAATTTTGAATCTTTTTTTCTATACATGAGATTCTATGTAATTATTTTTATATAAATAGTATCACATTACATAAATTATTTTAGAATCTTTTGTCACTAAACAATATTTTGTGAACCATCTCCCATGTCACTAAATAATCTATTTTATTTTTAACGGTTACATATACCATTATTACATTAAAGTAGTTAATTCTTAACATTTCCTTATGGTTGAACATTTGAGTTGTCTTAATTTTTTTAACATCCTAAACAGAGGATAAACATCCTCTACCTAAATCTTTGTACACATCCTTGATTATTTTGACACAAATCATTCCAAGAAGTGTAATTGGGAATGCAAGGATATACAAGTTTTCAATTCTAAAATGCAAGAGCCAAACTGCCCTCCAGAAAGACTGTGCCAATTTACATGTTCACAAGCAGAGGAAGAGGAGGCTTACCTGGGGGAAAAAAAAAAAAAAAAAAAACAGGCCTGAGTCACAGCCCAGGCTTGGTTTTCCCCTAGAATCTTTCTCTGTTGCTTGCCTAGGCCTCCGGAGTTGACTATATTGACTATAACAAGTGATCAGAAAGTCCCTGTGCCCCCAGGCCAGGTCACGCCATAAAAGATCAACCCCTAAAATCCTGAACTGGTAGAACCTTGGGGAAAGGAGAAGAGGATGGAAGGATCTGGAGGAAGAGCCCTAATTCAACTCTGGTGGCCCCCACACCCCAGGAGGCCCCAGCCCCTTGGAGGATGTAGATCTTGGTAATCAAGGAAGGGGTTCTAGGCAAAGGTTGATTTGCAGAGAATTTACTAATTGCCAAGCACTTCACCAAGAGCTTTATGAGCAA
This sequence comes from Eidolon dupreanum, assembly GCA_028627145.1. Classification (NCBI taxonomy): domain Eukaryota; kingdom Metazoa; phylum Chordata; class Mammalia; order Chiroptera; family Pteropodidae; genus Eidolon; species Eidolon dupreanum. Next base: position 18,382,753 of record CM053515.1, on the reverse strand, counting down.
AACCTTATTTAATTCACACAATAACCTATGAAAAGAGCACAATTACAGTACTTAATCCACTCTAAAATGCACTTTTACCACGTGTAACCTTTTCTAAAAAAAAAAAAAAAAGATAAGGAAACATGGTATCATACTTAATTGGCAGTATTTATATTCTTTCTTAGAGGTAAACAAAATAGTGGTGCACTTTATAATCAAATGGCGTTTCAGATTTAATACAGAATGGCATTATCCTTGTGTTACAGTCAAGGAGGCTGGGCAGAGACAGGTTAAGCAACTGCTCCAGTCCGCCGTGCGTATGCTGTGGCACCTGCCCGGACGGCAGATCCAGCCGACCCAGGCCTCAGCTTTCCCGGGTGTGCCCCACTCAAGCCTCAGTGTGTCAGTTTGTGTCAAATTAATGCAGAGACTGTAAAAATAACTAGCACATATTCATTTATTATGTAGAGTAATATTCTCCTTCCTCCACCTGTAGTCACAACAACTTTTAACCAATTTTAACTTCAGTTCTTCTAGTAAATACCTCCTAAACTGTAAACGATTTGATCACACTTTTCTTCCTTGGTTTAATAACTGAAGATACTATCTTCCCACTATGAGAGATGAGAAATTGGTTTATTTACTGCCTTTTCCTCTTCTCATTCTACTATTTATAGTTACTAATTTTTCATTGGTAATTTTGGCACTTAAAAAAAGTAGACTCAGCGGTTACCAGTGGCTGAGGGAAGTGGGCAGAAGAGAGTTGCTGTTCAGTGAGTACAGAGTTCAGTCTGGGATGACGAAAAAGTGGTGATGGCTGCACAACAATGTGAATGCACTTATGCCACCGAACTGTGTATTTAAATGATTAAAATTGAAAATGTACGTTATGTATATTTTATTGCAATGAAAAAACAATAAAACTCAAATTCACCACATTAAAAAAAAGTATACTTAAATGAGTTAGGTATTATAATACTAATTAATAGGTGCAGATTTGAGCTGAAGTTTTCTCTGACTCGGCAACCCCAGAGGTCGCCCCCATTGAGAGTTCCTGCTCATTCCTGGTGAGCAGAGAATGTGTACATTTTTGTTCATCCATCTCTTCAGTCAGGTGTTTCCCTGAGGGCCTGCTTTGTTCCCAGCGCTGTCCTCGGTGCTGGGGAGCCTGCGGCGGAAGGACGCAAGGCCGCCCGGGCCTGTGCCTCCCCATCCAACTCACCTTAAACAGCGCACGCACCTCCTGGTCCTCGTTCTCCAGCGCCCAGAGCCGCCTCCTGGCTGCCTCCTGCAAGGGGCCGTTTACACATCTCTTGGAGCGGCTCTTGACGCTGAAGGAGAGGGTCAGATCTTAAAGAGAACAGAGGGAGAAGGATGAGACTGGAAACGCAATAAAAGGAAAGAAAGAACTAGATAAGCCCCGATGGTTCCCACAGCTAAACCCTAAATGGGTGTCCTCATTAATTCTAGATTACAGGTGATCTGAATGATCCTTTAACTTCCTTCAAAATTCTGATGCCCTGGAATGTTCTGGAAACCCAAAAGTTGTTATACTCGGGCAGGTTATTTATGCTTTGAGTGAAGTTTATTCCTACTCTGCCTGGCACTGAGGTGACAGCGCCCACACAGAACCAGCTAGGATATATTTCCTCCTGTGGATAATTTGTGAAAGTTTTAAACAACTACTTACATATTTATGGAAATGTTTATATAGCAAATTGATATGTAATAGATACATATTTCTTGTGTTATATATACACATACGTTTTCTCTAACCTGTTGCTAATAATGCGTTCATTGTCATGGTGATTGGTTAATGCATTCAAGTCTATCTTTAATTCCAAATGCACAGTCACATCCAATATTGTCAGCAGAAGCTGTTTTAAGTACTGATACAGCAGAAACAAAACAGACATGGTTCCTGTTCTCATGGAACATGTATTCTTGGCAAGCAACCCTGTCCATCAACACCATAACTTCAAATGGAGAAAAGTGCTACAAAAAAAAACATAATAGGATGAAGAGACAGGGATGGAGCAGCTGGAGGGTGAGGTATGCTTTTGGATAGGGTTGTCAGCAAAGGCTACACTTAGGAGGTTCACCTTATATTTACATGTTGCCAGTATCTTCTTTAGACAATAAGTAGCGATGCTGTTAATAATTTCCAAACACAATAAACCAAGAAGGTGTTGAACTAGATAATCGCAGAAGTCTCTCTTCCAGTCCTAACTTGCCAGGGCCTTTGAAAACTCCTGAGCACATTAGAGACAGCCCCTAACATGCTGGCCTGGACTCCTACCTTGGCAAGGCCTGTCTTTAACCTAAAAGTCCTGGAAATGCCATGACTGCAGACCAGCTCTTATATGACATGCCCAACTGACCTGACGTTGGTGTGAACTGCGGCTGGATGTTCGTTCCCGTCCATTCCTCCCTGGCCTGTGTTCTAATCTCATCGAAGCCCTCCATCTTCCGCGGGCCGGGTCCAACCCTCTCTGGTAGCCTCACTGCACACTGATCTCTAGGGGGAGGGGCAGCCCCAGGGGAGGAGCCGCACAGACCTAGACTCCAGGCCTGGCTCTGCCCTTGCTAACTGCACCACCCTGAGCAGTTAATTAACTCTCTGTGCTTGACTTTTCTCATTAGCAAAATGGCTTTCAGAGTACCTACCCCACAGGGGGAGCAGAGGCTTACTAGATGAGATTACGCATACAAAAATTTTGTTCAGTACCTGGTACATACTAAATGTTCAATAAATACATTAAACATTAGCTGTTACCCCTTGGAAAGCTCCCTATCCCCATCCCAGCACTCCAGAAATTACTGCTCTCACTGCCCTCAACTTGTCACACCTGTAATTAACCTTGACTCTGAGTCTGATTTCACCAAACTTGCTCTCTGTCATTCCAAAACTTGATCCAAACTCCCCTCTAAAATCTCTCTCAGAATTGTCCCTGATGAATGCCAGTCCCTGCAGTGTAAATCTCCTTGCCACCTGCGTGAATCCATTGGATGTGGAACTCAAAAGAGCCTGATGTAAATAAACCAACTTCTTTTGAGACCTCAACCAGTGAGGACAGAGCGGAGCCTCTGGGCTCACGTTGGGACGCTACAGGGCCCTCTGCATCACCAGACAGGGGGATACATCGAGTTCACTCTAGTTTTCCTGTGAAGTGCTCTTTGTCATTTGTTTTTTTTTTTTTTTTTTAGCTCTTCTCAAAACCGGTCTTTTAATCACGACAATGTATCTGAATGATTCTGTCTGCGACTCTTCCGCATAAAGGAGAGGCTGGTAGCGGGAGCCTGGGAGTCCCCACCTCACTCCTGACCTTCCTGGAAACGGCATGACGGAGGAAAACGCTGAAAGACGAGCAAGTTCAGCCCCGGTCGATTAAGTTTCACCTACACGGGCCCCGTGTTCATTGGCCTTCACGCACTGATAAGGCAAAATGCTGACTCCACTGTGCTCGCGAAACAACAGATGGTGATTTCAGCTTTTTGCGGCATGGCCCAAGCTGACAGACAGATAAGCAGATTGACACAATAGGAAGAAACGAAGGGCAAGGTTTTTTTCATTGTCGAGCAAGCTGTTTGATAGAATTTGAAATTGGGAAAAGGAAGAACCTGGTATGACATTCATGCAGTAACTATTTATGTGACTCATGTCCTTTAAAACATTCATAAGTAAATCTTTTTCACAAATCTATATTCTGTGTGCTGGAGAGAAGGGCATGTTTGGAGAGACAGTGGAGCATCATGGTTATGAACAGGGACTGGGGTTTGAATCCCTTTCTCATCATGTATTAACTGTGTGGCAGCAAAGAAGTCGCCTCCCCCTCAGACTCTGCTACTTTCGAAATGGGGAGTGTGGTGCCACCTCCTAGAAATGAGCATATGAGGATGAGAAGAACACATGAGGTCACTAAGCGCACGCTTCTTTCTGAAAGATTCATACAGATGTCCTCAGCCAGTCTCACTTCACGTACTCAAACTTTTATTCACTTATTCATTAATTTGACAAATGTTATTGAGAACCTACTATTAGGTATTATATAGAATATAAATGTGACCTCTACATATTTATTCAACTATTCATGTATTTATTCACGATTTTCTGAGAACAACTTGTGTACAAATAATTCTTTTAGGTACTACGTTGAATAGATAATTATTCAAAAATATTACCCCTGTCCTCCAGTACCTTAAGATCTAATTGATGATACACTTTCTTTAATATAGCAAATATGTATGGAGCCCTTAATATACGCCAGCTTATGAAGAGCTTTGAGTGTCATCCTGAGAAGTTATAACTTAATCTTGTAGGCGGTGGAGACCACTGGAAGATTTGTGAGCAAATGACTATCACAGTCAAGGTCATGCCTACAAAGATGCATTTGGTAATGGTCCTAGAAAGGATAAGGAGGAGGAAGCCTACAAATGGGAGAGATAAGTAGGTTACTATAATATTCTACACGGAAAAAAAAAAATTTTTTTAATAGGGTTTCTCTTTGGAGTTGAGATACCTGGAATCATGTTCTGTTGCAGGAAACATTTTTCCTTGTCTTCGGATGAGGATATAAACTCACTCGATATAGCTGGATCCTTGGAAGAGGTTACTTTACCTGGAAGAGATCAAATAAAAGATCATTTCTGAGAGTATAAGAAAGTTATAAGCAACAACTTCAAGTTTTTGTCAAGTGATAATTTTTTCCAGGGCTGGTAGTGTGGAAGAATTCTAGTTATCACCATTGCCTTATAATTATTCAGTCCTCAACTATTATCAAAAAACTATCATACATGCTGTCTCGCTCCTACAGCAATCAGATTCTACCCACAGGTCAGACTGAGTGCCATGGCTTGGTACACTGAAGATGTTCAATATATGTTGAGTCTACAAGGTCATTATACATCCGACTACAGCAAGGTTCAAGGTCAGTGGGTGGATAACGGAAGTGCTGGGGCAGAGGCAGGGAGAGTGGCATCATTAGGGAGATGGCTGGGGCATGACTGTAATGATCCTGAAATGTATGATTGTTTCCACACTGTCTTTCTGTCTGCTCACTAAATACAGTCCTGTATGGGACTTCTCTCCAAAATGTTCCTGTCTTTGCAGCTATAGAATTGGAGTGAAAAGCAAAAAAAAAAAAAAAAAAAAAAAAAAAAAGGAGATTTCAGCACAGGCTAGGCTTAGGGAGGAGGTTATCTTCATGGCAGAGAAATGAAGAGAGTGAGAAGAGAGTGCAGCTATAGAACATGAATAGAAGGGAATTTCACAAGTATTGCTACGGAATGTAGGCCTTCTCCCTGGTCTCCCCAAACAACTACAAGAGAACTCAAGTCCTCAACATGTTACTTTTGGTTACTCTGTTCTTTTGACCATGAACTGCTCAAAAACTAAACCACAGGATCACAATATGATATTATCTGGTCCTGAAATAAAGTGTAGCAATCTTGGCTCAACCACTGGGTATGAGACTCTCATTTAAACCTCCCAGTTTTTTCACTTGTAAAATGGTAGTGGGTAAAAGTCAGGCCGACCAGGTCTGCATTCTAGACCTGTGCTTCTGTTGATGCAGCCTAAGCCTATAAGTGACAGAGCAATCATGCTCCATCCAGTCGCTGTCAGTTAATGCTGAACCCAAAGGCTCATCTTGCCAAAGGCTCATCTTGCTGCATGGAGTCTATGCCTCAGGCCTCTGTGCCTATGCAGCGGGATTTTGAGACCTACGTGGAGAACCTCCCATTTCTTCATAGCAAAAACAGTTAGTACTTGTTTGATAATGAACAAAGGGAATGAAATAGATTTTGGCTTGAATAGGCAGAAGGAGGGACCCATCAGCTCACAGCTCTTCATCCAGTAAATCTCGTTAGGGTTCAGTGCTGAAAGCTAAGCAGCTTAGCTGGAAAACTGGCAGTAATGAGCTCTAGTTGAACAGGATCATTTCGTAATTCTGCCCCCAGGAACCAAAAGTAACTGTAACAAAGGGACACTGGCTTGGGAATCATGAGATGCCAGACTGAATGCAGTCAAGACTCTCCCATTCATTAGTTAAGTGACCTTGGGCAAGGCATTTCATGTGTCCATTTTGTGAGATTTCACATTTCCCACCCATAAATGAGGGATGGATCTAATTTAGTGCTTCTCAATCCTGGCTGCCTATTTGAATTACCCAGGTTGCTTTTTAAAAATACCAGTGCCTAGGTCTCATCTCCAGAAATGCTGATTTATGTGGTTCATAGCGCAGCCCAGCCACAGGTATTTTTTTAAGTTCTCTAAAAGCTTCTAATTTGAGTCAATGTTAAAAAACGCATGTCTACATTGGTGGTTCTCAAACTTTAATGTGCATATTGGGAATAATGAGAATATTGATAAAATGCAGATTCTGCCTCAGAAGTTGAGAGCCTGTTCTGCATTTCTAATGTAGTCCCAGGTAACACTCTTGCTGGTCCCAGGATCACACCTGGAGTGGCAGGTGCCAGGATCAAAACCTGGAGTGAAAGTCTGCTTTTCTACTCTAGGACAAAGTTTGGAATCTGGTGGACCAGAAGCCACAGGCCATTGAAAACCCACAAACACCTATTTTCTCTTTTTCTTTTTTCTTTGACTTTTTTCCCTCTACGTGGTAAATTTTTAAAGTTTGAATTGTTTGAATCATTTAGAAATCAGGGTATTTTGCAAAATCCAGGAGCTTGGCTTGGCTTTGCGAACTGGAGGGTCTCAGGCACTCATTCTCAAGTGCCAACCATCAGCTGGGGCTGAGTGGTTACTACCCCTCTTTCAGGGCATTTGTTCTCTGGCCGCTATGATCCCCACACTGACAGGTCACTAAGCCCTGGCAAGCTTTGAGAGTGTGTCTCTGTTGTAGGGTTGCATGAGAAGGACAACAGCCTGAGAACGATGAGGGGCCCATAAAGTGAGTCCACCTTGAAAAAGGAAGTCCAGGATGGTGACCCTGGTTTGGGGGAGAGGATGGGTGCACAGCTTTGAAAGGATGTGCAAAGTTTAGAGCAAAAAAATCACAGAGTTTCACAGAACATGATTCGTGAACTGTCTACATCAGAATAATTTTGGTGCTTATTTTGTAAAAGATACCTGTACTAAAAAACTTATAGAAAAAAAATGGAAGAATATCTACATGATTTGGAATAACCAGTGATTTCTTAAACAAGATGGAAAAAGCAGTATCCACAAAAAAAATAATGGATAAATTGGAATACATTAAAATTAGAAACTTCTGTTAATCAAAAGATGCAATTAAGAGAGTGAATATTGACAGAGGTGAAGAAAATATTAAAATATATATATTCATCAAAGAGCTACAATTTAAACTATATAAAGAATGCTAAAAAAAATCTTTAATGAATAAGTAGGCAACCTTCTAGAAAAAAATGGGCAAAAGGTTTGACTAGGCATTTTATCAAAGATAATATCCAAATGGACAATAAATTTATGAAAAATTTCTCAAGCTCGTCAGGGAAATGAAAATTAAAATCACAATAGGAAACCATTACACAGACTAGCTAAAATAAAAAAGGTAGATAAAACCAAATGTTTGTAAGCATACATAGCAACTAGAACCCCCAGATATGGCTAGTATGAGAATAAGTTTTAAAAGTTTTCATTTTGTAAAACTGTTTGACAATATCAACTCAAGCTGAACATATGCATACATACATATGCATAAGATTCAGCAGTTCCCCTCCTAGGTATATACCCAAAATAGTACATACATATGTTCACCAAAATACATCCACTAAAATATTCAGAGCAGCAGTGTTCATAACAGCCAAAACTCGGCAACAACGCAAATGTCCACCTACACTAGAATGGATAAGTAAATGATAGTATGTACAATTAAATACACTACAGCAATGAGAATAAATGAATTATTGCCACAGGAAGCAGCATAGATGGATATATACACCTTGGGAAAATTCACCAAGTTGTACACACATAACTCCATGCATAATTCTGTATGAATGGTTAAGTCTTAATAAAAGGATGAATTAAAAAGTATTTCTGGTGCCCTTCTCTATCTACTCTACCTCAGAATAACTAGAGGTAGAGTCTGAAGATGTGTGTTTTTAATTAGGACCCAGGGGATTTCTTATGTCTTCTAGAGTGTGAGAATCTCATACATAGAACCAATTCGCCAGTTGCTTTGGGGGAAAGCCTACCTGAGGTTGAGGCCAACCCAGTAGAAAAAGAGCTTAGGAAAGATAATTGGCCAATAACATCATTTGAATATCTTGATCTACTCATACCTGAATCAAATAACCCCTGGGCTTTTCATTTATGAATTAGTAAATTACTTTCTGTAAGCTAATTTCTTCTTATTATTATTATTATTATTAGTCAGAAAAAGTTACTAGCCCTCAATTCAAATAAACACCAATCTTTCTTTAAAGGGTGCCAAACTATTTTCCAAAGTGGCTGTACCATTTTGCATTCCCATTAGTAATGTGTGAGAGTTCCAGTTGCTCCACATCCTCACCAATACTTAACAGTATCAGCCTTTTTCATTTTAGTCATTCTGTAGATGCTCAGTTTTATCTCATTGCTTTAATTTTCATTTCCTTAATAACTAATGAGGCTGAGTATTTTTTCATGTGTTTATTTGCCAACCATATATTTTTCAAATAAAAGTATACAAACATTTTGCCTTATTTTAATTGCGTTGTTTACCTTCTCATTACTGAGTTATAAGAGGAGTTTTTTTTTTTAATGTTCTGTATACAAGCATCAGATATATGGTTTACAAATATTATCCCCTGGTCTGTGGCTCTCTTCATTTATATAGGTAGGAAGAAAGCAAGATTACCTGTAAAGAAACCAGCAGTAAAGGGGTGAATGAGTTTTGGATACACATGAGATGGTAGAAGCCAGCCTATACATACCAGAGAGGTGGGTGATCATGGGGCTAAATTTGATGAATATGATAGCGTCAGGAAAAGGAGAGTATTGTAAGGAAAGCAGAGAAATTAGAATGGATAGCAAGCAATAGGGAGCCATGAAACATTCTTGAGTATGGGAGTGGTATAATAAAAGTGGAAATTCTACCTGGCATGGCACAGGAAGAACAGGGAGAGGCAAGAAAGCCAAGCTTAAAACTGTTATGACCATCCATGGGTGTGAGCGTGAGAATGTGGACTGCGATTGTGGCCCATGAGAAGGGAGGGAATAGAATGGAGGGTGTATTTTAAAGCAAGAAAAGAGAAGGCACCTTGACATATCAAATACGGGAAATAAAAATGAGGAAGAGGCAATAATTACAGAAAATCAATGTTAGAAGGAATTTAAGAGATCATTTAGTTCCACTCCTAATTTTATTGCTGAGAAACTAAGGCCCAGAGAAGAACAGTGATTTTACCAAGATCACACACAAAGTTAGCAACAGAGTTGGGAGACGTGCAGATTATTAGGTGCAAACCTCACTCTTTTCCACTGCAATAACCTGACCTCAGAAATCTGAGATTTAAAGTCTCTAATCCGAGAAACATCAAATTCATAGAAACTTGGTGGAAACGAGAATTCACTCCTGTTTCTCCTCTCTCAGTTTCTCTTTGCTCCTACCACCCCCAACTTTTAAAAGAAAACGAAACAGTATGCATCTCCCCACACTCTTTTGCTCTCCATTCATATACTTTTTCCTTCTTTGACCTGACAAGCATACCATCAGCAGTTTTTATGCTGCAAACTCACATAGTCCTTGTTGGGACAAATGTTAAATTAGAAGTATAGCTGTATCAACTACAAGGATATAGCTTAGATAATAATGTTGGGGGTGGGGGAAGCAAGTTGTATGATGTGATTTTATTTAAGTTTAAAAATCTTCAAGATGATTTTTTTTTTTTTGCAATGAGTATGTAATAAAAGCACAAAATCACTGAACTCATGAAAGTGATTAACATGGGGGAGGAAAGAGGAGAATGAGATTGGGAAGAACTACCAGGGGACCCTAACTGTATCTGTAATGTTTTATTTTTTCAAAAAGCAAGAGAAAGAATTTCTGAAGCTAATATGACATAAAGTGGAAATTTACTAAAGCTAGAGGGTAGGCTTATTGTTCTGACATTCTCTATTATCAGTGTGTTCAAAATGCCTCACGAATTTTCTAAAGTTCAAATGTGAAGCTTCATTTACTATTGTCAGCATTCACCTTCAATCTCCTATTATTATACTGATGATTCATATTTGCCAAAAATAAATAAAAGGGAAGTTACAAACACTAACAATCAATGTAGGCAAATGTGCGTCTCTGCCGCATCCCCTGTTTAAGGGTGTAAGTCTGCCAAATTTCTTCAAGAATGTGTTGAAGAAAAGGGGAAAATACTAGAAGCTTTTAGACCGATAGACTGGCATGACTTGCTCTGTAATCCTAAGAACACAACTATAGCTTGTTAAACAATGGCAAGAACATTTGAGGGTCCAGGAAGTCAAAGATGATGGCAATTGACCACAAACCTACCCTCTCACCTCTTGCAATCAGGAGATTTATGTGAGCAAATGAGAAACATCAAGGGAACAAATGCTGAGGGCAGCGTCCACGTATAAGAAGGCAGCATGCCTGTGGTCGTCAGAACCAACGTTGGTCTTTGCATCACACAGCAGCAAACCAGCTAGGCAGCTGTTCAGGGCTCAGTTCTATCAAGAACCTTCTCCTTTCCTGCCTCCCTTACCCCTGAGGAGTGTTGATGCTTGCTGTTTGCTGCTACTTAAACAGACACAATGGCAGAAGCAACCAAAGAACCATGAGCACAAACTCCTACTCCAATGGAACCAGGAATTAAGAAGAAGGAGTGTGGAAGTGGTCCCTATTAGCTAATGATAAAACAGCCCACATTTACTGAGGGGTTATCAGAAGCCAGACCCTGTGCTAAATCCATGAGATGAATTATCTGAGTTAGTCCTCACAAAAGCTCCGTATAGTAGATATTACCATTAGATCCAGTTTATAGAAAGAAAACTGAGGTTTGAGGACTAGAGTGAAGAAATAAAATGAAACGACTAGAGTCAAGCTGCTAAATTACTAAAATCAAGTACTAAATTACTAAAATTGAGGTATGAGGAAATAATTCTGTTCCTGTTTTAACAAGCTTGGGAACTTAAACTTTTGAAATTTCCAGTTTTGTGTCAATACCTGGACATCTATCAAACCTCCAGAGAACCCTCTGATGATCCCCTGAAGGACTAAGGAAAGAATGTTCATATATGCAGACCACCTGGCACCCTTTATCTAGACCACCTGGCACCCTTTATCCAGACCACTAGTCATCTAGAGGATGACCATCTCAGGCCAGTCCAGAGGCTAAGAATGCAGGCCTGATTCCTCTCAAGACTGTGCTCCTTACCATAAGAACCCTTGATTTTTCTTTCTTCTTTGGAACACTGGATATTGTCCAGTTGTGTTTCCATTTTGCAAACCCTAAGGCCCCTGAATAAATCTTTATTTATTTCTAACCAAAGCCTCTTGTTGCATTTAGGCTCCGTCAACAGGTTCAAAGAATATAAGATGCTTGCCCAAAGTCACACAACTATTAAGTCACTCCATGATGTGTCTCATAGTTTGTTCTATTTCTCTAGGATAAATAAGAACACCTAAGAAGAGGATATTTATATCAACTGGCCCCAGATCTACAACACTTATATCAACCAGCCTAGGGAAAGGCCCTGACAAGTATGAAGATCAATATGGAAAGATCTCAAGAGAAGCCTCAAAAGAAATAAATATCAGGCTGACCCTTGGTGAAAAAGTGAATCTAGGATGCCAACCAATTATTAATAGCAAAATCAAGTGAAACGATAAAATAATTGAGTGATAGTGTTGAAGAACTTTGACAATGTTTTCTTCAGTATTGGTTTATTTATTTTGAGCTGCAGAATTCTTTTACATGAAGCCTTGAGCTGAAAAGCAGGACACCAAACAGAAGCAAAGGTGCTCCATCCGAAGCTGGGGGTCAGGGAACAGGAGCAGAGGTCCCAAGACACCTCCACGGGTTGAGTTTACAAACCCCTAATTTTATAGATAAGTAAACAGAGACCTAGAGAGAAAGTGTGATATGCCAGGGCCATAGAGATGTCATTAATATGGCTAACATTTATTGTGCTTAATTAACTGTGCCAGGTTGTTTTAAGTGTTTCACGTGTAGTCTTAATCCGCCACAACCTTATGAGGAAGGCACATATCATAAAATCTACAGAGGAGGAAACTGAAGCACAGAGAGGTTAAATAAATTGCTCAAGGCATGTCGAAGAACCAATATCAATTTCAAAAACTCTGTCTCAAAGGCCAGGTGATTAACCATGACAATGCCTGCCTCAGTGGCATTGTTTGGGAGTTTGTTAGCTTATAATCTTAGGTTCGGGTTGGCCTTAGTCTGGGAGCCTCTCCCTGTTGAAGGTGCCAAGATGGGTAGGCTAGGACTTCAAGCAGAGGAAGCAGAACACAGCTGCTTCCACATTACTGAGCCCAGGTAACAAAACTCCCAGGGAAAAGTCATGTGTCAGAGTAGAAAGCCCTGTCTGGGGGTTCTCCTGGGCTCCCCGTCCTAGGACTATGGCAGTGCTTCAGGAAGACACAGAACGCTAACAAAGTTAGGAGTGGTTCTTTGGTGTAATGCTCTTCTATCTCCTCATTAGTCCTTGCCCAGTCCACTCACCGCCCCACCCCCCAAAACACTAATCATCCTGAGAAATGCCACACTCCGTTCCACAGGACCCCACCTAGGTTCTGCTCTGAAAAGAAGCAAGGAGCTTGCATTAGTGTGATCAACCACCCTGGTTTGCCTGGGACTGTCCCCGTTTCAGCACTAACTGCATCCTAGGAAAGTCCTCAGTTCCAGGCAAACCTGGATGGTTGGTCACTTGATGTCAAGTCTCAATGACTTGACAGTATCTTACAGCGACAACTCTCCATGGCCTCAACTTGACCGTACCAAAAAAAATATCACATTGTAACAGGTATAAGGCAGGAAATGGCCTGTTTTTCCCCAGTAACAGCAACCCTGACAAAAATAGAGTTGAGGGACTGTAGCCAAGTTTCTGACCACCCATGGGCCCCAGAGGAACTCACAGCCTGAGTTTTCTTCCTGACCTAGGGAATCTTGGGAAGAAAGGAAGGAAGGGCTTAGTCACACCCTGGGAGTGGCAGCCAAGAGCAGCACTTACTCCCCACAGAGCCAGCTCAAAACCTCTCTCTTCAGGAAAAGTAGATGCTTCCCGGGCTGTATTCCTTTTTCACGAAGGCAGAATGACAAAACTGACCAACAGAGGAGGGAGCCAGAAAGCACCACCATCTCCCCATCTTTGGAAGAGCAGCTTCCCCAACCCAGCAAACCCCTGAGCCTTCACTGGACGCGTGACTTCGGCCAAGACACAGGCCAGGGTCCCCCTAGGAAACTCACCTGGGTCCCAGGACAGACTTGGCTCCCCGGGGATGCAGAAGCAGCCACCCATGTGTGCACCATCCTCCCCGGGCCGGGACGAGGAGCCTGGCAACAGGAGCCAGAAGAGCACTGGGAGGGAGCAGCCTCCCCACGGTGTCCCTCCTCCCGCCTCCTCCCTGGCACACGAGGGACCGAGGACCCGGCTCAATGCACAATGCAGCCTTTGATATCCCGTCTGCAGCAGGAGGCCCAGGGAGGGTGGGAGGGGCTGCCCAGCCCTCAGGCCCCATAGCCCTTGCACGGCCAGGCCTCTGACTGGGAACAGAGCTCCTCCCTGCCTCTCTGCAGATTGCTTCATGCCTATCAGGCTGTGGCACATTCCTGGCATTCTAGGATTGGGATACACAGTTTGGCTCCTGCGGGGGCAGCCAGGGCGGGGGAGGAGGCCAGAGAGCATCCCAGGAATCACGCTGCTGTTCTTGCTCCCTCCCTGACTGACTTGGCCCCCAAATGACTCGCCTGCCATGGGGAAAGGGATCCCCATCCAGCCCCTCCCTCTCTGCAAACACCTTCCCGGGCTATCTGCGTGAAACTGAAGAAGGAGCTGTGGGTGCAGCATCTCTCCTCAACCCCAGCAGCCTCAATGAGCCAGCTCCGTGCTGGTGAAGGTATACCTCCCCAGTCTGGCTCCCAGGGTTTTGGTCAGAAGGAATCAGTTAATCGCCTGATGTAGCCCAGCATCTTACAGGTGAGAGGATGGAGGAGCAGGTATGTTAAGGCTACCAGTATGCACAAAAAAACTGGTCACACAAACCAACCTCTTTTCCATTTTGGATAGTCAGCAGAACAGGGAAATGTAGTTGACACAGTGTGGCTGAATGTCAGAAAACTTCCCATGCTATTTCCCAAAGAAGATGGAGAAAATATGGCCGAATGTCCACAAAGTTAGAAGCACGACTGATCTAACAACAAGCTCAAAGGTCATTATTTACTTAACATTTCTTTAATTCCAAGAGCAAAGGTCAGTCAGTTGTAAGTGGTCTAAAGAGTGGAGAGGTGTGGGCAGAGATAAGGCAGGTCCTGACAGCCTACCTCGCAGGCTACTTAGGGGCTGGACTTGAGGTCACTTTCACAGCATTTTAAGCAGGAAGGTGGCCTGGTCAAGTTTATATTCTGGGGGAAGCACTGGGGTGACAATGTGAAGGATGGCCCACGGGTCAGTCTCACTGCAGTGGTCAGGAGTGTCCACCGCACACACCAGCTCAGCCCCAGTTGACAGCATCTCAGTCACGTCTCTGAAGTCTGATATCAGTTTCAAACCTGACTCATCTTGACTCCCAGTTATTGAATGTTCACTATGAGCCAGGCCCTTGTCCATTATTTCATTTAAATCCCATAATGTAGGCATTATCCTCTCTATTTTGTAAGTGAGGAAACTTAATGAAGAGGGGTGTATAACTTAACCAAGGCCCTACCATTTAAGAATATCAGATTCAGGACTTGAGCCAGTTCTAGTTGATTCCACAGCCCAGAAACTTCATTTTTCTGATTACGGTATCTTTCTTGACTACACTGAGGGAGGATCAGACTGGGGCAGGGACGGGGAGTGCTGGGGGCACAGGGTCTCTCTGATCACAGTGCCACCAAGGAGGATGTTTAAAGTATGCACTTCCCATAATCTGTCCCGTGCCTTTTCCCTCACCAAAGCACAATGTTTTAAGTATGAATTAAGATGTTTTCTTGGGCCCAAGATAAAAGGGCCAGGGTTTCTCTAGAGAGCAGCTCTCAAAACTTTGGGAGGTACGTGAGAATCAGATGGTGAAAAAAAAAACAAGTCTAACGTGTACACAACAAATGCTCAGACTTATCATTTCTCCTTGACTCGCCTGTACACCATTCTTACACAGGTGCAGCAACAGAGATCAGAAATTATACATGATCAAGACGAACAAATGGGAAGTCATCTGTCATAGATGACACCCTGAGGCAGCTGACTGAGACACATGTTGTGGCAAATCTGAAATGAGTGGTCCATTCTGGATAAAGTCATTTCGAGGTATGTAGCTATTGTAACATCCAAGAGAGATGATGAGGGCTTAAACCAGAGTGATAGCAGAGGAGGTAGTGAGAAAGGCTTAGGTATTTTATATATATATAATATATATTGTATATATAACATATAATAATATTATCTATTAATTATATTATGTAATTATATAAATATTAATTTATATAAATATATAATCATAAATATTTAATGATTAAATAATTATATAAATATATAATAATTAAATATTGTGTTCATATTAGTATATGAATTATATTATAATTATATATAAATTATGTTATAATTATATATATAATTATATGTATAATATAATTATATGTGATTATAATATAATTATATATATAATAAAATATATAACTAATGAAGAGTATATTAGTCAAGGTTCTCCATAGAAACAGAACCAATAGCATATATATGGTTCCAGGAAGGCACTTCTAAGGAGAAGCCCTACTAGTCTTCAGGAAATGAGGAACATGGTGTAATGTTCTCTGGTGTGTGACCAGACATTCTGATTTGTCATGAGAACCAGACATCTAGATTTACAGGTGAAGTTTCCAAACTTTTAATTACTTACAAACTAATTCATAAAATCTTCTCAAGCACTGCGTGGGCCAATACTTCAGGGCAGACAAATACACCTGCCTGCCAAATCCGTCGCAAAAGCAGCCAGATTGCCCCCTCAGATATAAAATGGAGTTGTCTTTCTTAAAAAATTTATAATCTAGGTATACTCTTGGGTACTAAAATTCAAGGGAGAAACTGAAAGACTATGTCATGAGTAGAATTGTGCTTCCTAAAAATGATATGTTGAAGAGTTACCCTCCAGTATGTCAGAATGTGACCTTATTTGGAAATAAGATTGCCATAGATGTAATTATTTAAGTTAAGATGAGTTCCTACTGGAGTAGGGTTAGGCTTCTAATTGAACAGGACTTGTGTCCTTATAAAACAAACAAACAAACAAACAAACAAACGACACCCTGTGAAGAGATAAGGACAAAGAGAAGCCCATGTGACAACGAGGAGGCAGAGCAGAGTGATGCATCTGCAAGCCGAGAACGGCGAGGACTGCCAGCAAGCCACGAGAAGCTAGAGAGAGGCAAGGAGGGTGCTCCCTGCAGATGGCCTGCGGAGCACAGCCATGCAGACACCTTGATTTTGGACTTCTAGCCTCCAGAATACATCACAATAAATTTCTGTTATTTTAAGCCACCCAGTTTTTATTACTTTGTCAGGGCAGCCCTAGGAAACAGATGCACACGCCATGACAGATAAGAACATGTAACTTATTCATCCTCCACTGGAAACATAAACTTGGGAATTACCAGTATATAGAGATAATAATGGAGATATGAGGAGAAAGTTAGCACATCCCAAAGGGAAAAGCAAAGAAAGCTTCATGGAAGAGGTAGCATGTGACAGGGGGCCTTGAAACATGGAATTTTGACAGGAAGAAAGAAGTGGAAAGAGAATCCCAGATTGAGGAAAAGCCATTGGCAAAAGTGCTAGGACTGCATTGGAAACAAGTTTAGGAACAGCCATTCCATTTGAATGAGCTGTAGGAATGATGTTGAATTAAACCAGTGGCTGAGAGGTAAGCCTTTTAACTTCTGGTTCATCCATCATTTGTCCATTTTATCATCAAGCATTATAATAAAATATTAATAAAAATAAATGCTTAATGAGCTTTTATTATGTGCGCATATGAAAAGCCTACATTTAATCTTCACCCAACTACTTAAAGATAAGGAAACTAAGAGTCTGAGTGACTTGTCCCCAGCTTGTTCAGCTGACAGGACACAACAGAGTCATCGTTGGAGCCCGGGCAGTGTGACACCAGGGCCGTGGTTCTTTCCAC
>CM053515.1:18348530-18364965 GCA_028627145.1 Eidolon dupreanum | reverse complement strand
GGTGTGCATCTGGGGCAGTTCGCAGGTCTGGGCCACAACATAAACCGGGAAGGAGAGGGGAAATAGAGGAACATGGGACAGCACAATAAGAAGCCAATTAGAAAGAAATAGGAGGATTGCTGGGCACCGTAAGGGACAGGCTGGACTGGCTGTCAGGAGCTTGCAAGGTCCTGGTCGTGAGAGTTTATGTTTTTCTTCCACTAGCTTCAAAACAGAGTGGGGACAGCAGACAGTTCAGAGCTGGTGGAGCAGGTATGGCAGGGGGACACTGGGGTGAGAGAATCCAGGGGGCTGGTGAGAGAGTCACTGAAATGGATGACCTCAGAGCCAGGCTGGATGAGGCCACGAGCGGCAGGCAGGGAGGGACATGAGAACAGGAACAGACCATGACACGAGGTCATAAGGAGGCAGTGGGAGAGCGCAAGGTGGAGGGTGCAGAGGGAATTTCAAAGATCATGTTTACAGTGGTGGCAGCCAAGGAGGAGCCCTGTAGAGGGTGGTGAGGGAAGGATTCTCCCGCAGGAAGGCCAGGTGTTCTGCTCGAAATGGTGTCATTACAGCAGTAATGTACAATGAAGGAGTTCTAACTACATAACGAATAAAAATGCAAGTTGAATTCCAAACCACTTCCCCCCAACCAAAGCTCAGGCCCGTCTCTGAAGGCAACCACAGCAATTTGGGGTATCCTTCCAGAACTCTGGCTCTGCATTCCAGACACAGGTATATGTGATCGCATTTCTCTAAGAAAGATTACACACACACACACACACACACACACACACACACACACACACACACATATATTACGTACTCTGGAATAGGATCATGTTACATATATATATACACACACACACACACACACACACACATATGTATATATATGTATATAAATGTGTGTGTGTGTGTGTGTGTATAAACATATATATTAATTGCTCACTGCTTCACTCAACACCAGAATTGCCGCTCATCATGAAGATGACAACTGTGACTTGGCCTGTTTCACTTGACTTGTGGCTGGATCTTCAAGGTGGGGGCTCTTGGGGAGAAAAGAGCCCTAGCAAGGCAACCCAGGCAGCAGCCTGTGACAGGTGACGGGACAGCCATGGGTGAAGCTGGCCTCTCTCCCCAGGATAAATGCAGAAGAAGCGCGGCCCTAAGGTTTGGCTACATGGTTTTCCAACATCTAGGAATTTTTTCCTGTTTCTGAGTGAGAGCTGTTAATCTTCCTTCCTGGAATCTAAACAAAGTTCAAAACAGACTTCTAAACAAAGGGATCCTCTGCTCCCCAGGCCTCGATTCCATTCCCTTGAGAGGAATGAGCCAAGATCCTAGTCTGACGACTTTTCCAGCCAAACCCCACAGAGAGCCCTGCCTCGGGCTTCCTCCTCTACCCTTCCGGTGGCCACCGATTGTCGTGCACATCCTCATGGCTGTAGCATTTCCTTTCTATGGACCCCATTCTTCATATTTTCATAATTATCCAATAGAAGTTATTTGGGGCTTTTAAATGGCCCAAGGTTCAACGGTCTCTCCTAAGAGCTTAATTCATCAGCATCCAGATGGACAAGGTGAGAAGAATCTTAGACAAAGAGAGACGAGGGGCTCCACATTCAAGCCGGATGCTTCCCCCACCTCCATGTGAGGCCGAGAGGCTCAGCAGCGGGTCCATGGTAGGGCTCGACAGCTGTCTAATGGGAACGCAGCCCCTGCCTTGTGGGCTTTGTAGACTGATTGCCAGGGGGAAATTAGAAATATCCCTGGAAGAACTTTGTTAATTGTGAGGTGCTGGGTGCGTTTCATTAAACTGAGTTCACACAACTGGGGGAAATGTTTGGTCATAGACAGGAAAATTCATCTCAGCCTGGAATAAAGTGAAAGGATGCAAGACCCTGTTGCCTTTGTATGTGAATTTATGCTGAAAACACTTTCATTCAGATCCTCACAAGCCTTCAGAAGATAGTAGAAAACATCCAGAGTCAGATCCTCAGACCTGCCACTTCCTGCACTTCACCCTGGAATGTAGTTGGAGACCATCGTCCCTTATTCTTCGTGGCTGAATCTCACTGGTTCATAATGCAGACACACTCCCAAGTAAGAATTGCTGTGACCAGCTTCTCAGTGCAGAACCAGGCTGATTAGGTAAGGATGAAACCCCTTCTCCCCCTAGTACTTTCTCTCATGATACAGGGCATAGCCCTTCCCTTAACCCCATCCCTTGAGACTGCATGGCTCCCACTTTCATGAGAAACATAGAAGAGGTTACCATAAATGTAAAGGTTAGGGAGGGACCATTAAATAAAATTTCTTTATAGTTGGGCAATTTTAGCAAAAAATCTAGGGAGAGGTGACACAATATTGAGAAATCATGAAGCCAGGCTGACTCTAGTCAGAAGGAAGCTTGTACGACTGACAACAAGTTCATTGTGAATCATTAAGAAAAGAATAGAACTGCTAAGGGATGAGAAGTGGGGTTGATGGAATGTCAAGGGCTGGAAGAAACGATCATAAACAATAGCGATCTTTATGCCCACCCTGCCAGGCATAAGCCAGCTTGGCTAAAACTAACTTTCCCACTGTAGAGTTGATGCGGAAGTAAAGAATTTTTAAACTAGAAGTTCTTTTAGCAAGTATCCAGGCTAGAATGTATCTAGATAGGTTATAGCCCCAAAGGTGATTTGAAAGAATTAAAAAATCAGAAACCATAATGAAGAAACAGAGCATTATAGGAAAAGGAACAGACAAATTTGATAAATAACTAAGTAAAACTCCTGAAGAAAAAAAAAACACAAAAGACTCATCGGATAAGTTAAACAAAAATTAAACATAGCAGAGGGAAAAAAATAGTGAACGTGAATACAGATCTGCAGAAATCACCCAGAATGTAACACAGAGAAACAAAAAACAAGGGAAGAATTAACCAACTAAGATGGAAGATAGGATGAGATGTCCAATATAATCTAATAGAATTTCCAGAAGGAGAGATTGAGAATCAGTTTTCACAGGGAAAATGAGAATATTCCAGAATTGAAGACATAAATATTCAGACTTTAAAAAAGCACACCAAGTTCTAAAGAAGCTAAATAAAAATAATAGATTTTTTTAAAAGGTTTTATCTGTTTAGGTAGGTCTTTCTCCTAATCCTTTCTGGATTTACTTTCTATTTCATCTAAATGTTCATTTTATAGGATGAAAGAATTTAAAATATAAAAATATAAATTTAAAAAACAAAAACAAAGAAACAGGAAATAACGATGCTGAGTGACAAAATTAATTAAATATTTTTATGGTTTATGAATTTGTTTTTGAGCTGCTGCTGTAGAATTAGTTACTGATGCTGGCCTCTGCTTGCTTCCCGACAGACAGGCTACTTTCCCATGTGCAGATCAGAAGACCGCTTCTGGGGTGATTTCCCTCTCAGTATACTTCTCTGTGGTCAGTAAAGCCTTCCAGGGAAGATATACCAAACAGAGAGGGATGGAGAATGGAGAAGAGGATGGAGCCAGCTTCAGAAATCTGATACCAAATAAACATAGACCAAGAGTGACACCCAGTGGCCGATCACTGCATAGCACACAGGAATGATTCCACACCTTGACTGCTGCTTGTTTGTATCCAGGTTGTTTGGGGGGTTTTCCTGACTGCTATGTGTCGGGGATGTCTGCAACCTAGAGAGTGCTTTGTGAAGGTGCAATGAGCCAGTTACTCTCTCTTCTCCTTTTCCACCCCTCCCTGTCTCCTG
This sequence comes from Eidolon dupreanum, assembly GCA_028627145.1. Lineage (NCBI taxonomy): Eukaryota > Metazoa > Chordata > Mammalia > Chiroptera > Pteropodidae > Eidolon > Eidolon dupreanum. The sequence continues at coordinate 18,361,226 of CM053515.1, read as the reverse complement.
GAGCGTGCAATCTCTGGTGTATTGTGTCCCATAGGTGACCAAGTATAAGCCAACAGATGACACTGTGGAAATAGAAGGTCCCTTGCTACCACTCTGATTCAGAAGCTGATCCACTACAACCAAGACAACTAAGACAGGATAAATTAATTTAATTTTTTAGTTAATTGAGCAGTTGTTCTCTCAGGGGAAGACAGACGAACCATTTCCCACCACAGCAGTCTGTGCTCAGCATGTGTACAGCATGTACCCTACCATCCTTCTGGGTAAATCCTGCAGATAATTCCCCCATTTACTTCCCAGATCTATGGCATAGAGTGTCTGGAAATTTTATACTTTGAACAGCTTCTTTGCTCTTATTCAAGACTAGTTCCTTATTTTTTAAAACCCATCAATTGTACATCTATCTCAGTACCCTGCATTTAGCAAGTGATCAATAACTGTTTACCAGTTTTGTTTGGTTATCTAATAAAGAAGGGTCTCCCTGGAGACAAAAAAAAAAAGAAGCCAGATTTTCACATGGCATTTCGGAGCAGGTTAACATTTGCTTCAGATTTATTTGCAGGAAATTCAAGATATTTCAAAAGCCAACCATCCATGTTCTCTTCAAGGATTTATTCACGCAATTTTTAGAGCTAGATTAATTCCTTAACATCAAGTCCTACAGATTGGCTGAGCTGGGACGTGGCTGTCTCTTTACCTGCCTGCTCCATGCTTGCCCAAACTTCTGCTTTTGACTGTAACTAGCCATCGTCCAAAAGTCTTTTCTCCACATGGTGAGATTGTTTCAACAAGAATCAGCTAATAGAACCAGCATGTGATAGGTGACATAGGAACTCAATTCACTGGAGCTCAGAAAAGAGAGAGGGCAACAGAGAGAAAGAGAGAACAAGAACCTTCAGCTTCAGTGATCGGGGGATAGGTACACCATGAAAGAAAAGATAGCTGAGTTGAACCTTGAAAGATGCAACAGGTTCTGAGTGAAGATGTGAAGGAAGGCAAAAAAAAGTAATGGGAAAGAAATGGATGAAGACTTGGCAGTCAAACATGTAATGTATGTTTGGCAGGTAATACAGAGTCCATATCCACTATGGCCCCAAAAAACTATATGAATGGAATATTGTGAGTCATGACAACGGGGGTGGTGAAAAATGGCAGCTGGATTATGAAGTATTTTGTATGTCAGCCCGAAGAGATTTAAATTAACTTTGTAATCAACGGAGAGTGACAGAATATTTGTAAGCAAATAAATGTTATAGTCAAAGTTAATGTGTTTACAAAGATGTATTTGGTCGTGGTGTCTAGACCATCTGCAGATGAGGTATGAGTTTGAGCATGGGTCACATTCTTCCACAAATGTGGTCTATCTTGGTAAATGTACCACATAGAAAAAAAAATTCTACTCTATAATTATAGGACATAATGTTCTATAAATATCAATTATGTGAAGATGATTGTTTTCAGATAATTTTTATTTTTACTGACTTTCTGTGTTCTTTCAATTGTGTGATTTTCTTGTTCTTTTAATTGCTGAGAGGGAATGTTAAAATCCCCAGCTGTGATCGTAGAATTTCTGTTTCTCCTTTTAAATTCTTTCAATTTCTTCTTTGTATATTTTAAAGATAGATTATTCTGCACACATATTAATGATTGTATGTCTTTTTTTGTGTACTACTAGAGCCACTCAGCCTTCTTGTGCTTAGTTTTACATCTTTTCCTATCCATTTGCTTTTGACCTATCTTTATATTTGAAGGATATACCTGGTGAAGAGCATATAATTGGGTCTCACTACTTTTAAAATCAATTCTGACATTCTCTCCCTTTTAATTAAAGTGTGATTTTGCAGTCTTCTGGCTCCCATGGTTTATGATGAGAAGTCAGAAGTCTTTGGACTTGATATTTTTTAAAGATAATTTATACATGATACTTGTTAAAGATGATGAAGAAGACATTATTCAGTAAGAACTACTGCAATGGCATTTTTGCAGCAGGGGAGAGAGATCAGGCTCGACTTGGAATACAACAAAGACAAGTGGAGATCCATAGCCAAGGGATGTAATGGGCGTCAGTAAATGGGCGTCAGTAAGAGGAAACTTCGGGGATAGTAAGACTCTTGCTAGACCTGCTCGAGAGGATTCTTGCTGAAGGTAAGCAAGGGTGTTAAGATATTAAGGATGTGGGGGAGAAATTTGATCAGATATAAAGAATGATCAGATACTGAGCGGGATTTTTTAGCTAAACTGACTTAGCAGGATTCTTGCAAAAATTGGACTAAGTGGTCCACGGACAGAGCCCAAAGTCGGGGCCTAGTCAGAAGGAGAACTCAGAAGAGCTTAATTCAAGTTTGGTCTCACAGGGGAGAGGATGGAGGACCAGATATATTAAAGTTACCGATATACACAAAAAGCTAGTCATACAGATCAGCCTCGTTTCCATTTTGGATAGTCAGTAGAGCAGGGTGATGCAGTTGACATAGTAAACCGACCTTTAGAAAAGTCTCCATGAGATCTTACAAATACTATGAAAAAAAAATATGAACTGAATGCAAATAAGGTTAGATAGATTGACAACTGATAATGACCATGAATAATTTACTCAATGCTTGCTTGGATGCTATTTTATAAGCAGGTTCTCAGTCTCAGGTCTCATTCTAGTTCAACCTAAAATTTATTAAAGTCTTGGATGAAGCCACGAATTCACTCCTTTAAATAATACTAATGAGCACTAGTAACACCGTGAGTAAAAACAGCCCCTACCCTCACAGAACCCACAATGCACTGGGGACTTAGATGTCAATCAAAGTATCACACAAACGATTTTTGCAGTAAAGGCTATGCCAGTGAAGAAGGTAAGTAGTATAACAGCACATAAAAGAGGAGTTTGATCTAAGTGGGAAAATCAGGAAAGGCTTTCCTATAGAAGTGACTCTTAAGCTTATTTTTGAAAAATAAGTAGGAGTTACATAAACAAAGACAGTAGGAAAAAGAATTCCAGAGAGAGGAATCAGCTTGCCCTTCAGGGGCCCTGTGCCAGGAGGGACCAGGACTAGTGTGAGGGAATAAAAGGTCAATGAGCAGAGGGTGCAGGAAGCCACGAGGAGCTGCAGTCACCTGCTAGAATGTAAGCTCCATGAGGATTGAGAATTTTTATTACTTTGCTCACAGCTGTATCCTCAGGGCCTAGAACCATCCTAGCACATAGTAGGTACTGAGAAATATTGAATGAATGAATGCTGATGTATGAAGCTGGTAGAAGATAAAGGGGCTATGAACAGTAGAAATTTTGAAAGGTTCTAGGTATTGGAATGTTGTGAACAGATACCTCTGTTTTGTAGAGATCACCCTGGCTTCAGTGTAGTGAGAAGACTGGAGGGGTCAGGAATAGGGGTCAGGTTTATAGTACCAGCTAAGATGAGCATTCATTCCACTTCTGGATGAAGGCAGCTCGAACTAAGCTGTGGTATTGCACAGAGAGCAAAGTGAAAGTATCGAGAGATGTTTAGGGGACTTGGTGAGGGACTCCTGGACACATAATGGTCCGTCATTGGTGAAGGAAGACAATGAGTGCATAGGAAAATAGAATTAGAATTCACCATTATCTCAAAAAGCTGGAAGGAAATGTAATAAATGGGGAGACAGTAAGACAAGCAAATGGGGAGAATGGCTAAAAATAACATACATAAGAAATACATCAGAATTTTAGGCACCTTCAAGCTTCAGGCATGAATTATCCATATATGAGGCTGCCACACACTAATGCAATTTAGGCTTTACAAGGAGAATTATTGTAAGGAAACAAGATGGCAAATCGTTGTACTCTGGGTTGGCTGATGGGACCATGCATTCAGCTCTAAGTGACAGATATTAAAATAGACATTTATTGACTGGAACTCACTGAGAAAAGGGCAATTAATAACACAGTAGAGCAAGTCAGTACATGAAGGAATATCTAAGTTAACAGAGGACATTTAGCAAACACCAGAAAAAAACTCAGAGGGAACAGTCACCTTTAAGTGTTTAAAGGCTCTTATGAGAACAAGAGATCATACTTCTGAGGCCTCTGGGAGCCTAATCCAGGGTGGGTGTTATAGAAACAAAGCTTTCCACTCAGTGACAGAAAGAGTTTTCTAAATCAATCTGTCCCAAAAGAGAAGCCTCAGCAAGCCTGGGGCCTCCCTTGGGGACAGATGAAAGCCAAAAGAAGTCAGGGCCAGGTCATGAAACACAGGGCCTGTGTTGCCACTGCTTTGAGACTGAACTCGATCCCCAAAGCTACAAAGCTTATGAGCATTTCAAGGAGGGCGGCAGCCTGATTCCATTTACATTCCGGAAGGACCTCTCCAGTGTTGGGGATGGCCTGGGTGTCAGCCTGTCAAGAGTGGTCACAACTGTCCATAGCAGGCACTAGTACATGCCCAGGTGCTGACGCTTTGATTGGGATGGCACTGAATCAATTTGGAAAGAATTTGATAACTTGACAAAACATTGAGTCTTTGAATCCATAAACACAGTACATCTCTCCAACTATTTAGGCCTAGTTCAATTTCTCTTGTCAATGTTTTATAAATGTGAGTGTGTGATTCTTGCATATATTTTGTTAGATTTATCTCTATGTATATTTTTGGTACTGTTGTAATATATTGTTTGTAGATTCTTTAGGATTTCCTACATAATTATGTCATTTGCAAATAAAGATAATTTTTATTTTTTCCTTTCTAATCTGTACACCATTTATTTCTTATTCTTTTCTTCAGTACAATTTTGAACAGTAGTGAGAGTAGGTATCCTTTCCTTGTTTCTGAAATTAGGGATAAGTCTTTCAACATTAAGTATGATGCTAGCTATTTTCATACTTGACCTTTATTAGGTTGAAGAAGCTCCCTACTATTTCTAGTTTCTTAGGAGACTTTATTATTAATAGATGTTGAATTTTGCTAAAATGTTTTTTCTACATGTATTAACATAATCATGAGGTTATTTTCTTTTCTCATCTGTTGATATGACAAATTATATTAATCTTCAAATATTGAACTAACCCTGCATTCCAAGGATAAGCCCACTTGTTCATTATGAGTTATTCTTTTTTTTATATATTGATGGATTTGATTTGCCAATATTTTGCCAAGGACTTTTGCATTTATATCCATAAGAAATATTTGGGCTAAAGATTTATTTTCCTATAATGTCTTTGTCTAGGGTAATATTGGTCTTAAAAAAATGAGTTAGAATGTATTCTGTCTTCTTCCATTTTTTTGGAAAAATTTCTGTGGAATTGGTATTCTTTCTTCTGGAAGTATTTGGTAAAATTCACCACTAAACTTATATGGGCCAGGAGTTTTCTTTGTTTAGAAAGTTTTTTGGCTACAAATTTAATTTGTCAATAGCTGTGGCATTGTTTGGACTATCTATTTCTGCCTGAGTGAGATTTGAAGTTTGGGGTTCAAGCAATTTATCTATTTCATATAAGTTCTCAAATTTATTGGCATGAAGTTATTCATAATAGTCCCTCATTAACCTTTTTTAAAAATTTTTTGTTTAGTTTCAAGTATACAGTACATTGGTTATACATCTATACAGTTCATAAACGATCCCCCCAAAGGCCCCCTTCCTCCTTTGACCCTCCATCTAGCCAGTGTATTAATGCTAACTGCATTCCCTATGCCGTGCTCCCCATCCCCATGACCATCCATCAGCTACTAATTTGTACTTCTTTAGCCTTTCACCCCATTCTCCCAGTCCCCCAATCTTCCCTCTCCTCTGTCTGACACCAAATTGTCCACTATATTTGTGAGTCTATTTTCGATTAGTTTGTTCTTTTTATTCCTTAGATTCTGCATATAAATGAAATCATATAGTGTTTATCTTTCTCTGTTTGATTTAAATACCTTCTAGGTCCATCAAAGCAACATCTTTTTCCATTCCCTTCCTTTTCATATGTAGAGGTCTTGTTTTCTTATCCTTTCAGCCACTCTATCTCTTAGTTGGAGCATTTAAGGTACTTATTGATAGGAATGTAGTTGTTACCATTCTTTATTCCTGTTTTTGGTACATGTTTTTTCTTCTTAAAGAAGTCCCTCCGACATTTACTCTAATACTGGCTTGGTGGTGATAAATTCCTTTAGCTTATTTTTGTCTGGGAAGCTCTTTATCTGTCCTTCAACTCTAAACGATAGCTTTGCTGAATAAATTATTCTTGGTTGTAGATCCTGGGTCTTCATCCTATTGAATATTTTTTGCCAAGCCCTTCTGTCTTGCATAGTTTCTTTTGAGAAATCAGCTGCCAGTCTTATGGGTGTTCCCTTACATGTAATTATTTGTTTTTCTCTTGCTGCTTTTAAAATTCTTTGTATTTAAACTTTGGTATTTTAATTATGATGTGTCTTGGTGTGGGCCTCTTTGGATCCATGATTTTTGGAATTCTCTGAACTTCTTGAAGTTTTATGTCTATTTCCTTCACCAGGTTAGAGAAGTTTTCCATCATTATTTCTTCAAACAGCTGTTCAACATCTTGATTTTCTTCAGTTACGCTGTTCAGAAGTATATTTGGAGCCTTAACAGTGTCCCATATCTTCCTTAAATTATTTTTATAGTCTTGGCATCTTTTTTCTTACCATTCTGATTGAATGTCCTGATTGGCTTTCCTGTCCTCTAGATAGGGCATTTAATCCTCTTCTTTATTCACTTTGTTTATTCCTCTGTTTATACCATTTAATATACTTCTCATCTCAGATAATGTGTTCTTCATTTCAGACTGGTTCCCTTTTATAATTTCCATTTCCATTTTTATATTTCTTATCTCTTTGTTGAAGTTCTCACTGAATCTATCTACACTTCCCAAAAGTTCATTGAGCATCTTTATAACCAGTGATTTGAACTCTGCATCTATTAAATTACTTGACTCCATTTTATCTGGATCTCTGTTCTATTCTCTCATATGGTTTCTGCTTCTTTGTCTTCCCATTTCAGCTGTCTTTCCACATCTGTTTCTAAGTGCTAAGCAAAGCTCCTAAGTCTCCCAGTCTTATTAGTATGAATTTGTGAAGTAGGTATACAGTGGTATAGTCCTGAGAAGGGTTCAGCTGCAGGCCAAACTTAGCCCAAGCCTCCGCCCCTCCGGGGCTACCTGTTAAGATTCAGCAAGCAATCCACAGATGCTGTGCTTATAGTTGCCTCAAAAGACCACACCAGAAACCGAGGCCAGCTGCCTCCACCAGTATGCCTCAGCAAGGAGCACCTGACTAGCCGAGGACACACCTGGATGTGGCTTGGCTGGGCCCAAGTTGGGGGAGGCAGGGTTTCAGGGAAGCCGCTGGGCAAAGCGACCTCTGTTATCCAGTTTGATGAAGTCACAGCTATGGCGGCGCTGCATCCAGTGCACTGGTAGGGGTGACGGCTCAACAGGGAACAATGGATTCTGCCAGCACTTCTGTACAGAGCGAGTCTTGCCTTGGCCCTCACTTAGACAATGTCTCCCTGTAAGTCCCTGGTGTCCCCTGAATGCAGCCAAAACAGCACTGGTGCTCAGAGCAAAAGGTCTGTCATCACAAAAAACCACTCGCAGATGCGGCCCCTTTAAAAGGCATCTGCCGCTGCCTCAGCCACCGTCTCATTCAGCAGCTCGAAACCGGGTAGCCCCACGTCCTCGCCCCATCCTACCTCCTCCTGTAGTGAGGTGCTTTCTTGGACTTCTCCCTAGTTGTATGGCTTGTTCCTCTAGATCCCAGGTGGTTTTTCCTTGCTGCTGCTCCTTGTTTCCATCACAATTTTGATTTGGTCTCCAGAGGGATGGACAGAGCCTCTATCATCTACACCATTTTTTTTCTCCTCAACCTTTTAATTTCTGTAGAATCTGCAGTAAAGTCTTTTCTTTCATTTTGGTATTGGTAATTGGCATTATCTCCTTTTCCTTGATTATACTGGCTAGAAATTTATAAATTATAGTTTCATCAATTTTCCTCTATCATTTTTGTTTCCTATTTCATTGATTTCTGCTCTTATCTTTATGTCCTTTCTGTTTGCTTTATGTTTAGCTTACTTTCCTTTTCATAATTTCTTTAGGTGGTAGCTATATCACTGTTGTGAGATTTTTCTTCTTTTGTAAAAAATGAATGCTTTATATTTTCCTCTAACCATCTCTTTAGCTAGATAAGGCATATTTTTATATGTTGTGTTTTTATTCATTTAATTCAAAATACTTTAGCATTTCCTTTATGATTCCTTCTTTGATCCTTGAATTATATAAAAGTGTATTTTTTTAATTTCTAGCTATTTAGAGTTTTTGCCATATTATTCTCTTATTCATTTTTGGTTTAATGCTAGAATGATCATTTCAGTCCTTATAAATTTGTGAAGATTAGTTTTGTGGTCGAGAATATGACTTATCTTGGTGAATGTTCCATGTGTATTTGAAAAGAATGTTTATTTTGCTATTGTTAAGTAGAGTGCTCTGTGCATGTTGATCAAGTCAGGGGGTTGAGAGCGTCCTTCAGGTCTTCAGACAAAAGTTGATTGGTAGCGTCCTCAGTATGCTCCAGTCCTTCAGTATCCTTCAGGAATTCTTCAGGATTTATATAATCATAAATATGTATGAACCTAATAATAGAATTTGAGAATGCGTGAAGCAAAACTGATGTAACTAAAAAAATAAAAAGACAATCCATAATTAAATTTGGAGATATCAATACTAATTGTTAGAATAACTAGAGAAAGAAGAGAAACTACAAGAGAAAAGAATAAAAGAAGCAGAAATTCAACTCATATTTCTCCACCATTAGTGTCATATCATCACCATCAAAAATTTATTGCTTCCCTGGTATATATTTAACCATCAGGAGTTACAAACTTCTAAGTCTACAAGGGCCAACCAGGGGAGTAAATGGTTGGAGGTGGCTGGGTAACACCCAGTTTTCAAGGGTGTCAGGGAAATAAGAAGAAGAGGTATAGCCCTGCTGGACAGGAGAGGACATGCCCAGTCTAAGGAGGAAGGCACCACTCAGCTGTTAGAGAATGAGAAACATGATATAAAATGTGAACGGACCTTCTGATTTGGCATGAAACCAGAAATCCGCACCTTCAAGTGAAATATCTTCATGTTTTAATGTTGGAAAGGTAAATCAAAATAATAGTTGACACCCTGTATAGGCCACTATTTTAGTGCAAACAAACTTGCCTACAGGCCAAGTGCAGCCAAGGGCCTCTGCTTTGCAACTTCAGGTATAAATGTTAATTCTTTCTCTTGGAAATCTCACAGTTTAGTTGGAATAGTAAGATATGTACTTGGGTTACACATTTCAAGGGAAAACATGTTGGGATTCATTGACATTTAAGAACAAAATGGGATATATCAAACTTTTATTCATTCATCAAACATGCACTTATCACCTACATTCCAGGTAGTAGGGATTCATCAGTGAAAAAACAGATAGGATCTTTGCCCTCAAGGATATTACAGTCTAGTGAAAGGATAAAGACAGCAAAAGTCACAAATAAATAAATAATGTAGTGATTTATAAGATGATAAGTATTATTTAAAAAAAAAAAAAAGGTTGCAACTTTCAGGGTAAAGGGGCTGTAATTTTTATCAGGGCAGAGAGAGATGTGGTTACTGAGATGGTCACAATTGATCAATAAGGACGTGAAGTAGAGATCCACGGATATCCAGAAGATGAGCTGCCACGAAAGGGAAGAGCCAGTGCAAAGGCCCTGAGGCAGGAGGGTGCCCAGCATGCTAGAGGAAGACCAGCGTGAAAACTTTTGCTTGAACAGAGTGAGCCAGGGTGAGAGATCGATCAAGGTTGGGCAGGAAACTGAGAGCACCTTAAAAAAGAGTAATTGAAGAGTGTTAAATAAACAGACTATTTAAATCTATGGACAGAGTTAAGGTAAATCAGTAAAGTTAGGCCCTGAAGAGTTAACAATAGCTAGACATCTTCAGCACTCCTCAGTCACCAGGGCCCAACAAAGAGCAGGATCACTGGAACCTGGAGAGAGCTGGTTGAAGGGGAGATCTGTTGACAAGAGAGGTGGTCTTTGTTAAAGGAACACAGTCATGACCACGACCACGCTTAGCAAGGAAGAAAACAGAGGACTAAATATCCCAGCCTCTCTCGGCTCCATCTCCCCATTCTGTACCAGGGCCTTCCATCAACTGATCCAACTGCAAGCCAAAAGGCAGAGGAGAATGTGGGAAGATTCCTGTGGCCAGTCCCCTGGGGGAGAGAGCAGGATGGAAAAGGCTGGAGCATGCATCTGGAGGGACAAAAGGAGAATATCCAGGACAGAGAGAGCTGTGGAAGATGAGGTCAGAGAGGTATTTGGCTTTGTAAAGACTGCCAGACAATTTTAAGAACATGGGCTTTTACTCTAAATGAAATGTGGAGCCACTGAAGGATTTTCAGCAGAAGGTTGATATGACTGACCTATATTTTACAAAGATTTACTCCAGCTGCTCTGTAGAAATGGACCGGATGAGCGAAGGGCAGGGGTGGAGGCTACTGGCCCTGACTTGGACCATGGTGATAGCTATGGAAGTGTTCTGATTCTGGATATATCAAAATAGATGCTACAGGATTTCTGGCTGGATTAAGTATAGGATATAAGAGAAAGAGAATCATCAAGGATGACTAATATTTTGACCTGAGGCCCTGGAAAGATAAAGCTGCCTTTGGCTGAGATAAGAGAGTCTGCAAGTGGAGCTAACTCAGCTGAGTGGGTGGGTGGGCAGGTGGTGGATATATTAAATCTGAGTCTATTATCCAATTGGAGATACTGAGTAGATAGTTGGATATTCTTGTTTGGATTTCATAAAATTTGGACTAAATTTGGGAATCAGCAACATAGAAATACATTAGAAATACGAGAAGGAAGCACTTCCAAATGGGGAAACATAGAAAGCTTCATGGAGGAGGTGGCATTGTAATTTGCATATTAAAAGATGGAATTTTGACAGCAGAAATATGAGAGGAACATTCCAGATGGAGGAAAAGCTACTAGTACAAATGCTAGGATAGGAAAGTGGAGACAAGTTTGGGGAAGGCCGGTAAAGTTGAGAGGGGCTGTGAACTTGCTGTTAAGAAAGTCAGAGGCAGAAATGGAAGTAGAACAACTAGAACCATGTTCCTCCTGTTCTTTTATGCATTTGTCATTTACTCATCAAACATGTACTGACCACCTACTTAGTCTAGGAGCTAGGCTCTATTCTTAACATTAATAATAAAAACACTTACTGAGCAATGATTATGTATTCAATGAAAAAAACTTCACATTAACAACTTGAAAAGGAAACCTATGGAATGGAAGAAAATATTTGCAAATCATATATCTGATAAGAGGTTGATATCCAAAATATATAAAGAATTCATACAACTCAATAGCAAAAACAAAAACAAACCAAAAAAACAAATAATCCAATTTTAAAAGTGTGCGGAAAAACTAAATAGACATTTTTCAAAAAAAGACATACAAAAGGCCAACAGGTACATGAAACTTGTGCTCACCATCACTAATCATCACGGAAATGCAAAACAACAACAACAACAACAACACACACATACACACAATGTGACCTCACCTCACACCTGTTAGAATGACTATTAGCAAAAAGCCTAGAGATAAGTGTTTGAAAGGATATGGAGAAAAGGGAAAACTGGTGCACCATTGGTGAGAATGTAAATTGGTGCGGCTACTAGTGAAAACAGTATGGAGGTTCCTCTAAAAATTGAAAACGGAACTACCATATGATCTAGCAATTCCACTTTTGTGTATATATCTGAAGTAAATGAAATCACTATCTTCCATGTTCACTACAGCATTACTTACAATAGCCAAGACACTGAAACAGCTCAGTGCCCACTGATGGATGAATGAATAAAGTTGTGGAATACATATGCGATGGAACATCATTTAGCCATAAAAAAAAAAGCAAAAAACAAAAAACAAAAACAAAAAAAAACAAGGAAATCCTACCACATGACAACATACTTTAACTCTGAGGGCATTTTGTTAAGTGAAATAAGTCAGAAAGAGAAAGACAAATACCATACAATCTCCCTTATACATGGAATCTGAAAAAAAAAAAAAAACTCATAGAAACAGAGAACAGATTGGTGGTTGCTAGAGGATGGGGATAGAGGTGGGCAAAATGAATGGTGTCCAAAAGGTACAAACTTTCAGTTACAAGATAAAGTCCTGGGATGTAATGTGCAGCACAGTGACTATAGTTAATAATGTCATATTGCATATTTGAAAGCTGCTAAGAGAATAGATCTCAAAATTCTCATCACATGAAAGAAATTTTGTAACTATGTGAGGTGATGAATGTTAATAAGACTTACCATGGTAATCATTTTGCAATATATACATATATCAGATGATTATGTAGCATACTTTAAACTAATACAATGTTATATGTCATTATATCTCAAAACTGGAAACAGAAGTAATAAAAAAAAAGGTGGAAAATATAAGAACAGTGAAACAAACAAAAAAACCCAAAACATTGTGTGCTTGACACTGTTCCAGACACTAGGGGTAGAACAATGAACTAAACAGACTGAGATTCTCACTCCCATGGAACTTTCAGAATGAAATTTGTCCAGCCTTAGCAAAGACCCACCTGGCAGGTAAGGTTCCCTTCTGGAGATTCACCTACTGCCCTAGTCCAAGAGGCTCTTAACTCTCACCCTATTTTCTGCTCTGTCC
>CM053515.1:18184000-18348030 GCA_028627145.1 Eidolon dupreanum | reverse complement strand
TCAAGGAAAGATCTCTAAGGCCTGTTATGAAGCAAAAACTAGAGAAAACATATACAGTACACGCAGTATGGTCCCATTTGAGTACAAAAGTAAACTATGCACATGACTTTGAATGTATAGGGAAAAGATCACATCAGCCTGACGATGGCGATCCATTTATTTATCCCACACCCAAGTGCCCTCTCTGTGCCGCTGGAGCCGGGCTGGGTGAGGGGATCAGCAGAGAGCAGAGCAGACAGCATCCCCGTCCTGCTGTAGCAGGTAAGGGACGGGGTAGAGGAGGGAGAAAAGGGAACTATCTCTTTTTTTAAAGTTCTCTGTGTTATCTGAAGTTTTAACAATACCTTATTTGTGAATGTGCTATTATAAATATGTAAATACGTACATAAACAAAAGAAGATGGTAAGAACAAAGAGAAGGAGGAAAAAATTCCTGACCAAGTTCCCTGTGTCCAGGTACACACAGGAAGGAGGCTTGGCGTGTCTCCTTAGGCTGTTACGTCACAATAGGCGACACCAGTTCCCATGCACAATGGCCACAGTGCCTTGGAAGGAAAAGGAAGCAAATGAAGTAATATTATATTTTCTGCAATAGGCGTTTTCCAATAACTGAAGATTCCACACCCACTGTGGTTTCCTGAGGCCCCACACAGAGCACTGCCTGTAGCTGGGGACAGCCCTGGAGGGACTTTGTGGACCAATCTCGTGAAACTCTGCATTGTCCTCTGTTAACGTGTTCACGTGAAGACGCGGTCTCCACACGGTCCTCTCCCTGATCATGCATCTCCTCCTACCTACGTCCTCTGTAGGGAACCATCCATTTAGAGAGTTACCTCCCCATTCTCCCATCTTGATGGTGCGTTCTGCTGCCCACACAAACCAGTCAAAAGCAAATTATAGAGAATAACACAGATTCACGGAGGGACACACCCTTCCACCCTGACCCCACCCTGTCTTTGTACTTGTCTTCTGGTCTACACAGAAAAAAAGCAACAAGACAAGCATTGGCCAATAGGGCAGCAAAAATCTTGCTCCCAATTTGATGTGCTCTTTCCTCTCAGTACTAAATTGGATCATTAGATATGGAATCAGAACCCTCGGTTCAAATGCCAGCTTCAAGCTATATTGTCTTAGGCATACTTATTCCTATGTTTAAAAAAAATTATTACTATTAGTAGTATAATTCAATGGAGAAAATAAAAAGACTTCACAGAATAACTGTTCAAATTAAAAGCAGTATTTAAGGCGTTCGAATTTTTTATCCATGCAAAGTTTGCACACATGTGCGTGAGTGAGTGTCTCCTGGTTCTGCCAGTTTTAGGGCTTTCTATGCACCTGGAGAATGCAGGGCTGGAGAAGGAGGTACCCAAGTGAGCAGAATGTGCCTGGCGGTCATGACAAAGATAAAATCTCAGTTCCAACCAAAAAGCCTCCAAAGAAATGCATCCAAGTAAAACCAGACCTGCCTGTTCTCAGAGATAATCAGAACGATTGCGCTTGGCTGCTTCAGACCAAGAGCTCCTCCCTGACTGAGTTCTCTCCCCTTGCTCCTCAGCGGGCTGGCATCTTCAATAGACTTGAGTTCTGAAAGCTATTCACTTTGAGTAAATGATAAATTTGTTGTCAATGATAAATTACAGAGGGTGTGACCTTGAGAAAAATTGAACATTTCTTCCTTCAGTCCCTTCCCCTCTTCCTTACACGCCAGTCTTGCTCCTTCTGACTTTGGCCAGTCTGTCTGGAAAAGGCATGCCCAGATCTGCATCCGGGGGTGGGCCCCCATGTGTCCTGTCTGACAAACAGCCCGGAGGCTCTGGCCCCTTCCTTATTCACTCACTATCCTTCTATTGTAGCCCACATTTACATCAGTCGATAACTCAGGAGATGGTTCTAGGATCATACTTTGAGAAATATGCCACAGATCAGAGCTTCCGAAACCCAGCTACACACCTAGCTGCTCTTCTGACTCGAGCGGATTTCTCAGAATGCAGATTCCCAGACCTTGCCCTTGCCAGTGAATCATCAAAGCCTCTGGAAAGATGGTCCCTGAAAAATTTTTAAATACCTCCTAGATGATTACCTGAATTTTTCAGAAATACTGCCCCAGGGGTTCCTTTCCAGGGATGAGGAACAGGGTATAGACTTCAGGCGTCTTCAATGCCAGGCTCTTCTTTCTTAATCTGATCCACACCAAAATTGATTTAAAGCCTTAACCAGCAGGGGGCAGCACAGGCGGGGCCTTTGAGCTGGAGAGAAAATAATATGTGGTGACCTTTTTGATTCTTCACTGTTGCAGTGATCACAAGTAACAACCTATAATTGTACTAGAGGTGCCTGTTTATGAAGTTCCTCCAAACTCATCGACTCCTGGGACCTCTGTTCCATGCCTGTGAAGCAAGAGGCTTTTGTATAAGGGAGAGAAGTCAGGTGACTTTTTGGGGCCTATTTCTAATAATTGGTAGAAGTGGGTTTTCCCGCACATGTGTTGGGCAAGAAGGGGATGACAGGGAAGGGATCATATACAGTAGGTTCATTTAAAACTTATGAGAGAACATGTACCACACACACACACACACACACACACACACACACACACACACAAAGAGTACAACCTTCACTCCCAAACCTCACCTCCACTTCAGTAATTCTGTCTAAAAATAAAGTCCAGATGCTTCCAACCTACCAAACCACATTCCTACAGCGGTTAAGCAAATAAGTAGAACAAACTTACCCATGTACTTACATATGCACAGTCAGCAAAAGTGAGAGTGAGTGAGAGAGAACCGTTTAAATACATAGGCTAGTTCTTCTCAATTCTTAAAGTATATTTTAATACCATAGACTACTACTTCTCAACTATTAAAGTGCAAACAAGCCACCTAGCAATCTTATTAAAATGCAGACTCTGATTCTTTCTGTAGGACTGAAGCAGGGCCTGAGTTTTGTGTTTTCTAGCAGGTTCCCAAGTGATATGATGGCTGCTGGTCCAAAAACCACCCTTTAAGTAATAGTGGCCTATGTCACTCACTGCTTTTCCTTTCCATGGATGGAGGCCTCGACATAGCATGAGAAGGGAGCAACGGGACTGCCACGCCCTTGGTTCCTTGCCTTTCACTGTGTGCTCATCTCTCCCCCACTAGAGTAACTCTAGTGTTAAAAGATACGTATTGTTCATACACAGTCCCTAAAGCAAGCCCGTCCATTAACTTCAAACTTACCTGAAGAAACTATGCTCCTACCATAGGCCTATGCATCTGAGTCATTCCAAGAACGATTTTAACTGAGGTGCTAACCTCTGATATGGTGTGAGTCCCACGTATGCAACACTATATCGACTTGGAGCAAAGGAGAGGTTTTTCTGAGTGTTTTGTTTGCTTTGTTTTAATTTTTTATCACTCAATTCCAGTGATTCCCAAGCAGGGGCAACTTTGCCTCCCTGGGGACACTCGATGACATCTGGAGACATTCTTAAATTTCACGACTGGCTACTACCTTCTAATGGGTAGAGGCCAGAGATGCTGCTAAACATCTTGCAATGCATAGGACAGCACTCACGACAAAGAATTACCCAGCCCCCAATTTCAGTGCCACCATCAAGAAACCCTTGCTCTGTATAACTCATACTGATCCAAACCTTTGGCAACTTATTGAATAATTATTTGAATATTTCCACAGATCATGAGAAAGAAAAATATTACAGGCAGCCATTCAAATTGGACACCTTGCCTTCCATTCGCCAGGGAAGTTTAGTGGCTGAGGGATCCAGTGGTTGGACTTGAATGCTAGTTTTGCTGCTGACAAGCTAGATGAAATTGAATAGGCTATACAAAACCTCTCAACTTTAATTTCCTCAGACATCAAATGACCATAAGCCCCGCCCCCTCCACAAGACCAGGGACTACTTCTATTGCGGGCAGCAAAGTATATGCATTCTCCTGGCACATAGCAAGTGTTTACTGTTTATTGAAAAAATAAATGGGATCTGACTTCCTATTAACAATCATTTTCTTTTTAATCTGATGTTGGTTGCTACTTTTAAAATCTTGATTAGAGACTTAAATGTTAGAGGATTACCTTGTCCTGGCAGGGCCAGACTTGAGCTCCACACTATGTATGGTGTCCTGTACTACACATGTACCAGCACTGGTGGTGGGGAAAACTGTAGGCTCTAGCATCACACCGCCTGGGTTAAAATCTTAGTTCCACCACTGTGTGAGCTTAGACGTTTGACTTACTCTTTCTAAGGCTTAGTTCCTTCCTTTAAAAAACAGGGGTAATAACAATTCCTATCTCACAGTGCTCTCTCACAGTGCCTGGCACATGACAAGCTCCCAATAAAAGGAGGATTTATTATGCCTCTGGCCTCTAGCCTCCAAATTAAGGGCACCTGCTTTGGAGTTATCACACCCAAGTAGAGACACAGCACCGAAATCAGAACCTGGCCCCAGACACCAAGCTGAACAGGCTCCCTTCTGCTGGATGGAAAGCCAGGCGCTCTCCCCTCTTACTTTCCATTCCACATGCCTACCAAGGGAATTTGAAACAAATATTCCACACTCTTCTGCATGCCCACTTACTCGTATTCAGAATACAGCCCCAGTGACTAGATACACGCAGCATTTTCATGCTGCTCAGGGGCCAAAGGACACCAATAAAGATGTCAAAGCTGAAAATTGTTTGGAGAGCAAAGAAACAAATGAGGAGAGAAAGCTGCAGCCTTTGATTCAATACTGAATTTTGCATAAAGGCTCTGTGTGACAGTACACAAGAGAACATACTGCCACACACTCTGTATTCCATTTTTCATAAGAAAGATGAAAACGGAAAAAAGCAAACTGATATTAGCAGCATATTAAAGAGAGTATATTCAAGCATATATCTTGATTTGAGCACACAAACCCAAACCATTTATATTTTATAACGTAGTAAAAGCTTGGAGCTGAAAAGAAGCATCTAATCCAATCCTTTCATCTCTGAGATGAGCACATTGAAGCATCTGGGCATTGAGTAACAGGGCCACACCTTCAGCCTCATAGTGACCAATTTGGGAAGAGGAGCCATGGGGCTTGTCTCTTCCTCCAATTCTGGCTGATTCAGGGATTTGATCCCTGACTGTAGGGCACTGACGGAAAAACTGGAACCCTTCTTCTCCAAGTGTCCCCTTTCCACTGGCTTGTGAAGTTCACATGTTCATTCAAGTAACCTTTACTGAGAGCTTACTGTGCACCAGACACATTGGTTCTTGGGCAACAGAGGAGGGCAGGACAGATGCCCATTCTTAATGCACCCAACTTCCGGAGTGCAACACGGCCAATAAACGTGCACGAATAAAGCGTCCGACATAATTTCCGGCAGTCTTTCATGTTCTGAGGGAAATAAAAATGCACACTGTGACAGAGAGAGACTGACAGGGGAAGGGGAACTTGGAAGGCCTCACTAATAACAAGGCCTCACTAGTTCTATGTCAACCACGTTGTATAGGCTCTTCCATCATGTTGAATCACCAGGTCAATTACGGGGGACTCTGCCACACTGGACCTTGGCCACACTGTGCTCACTCTCAGGGCCTAGTATGGGACAGGCCTCCAAAGGCCAAAGGAGGCCCCAGGAGCAGAGTGGCCAGACAGCATCGGAACGAAAAGTGGACCCCTCCCTTCCCTTTAGTCACTGTGATTCATACGAAGGTCATGAGTCAGCCCTGCCAGCCCAGAGGAAGAGCTCAACAGAGTTTAAGATTAAATTTTTTTATCATTATTATTTATTTTTAATTATATAAACACACTCATGAATACATTTTCATTATTTAAAAAATAATAATAAAGAAATTAAATGAAATAAAAAGGGTCCTTAAGGCTAATGTCACTTAAACTCCTCTCTTCCAACCTGGTCATTTGTCAGGCCCCTACCTCTATCCTACCTAGAGCTAAATACTATTATTATTAATTAAGTGAACAGTGTTTCAGACTGTTTCTTATGCTTTAGAAAAAAACGGTGTGATTTTTATGGGTTCACCTTCATAAACTGTAGCATACTATATGTAATGGCTCTGCAGCTTCACTGTGCCCTCATGAGACAATAGGTCTTGAGTAGCTTAACCAGGTGATTACATTTTGCTAATTGCTGTGTAATATTCCTTGATACGATACGCCACAGTTTATGTCCCTATGAATTATAAACTGTTTTCGATTTTCTTTGTATCACGAAATAACACTGCGATGAAATCTCTACTCTGCCCACTTCACTTCGTGAGTGGCCCACCGTGGCGGATGAAGGACTTCACTCTTAGGTGCAATTCTCCAAGGGAAGCAGAATCAGTCACAGGACTCTCTAAGCACCTAGGGATTGTCCAGACCCCGGCACCCTTCCCTTATCATCACCGCCCTCACCGTGGACCCGCTGCACGATGTCAGGCGAGTCCGAATGCCTGCGGGACTCCGCGGAGGGAGGAACCCGTTTCTGATGACCTCTAAGAACTCTCACAGTGATGGCAGCCTAGAACTCTGTGATTCCAGGTACGGAACCTGTGGGCTTCTCTCACAAGCGAGGTACAGTTCCCTTTCGTAGATTATAAGGCACTTGCAGGAGGCCTGCGGATTGCAATGTGTCACCCCAAGCCATGGAACACACTTTACTGGTGTTCCTGGAGAAATGGCTAGTGCACACATTCTGCTGACTTCTGTTTGCCCTTCTCCACGCACTTCCTGGATATAAGGGGATATGACATCACTTTCTGCCAATTTTGCATAAATGCCTGAGTTTGAATCTCTAATTTTTCACGAGATGAGGGAAAAATAATCACCATCTACTTTGCATAGACTTTTGTTTTACAAAGCCATGGTTTCTCATTCATTCCTGGAACAACCCCGAGATGGCCACAGGAAAGGAATAATTACAATACGTTTTATAATGATGTTTAATAGACACTATTATTCATTAGAGCTGAGTAGACTGAGCCAACAAGAATTAATTGGTTGCCTAAGGTCACATAGCAAGGAAGTGAGGGCAAACCCGGAGCCCAGGCCTTCTGATTCCCAGCGCTTTCTCCTATGCGGGGCAACCAACACCTGTCTTCCCAGCTGTGTGACTGCAAAGACCCATTTGCAATCCTAATAACTGAGAGAGACATGCATTCTCAGCAGACCTTAAAGGATTTGGTGGAAGACCACACTCAGAGATAGATTTTACGTTTTAAAGAGTCAAGTGAAAAGGGAAGGGAGCCAAGTTTAGGGGAACGGGGCATGGGAGTTAATTCAACTGAACGCTAAGAAGAGATGAATAAATCCATGTGTCTGAAAGGCTTTTATTCCACTCATTAATTGAAGACACTCTCTGGGATACTTTAGTTAGCTGGTCATGGAAGGCCTCTCGAAGGAGGTGGCAATCAAGCTAAGATTTGGAAGATGAGAAGATTCCAACTTTGCAACAAACAAACAAGAAACAAAAAACCATAGAAGAAGAGCAAACCAGGTGTAGGGAACAGTGTGTTCAAAGTTGCCAAGCTGGGCAAACCCACCAGGAGGCCAGGCAATCCTGTGCAGGGAGCCAAAGAGAGAGCCGGCATGAGATAAAGGGTCCCCCTAATGACTGACCTGGGCAGTCAGTGCTAGAGGCGCTCAGAGGGTGGCTCCCAGGAGAGGATGGGACTTGAAGGAATCTTGAGGAGATGACTAGAAGTGAACAGCTTTCTTCAAGAGAAGCACAGCAGAGGAGGGCACTCCCAGCAGAACTGTAGGCAGGAGACATATTATTGGTGAATAATGAGTATGACTCAGTCTCTTAATCTGCAAAATGGGAGCATAGGATAGAAGGCTCACTGGGGTCCCTTTTAGATACCAATATGGAAACTGAGCCAAGGGCATCCTGGCCGAGGGACTGGCAAGGCTGAGCCCGGCTCTCAGATCTCCAGATTCCCATCCGGAGCTGGCTCTACCCCAGCTTCTTGCTCCTTCTGGCAGGGAGACGGTCAGGAAGGAGGCTTGGGCTGTAGTCGGATGTGAGTGCAAGGCCCCAGCAGAGCCTAGCAGCAGGACAGACTGCCGGGTGCTCCCTTGCAGCCCCCAACACTCTGATCTCAAAGCCAGTTCCTTTGTTCCCCCAGGAGCTTCCCAAAGACTTTGGGAACCCCTTTGATTTTTTAAAAAATATTTCTCCACAAAACAATGTGAGGAACAAGAGGAAAAGCATGGCCCCATCACAAAGCTTTTATAGCCAGAAAAACAGGCTCATGTCATGCAAATTCCATCTTGGTTTCAGGGCTTTTCAGGGAAGCCAGGGGTGCAGACTTGGAGTTAGGGAGCATCACGTGAAGTGCCAGCTCCTGGTGGGAAGTCTACTCTTTGCCCAGGACCTGGGTTTCAACCCAAACCAGTGGTGCCCTGAAGGATCAAAGTCTCCACACCAGCCTAGCACGTGGTCAGACTTCCTGCCAAACTTCAACCACAGGACACTTAGAGCCAAGTGAAAAGAATCTCAAGACTCGTATAAAGGAACCCAATCCTCCATCATAAATGTTGGAACTCAGGCCCAGAGAGGCTCACCTGACAAGTCAGTCATTTGTTCCAAGGCACATAATAGCTAAAGTGTATGAGCACTTACTAGATGCCCCATATCATGCTCAACTGTTATCTCTGACATTACTGTTGACACTCAAAATGAGGTTGGTACTGCTATGATCCCTTCCTTACATGCGGAACCTACGTCCCAAAGAAGTTAAGTCACTTGCCTAAGTCACACAGCTGTGAAGAGCAGAGCCGGGACTCTACTCCAGAGCATGTTACCCCACTGTTCTGGGCTTCTTCACACCCTGCCACCTTAGGGCTGTATACAGGAACTCTGGCTTCCCAGCGCAGCACAGCCACTTCAATCTCGGGCTCAATCCTGAACATGGTCCTGACCATCTGCACCCCACCGAGCTCTTCCGCAAAGGAGCCACGAGATCCATCACCTGCATCCGGTCCCACCTGCCCTCGCACCTGTGATTCTCTCCTTGGCCACTGAGTTCTGCACCCTCTACTTCCCCCACCCCCAGATGCCATGCCAACTAAGAATAGCTGTTCCTTCTTCTTCCTCAGCTCAAATGTCACCTGTTGAGGGAGACATCCTGTTTTAGCGTCTATCACTGCCCTTTCTTTGCTAACTTCACAGATTGTTATCATACGTCTATGTGTTTATTTATATATTATCTCTTGCCCCATATTTCTGCCAGGCACCATGCTTAGCATGGAATAAACACTCAATTAGAAGTTGCTGAATAAAAGAACGAATGAAAGAATGTACTAAAAGAAAAAAAAAACTTAGTTCTTCAAAATAAATGTTTGCCAAAATCTTGTACTTGTTTAAGGGATTTTGTTAAAGCCTAAATAATCCTAAAATTTACCTTGACCCAAGGTAATTAGGACTGTGTCCTTCCAGGTCTTTTCTGTGCATTACAGATATAGGTATATGTAGTACCCATGTGGGATCTCATTTGTAGAAAAATGACTTAACTTATATATATATTCTATATATTCTCTCTGATATACTATATGGGTTAGGTTGCACAAATATGCCCACAAATACACATGGTCCTAAAGGATATACTGTATATATTTTTCTGCACTTTCCTTTTCTTAATCATGTACCATGAAAATCTCCCCCACTACCACATGTAGATCTGTCTCCTGTTGTTAAGAACAACCTATTATTTTTCAAATTAAAAGTACTCACTTTTGCTAGGATATTCAAATAGTCTAGGAATAACAGGTAGAAACTACGGGAACACAAGCATCTCTTCCCACCATTCCCACACCTCATAGGCGAGAAGGGTTTCGTATTCAAGATGAGGATGAGTGAGAGTGTATTCATGAATGGACAAGAGTAACATGGGAGTGGGGTGAGAAGGGGGCAGGCGATGTGGAGGATAGAGCGTAGGATGATGCTGGATGGGAACAAGAGAAAGGCAACTGGGAAGAAAAGGTGGGGACCTAGACTTGTTAGTCAATCATAGTAATGACTAGAGCAGAGAGTGGGGAAAAGAGCTAGAAGCGACTTCAGTTAGGGACAGGAAGTCAGGAAAGATGGGGGCTCTTTGCGGAGAAGAAAAACATCACGGGGTCAGCCCAACAGCAGACTGGGTGAAGTTGGCCCCCCAAGGTTTCCTCTTTCCCCTTGAAGAAGGTGGAAATTTTGCCACCTGGTTTTCCAACATCCAGGAGCATTTGCCTGTTTATCTCCACTCTGGAGTCTTAAAGTTCAAAACAAACTTCCAAACAAAGGGGCCCCCTGCTCTGTGCAGCTCAGCTCCATTCTCCTACAAGGACAGAGCCAAGATTCTACTTTTCTGATGACTTTCACAGCTGATCCCACTGAGAATCCCACCCCCAGCTTCCTCCTGCGTCTTTCCGTCTTTCCCGTCTGCCTCCAATTGTTGTGGACATCCTCACGGGCATAGCTTTTTTAGCTCTTTTAACCCTTTTCTTCCTATTCTTATAATTATGCAGATTGTTTTCCCAACAGAAGCTATTTGGGGCTTTTAGAGTGGTCCAAGTCTCAATGGTCTCTCCAAAGAGCTGAATTCACCAGCAGCCAGCTGGATTTATTATTAAAAAGAAGCCTAGACAAAAAGAACTGGTTAATTAAGCTCCCTGTAGATGGAAATTCTGAATCATATTTTCATGGACACCACTCAGTGGAAAGGCCCACACATCTACACAAGTAGAAAATGACAAGAGCGTCTCTGAGAGTAGATATAAGTGAGGGATGATATAATAATTAGCATACATCATTTTCATTCATGATAAATTACACTGAGTATTTTAACACACCTAACAATTCACAAGGTAGGTATCATATTATACCCATTTCACAGATGAAGAATTTGAGGCTCATAGAGGCTCATCTTGCCCAAGGTGACACAGCTAGTAAATTATGGACCTGGGACTGAAAATCAGCCAGGCTAGAAATCATTCCTGGCCTCTTAACCTGCCACTATGGGGTTTATCTAATATTAATGCTTTGTTTAGTTAATTATTGTCTACCTCCTGCCTCCCTGCT
Source organism: Eidolon dupreanum (assembly GCA_028627145.1). Lineage (NCBI taxonomy): Eukaryota > Metazoa > Chordata > Mammalia > Chiroptera > Pteropodidae > Eidolon > Eidolon dupreanum. The sequence goes on along the minus strand of CM053515.1, from coordinate 18,337,000 downwards.
CCCCTGCCCCCGACCAAAATAAAACTTATGCTCCAGGAGGGTACAGTCTTTGTCTGTCCCATTCATCACTATATCTCCAGCAGCCGGCACAGGGCTTAGAACTAAGTAGATAGTCAGTAAATGATTGCTGAGTGAATAAATTAATGAATGAATACCAAGCTTTTATTTGACTATGTCCTATAATCTTAAAGTTTCTGAATACTGAAGCTTCGGGTGATAACTAAATATGCTCACTGAACAGTCCTGTTAGTTTTACATATTTAACTTACCCGAATTTTCTCCTAGAAAAAAAAATATATATATTTTCCCAAGCATTAGTACCTAGCAAGTTGCATGCAACAGGGGAATCAAATAAGAAACCCTATCCTGAAAAGATAGGGGAGTCTCTAAAGAGATGTTTCGGAATGATTTAAATACTTATTAATCACTTACTATGTTTTAAAAGCTAGTCTGAGCCTCTGCCTTTTTCATGTGAATCATCTGGGATACTTGTTTAAAAGGTAGACCAAGGAATCAGAAGCCTGGGAATCTGCATTTTTACAGGTCTCTCAGGTGATTGTTGCACAAACAAAACCTTGAGAACCACTGTGAGGAGGTTAGGGATACTCTCCTTCCAATGGAAACAAATTTCGTTAAGCTATCAAAAGGTGTTTCAAATCCACTGACCTTTCAATTTCTCTAAAGATTCTTTAATCATTATCACACCTTGGGGTCATGGCCTATCAATTTTTTTCACCTTGCGTAAGGCAGAAACATCGTATTTACCTAAAAGGTGTTCTTTCCAGGTTTTCAAATGGTGACTGGCTACCTACTTTTTCCCTGCCATCTCAGACTCTGGTGCACTGGGTCACTCTCGCATGAGACAAGCTAGAAATGAGAAGATCTGGTCTGGTTCTGCCATGAGACGCTGTGTGTCTTAGGGCAGGTAGCTCGGCCTCTCTGAATCACTGTTTCCTTGCCTGTAAGTTGGGGGTATGAGTGTTTACAGCTTTTGAGTCAACACATGCTCTAAACAGAGAGATTCTATAGACAAGGATCATGTATCCTCTCAGTCTTGTTTTTCAACACTCAAAAGTCATGCTTCTGCGATCATGAATTAGGTTCAGAAGATGACAGGGTAAGCAGCTGAGAATGTAAAGAACCCCACCCTACTGAATTAATCATGATCAAAATAAAATCAGAATATAGGTTTCTATAATACACACCTACAATAACTAATTTAAAACAAAACAAAACAAAACAAAACGCAACACTTTTGGACAAGTGCTAGTTGCCCATACAAAAACTGGGTGAACCTGTGGGATTAAGTCATAAGGCCACATACCTGCTGTTTGCCTCAGACCAGGAAGTGTTTCAAGGTGGGGGTTCCTAGACCTTCCGCGCTGAGCACTGCACAATATTAGACCCAGTAAAGACCTGGAGCGTTCTGTCAACAAATATTTACTTACACCTACTGTTTGCCAGGCATTGTTCTAGTTATTGGGGGCTCAGTGGTGAACCCTACTGACAAGACCCATTCTTTCATGGAGCTAACATTCTAGTGGGGAAGAAGGGTGATAAACAGTTGTAACAAATGAATCAGTGATGAGGGGCCTAAAGGAGTAGATAGGAACTTAAGTTAGGAGGCTGGGAGGGTCCCCCAATGAATGTCTCATCCACTTGTCGGTGAGATGAAGCAGAGAGTTGTGACCTGGCCAAGACCAAGCTAACTAGAAGCAGTGTTGGAAGTCTTTCTACGAAGCCAATCCTTTCCTCACAGCCCCTCCCGATATTACTTTATTTCCCTGTCACTGTCTAACGCTTCAAGCCCCAAGCCGAGGGAGGAAAACATGAGCTCAAGCACCCTGTGAAGGCCTCAAGACATGAGGGTCCCTCCATCTCTGCATCACACCCCAGGACCCAGGGAGAAGTCCGGGCGGGGCGGGGCCTGGACACGTGCCGGCGCGTCCAGCAGGTGGCAGCAGCGAGCAGCCGCGCCCCCCCCCCCCGCCCCGCTGCCCCCCCCGCGCTGCCACCCCGCGAGCCCGCATCATGGATGTCGAGCTCTCCTATTTCGCTTTGCCCGCCTTGGAATTCGAGACCCCAGACGAGCATCGGGATTCATGAACCGGTCGCAGGGGCCCTGGCAGGGGCCTCTGGCTCCCGACGCTGGCCAAGAGGTGGGTCCCAGGGCGGGTCGCTGCTCCCCGAAGCCGGGCGGAGACGCGCTGCCTAGCGGAGCCGGCTCCCCGCGCGCTGCCCCCGCCCTGCCTCCCTGTGGTCCACACCCCCTTTGGGCTCCCGAGCCGCTGGGCTGGAGTAGTTGGGGGCGAGCGTGAGCAAGCGCTGCCAGTCCCGCTTCTGCCCCGGGTTCGGGTGCGAGGGGCAGTGGGACCGGGGCGCTCGTGTCCTCCCCGCCTCCTCCTCCTCCTTCCTGCTCTCACCTGCGCCTATTAGTCCACTCGCCTTCAAGGCCAGTGGCTACAACCCAGATTGAGAGGGGACAGCAGAGGGAGAGAGAGCACCTGAGGATACAGAGCTGGCCCTGGACTGCCTTTTCACCCCCCAGGTGATGAGTGAGGTCGGAAGATCGGAAGATTTTAAAAGCAACCGGGGCTTCAGTATTGAATGAAAGACCCAGTGCAAAGGCATCACCATGAACACGAGCAGTAAGTGGGTCCTCCTCTCCTTTGCCATGGGAACAGGGTGGAGGCGGAGGTGCAGGAGCCTGCTCTGGGGCTGCCTGAAAGGAGGAAGGAAGCCTGTCATCTGGGTGGACACACGGCCCCCAGGCTCCTTCTTGGTCCTTTCTGTGCTTCCCGGCAGAGGAATACGGGTCTAGCTTTTCATGATAATTTTGCTAATGTTTTACCGGCAGTGCCGCTTGCCTCTGCAGGGAAGGCTGCCTGTCTCCTTCTAGCTATGCCTGGGAAGGCCTCGGAAGCAGTAGTGTGGCCATTGTCTGACTGTGGGAGCTCTGAGGAGACCTCCCTGCGCACAGCTGGAAAGCCATGGAAGGCTCCACTTGTCCTGGAGCTGCGAGGAGCAGGGAGGCTGGCCCTCAGTGGGCCGACGTGTGTGGGCAGGCAGTGGCAAGGGAACCAGCAGTTTGATAAACAAATCATCGCGAAGCCACCTTTGGGTCTGGAAATTGTAAAATAACCCTCTCCTTGAGTGCCTGCAACCCCATGGGCCCAGGGCTAATTTCTCCACATAGCTATAGGCTGTTTAGCCATCCCCAGAAGGAGAGAAACAGACAAGCCCTTTGGCCAGGTCCCTTAACATGTCAGAGGCAACAACTGCTTTGCAGAGCTGGGACTAGACATTTTGCTACTGGGCTGGGCCCCAGCTGCTGAGAAATGCAGTCAGAATGCGAGGAGGCCCAGTCCATTTGTTTCAATGTAGTTAGTCCCTTTGACCATGGGCGCCTGCTGGGGCAAGTGGCCTGAGCACACCCAGAAGGGGAGCTCTGGGTCAAGTCACCCCTCCCGCTTCCTCATTAGCTGAGCTTGTCTGGGTCATTCCAACAGCAGGTGGGGTTGTTGAACTGGGGGACCCCGAGGAATATTCACTTCCTTGGGTCTATGACTTTCCCATCAGCCTCTTCTCTGGATCCCGGATTGCTCCTCTGTAAAATGAGAGGGGTTGAATTAGAGACCCTTCTAATCTAAGAATCGACAAGTTGCTTCTAAAAAAGCTAGAGCTGAGCAGCAAGACCAGAAAAATCAGTACCTTCTGAGGCTATGTCCAGACCAAACCCACTATCTCCTCACCTTCCCTCCATTTCAAGGCTTTTGGCATGGAGGAAAGGGAAACAGCGAAAGCTACTGAGATGGAAATGAAATATATTTATTTACTATATATTTGTATGACTCATCTCTCTGCTGCCTTCTTTTGTGTATTACATAGCTATGCTAGGCAAGCGAGCGAGGCTGGACTCCCTCTGCCTCTTACAGCCAAAGAATTTATCTCTTGATTTTGCCAGTCTGGAACAGTGCTTTGGCTTCTCACCAGGCTCAGGGAAGGAGCAAAATTCTTAGTGGGCCACATGTTTGCATCTGGTGCTTTCAGACAAATAAAGATGTGAACAGCCTGTCACGTCTCACTATCTCTAGGAAAAATTGTGTTTATCGGAGTCCTTTCTCACTAAATGACGGAAGAGAAAGATAGCCCATCTATTTTCAAGAAACTAAGAAATTAAGTAACAAACAACTGACCCTGCCCTTTTCTCTCTCTAGAATCATAAGGAACTCTTGTCCTCTTAGCAACACTGAGTATTCATGAAAGAGAGAAACAAGAGATTTTACTTTTTTTTTTTTTTTAAAGAAATAATGACCAATAGAGCTGAGTACTGTAGAAGATAAGGACCGACAAAAATGTCATTCCAGCCCATGCATAGGGAGAGTGTTTTGTTTTCCAGGAGTGGTGGAAAATAGAGTAGAACGACTTGGGCAGCCTTGGGAGTCCCTGAGGTCCCCACAGAGGAAGTGCTTCTCTAAAGGGCCACTTGGGGGGACACTGTGGAGAGACTCTCTCAGGGGTTGGGGGCTGAGCTCCATCATCACTGAGGCTCCTCCCAACCCTGAGATTGTGAAGATGGAGAAAGAAGAAACCAGGCCACATGGGAGTGAAGGAATGACAGGATCACCAGGACATGGGCACAGGGCGTTAGCAGGATATCCCTGGGGTGACCTGATCTAAGCAAAAATGCTCTCCTCTTCCTCTTAACATAATCCTCATGCCTGAAATTTAACCTGTGAAATTCTTACTCAGTTTTTCTCTTACTTCCATCTACTGGGTCCTCATGCTCTACCAGCCACTGTGCTGAGCATTTCACCTGCACGATCTCCCCATAGTCTCACACCCAACCTGTGAGATGGGCGTTATTATTCTAGTTTTATAGATGAAAACTTTTGGCTAATGTTCACTAACTTCTTCAAACCATGGAGTTAGATGTTGGACTATGAAAGGCATTTGTATGCATACCATTTTGACAGCGCATGCCGCTCCTAATCCATGGTTCAAATGTCACCACTGAAGTGGGGGCAAAGCATGAGCTTATAATTAAGTTCCTAATCACTTCATGTGGAGAAGAGGAGTGAAGGGCTGCAGACTTGGGGCAGCGTGTAAGAAGTGACAGAGCTCGGGCCCTGGAACCAAGTGGTTCCAGTTCCGGTCCTCCTTTGTTCACTGTGGTTTTCAGCATGGTTATCTCATCTGCAGAATGGCAGTGGTGGGACTTCCCTTGGTGTGGGATGGAGATACGTGATAATATTGTCGTGTAAAATACGGAGTGTGGTACCTTGGACATAACTGGCATCACATCGGTGATGGTGGTCAGACTGTCGTGGTCACTGCAGGGGTAGTCGTGACTTGTCATTGTTGACTTTATGACATTAGCAAGCAGGTCACTCTACCTCTCTGACATCATACCTTCATCATAAATTTAGAAAAATTCCAGAGGTGTGATTTTGAGGATTAAATAGGATTATAAGAAAATGCTTTGCAAACATATGTAAATTGTTTTTATTAATAAGAAACACATGTCTCAGATGGCAAAAATGAGGGAGTGCTCAGTCAGCAATGCCTCAGTGTGCATTTCAGTTTCATCAGAATTCTTTCTTCTGATGAAATTTAGCTGAGCTTCAGAATACCACAAAGCAGGAATTTGAGAGAAAGGGGTAATTTGGGAGATGATGGAGTAGGGTGGTGGCTCAGACCTGGCAGAGTGTAACAGGTGGGGTCTGGCCCTTGGAGCCAATTGGGAGGGGAAGGAGAGCTCCCTGTAGAGAGAGCAAGACACCAACAGCATGAGCAGGACTCCCAGGGCTCAGGGGCCTGGGCTAACACTGAGCCGGCATGCTCCTGTGGGCGAAGAGCTTCAGGGCAAAGGAAGGGGAAACAGCTCAGCCTCTGTGGGGGTGGGCCACCAGCCAGCCTTTCCTTCCCCCTGCCCACACCCAACTTAATTCCCAGAATCTGCCATTTGTCTCCTGACCTACTGAGGCAGCCCCCTAACTGGTCTCTCTTCATCCTCCCCAACCCCCACCATTCTCCTCTATCCACCCTCTGCATCATGCTCGGCTTAAAATGCAGATCCCATTGCTCTCAAGATGTGAGAGGAGACCCCTCAGTGAGGCCTGCAGTGTCCCATGCGGCCTGGCCCAGTCTCGCTCACGCCCATCTCATCCACACTGCACCATTCTTCACGTTCCCGTCACATTTGCTCCTCCCATGCCCTCTAAGGGCCCGCTCCTGCCAACTCTGCATACGCTGTTACTTCCTCCTGGAAAGCTCTCTCCCTCCAGCACCAGACCCTCTGCGCACCACCCCCCTTCACCCAGACTGCCGTCCTCATCCAGCCGAGCTGCAGAAGCCCTCTCGGCCCCCTAGTCCAGCTAACATCCCCCTGCCGCAGGCTCTCCATACACCCTGCCCTGGTTCCTTTACAGCCTTGTCACTGTCATCACACTCATCCATGTGATCACAGGCTATTTTCCTGAACCCATAAAGCAAGGGAGGAGCTGACCCCAGACCCTTCGCTCTCACACAATCCCCAGAGCCACGAGGACGCCGCTGCCTAATGTGCGTATTCTTAGGCAACAATAAATGTTTGGTTGTTCCCTGTCAGAGTCTCCCATTGCCACACTGGCCCCAGCATTTCCCAAGCCTCTAGGTCCAAAGCCAGGGGAGACTGTGTTGACCCGAGCATGCCAGAGGCCCTGGGCACTGGAGTCAGTTCTGTGTCCCATAAATGCTGTGCCTCTCACTTGGGTCGGAACTCTCAGAGTTCCTGAGAGTTGTGGCTTTCCCGGGCACCAAACCCAGCACCAGCTCATCCCTGAGGCTGGGAGCATCACGCATACGACACGCAGTGGCACCAAGAGGCATCCTCCCTCATTTGGTTGGCTTCCTCCTGCCCTCGGGCCCCTTCCTTGGTGACTGTCATGCACTGGCAAGCCAACAAGTTTTGTTTAAGACAGCATTGAGGGGTCATACAACTCCCTCCATCCTGGGGCAGTAAGAACCTGAGCTTTGGGGTAGGGATTCCTGAGTTCAGATGCAAGATCTACGATGTACTCTCTCTAGGATCTTGGACAGGACAGATCACGTCTCTGAGCCTGAATTTTGTCATGTAGAAATGTGAGCAGTAATGCCAGCGTGCAGGGTTGTTGTGAGGATTAAGTGAAATAACATGAGAAACTCCCTGGCACTGGGTCTCAGGGAATGGAATTGAACCTGAAGTTAAGTTGACCGCTGAGTAGAGCAAAGTTCTGGAATGACGGTATCATAGGAGCCAAACCATCTGGTTGAAAATGAGCCAGTTTTGTTGGTACTGTAGCCAGCACGGTTTCTGTACGTAGGAAAGCCACAGCTTTCAGGAAGCCTTCAGGAAGATTATTAACCTAGTGCTGTCTGTGGCATGGGTCAAAACGGGCAAGACAGGAAGTTAGGGTCCTAGGGGAGAGACAATTACCCTAGTTCAGGAAAAGTCTGAGGGCCATGATTTTGATGGTTGTTAGAATAGAAATAAGGGGAAAGATCCTTTACAAAAGAAAGTCTGCATAGCCTAGCACCTGATGGAATTATAGAATGAAGGAGAGGGGGAGTCTATCAGTTAGGGTCCTGGCAGGAAACAGATGGGAAATTTGAGGGGAGTTAAATAGAAAGAGTCTTTGCAAGTGTGCAAGAAAGGTGTAGAGAAACGAACAAGGAGAAGCCAGGATGGGCCAGCACTGGAAGGCCCATGACTACTCTTACCACAACCACCCTCAGGCCTGACGGGCCAAAAATTAAAAAGTAAAAATACGAAACCCAGAAACTCAGTAAGATGTAGGGTGAGGACTGCCTGCTAGGAGCTGTGGCCCCTGGCTCCAGAAAGGCAGCCAGACCATGGCAACACCCCAAGGAAGAAACCCTGGCCTCTCTCTACTTCCTCCCTTGGATTTCTTAGGGTGCCCCCTATTGGCCCCATCTAGCCAAGAGCCAGAGAGCAAGGAAAGGAGTTGGCGGTCCATCATGGTAAGCCTCCCGGGGACACTGCAGGGTAGAGAAAGGGAGCAGAGTGATCTGGAGAGGCAGGGAGTTCAGCCCTGAAGATACTCCGCTCAAGGAGCATGATGACCTTCCTCTGCTGACGTCGTCATCCAGGTCAGGAACTCTAAGAATTCCTTGAAAAAAAAAGGTTCCATTACCAGCAAAAGCACAGTAAGATTCTAAGTTTGCAAAGAAATTCTAAATTTGTAAAACGGATAAAGTAGATTGTATACTTTATAAGAATAGAGATTTTTTAAAACAATGCTTCCCAAATGAATGAAGCAGGTGTTGATAAATGATTACTTGAGGCTAACGGGGGTTAGAGGAATAATGTAAGGAACAATTTAAAAACCATATATCAATCTGATGAATATAACACATCTCTGAAAATCGCAAAGTGATTTCAAGAGCACTTGTATTGTGTAAAGGAAGTGATATCAGTTCTGAAGGCCAGCTTTCCTATCTGGCAAAAGCTTTATCTTGCTGAGATAACATCTGCTGTGGTGAACGGTCAACAACTGGCCGATACCCAACACTAGCCAGATACCATTGTACAAGAAAAGAAAACAACCAGAAGTATGTAAGCACCTTTTACTTTCTGGGTATTTCGCCAATTAAATTGTTCTCCCGTAGTTCTTAAGGGCACAGAACGAAACGAAATAGCTAGATTCAAATTCCAGCCCTGCCCTTTACGTGCTATGTGTCCTTGGGCAAGTCGCTTCCCTTCTCTGTACCTGAGCTCCTCATCTCAAATGATAATCACAGGGAGCATGATAGTAATGCCTCTGTCATAGAGTTGTTATAAAGGATAAGTAAGTTTGCAGCTGTGAATTGTTTAAAACAGTGCCTAGCATGTAACAAGTATCTATATATAACCAGTAGAAATGGTGTATATGAGTTTGCCGGAGCTGCCATAACAAAGTATGGCAAACGGGGCGGCTAAAACAACAGAAATGTATTATCTCACAGTTCTGGAAGTTAAAAGTCCAAAAACAAGGTTTTGGCAGGATTGGTACTCCCTAAGGGCCTAAGAGAAACGATCTCTTGCAGGCCTTTGTCCTTGGTCCACGGGAGACTGAGCTCACCCCAGGGTGCCAGAGGCCCTGACCACTGGAGTCAATTCTGTGTCCCATAAATGCTGTGCCCCTCATCTGGGTCGGAACTCCCAGAGTTCCTGAGAGCTGTGGCTTTCTTTGGCACTAAACCCAGCACCAGCTCATCCCTGAGGCTGGGAGCATCACACATACGACGTGCAGTGGTACCAAGAGCCATCCTCCCTCAGAGTATCGGCTTCCTCCTGCCCTCGGGCCCCTTCTTGGTCTTCTCCCACTGTCTCTTCATGTCACCTTCCCTCTATGTGTGTCTGTGTCCAAATTCCCCTTTTTGATAAGGACACCTGTCATATTGGATTAGGGCCCACCCTAATGGACCTCGTTTTAGCTTGTTTACATCAACAAAGACCCATTTTCATATTCTGGGGTACTTGGGATTAGGACTCCAACCTAAATTTGAGGAGAGGAACACGATTAAATTCATAACATAGCGTTTGTCGAGTAAATGCCACCCCCTCCCCAAGGAGAAGAACTCTGCATTGACTGGCTTCCTCTAAATATCAGCCACTCCCCAGGGCTAGGGTAGGGTGCTGATAGTTGATTATTAAACACGCATGTCACAAAGGTTATCTGCCTAGTCTTGATGTTTAAACCCTCATTTCGCCACCTCTGACCAGCAGAGGTGGAGCCTCTCCCTGATAACCTGAAAGGAAGAGTTCATACGTAGGAGGTCCCCACAAGGTAGAACCGCAGTGGCTTAGTAGTCCACAGTTAGTCTGCCTGCAGAAAACATTCCCCACCTGACCCCCACTGACGCACGACTGTCACATATCAATAGCGTAACGGAATTTACAGTCATGGTATTGGTTTTCAATCTGCTCAGTTTCCGGAAATGTCCAACATGGGGAATAAGAATTGGATTGCTCATTTGTTCATTCATTCAACAAATATTTACTGCCCAAAAACTCTGCACTGGGCCTGATGCTGGGCACACAGCAGTAAATATAATGGACATGGCCCTTGCCTTTGTGGATCAAACGGGCCTGGCAAAACGGGCCAGCCGGTGGCCAACATGATAGGACATGTTTTATCTGCCCTACACCAGGTTTTCAATGAATTTGAATTATTTGCCACTTGGGAAATTGGGAGATGAAAACTGGGATTTAGAGCTTCTCTTAAAAAAAACTACTGGAAGATCTTGCATCCCTGGCGCTAGTCTTTCGTGTGACAACAGTCAGGATTGCCTGCTTTCAGTGGGGCAAGTACTGGTCTCCAGTGTGCCACAGTGGCCACGACTTCCTATTAAGTTGCACAAAGACAGCTTAATATTTTTATGTTACCTTGCTACTGTAAGCTTTAAAATTTTAAACCCCTGTCTAGCAGATGATCAATATAATATCAAACATGGAGAAATATATCAAACACAGAGATGCAGAAACTGCAACATATCTGTTAATTATTTTGACAGAAAGTCCTGTCTGCAGTTAGCAACTGATTAACACTGCCATCCTATTATTAAAGTCTTCTTGAAGAGAGCAAAACTCTACCACATGTCCTTTTTTCTCCAGCTGAGCCATTCCCAGCAGGGAGATATCTATCCTAGTGGATACAGTTGGGCAAACAATGGCCCGCCCCCACCATCTCCTAGAGGTCAGCTTTGCTTCCAGAGGAAAGTGAGTGGGCGGGGGGTGGGGGGAGGCACAGACCAAAGAAAGGAAATTCGGGATAACTGGGCACCTTTTCCAGACTAAAGGAAGGTACCTTGGGAAGCTGAACTGTTCCAGAGATTGTGGTGGCATATGAGACATGCCTGATGCAGTTGAGGACATCAAGCCCAGTGGTCCCCAGCTTCTTTGGCACCAGGGACTGTTGCTCCTATGAGAATCTAATGCCTGATGATCTGAGGTGGAGCTGAGGCAGTGATGCTAGTGCTGGGGAGCGGCTGCAAATACAGATGAAGCTTCACTCACTTGCCTGCCGCTCACCTCCTGCTGTGCGGCTGGTTCCTAACAGGCCACAGACTGGTACCAGTCCATGACCTAGGGGTTGGGGACCCCAATCTAGTCCAGAGCATGCGCCCTATAAGAGTAAGGTCAGTTTATATACCTATCCAGCTTAGGAGCGATTACTGAAAGACTACATATTGAACCCATGTGGCTCCTCAAGACCTCTCCTGCTTGAGAAAGGTAAAAACATGGATAAGGCCAACAGCATCTTCATTCCTCTGGAAAAATTCAGAGTAGCCCATACTTCATAGAAAGCAAACCACAGAGCCTGACACATAGTAGGTGCTCAAAATATTTTTGATGAATGAATTTATTCATGAAGAGCTTGCTCTCTTTTTCTTTACAATAAAGACCTCTCTACTAAGCTCTAGGTTCATCTCTCTGACTATCTGCTAAATTGCCCAACCAGATATTACAAGGTATTTAAATTCAAACTGAAATTTAATAACTCTATTCCCTTTAGAGAGAATAAGGGGGGAAAACTGCTTCAACTTTATGGTTTTAGCTGATCACTAGAACCTCCATCTACCCAGTCACCTAAGTTAGTAATTGACAGTAGTCCTAGTCTACCTTTCCCTTTCATTCTCCCATGTCCAGTGTGTGTCTACATCTGGTCAGTCGTACCTCCCAGGCATGACTTGAACTCTTCCTCTCCTCAACTGCTATGACTTCCCAATGTCTGTGGACACCAGGCATGGCAGCCACTGGAGTAAAAGGTTGGAGGAGGGATGGGTTGATCTCAAGTTCAGTAGATAGCAACAGAGCCATGTGGGATCCCGGACAATGTGACTCCAGGTTGCATGGACAGGAAGAGGTCGTAGCAACACTCTGCAGAACCCTGATCAGGCTGTGTCTGAAGCACTGTGTTCAGAGTGGACAGTGATCATGTGGAGCATGCTCAGGGAAGAGCGGCCAGAATGGTGGAAGGACTTAAATATGCCAGGGAAAGAGAACTGAAGGAGCGGTAGGGAGATGCCAGAGCCAGCTCCACACGCTGGTTTTGAGTTCGCCTGAGAGTATAGGTGATCCCTTGACAATTCACATGATGCTATTGGATTGTGACCTGCAACCCAGAAGTCTCTAGCCTGTTTTCTAAGTGTATCGCCAAGCAGACAAGGGGTCCAGACAGGCTCCACCTTGCCACCTCCTTGCTCCCAGCGCTGTGGTTACTACTCTGTGCTCCTGCAGCAGCCCCACCCCTCTCCTGGCAGAATTCAGAATTCCATGCTCTACCGCCTGTGTCATTTCCAAAGCTGCTTCTTCGCATCTGCTTAATATTGTGCAAAGCACAGGTCTTTCTCCATGGGCTGTTATCTCTTGCCCTCACTGGCACCAGCAAGGCCAACGAAATGACTACGTTGCAACAGTCGAATGACACAGTTGATCTATTTTAAGCACCTGAAGCACCCTCTACGAAGTGCCAATCTTCCCACAGCAGGCTGCTCTCAGTGTGCAGGAGCAGGGGCAGCCGGAGGCCTATTCCTGCTTTTTGAAATCTGGGGAAACAGCCCAGGGACCCAGACCCTGCTCATCCAAGGACAGTCTAAGGCAACCAGAAAATTAGATATTTTCACAGTTAGCATATGTTGTTCTGGAAGAAGAACTGCCTGTAATGCCAGGGTGATATGGTGCAGGAACCTCAAGTGACCATGAATCCCACTTTCAAAGGGCAGAGACAGAGCCTGGGCCCATTACATGAAGGGAGAAGGGACGTAGGAGGAAGTATTTTAGGAACAAAAAGAAGCCCAACCCCCATCTGAGATGCCTTAGCCTCAGATCAATTTTTTTCTCCTCCTCCTAATCAAGAGACATTCTTTTCTAGCTATAGTCTATCTGAGTATAAAAGTTTTACATATATTATTTTTTAATCCTTGCAAAAATCCTACCTGGGCCTTGCCAGCATTCTGTATCCAAGGAAGGTCCCCATGTTATGTTGGCTCATACCATCCTTCATAGAACTTGCCACTGTGGGTAACTGTTTTATCCAATAGCTTGTTTTCATCATTTCTGTCTCTTATCCCCTTGACTATAAGTCACATTATAGCTCTGTGACATGCCTGTCTATTTTGTTCACTGCTGAGTTTTCCAAACACATTATGGCACTAATAGCAGAGTGATGACGGCTAATAACAGTTCACGTTTGTTGAGAATTTACTGTGTACCAGGCACAGTGCTAAGTTCTTCACAGACAAAAGCTCACATAACCCTCACAAAAGTCCTAGGAGGTAGACACTAATATTATCTTCATTTTACAAAAGAGGGAACCGAAGCTCAGAGACGAAGTCATTGGCCCCATATCTCACATTTAATAAGTAATGATGCCTGGAATGAATATGTGAATGGATGAATTTAATGAGGAATATTTATATCTCCATTTTGCATAAAAGGGAAATGAGGTTCAAAGGCAGTTACCTGGCCACAGTCACATCAGCTGGGAAGTGGTGGGGAAGGTATTTGAAACTATGTGGATTTGATTCTGACATTTCCTGTCGCTCCTCCTGCTTCTCCCTTTTCATTCTTTCCCTATTTCACTGTAATGAAGGTCGTGAGGGGCAGGGAGGAGAAGTGTGGATTGGAGTGGCTGGTCTCATAGTTCTTCCACTCACTGGGGCAATGACACAAATCCCTGTGCTGTGTATGACGACATGCCAGGTGCTGTGAGATCAAAGATGCATGGGAACAGGGAGCGTGACCTCAGACTGCCTCCTTCCATCATCACTGAGGGGAGGACACAAGTATGTGTGACTGAAATACTGGGGAAAACATCATGGGTATTCAGAGGGAAAGGAAGAGTAAAGAGGAAGATGGGCCACATTCCTTTGGAAGGCCTGGGGGAATACTATGTGGAGAAGACCTTGAAAAGTGAATAAACCTTTGTTAGGTAAAGTAGAAGGGAAGGAAAGGACATTCCAGATGGGCTTAGTCACTCATTCTCCCAGGCTAGCATTCCACAAACCCTTGTTGCACAACTTCTGCATCCTGGGCTCTTGGCTCTGGTGGAGGGCAAAATAAACAGACAACGAGTGTTTGGAGAAATGTCAGGAAGTCCAGCTTGTCTACACTCTCTAGAGTATATGAGTAGGTGGACAGTGAGGAAATAAGGCTGGGGAGCTGGTAAGAATCAGATCTTTGAGAGTTTTAAATGCCAGGCTAGAGAGTATTTGTTACAGGCTATGGCCAGTGAGGAGCCATGAGAGGTTTTGAGCTGAACAGTGACCCGACCAGAGCTGTGCATTATTTAGGACGGTCTCCCTGGAAACACATACCTGACGGACTGGAGAGCCCAGAGGCAGCGAGAGGCAGGCTAAGTGCCGCGGTGCAGGTGTGAGTGGAAGAGATGGGAAGGCGTCGTGCAGAGGGAGGCGGTGGTTCTATAACCTGCGGTGCACTACTGTCAGCATTACTATTCTCATGCCCACAGGCGGGCCTGTTATCCGATTCCGATTTCTGGGATTGTGCGAACTGATACTTAGAAAACTAGGTTACTAACCAAATCGAGCAGCCTAGATAGTGTATTTGAGAAGCACTAGAGCTGTGGAGTCAGACTGTTGGGTTCGAATTCCAGCTTGGCCACTTACCAGCTGTGCAGCCTTCAATGACTTGATTTACCCCCAAAGCTTCAGTTTCCTCTCAAGATGGGAATATTAGGGGAGCCCTGAGTGAGGGAATGAACATAGATGCCTGGCACATGGAAAACACACAGTAATGATTAGTAGTAGGAAAATAATGAAATATATTAGAATGTGTTGGGAAAACCCCCTTTAAACATACAAATTAATCAACACATGGTATTGTTAGGATACAGTTGCCTCCTGATCATTCCACTGGGAGAGGGGAATAGAGGTATGTGTTGATAACTCAGGACTTTTGTTTGGTTAACATTTAAAGAGTGCTGATTATATGTCAGACTCCATCCTAAACTCACCATGAATCGCCTCTTTTGACCCTAGGTGTGCGTCAGAGGTGACTTTAATGTCGTGGGGGGCATTTCTGAGTAGAGAACTGTCATACATAGACCAGAGTTGGCTTTTCTGGCAAAGGGCCAGGTAGTAAATATCTTGAGCTTTCTAGGCCATACAGTCTTCGTAGCATGAAAGCGGCCCTAGACATGTATCATCAATTGCATGAGGCTGCAGTCCAATCAGCATTTATTTACACAAATAAAGGTGGAGAGTGATTTGACCCGTGGGCCTAAGTTGGCTGACCCCACTAACAGATGATCTCTAAGAACTCTTCCAACTTTGACATTTCAGTCCAAAACAGTGACACGAAAATGCCTAATTCTTCTTGTTTAGTTCATCTTTGTAACTCCAAGGGGAGTTCACCTCAAATATGATAGAGAAGATGCACTAGAAAGATAGACACAGAAAGGACTGTACAAAGCTGTCTGTTCTCTGTTGCCTTCACAGTCAGCACACCCCATAAGTCACACCCTGGTGTTATATGACTCTTCTCAAGAGGCCACTGAATGCCAGGCTGCTCAGGCTGCCCTGCATTCTTTCAGTAGACAGCTCTTGGGCTGCTGCAGAGAATGATACTCGGGCCAGTGACTCTTCAGTTAGGAAAATACAGATATTCCAGGCCTCAATGTCCAGAGCAAAGTCTTCTGCTTTGCTCACCATTCACATTTCCTATTCA
The DNA here is from genome assembly GCA_028627145.1 of Eidolon dupreanum. NCBI lineage: Eukaryota > Metazoa > Chordata > Mammalia > Chiroptera > Pteropodidae > Eidolon > Eidolon dupreanum. Next base: position 18,321,288 of record CM053515.1, on the reverse strand, counting down.
AAGCCCACATTCCCTTTTTATGAAATATAGTAGCCATGTTGTCTGTCCAGCATGTTTTATCACCCCTCCTGATTCTTTGCAAGAACTTCACCCCTCGATTCCATGTGGTACTAATGGGCTGTCAACTGTGGTGTCCTGCGCCTCCCCTGGGATGGCACGTGACCTTGACTAGCCAATGAGAATTTCCTATCTACCTTAGCCCCAAGAATTTGTTCATCAGTGGACATTAGACCCAAGAGAGGATGTGAAGGTGATCTAGCTGTGACATCTGTCACCCCATCGATCGCCAGAATTGATTCAGCTGATCTGGCTGGCTAGGCAGGGTATCCCCTTCCTCCCTTACCATTCCATGTGCATCCTTCCCGAAGCTGCGTGCTCGGTCAAAGAGGACAACCTTCCCCGATAGAGGAGAGGGCTGTTTTTCGGTCAAGTATATACGTGTAGCTGTGCTCCCCTGCTAGAACCTCCAAACAAGCTCTCAAGACCCAAGAGATGCCACTCAGAGTATTTCCTGAAATTGGATAGGGAGATACTGGAATTCGATTGAGGTTGCCCAGCTGAGGAGATGAGGGTTGGGGAATAATAGTGATGTGTGAGAAGAAGATGTCTGACAGTAGAGAAAGTCATAGCTCCAACCATATAGTAAAGCCCCTGCATCCAGCCAGACCTGAAGCACCCTACCACACCGTACCCCCAGACCTCTCAGTCACAAGGACCAAAAAAACTTCCTTTTTGCTTAAACTAGTTTTAGCTGGATTCTAACTAAGGCACTTATTTTTAACCATTCTTCCATTGGCAGTCACCTCTTATAATCAACTCCATTTATCAAAATCCTAGCCATCTTTAGGCTAAAAGGCTCCTCCATTCCAGCTTCCTCTCATTCACTCTCAAAGTGATTTTATTCCTTCTTCTGAAGTCTCTGACCCTTGGTTTAAAACAGTTTTATGGTTATGGGTCATTTGCTGTAAGTCAGCATGGTTTTTCATGTGCATTTCCTAGCACTCTTCTTAGCTTATAAGCTCCTTGAGGACAGGAGCCATGTGTCAGTGGGGTATAGTGTATTTGCTCTCCAACTGCAAGCCACAGACCACTGGGCAGCCAAGGAATTATTGCTGGAGCTTACAAATCCACACGTGCACCAAACTTCAAATGCATAATATTCTGTCAAATGCAAGTGTTTGAAAAAATCCAATATCGCAAAGAACTACCATAACTATTACTTAAATGTAATACTAATACAGAGAGGTTACAGATATTTCTGACAGCCAGAAGGAGTCTTCAAATGATCTCAGCACAGCTCCATGGATATATACGTAGGTAAAAAATTTTGAGCTTTACTCTTAAGATTTGTGCATTTGACTCTATATGCATTGTGCCACAATAAAAAGTAAAAATAAAGGAGTTCTCATACTTGACAAGCCTGTCCACCACTAGCCAATACACAAAAATTAATATAAGATGGATCATAGACCTAAATAAACTAAAGCTAAAACTACACAGCTTCTAGAAGAAAATACAGGAGACTACCTTATGACCTTGAGGGAGGCAATAACTTCTTAGAACACTTAGAACACTTCAAGCAGCAAAAATGGGCAAATAATTCTATCAGACACTTCACAAAAGAACATATACAAATGGTCAATAAGCACATAAAAGTTTTCAACGTCATTAGTCATCAGGGAAGTGCAAATTCAAACTACCTCTTTATATCCACCAAAATGGCTAAAATTCCTCATACATTGTCGTGGGAATATAAAATGACATAACTTTGGAAAATTGTGAGTTTCATAAAAACTTAATATACACCTACCTATGATCCAGCTTTACTTCTAGGTATTTACCCATGAGAGATGAAAATATATATCTGCAAAAAGATTTGTGCAGGAATGTTCCTGGCAGCTTAATTCTTAATATCCCAAAGCTATAAACAACCCAGGTGTTCATCTATTGACAAATGGATAAACAAATTGTGGTATATTTACACAATGGAATATTACTCAGCAAAAAAAAAAAAACAAAAAAACAACAAACCAACTGTTGATAAATGCCACAGAGTGAATGAATCTCAAAAGCATGCTGAGTGAAAGAAGCCAGACATAAGAGAGCACATCCTGTGTGATTCCATTATATGAAGTTCAAGAACAGGAAAAATTAATCTGTGCGTATAAAAATCATAACTCAAGCTTGCTTCTGGTTGCGGGGAGGAGTGATTGATTGCAAAGGGTGGCAGCAAATTATCTGCAGTGATGGAAAAGTACCCTATCTTGATTGAGATGTTGTCTACATGAGTTTATATATTTGTCAAAACTCAAGTCTATATATTTCATTGTTTGAAAATCATATATATAATTATATGTATATGTGTGTGTGTGTGTGTGTGTGTGTGTGTGTGTGTGTGTGAAAGAGAGAGAGACTAAAAGATTCCTGGGCTTAGAAACAGAACTGACTCCAAATCTCAGCTCTCCTATTAACTCTGTGACATCTGCCAGTATCCTCATCAATTCAGCGGGCCCATCCTACCAGCCTTGCTTACCCCAAAGGGCTTTTTCAACTTTAATAACACCTGGGAAAGTGCTTGGTAAATTTTAAGCATTGTACATTTCAAGAGCCTCCTCTCCAACTTATATAGTTCAGGTCTCTCCCCAGTTCTGATGCTCCAGCTGCACTGGCCTCCTTTGACTCACCATGCGCTTTACAGCCTCAGGGCCCTTGCATATGCTGTTTCTCCACCTGCATTGTTCTTGCCACTAGGCTTCCATGGCTGGCTTCCTTGCTCTGCAATTTCAGTCGAAATGTTTTACTTTCTGATTGCCTGTCCCCACCCTTTAGTCCATTCCTTCATTCCACTTGTCACTGTTTGTAAATATCTAGTTACTTACTCACTGTGTATCTTTCCCACAGAATTGTAAATACCCGAAAGAGAGGAAACATGCTTATTTTATTTACCAGTGTATCCCCAGCACATAGAAATTACCCAGTAAATATTGCCAAATGAATAACTGCACCAATGACCATGAGCTTTAGTGCATGGACTTTGTTATGTTTGTGCTGACTTGGTACTTTCGTCTTGGAGCCAAGTCTTCCCTAGGGTTTGGTGGGTGCCAAAAAAGTGCCACCAGGATAATGCTAGTAGTGTGCTCACTCAGGAAAAACTTTTTGTGTCAAGGGACTCAGGGAAACCTTAGGGTATCTTGTCCTCAGGAAGGCTGGTACACCTTCTATGTGTAACTATACTTCACGGTCCCTCTGCTAGGCTGTAACCTGGGAGTTCTGCGTCTATCTCCAGGTTGAAAAGAATCTGAAGCACAAACATGCAGGAGTTGTCCTCCATCTCTAGGGTCTTCCACATCCCATGCCCACCACAGGGCCCAAGAGCAAGTAGAATGAATGCCTGTGTCCATATCCATCTTCATACTGGCACTTTTCAGACCTCTGGCTTGTCATGCGGGCTTTTAGCCCTAATCCCCTTCCTCTCTCTCCTTCTAATAATCAAACCACCTTCTTTTGGGTGTTTTCTGGATCTGAATGCCACTGTCCTCACTGAAGCCATTTCTCTCCTTGGAGTTAGGCCCAGACTGAGTGGCTGCTCCTGAGCCCAGGGCACCCAGTCATCACCCACAACTAATCTGCCTGCAGGATCTCTCTGAAACCTTCTGTTTTACAACTGGAATGTGTTGACTGACCTGGATTATTCTGGCTTCTGTGACGTCTGTCTTTGGGGAAACACTCTTTGCCAGTAGCAAAGTCCACTTGAGGGTGTGAATTTAGGGAAGCTCTGGTGAAAATGTTAAGGGGCTTTGAAACAGGGAAGATGCGTACCCCTTCTCCCACCTACTTCTTCCATAGCCAAAATTCTGCTTTCTCTCTGCCTTGCTGTCTTCCTTGAAACTGTAGGCTTTTCAACAGATAATGTCAATAAGCCCCTTATGTGAGTGGGATTTGGGGCTTCTCTGTTTCTCATCTGAGAATCTGTACTGTGCCAATGAGTTTGGGCCTCTGGCCACATGTTAATTATTGTACCAGGGTTCCTAGAGTCGAATGGGGACAGAATGCCTCTTTGGCTAGAAGAGAAGTATTCTGGTAGGATTTTTTTTTTTTTTTGAAGTATTAATCTAGCTTAGAAAGGCTGAGAGAGTGAAAACGCTTGTATGCTTCACTGATGTTTGCTCCTTCATGTCTGAGCTCCACACTTCACTGGAGTTTAGGAATCAAATGTTAATGAATCTCTTGGGATTTCTTGAAGTTATATTGGCAATCATCATTTTTTGCTGACATTAGTGCCAGGAAATAAAAACAATATTTTAGGATGCAGAATGGAAGGAAGTCTAGTGGGGTGTGTGTGTGTGTGTGTGTGTGTGTGTGTGTGTGTACACAAGTGTAGGAAAAAACGCTCATTGAACTAGGTATCAGAAGGCATGTGTTGGAGTCTGGGCACATCTCTTCAGTTCCTTAAGCCTCAGTTTTTTCGCCTATAAAACAGGAAGAATGATCCTCATCTGATACATATGTTCAATAACGATCAAATAAGGCAGTGAATGAGAAATCCTTTCAGTTAACCTGTTTTGCTAGTTATTAAGCCTTCTCATCTGGGCTATTCTTTAAAAGAGAAGACAGCATATATTTGAATTGGTTTCTTATTGTTGTAATTTTGTTTGCTGGCTGTGTTTCTCCTAATCATTAAAATTTAATACAATTCTGCACAGAAATTGAGCACAAGGCAAATCCAGCTTTATTTGGGTTATAGGTAAATGGGGCAAAGTAGAAAGAGTCAGTTCCTTGTGAGACTAGTGTCCTTATATACAACTGTCCTAATTTCAAATATTTCATCCCGTTGGTAGGCCATGCATCCAACCATGCATTTCAGTATCTCATTCAGAAAGCATGGTCTCTATAATTAAATAATGATAAAAAAGAGATGCAGGACAGTGACCATAGGATAGAGGCTTTGCTCTTTTATTTGTGTCTAGAAAGGCAGTGAGCAGCCCAGACCAAAAAGAAAGAAACCTTTCATCATACCCAGCAGGGCAGGTGACTCATTTTGGCTGACAGGCCCAGAATTTCACCCTTCAGCTCCTTTTACAATTCCCAGGTGAATGGTGCCCGTCACCAGGATCCATCCGGATGTAGTTTGGAGAGAGCATCCTGCATACCACTTGGTAGCTCCAACTCCCCTCGCTCACTGCCCTGACACTCTTCAGCTGCTCCTTAGACAGTTCCTGCCAGTGCTAACCCAACAAAGGCAGGGGCGTGAGCAGTCAGAACTTCTTCCTGATGAAAGCCATCCACCTCAAGATGTGTTTTCCATGACGTGTAACACATCTGAATGTGGAAGAACCTCTAGCATGTCTGTTTTAGAGTGGGAATCTCCCAGTGTTAAGAAGGAGCAGGATGTGTTTGTGGGAAAAGAAAGAAAGCAAGTGTGGCTGTCATCTACTACTGGAGGGAAGGCAGGTCTGGGAAGAGATGGGGGAAGGTGGCAGGGCGTGGGCCATGCAGGGCCTCGTAGACCATGGCAAGAAGTCTGGCTTTGTCCCAAGAGCAAAGTGAAGCCAGTGAGTGGCGTTAAATGCCGTTGGAGGAGGTGGGATCAGGGTTAAGCATCCTCGGATTTGCATCATCATCGGATTTGTATTTGAAAGCATCACTCTGGCAACTGTGTGAAAAACAAGTGGGCAAAGGACCTGTTGGGATCCTCCAGGCGGGAGATGACAGAGCTGAGACTACAGTAGATGGTACAAGGCATCTTCTACTCTACAAGCGCTGCATGGTCCTGAAACCTTGGCAGCTTTTATACCCTTTATACTATCTGGTGTCTATATTAGGACTATCATTACAAAATACCACAGACTGGGTGGCTTAAACAACAGAAATTAATGATAATTCTGGGGGCTAGAGGTCTGAGGTAAGGTGTCAGAGGGTTGGTTTCTTCTGAAGCCTCTCTCCTTGGCTGGCTTGTAGATGGCTGTCTTCTCCATGTCTTCACATGGTCTTCCTTCTGTGCTTATGTGTGTCTTGATCTCTTCTTATAAGAACACCAGTCATATTGGATTGGAATTCACCCTAATGACCTCATTGTAACAATTATCACTTTAAAGACCCTATCTGTAAATGTAGTCACATTCTGATTCCCAACATACTTTGTTTCTTGGATTCCCTATAAAGAATATTTAGATAACCTTAAGCATTTCTATTATTTGTTATTGTCCACTCCCCACCCCCCTACCCCACCCCACCCCGCCCCACACACGCATACACACACCCAGTAACCACATTATGTATAGGAAAAGTTGCATAACCATTTGATGGATTTCATTTGGGTTTTGGTCTTCCACTAGAATGATGAACTTGACTATGTTGCGATTTCTATTACAGCAGGGTTTAGCCACAGAAATTTCCTGCACTGTTACTGGTTACTTCTTGGGAACAAGTCTGTTTCATTTGCCTTCCTTGTGGGCTCAAGAAATACCTATTGTAGGAAATAGCTGTCACGTTTATTCTGACTAAAAACTTAACTCTTCATCTCATCCCATGGGGTGTCTAAATGTTTGTTGAGTGCCCACAAGAAAACTCCAGGATATACAGACATTGAGTAGCATCTCTCCTCAAGTAATTTACAATCCACTAGGGAAATAAAGCAAGCACAAAAGTGATGGTATTATAGGGTAGACTATGTTCTAGGACAGTGGCTCTCAAAATGTGGTCACCTGACCAATAGCATAGCATCACCTGGAAATTCAGCCCCTACCCCAGAGCTACTGAATCAATTTGTGTTTTGTCAAAACATCCCAAGATACTGATGCCTGTTCAAGTCCAAGAAACATTGCTTAGTCATAAGAAGTGCATGACATGAGGTTTCAAAGAAAGAGAGCTCATATTTGGAGGGAAGTAAGGGGAGAATCTAGAAATATTTTTAGAAGTATGTTGCATACGAGATAGGCCTTGAGGAGTGGGCTGGATTTTGATATTTATATGTACATGATCATATTTACTATAAATGCCATCTGTATGTTTATGTATTTCTTTTACAAACGTAATTAACAGCCTGGACTCGTACTCGAAAGATCTGCTAGCTGTCCTTTCCTTGCATTTTAACTGGCTCACTATGAGTTGAGGCTTCCACCAACATATGCTCAGTTGTAGAACTGGTAATTATGGTTGGAGGAGGCATTTTGTCGGAGGATACTTGTCATTCAAAACATTGCTTGAATTGGAGGTGGAGATTCTACTTTTATATCCTGAGACAAAATCAAGCCAAAGCATTCTTGAATCTCATGATGGGTAGGGATCATCTAGTCCAATAACCCAGCCATGTAACCTCTGAGCTGGCCTTAAAAGCTGACTATCATCAGGACACTCAGCATAAACACACACTTCTTCTGCTAGCCCAGAGAATAATTCTAAGGGGGGAAGGGGGGCAAACTATGTCTCAAAGGTCAATTCTGGCCCACTGCCTATTTTTTTAAATAAATTTTTATTGGAACATAGCCATGCTCATTCATTTACATATTGTGTATGGCTATGTTTGTACTACAATAGCACAAAATTTTAAGACCTTGTAAGAACTCTCAAATTGCAAGGGACCAACACTCAGTATAAACTAGCTCAAGTTAAACAGGGAACTATTGGCTCCCAGACCTCTGAAGTTAAGGGAGGGTCTGGGTGGAGTAGCTGCTCTCGAGAGCCAGATGGACTGTCCCCTCTATGTATGCTGCTCTAGTCATGTCTACCACACTTCCAGCTACTGAGCTCTCTCCCTGTTCACTCAGTCCGATTAACTCTTCTGCCTTCACGGCCCATTCCATTTCATTCTACCCAGTCCACTCTGCTAAGTTCAGATCTTTTTTCTGGTGCAGTGGATCCTGCAGCCATAACATAAACACTAGACTTGGCATCAGAAGTCCTGGGTTCTAGTCCTCACTATGCTACTGAATACAAAAACATGAGATAAGATGTTAAGACATTGAAAATAAAAAATCCCTCAATAAATATAAAGGACTGCTTTTATTCTCTTAGAATCAAAGCATATTTTAGTTGGCGAAGGCATGAAAGTTCATCTTATCCTGGTGGTCTGGGTAACAAAATCATCCCTAAATGTGTTTTATTTGACTCACATAGTGTTCTTTTTTATTTGTTTAATATTTGAACAAGCTATGAAAACTGGGAGATTGTACTTTAAAATCCAGATTTCTGGTTTCACTGAGCTCATATCCATCCCCACATGGCAGGAATCAGTTGTAACCAAGTAGGGGCCATGCCTGTTTGGCCACACCTACTCTCTCTTCATCTTGGCCCAGGCCTTTTACTCATTTGCATGACCTACTCCCATAAGCACCGAGTCTGTGCTCCCTAATTTAACACAGTTATCTATCTAGTTCCCAAAGATGTGATTCCTATCTGTTGAGCCTGGCAATCATGCAGCCCCCGCCAGCTTCCCACATGTGGGAAGCTCAGTACCTACGAAGGCAGCCCATTTCATCTCTGGGTAGCTCTGCTTTCCCTGTATAATCCATCCTCCTGAGCATCCTCAAATGGGTCAGTGACCTACCCCAAGTCTCCCACTGCGATGGAGGATTAGAAATCAAAGGCATCAGTGTGGCTCACCCAGCTAATGATCTTTTTACCTCACCTGATGGAGGTATGTATTTCTTTCTCACTTCCTTACTCACTCACTAACCTCCAGTCCAATGTAGAAGTGGGGAGGTGCAATAAAAAAAAAAAAAGGTCATTAGACATCAAGTTTATTTTTGACTGAAATATTTGCCTTTGTAAATATTCTAAAGAACAGGAATTGGCAGATTTTCTCAGGAAAGGGCCAGACAGCGAATATCTTAGGCTTTGCAGGTCATGCAGGCTTTGCTGGTGTAACTATAAAAGAATGTATGCTTCAGGTTTTTTGTTCTTTAAAAATTCTCAGATATGATTTCTAATACAATGAATATCAATAGATGAAATTCACCTAAACAAAAGCTCTTTCATGTTCACAATAAAGTTTAAGTGTGTTTGAAGAGTCCTGAGACTAAATAGTTTTAGAACTGCTGCTACTGTGCTTTTCTTATATGGTAAAATGCTTATGTTGTAATATGGATTTTTCGGGTAGTCCCTGCAAGAATGTAATTGTCTTGTAGATAGGAGCTATGCTAATTATTGTGTTTTATGATTACACATGAATTTGCACAATGTACTTTTAAAATTGTTTATAGGAAACCTGCAATGGGCCAGACATATTGCTTGGCATTAGGACTAGTAAAGTGAGCTTACTAGATACCATCCCTGCCCTCATCAAGCTTAGAGTCTAATGAAGGAAATGGAGATTAAGGAAATAATCACAACAGATTATATCAATATATACTGAAAATGCAATCAAGGGAGAGTATCCAGAACTATGAGAACCAATAACAGCAGAGAAATCCATGAAGGGCCTTTGACCTGAGATCTGTGGGATGTAGGGGATCCATCTAAAGCAGGATCTCTCAGCTTGGGCACTGTTGACATCTTGGACCAGATTGGGAGAGGGGAGGAGCTATTTTTGTGCATTGTAAGATGTTTAGCAGCATCCCTGGCCTCTATCCACTAGATGCCAATAACACACACACACACACACACACACACACACACACACAGACACAAACACACACACACACACACCTTAGTTTTGACAAAAAAGTCTCGAGGCATTGTCAAATGATCCCTGGTAGGTAGGGTTAGGGAGGATAGGGAAATTGCCTCTGGTTGAGAGCCACTAGTGGAGATGGAGAGAAAAAGCTAAGCTTTAGAAAAGAAAAACCAACTGTCAGGACTGAGAGAATTAAATGTGTGTTTAATCTACCTGTATTAGCAATTATTTCGTTGTCAGCCAACTTTTAAAACATTTGTGAAGATAGGAAAACACACTGGAGAAAAAATACTTTATAATTCTCAGAAGGATATTAGTATGATATCTGTGACAGCACTTTTGATGCACATTTGTATGAAATATCAAGATTTCTAAAATTCTCATCTCCGTTCCAAAGACTGTGTGAGCCTTCTGGTCACTACCCCAAGGGCTCCTGGCCATTAGTGAACAAAAGACTTTCCATAGGAGCCTTTTTAAAGTTTAAAGTCTGATTCAGTAATAGGACTGAGGTAGGTCTCAGGAATCTGCACTTTGACAATTCTTACCTCCTCCCCAGGTGGTTCTGAAGCAGGTGGTTAACTGATCGCTTTGAGAAACACTCATGCAGCAAAAAGCACCACCATGAAGGAATTTGTTCCCATTTTACTTACACCAATGAATCACTTCTTCTCACACACCTCTCCTTGGCTAACTTTGTTTATTTCTAGAGTGGTTACCCTAGCATAGCACCCTTGATTCTTTGGAGTGCCTGCGGCAATAAGTGACTAAGAGCAGCTTAAACATTCTAGACATGTGGAGTTTACAGAATAGTCCAAAACAGGGATAAATCCAAGGCAGATTAATTGAGTCTCAGCATCAACCTCAAGCACCCGGAACCCTTCCAGTCTAGGCAACCCCTCTAAGAGTTATCATGGGCAGTAGGGCTGCAGCACCAGCATCCCTGGTGGACAGTAGCCTCCAGGGGCTGAGAAGAGCAAAGAAAACCCTCTACCCCACCTCCTCTTGTGTCTCATTGGCCAGGAGTGTGTCACGTGCCTTTGCCTAAGTCAATCAGTTAGCAAAGAATGAGATTGTTAGAATCAGTTTCACCAATCAAGATTCTCTCTCCAAGTATAGGAAAGGTCACAGCCTTTCCTGAAAGACATGGCCGCTCAGGGGAGGATAAAACAATGAGTCCGCTCCAAGACAGGGAAGTTATATTAGCAGGTGAAAAGATAAAGAGCTGTTGGGAAAGCAACAATAGTATCTGCTGCCATACTCCTCTTCCTCTCTCCTAGCATTTTCCCACTATTTAACCTGCTGGAGCATGAGTCACTTGAGGGCAGGGACCTCTTTACCTCGTACATCACTGTGTCCTCAGCTAGATGCTATGGGTCCTGTTAGATACATGAGGCCCAGCATGAAGTGGTCCCAGAATATTTTTTTAATTTAAAGCAATAGCAGATTATGATTTAGATGGAAAACTGTAATTAATTAGGACATAAAGTAGTTGCTCACAAGTGATAAAACCCCAACTCAAGCTAACTCATTTTTAGAAAGGAGCTATACTACATTAGTTAGTAGAATAGGGAAGTTCAAAAGTGCAGGGGCTTCAGGCCCATCTGGATCCACATAGTCAAGTGATGCATTCAGGACCTATTCGTTCTTTCCATCTCTAGTAGACTTTCTCAACGTGGGTGGCAAGATGGCACCAGGTGTCCCAGACTACCTCCTTCTGGCTTAGCAACCCAGATGGCTTCTCCAAGAGCTCCTGTAGAAACACCCCAGAGAGGACTAGGTCATGTGCCTGCCAATCACATGGGAAGACTGGGGTTCTCGGATTGACCAGGCCTGGGCTACTCCTGATTCCGTGTTGGAACAGGGTCAGCCCACCCAAATCCCATGGAATGGTTCCCCACGGGAAAGAGAGGTGCTCTTGCCAGAAGAAGCAGAGAGCAGATGCTGAACAGGCAAAACAACAGATGTCCACTACATGCATAGATGAAAAAAAAGCTGTTTGCAGGGCATTATACATGGACCAAACAATAATTGAGAACTACTTGCTGATACACGCAGAAAGTAAACATTTTCTCCTACTCCCCCAGAGTATACCAATTCAATTTCAAACTGAACGATGTTTGTTTCCTAAAGATAAAAAAAGCAACTTTTGTCCTTTGATTTTTTTTGTGGGAGGATCTTTGTTTTTTATAAAAATCGTTTATTTCAAAAGGAACTGTGTTCATTTTCCTTCTATTTAGTCTTTTTATTCTTTTTCTTGATTACTTATCATGTCTTGACTTCTTCGTCCCATATGTATCAAAAACCTACTAAAAAAATGTAAAAATGCCATCTCTCTATGGCGCTTTCCCCAACTTTTTTTCTTTTTTCTTTCTCTTCCCCTTCCTAATCAGAAATAATTCATAAAAATCTTAGCACTCCATGTTTGGACCTCCTTGATTCCTTTACCAAATGCTACCTTAGACTGTTACATTTAAGGATACATTTTCATCGTTCATTCATTTGATGAGTATGAATGGAGTGCCTACAAGTACCAGGTACTGGGTACAGCATTAGAGATGCAATAAAAAACAATCTCCCCTAATCCATCCTAGAATTCCTTTGGAGTAGGAGGTATGTTTATTTTATCTTTATATCTCCATAATACTTAGCTTCCTTTTATTATTGTTGCTGTTACTATTGTCATTATCATTATTATCATAGCAAGCTTCGGCATGGCACTTACAATATACCAGACAATGTACTAGATGCTTTATGTACATTACTTCTGCTTCTTTCAAAAATTGTGAATGGTAAATACTATCATCCTTGTTTTACAGATGGGGAAACTAACACTTGGTGGCATGGCACGTTGCTCAATCTTCTACAGCCTGTGAGAGAATGAATCTAGATTTGAACTCAGGTCTGATAGGTTCCATAGCCTATTCTCTCTCCAGCTCACAGAAGCTGCTCAATAAATACCCCATACAAAAACTTGTTTCTGCTATTCAGTGAGGGTTAAAGTTCTGATCCATTGCTGTGTGTGTGGAATGCAGGATGTGGACTTAGGGTTGTGAATCCTATAAGTGAGAATAAATTTTCAAGGGCCCACTCTTCACCCTAATTCCTCTTATGACCACTGGCAGACATCTTTGAAGCGACATCCATTTGTCACCAACCCATACATCCACATTTTAAACATATCTCTTCGAAGGGCCTTGGGCCTTGGTTTCTTCATTGGCAAAACTGAAGCTTGTTATAGATCAAGGATATCAAATAGAACTTTTTACAACAATGAAAATGTTCTATTTCTGTTATCCAACGCAGTTGCCACTAGCCACATGTGGCTACTGAGTACTTAGAATGTGGCTACTGTGACAGAGGAACTGAATTTTACATTTTATTTAATGTTACCCAGTTGTAATTTAAATAGCCACTTATAACTAACGGCCACCATATTGGACAGTGCAACCCTAGATTATCATTCTTTTCACCTCTGATCTTATGTATATTATGGGGTTGCAAACAATATTTTTTAATAAAATGGCATAAAATATTTCGATGGAATTGAATAGAAAAAATATCAGGACATATCATATATACTAAGAATAAGTTTTGTTTGTGAAACTTTTGTTTCACACTTGTGTACTAGATCATTTTGCAAAGTTAATTTCCAGTAGGTCATCGTCAAAAAAGGGTTGAAAACCATTGCCTGTCCCTGAGTAATGTCACCGAGGCCCTGAGAGTGACATGCTTATAGGGTACTCTCTAATATAGCCTGGGGCTCTGCAAGACCTCATTTGAGGAGTATTCTGTTCTTCTGGATCCTACAGGCATGTGATGAGCATGTGACTTCTCTTAGATGGTAACTAGAAGTGACTCTGTGGTCATCTATCTGTCTAGATGCTGAGATCCCAAACTGGTGGCCCACAGGCAGAATCCAGCCCCGACAAATAGGCTTCTATGGGGCCTCAATATGTTTTTGCAGAACATTTATCTGCTGGGGCCCAATAGCTTCTTCCCCTTCCGGTGGGCCAGTCTCACCTGTGTGGTCTCCTGGGGTAGATTTTCCACTGATATTACCTGCCTGTCCCCTGAAAGTATTTTATGTTGCAACCACATTTAATATGCATAAAATTTTGAATCTGAAAGGAAGCTGAAAGATCATAGAATGTGACTTTATGAATGGGAAAACAATGACCCAGAAATGGGGAGTACTCTGCCTGAGGCCTCACAAAAAGTTAATGGCAGAGTAAAGACTAGAAGAAACTGGCTCCCTCTCAGGCACCAGGGAAGAACCAGATATTAACAGAAAACTTAGTAGGACACAGGACGAAGGAAGAAAGGAAGGGAGGGAGGGAAAGGAGGAATGAGATGGGATGTAGTAGAATGCTGCTAAGCAAACCTCTGAGTCCTAGTGAAGAGAGGGCCTGGCTGGCAGGTCAGATTTCTACGAGGGGAACCCCTACTGTGGTGGAGGAGTTTCCAGTGAGTGGGTGACTGCAGAGGCCATCAAGGAGAGTCCTGCATAACTTTGAGCAATGGGACAAGCACTTTATACACCAAAGAGGGGGCCTCCAGGAGACCTCTGCCCTCTGAGAATTGAGGCTGCTTGGGATGGCTTTGAGAATTCCCTGACTTGTGTCACCTATACCTCATTTTAGCCTGCCCTCAGGCAAACTCTCCAGAGATCTGAAAAGAAGGGATTTTCCTGCTGGTCCTAGAGTAGCCAGCATGATGGGAACCCTGAGCAAGTTTGTCCCCTCACTGGTCCTCAGGGCTGCATCTGTAAAGGAGAGACTACGGATGACATGGGCATAAGGGGCCCTGATTGCTATCGTAGGGAGAAAGGGGGTCACAAGTAGATGGCATGCCAGGCCCTACCCCAGGTCAGTCACAGCAGCTCAACAAGCTCTAGGCAGGAATCACAACTTCAGAGCCTGAAAGTGCCTGGCAGTACAGGAGAGAAGGTGGACAGGGGTGAGGCCAGAGGGAAATATAGGAACCATGGTGATCTGGAAAGACTTAAAAACAAACATCGGGCCACCCAAATAAAGTGTGTCTGGGAGTCACATCCAGTGCAAGCAACCCCTGTCTAGGGGACTTCCCTGAATGACCACCAGGTCATCACGTGTTCGCATCCCATGCGAGAGTTGCAACAGAATCAGTAGAACCTGGTGTTTAAACTGTATAACCTGGAATCATTATAACCTGAAGCCATTTCATCATTTCAAGAAAGGGTTCATAGCTTTAAAAAAAAATCAGAAACCTCTAAACTAGATGCTTCCTATATTCTCTCGGCTCTAATACTGAAAACATGTAAGTCAAAGGGAGCCCGGATGACAGCTGATGTCTTGGATTTCCCCACAATATATCAGAGCTTGATGGCCTGCCAAAGTCTCAGGAAGCAAACATTGTATAAGTATTAAAACCTCTGGCTTGGAGGCCAAGGGACTGAGTCACTCACAGCACAAAGACAATTGCTGGCTTCCTGAAGTTCCTCTATTTCCAACATGGTTTCCAGGGCCCCAGACAAAACCCAAATAGGATTTTTCAGATAAGCTATAGAGATGCTGGAAAGGGTGCCACAAGACCCCAGTGCAAGGCAGCCCCATTCTCCCTGTTGGGGATAGTTGGGAAGGTTCCCTTTTTTCCCACAGAATACAGCGGGCAGGAGGAGGCCCTGCTGGGGAGGTCCCCTAGGAGAAAGAGGGGAGGAGAGAAAATTGAGCCTCTCCTAGGCCTACTGAAGCCTGTCTAAACCCTAGTTCTAGCGTTTACATGTGGGTGACTTCAAGCAGATTAATTAACCTCTCTGTGCCTCAGATTCTCCATATTTAAATAGGGATCATACAGTGTCTGTCTCGTAGAGTTATTCTGAAAATTAAATGAGATGATAGGTATGAAGCACTTCTTGGCACAGGGCCTGGCACATAGTAATTACCCAATTAACATTAGCTGTTTTTAACTTTTACAGCTCCTCCATCTGTAAGATGCTATCTGGGAGCTTTGTAAAGGACAGAGCAGTGACAAAAGAATTGGTGTTGATTGACAAGGGCTACTCCAAAGTGGAAGAAATGTCCAGACTGGCAGATACCCTGGGGATTTTCCCCTTCTCCATCAAATCTTGTCTACTCCTCAGCCATGCTTACACAGCTCTGTGTATCATATTTTTAAAACCCATGACCACGTGTAGCAAGAAGATATTTTTAAAATATTCACTGGTATTTCCTTCACCCACCCCTCTTGCCGCCTTCCCTCTATTCAGTGAGTGAGGCCTCAGGGCTGGGATGGGCAGCAGACAACAGAGACAAAAAGGGGTCACTTCCTGGCTTTCGAGTTTCAAAAGTCTGTGTCCTCAGAACAGGAAGGATTTATTACAAAGCTAAATTCTGGAGACAGCATAAATTAGAGAAGGCAGAAAGGGCTCCTTTACCCGCAGCCGACAAAAAGGATTCCCTGGCCCAAAGCTGGAGAGGAGAACCCCAGGGAAAGAAATGAGCGCTTGGGTCTATTTGAGTCCCTAGAAAGAGACCCTGTGCAGGACACAAGCCCAGTGAACAGCAGAGCGAAGGGACAGAGGGCCAACTGGCTGGAACTTAGTTTCTGCTTGTCTTGAAATAGGAACCAAGTTGAGTAATAAGAAAGAAATGAAGTTCTTTTTATAATCGTAAAGTCCTTCATTGATTACAATCAGAAATGAGCATTGTTTTTAACAATTATAAGATTAATACAGAAATAAGTGAAAAGTTAATTCTATGACATATCTGGACCAACTTTCTGAATTTGCAAAATGTTCTCATGTCATCAGGTGACTTCACTAACAAGTGCGAGCACATCATTCTTTTCATGGACGGCAGCTCTGGCCTCCTTGTCCATGATGCCCGCTCTAGCGAAGGCCCATCTGGGTTGAGCCCAGACCCTTCCTGCTGTAGTTGTAGCGTGGCAGCTGGCTATCAGGCAAGAGCAGACGTCTGGCCAAGATCATGCCGTTCTGACACATGTTCTGACAACACATTTCTGGAGAAGGTGGCACAAGCCATGTTGCCAACTACGCGCCATGACCATGGAACAGGCTGATGAGTCTGGCAGAGAGAGGCTGTGGAGCAGTTTCAGTTGCAGCAAAGATTTTACGATATCGTCTTCAGGTGACAGACTGTGTTACTGACCTGCTGACACAAGAAACTGTGGCCAGGCCAGGGCCATCTGTGCAGGGACCAGGGGATTCCCAGGGGATTCCTACCTCTGCTCTACTGCAGCTGCCAGCACCTGCAGAGCCTACCTTTCTCAAGGGCCAGGCACACACACCTGTCGGGCTGTACCTCCCCATGCCAAGGAAGCTGCTCAACGCTGACATGCCGGGCCCTGGTGGGCAGGAATCACGGCTTCTTCACTGGCAGGAATGACTGCCACAGATGCTGAATTACTGTTCCCAGCTTCCCAGTCTGTACGCTAGTACCCTCCATCATTATTCTTAAATCTTTGTGAAACTTGTACACACACATATACACACACACAGTTTCAATCAGCTGGATAGATGATTACTACTGGCAGAAAAATTAAATACCTTTTCTTAGTCTCCCCCAAGACTAAGTTTCTCCCCAGAGACAACCGTGGTTGGCACTTTTGTGTGGCAGACATTAGAGCTTACTGGTGAGAACACAGGGTCTAGAATCAGACAACTTGGATTCAGATCCTACCTCTGCTATTTACTAATTGTGTGACCTTAGACAAGTGACCTCAGCTCTCTGGGCCTCAGTTTCCTCATCTGTAAAATAATAATAATAATAATAATAATAATAATAATGTCCCTTCTTAAGTTATGAAAACTCAATGAGATGACATATGTAAATTGCTGAGCACAGTTGCTAACAGAGTAACCACACTCTAAATACTGTCTTATCCTTCCAGACCTTTCCTTATGCATTTACCTCACCTATTTCTTCATGCATGGCTTCATTAAACTCTACTATGTGCCTGCATCTTAGAACACTGACCCCCTAGCCTACCTACTCTAAAGCTAAACCTTAGCATGACTCCAAATCTGTGGTAATGTAGTCTTTTGTAAATTCTGGCTCCACCTTTCATGACCCTGGTGCTCTGTCCCAGCCCAGCCCACCCTCCAGGTTTGCCCTCTTTTTCATCCTATTATTGTAGAACAGATACTTCCATGCACTGATGTAAGCAGAAGTTGCTGTGTTAGCTCAAGTGAATCCCTTCTCCCTCTGGGCCTCAGCTTTCTCATTTGTTAACTGAAACCATCGGACTTGTCTTATTCATTCTTTTATTTATTCATCAAGTACTTATTGAGCAATTATATATGCCTGGTACTGAAAGTGCAGTGGCAAACAAGGTAGACATGGTCCCTGCCCCGTGTTGCTCACAATCTAGGGTGTGGATAACCTCCCAGTCCCTTTCTGCTCTAAAAGTCTGGTTCCAGGTATTCACACGATAAACATAGACATAATGACATGAGATGACACATGCATGACCGTTAGGGGTTACCAAAAGCAGCTCTCACAGTCTCCTTATCAGAGTTTTAAGAAAATAGATTACTCACTTATTCTAAGTAAGCACACACAACAAACACACAAACATGTCCACCTAGAAACAGCAGATGTGCCCAAAATACACCACCCCGGGGTAACATAAATCATAGCCTCTCATTCCCACAACAGGAAACACCCAATTCACACATTTCTCTGCAGGATATCAAAAGCATGTCAGCCACCCACCTCTGTAGCCCACAGAACACCATAAACAGAGAGAGCTCGGAGATAGGGGAAGAAAGAAGAGGTCGCTTAAGGTGGTGAGTGGGCGGCAGCCAAGGGTTATTTTCCCTGACAATCCACAAGGAGAGAAAACCAGAAAACCTTTGCCCAAGCTGGACTGGTCCAGAAATGGATCTGACAATGTTTGAACTAAGCTCAGTGGCAAGTGAAAGAATTCCTACATTGCATTGGAGGTGGGGATGCTTGGCTTCAGAGATGCTTTAACTTAATAACCACTTATATGTATTGAGCGCAAGTTTGATGCTAAGCAATTTTATATAATTTAATTTAATTTAATTTTCACAAACGACCTAATCATTCCCACTCAAGAGATGCTCAAACTGAGACAGATGCCACACACTTAACTTGCTCAAGGTCACACAGCCAGCAGGCAGCAGGGGTGGGACACCAACCCAGCCCTCCTGGCTCAGGGTCCACACTATTACCCTCTGTGCCTGAGCTTCTCACCCCTCCCAGTGTGGGTTCCCACATCTATTTCTGTGCTCTTACCACAGAAAACAGGATCCTTGTCATGGGCCCTGATTCAACCCCAAAGTCAAATACAAGGCCCCTAATGGTAACTACCAGATACTCTTCCATACAGACCTCACCCTAACCTTTCAGGCAGATGGCTTTCTACCTGTGAGATACCCGGATCCACACTTGGGTCTCCTCATTGTTGTTTAGCAAATCCCTGTGAACACACCCAGGGTACGCTGGGCTCTAATGAAGCAGCGGAGAAACTGACTTGTGACAGCTGCTGTACCCGCTTGCTTTCCTGGGCCCCGGGCTGTTGCAAGCTCATTGCTGAGTTGGTTGATTCTCTGCTTGATGTTTCACGGTTCAACCAGACGCCCCACTGTGTTTATAACACTTCCAGCCAATTATTCACAGTTGTTATACTATCTCCAAGTTAGTTTTGTCACTCTTTTAATTATACTCTAGCATAACATAGGTGCTTCTACCTTTTAAAGACCATTTTAAAGACGACTCTATTAGATTGTGGGAACATTTTTATCTACAAGATCAAGCGACCCTAAGGGGAGGGAAAAAATATTGTGTAGGCACCATATCAGTAAAGAGAACGTAATTTAGGTCATGTTGTTATGAGAGAGGAGGTTTGCCATTATCTGCTTTTAAAAGTGATTAATAAATCTAATAACATACAACACAGTCCAGTTTAAAAGTGAGACCAGTTAGTGGAAAGAAGTGAGTGTGGAAGGAGAGACAGAATCACAGAAAAGGACTCACAGAGCCAGAATCAGTTTTTATTTGGAGATTGTTTTATAAATCGGTGTGCCCAAGCTCCTCAGTGAATAAAGAGGGACTTGAGGCCAGAAGAAGTTAGATGTTTCACCCAAGACTATAAAACTAGGTAACGGCAGAGAGGGACTTGGAGCCCAGGTTACCCCAGCACCGTCTACCAGAGAGAAACACAGGAGATGAAGAGCAGTGAGGGAGAAGAGCCAGGTGGAGGACCTGCAAGGGGAATTCGTTTCCTGCTCTGTTCAGCTCACCAGGAGGCCGGTTGCCCCTCCCCCTCCCAAATGTTGTTGTGTTCCAACAATTTTAAATTATCTTTGTAGCATTTGGGAAGAGCTTTACTTGCAAGTTAATTATAGAATTAAGATGTATTTGCTTTCAGAATGCTAAAGATTTGATATGTGTACAAAAGAGGACTTAATGTTTCAGACCCTTAATTTTTTATCTCATAGGCATTGACCAGCTGATTTTCTGTCTTAAAAAATTATACTGACAGCCATTGCCAATTGATTTTCTTGCTTTTATTCTTGGATAGATTAAGATTGTTCAGTCTTGCAGTGCCTGAAAATTTATGAGATTTTTTTTAAATCACTATTTATTTCACTGCTCAGAATTTTTGGTTTCCATATCAATTTCAGGATGGGTGAATGTGTGTGTAATTGGTTCCTATTGCAAATTAATTTTTAAATACATCTTCAAAACTCTTCAGGGATAAAAAAAATAATTTAAGTCTGAGCTGGTATTTCTGAATTGACTTGTACATGTTATTTTTATATAAATAGGAGTCAAACAGATTTAATTTCTTTTCTCTCATTCTCAATGCCTGGTGTTTCATTTATAAAAATATAAGGCTTCAGCGTCCAATATGACAACCACTAGCCACATGTGACCATTTAAATGTAAATGTATATCAATTAAAATTGAATAAAATTTAAAATTAAGCACCTCAGTCATACTAGCCATATTTCAAGTGCCCAGTGGCCACATGTGGCTAGTGATTATTATATTGTAAAGCGTAGGTATAGAACATTTCCATAACTCAGAAAGTTCTATTGGATTGTACCGCTTAAGGACTAGTAACTAGGAATGTCTCTCTTGGGTGCCCTTTATTGGCCAAGTAACATTAAGCAGAAGCCAGAGACTCCCTAAATGAATTTTAGAACTATTTCGCATGATCCAGGTATCTCAACTTTTTAACTTCATAGATTATTTCACAAGAGCAGAGATAATGTCCTTGGAGGCTATGGCTGCTCTCAAATGTTGCTCAAGTACAGCCAGTTTCAAACATATGAGGCAGTTCAAAAATGCATGTGTAAGTCAATTTAGAATCCAAAAGACATTTGCCCATAAGACAAATGTTATAACTCATGTGACTGAACGTTAGTACTTTCTGAGATAAAAATTAGAATAATAGCCAGTAGAAAATCAACAATGAAATTTTAGTGTTTCAGAAGGTTATAGATTGGTGGGAGGAAATGACACTCTCTATACACAACTCTACATATACAGAATAAGATTAAATTGCTGAATTAATTAGCCAAAAACACAGAATCTTATTGGAAATGAGGTAGCTTCCAGAGTAGGAGCAGATGTGACATATCCCAGCATATCTTCCCTTGACCCTCAGAGTTCCTGTTGGTACTGTCTGGATAGGAAAGGTATTCACACATCTAAAAGCTCAAATGTTGCTACACCATTGCCCTTTTTTTTTTTTTTAAATAATCAGCAATATGGAAGAACTCACACCATGATGCATGCATTCCTGCTTATGGGACTGTCTACAAACATCAGACATTTGTGGATTTCTGGCCACAGTCAGCACCACCAAAGCAGTACCTTCATCCTGAGACAAGCAACAAAGTCAGGGATGGGGGCTCCATCAGTAAATAGTCCTATTTTCCCAATCCATCCCCTCACCCTGATTTTATGCCTTTTTACCCGAGTGGTTCAAAGACTGAGTTTTGACCAAAAATCATGATCACAAATTCACTTCCCTAGAAATTCAAATCAGGAAAAAAATCTAATTGATCTTGGAAGTTGGTTCTTGAGCAAAAAGGCAGGTTTTAGAGGGACTTTTGGATACTTTTGAGAGTGATAATCATTGATGGTGATGATTATACTATTTGTTCTTATTTTATTTTCAGACTTACAGCTTTGTTGTCCTCAGCAGTAGCAGTAGATCACTGAACTGCTCATATAAACAGAATCTGTATTTTTCTCACAAGTTGTGGGGAGAGGAGAGAATGAAATATTTTCCAGGGACATTGAGCAGGAATCAGAAAAAGAAGAAAAGAAGACAGGACTAAAGAGAATGTTTGTGGATATTCTGTGGAGAGCATGTGATGGTCATGACATCAGTGAATATTTGTGGATCACTTAATGCACTTTTTGAAATGCTTTATATGTATCAATCCATTTAATTCATGATTTAGTTAACTAGTTAACTAATTTAACTTTGATATTAAATTTAAGGCAGGGAAAAGAAGAGTTAAATGAGGGGCATGAACTTCATGAGAGAAAGATTGTGAGAATATTATTCTCCTACCTTAGATAGCAAAATTGTCAGAAGCAGCAGTCTCAGGGCTAAGGAAACAGCTCTTTCTCCTATAACACACATATGATTCAGGACCCCTGTAAGTAGACGATAATCCAAAGTCCTACTGTTCCTTGTCTTTAAAAATAGGAGGGTAGATAAAATCAGTTACAGAGGTCATCTTTGAGAATCTGAAGAAAGCTATAGGGTAATGTACAAACGCCAAATTTTATATTTAATTAGAGAGAAGTATTAGATCCCAGGTGTATCAGTCAAGATATGCTACAATAACAAAAAATCTTAGAGGCTATGACAACAAAAATTCTTCCTTCCTCATGATAGATATTCATTATGGGTTAGATTGCTCTATAATTCCTTAATCAGGGATCCAAGCTGATGCATCTTGCATACCATATGGGGTATCATTGGATGCTGGGCTGTGGGAAAGGCAACATGGCAGATCATGTACTGGCTCCTCTGGCTTCCAATTGAAAGTGACACACAATTTCCATTTACATTTCATTGCCAAGCAATTCACCACTTGCAATCCTTCATGTGCCTAAACAAAAGGTTCGAATTTCAGTGAACAGACATAACAACTATGATACTAGGTCAAGAACCCCTGAATTAGGTGATCTCTAAGTTACTTTGCAGTTCAAGGTTCCTGTAAGTCCAGAATAACTTATAATGTGCTTATTCGAAGTTTAGCCAGTAAGCCTACCTATCTAAATGAGAGATACCAATTCCTCCTCAATCAGATGGTCACCTTTATAGCCAAGACAATAATGAACCTTCTCCTAATAGGGTATGAGCAGAAGTTCCTGTGCTATTGCTTTAACTTTGAGTGAGTTTTGAGGAACTGAGTGATTCTCTTCATGGTGCCAGTGGAGCTTCCTATAAGAGAGAAGACTTGGTTCCTCACTGGCAGAGTTATCTCAGCATCTTACGCAAAGCTTGATATAGTCAGCCTGGTAATGTATTGAAGGTACTTTGCCAAACATTTCCATCTTTTCTGCTTTTTCTTCCAGTTAAGATTATAATAATGTCTTATGGCAGACTTTTTAAAAAATGAGGGCTCTCTACATGGTGATCTCTTTGTTTCTTTCTACAGTTCCTTATCAGCAGAATCCTTACAATCCCCGGGGCAGCTCCAATGTCATCCAGTGCTACCGATGTGGAGACACCTGCAAAGGGGAAGTGGTTCGAGTCCACAATAACCACTTCCACATCAGATGCTTCACCTGTCAAGGTAGGAGGTGCAGTTTCCCAACTTGGCCATGCTCTCACCCCAGGACATACCACGGGGGCAGGCAGAACAAACACAGGCAATTGAGATACTAGAAAGGCCTAAAGAGACTTTCCTTGAGTCTGTTATGAGAACTCTCCCTTGAGGAGTGTGAAGAGGGAAGGAAGAGGGAGGGAAGTGCTGGGGATAGAGGGAGCCTGGTGACCCCAGGGTGGTAGCACTGCCCCAGAAGGAAAAAGGCAGTCCCGAGAGCTTAACTTACACCTCTGAAAGACTCCTGCCTTGTGCCTTTAAATCAGTTTGAGAGTGAGTGAAAGAGTTGTCCTGGCTAAAACTCAGCATGCCTCTGAGATGAGCACACCTAGTCTATGACAGTGTGACAATCCTCAAAGGTTAAGTTTAACAAGGGAGAAAGTACATCTTGACTTCAGTAAAGTTTGTAATGTGGGAGTATATGGATGTTGGGTTGTCTCCAATTGTTACGGCTTACCTGTGGCTAAGTTCTAGAACCCTGGACTCAACTGAGCTAAGAGTTCCTGAAGGAGAAGACTGCTAGCAGCAGGAAGGAAGAGGGACTCAGCCAAAAGAATCCGAGAGCTCTCTAGCTCCAATGGGGCAACAGTGCCCCTGACAAACTCCTCTCCAGCCCCACTTTCTGAACTCATCTTTCAGGCTTCCTGTTCCACAGTGCAGCCATTCTGATGTCGGGTTGCCCTATGGGTTTAGAAAATGTTTGACTCGAAACCTGTAACTTCCAACTGTTGGGTTTAGACTTGTCCTCATGAAGTTTGATGAGCACTTTTCATTTGCTTTTCCCTGTGGCTGCCGTTCACAAACTTATAGCCAGGTCTTCCCCAAGCCCAGTTATGTTGCAGGTCCTTAAATTAGGCCTCATCTGAAATGCTTCCAACTAATATCATCATCCTGGGGTCTTTCTCCTTGATCCAGTCTGGTTTGTCGCTGTCATTCTTAGAGCATAACACCCAGACCAGATCACAGTTCTCAAGGTCTACCAAACACAGCAAGGAATTGCATTTCTGTTAATGTGACTGATACCAAATGGGCTTCCCGAGGAGCCATTTCACACCATTGACCGATATTGAATTTAAGGTCAATCGAAACCCCCAGATCTATGCATTTTAGTAACTGCTTCCAACCTCAACCTCATGTATCTGAGATTGACTTCCCTTGCCATTGCAAAAAAATCCTGGATTCCTTTCCTCAGGATCTAACTGAACTCTGTACTGAGCAAATAAATTACACATTCCCTAATTTGTTTATGGAAGAATATATGGGATATATTTTAATTGATGTGATTTAAATTTTATATTGAGAATTTGTAAACCCCTTTAATGCAAGCTGACCTGCAAGAGTATCTTTGTGAGTGACCATTTTTACATCCCCTTTAATGCAAGTTGACCTGCAAGAGTATCTTTGTGAGTGACCATTTTTACATCCCCAGAAACTGAGGTAGGGCAAAGGCTGAAGATAATAAAATTGTTATAAGGAGGTTTGAACTACGACTCTGCAGTTATAGTCGTAAGAGAATATATTTGTTACTTTTGCTTATGCCAAAATTTAATAGTTGAAAACAACAATCTGGGTTGGCTGGGCAGTTCTTCCAATCTGCGCCGGCTCTGTTTACCTCTACCTGCCTCATCATGATGACGTGGTGGATCAGCTGGCTGTGACAGGCAGGCTGTTGACTTGAGTGGCTCCACATGGCTTCTCATCCTCCAGCAGGCTGGCTTGGACTCATTTGCATGATGGTCTCAGAATTCACGTGCAACAAGAGAACAAGCTGCAATAAACAAGACCTTTTCAAGTCTCATTTTGTGTCATACTTGTTAATGTTCCACTGGCAAGAACGAGTCAAATGGCCAACCCAGATTCAAGGCGATGGAGAAATAAACTTAATCTTTTGTGGGAGGACCTGCAGCACCAGATATCAAGGGTATGAATGCAGAGAAAAGAAGAATTTGACCATTTTGACAGTCTACCACAGGGAGGTTGCAGAATCTTTTTTAATGAAGATTTTAGGGAAAAAAAGACTGTTCTTTTCAATGTCAACTTGCTTAGAGATGAAACAAATGAGAGGATTTTGTTTCCAGGGATTAGTTACCCTAAATAGCCTTGTCATTTGAAAAATCTAAAATCTCTTATGAATTTCTTTTACAACTCTTTGAACATGCACTGCTGTGCTGACATTAAAGGAAGAAATCTGAAGAGTAACAAAAATAAAAGCAGAAATCCAACTGTGAGTGCCAATGCCAGTCTTAATCCTGATGGTTTATGCTAAACCTTGAAAACCTTGACCTTTTACCTTGATGGCTACACAGATCATGAGAGCAAGAGACAAAGCCTGGAGCCTGGTCAAAGTAGGAATCTAATAGGAGGCCTCCGAATAAAGCTGATTCCCCTACACACACACACACACACACACACACACTTCTTACTTTCGACGTATAGATGGATGAAAAATAAAATGGCTCTGGAGAAGGAGACAGCACCAAAACATGTTTGTACCAACTTTGGCACTGCTTAAAAGAGAATAAAACTTGTATCAAAATGTCTGTCCATAATCCACCTTATATTTTTCATGGATACATCACAAGTAGTAAAACTATAAAGCAAGAGAATGATAAACACACAATTTGGGACGCAGTGGGAAGGGGATGCTTTAGGGAGAGGTGGACAGGCTTCCCAGGTGCTGGTAATGTTCTGTTTTGTAAGCTTAGCAGCGGATACCTGGGAGTGTATTTTATTATTCGTCTTTAAACTAGACATATTTTATACATTTTCTGTATGCATAATATGTTTCGCAAGTTGAATATTTAAAATAATGAGCTAGATCACCCTCAGGGACCCTTCTAACTCTTTGATTTTGAAATTTCGTAGAAGTCAGTCTTATTTGAAAAGTTGAAAATCAACAGAATAATATGGCAGTATCTCTATCTCTCAGACCTGGTTGTGCTCTCAGTTACCACCTAGCCCCCTTATTTTACAAATGAGGCAACTGAGCCCCAGAGAGGTGAGGCAACTTTTTCAAAGTCCCAGAGCACCTGAGTGGTAGAGGAGCATGGACAAAGCTCCAGTGACCCCCAAAACAGTACATTTTCCACTGAAACATGCTAGGACTGTGTGCAAGTCCTCCTACTAGCATTGTATTTACAGTCAACATTCCTTCTGGATATTTTCATATTATGTCCTATTGTCAACCCATACGATCTGTTTTTCTTTTAAGTTAGTAGACTATATTTTTGATTCACAGAATAATGACTGCCCCAGGTGTGTTGATTTCACATCTGTTCACCACTGCAGACCCTCCCCATAGCCTTTCCTATTATTTGAATTTCGGGCTCTGCTGAGCGTCAGATACATCTGTCTTGGGTCCAGCTTGACTTCCATCTCTATGCTCCCCACTGTATTTCCAAGAGCCCCTGAGATTCTTATCAACCTTAACATCCTTTCTACCAAGAACTTCCTCCTTCAACTCCTTGGGGGAAAAGGAGGAACTGATTGTTTCGAGTTTTCTTGTAGCCTCCTGGTTTTCTCCACTGGGAAAGGTGGCTCTGGGGGTGGAGTTGGCAGGAGAAACAAAAGAGAAAAAAGAAGGGAAAAAACAGGAGCTGTTTCCAATGAGGTCGGAGGCCGTGACCTAACTAATTCCACAGCCATGAAGCCAATCGATCTGCCACCTGCACACCCCAGAACAGCCTGTACTCTGGGCTTGCCTGCCTTCCAGACCCAGCATTGTTTGATGTGATGAATTTTCATGAAGCCTAATAGAAGAAGAACCCTTCCCCACCTCCCACCTCCACCACTGCGTCCACTCATTCACTCTGCCTCTCCACGGGGCTGGTCTCCAGGGGCCTCCCGCTCTACCTCACACTGAGTTTAAAATGCTTGGCATATGGTAAGCCCTGAAGGAAGCTCTTCTTCTCCAAGACTCACAGGGCACAGTGTCAGAAGAAGAGCTCAGTTCATTTTATGTACAAGTGAACAGAGGTCCCAGACGAAAGAAGGCCAAGTTCGTTGTCACCCAGAGAATTAGTGGCAATGATGAGGCTAGAGCCCATGTGGTCTGACCCCCAGACCACTATGTCTCCCGCTGTGCTGCACTGGTGCCCCTGTTGCTGTGACATCTGGGACTGCACTCACTCTCACTCACCTTGACCCGTCAGCCTGCCTCTGGTTTGCAAAGTGAACAAACACTTGCAAAATATTTCTGGCATTCACTTGGAAGTCCCTCCGATTTTTAACCTGGCTGCTTTTGCAAAACAACTTTGCTTGTTCAACATGAGGTAGTATTTACTGGGGTGATGTCACCCAGTCCAGGCTAGATCCTCACACTTATAGGCTTGGAAACTGTCTCATTGGTTTCCCCACCATAGGTCACACTTGAGAGAGCTAACTCGTGCTAACAAAGTCCTCAGAAAACCAATGTAGAAAACCAAAGTGCCTGTTTATTAATGTAAACAAGAGCTGCAACTCTCCATCAGACTAGTTCACATTGCCCTGACCAGCTATTTCTCTCCCAAAGGCAATCTGTGTAGAAAGTCAAACTATCAGACAGTGGCTTGGTAAATGCAGACGCAGAACAAGGGAGCTGGTCAGAGGATTTGAATGGGCTCTTCAGTGGCCTGCCTTTGATTGCTGACCTGCCCCCTCTTGCGTGGCCCATCCTTTAGCTGGACCAGGACACTCAGCAGTTCTGGTGGCTCTGAGAGCCATTCTTTCTCTTGGAAGAAATGTTGCCTTTCTCTGCTCTGCTCATTATGTGTTGAGTTCATAACTTCACTCTCAGAGGGAAACCTCATTTCCCACATTTCTAAGTCCTTTGGGGGAGGATAGTCTCACATGATTCAGTTGTTCAGACACCTATAATTATATCTACCTGCTCTTCTATCATCTGTCCTTAAGCTAGACTTGGGCCTTCCTCCAACTAGCCTGTCAGTATTTTCCTGTATTATGCCCTCCACTCCCTAAAAACATCACCTCTACCCCAGCCCCATCTCCACATAAATATAATTTGCAACTTCCAGCCTCTGTGCTTAAGCTTATTCTGTTCCTTCAAAGTTCAACTGAAGTGCTCCTTGTCCAAGAAGCCTCCCATGATCCTTCCCTTGCTGACAGTTCTCCTTTTTGTGCCCTACTCACAGCATTTGCTGCCTGTCACCCATGATGTATGTTCTTCTCTCTGCATACATTATTAGCTCTTCACAGTTTGGGGATTGTGTTTTATCATTCATACCTGGGAACAGAAACACCCTTTATAGCTATGATGAGGGCAGATTGTAATCTTCAAGTCACCCATCCCATTACCATCCTAAGTTGTCTCCAGTTTGGGATTTGGAGCACATGGTCCCCACACTGCTCCTTACCTAGCCCAGAGTCATGCATGTAGGAAGTGCCCAGGAAATTTTTCACTGAATGAATGATTCTTTTATCAAATTCACGATACCACCAGCTATGTAGTATTGCATGAGCCGCAATGAGCATGGCCTTAAACTTTTCATCCACATATTGCGAGGACTGTACATTAGTGGTCTCAGGCAGTGTGCATCAGAACCAGCTGGGGAGTGTGTTAAAATGCAGATGCCTGAGCCCCAGCCCCAAGGAGTCTACTTCAAACCCAGGCATCTGCCCACCAGGTGATTCTGATGCAAGTGGTCTTCAGGGCACACTGTAAAGAATATTGGCCCCAAAGGCCCATGAGTCCGATGTGCCATCATTCTCTGGCACATGAATGACCAAGTCAGATACCAGCCTTGAACTCAGTCTGTCCTTGTTTCCCTCCTTGTTTCCCCAAGTGTGCGGCTGTGGCCTGGCCCAGTCAGGCTTCTTCTTCAAGAACCAGGAGTACATCTGCACCCAGGACTACCAGCAACTCTATGGCACCCGCTGCGACAGCTGCCGGGACTTCATCACAGGCGAGGTCATCTCCGCCCTAGGCCGGACCTACCACCCCAAGTGCTTCGTGTGCAGCTTGTGCAGGTAAGCCGGTGGCCAGCAGAGGCCAGGACCCTCCACCTGAGCCCCCAGGGAAGGGAGGAAATGGCCTTTCGGGGCATATCTGGGGCTTTTCAGGGCTTTACGCTGGACACGTGAATTCTAGAATCTCAGGGATGGAAGAATCTGACAGGCCACTGGTTTTCAAAATTTTTAGCAGCTGAACCTTTTTTGTCAAATGTAATCCAGTGTAAAACACTAGTTTGTCCTGTGATGAAAGCATAGAAGGATCTGAGCCCTGACACTCTGGGCCATTTCCCACCAAAAGGCCCAAAGGAACCACTGAGTACCTTGGCCTCTCAGGACGCAGTTTAGAAACCACACACCTGGCCCAGGCTCTCACACATCGGCCACACATGCTACAGGGATGTATGTTTATAACCTTCCTCCATGACCCTGGCAAGTGACACCACCTCTATAAGCCACAGCTTCTTCATCAGTAAATTGGGCATTAAAACCATTTCAACCTCATTGTGTTTTTCATGAAGATCAATGAGATGATGCACACAAAGACCTTAGCTCAAAGACCTTAGTGACTGGTACATCATTGCATCTGCTTTCTTTATTCTTGTCATTACCATAATGATAATCATCTAGCCTCTCAGGACATCTGATAGGTGATGAAAAGCTCACCCTTTCCCTCCTCCCCACCCCCACATCCCAATCACTTATTAACTTAGCAAATGTACATTAAGTTTCCACTATATGCCAAGCACCACATTAAGGAGATAAAAAATAAACAAAACTTCAGCCTTGCCCACAAATACATTAAAATTTAATGGACCACTCTGATTAAGTCATAAGTATGATTGGAATATATATATACGCATTTTTAAATTGAGAAAGGAATTTATAGATTAATTATTCTCTCCATAGAATAACCACCTGTTAATTACCATTTAAAGAAACTAACCAATTAAAGTTTATGACTGAGACCAATGGTATAGTGTGTAAAAAGTAGAATTCATTCATTCTCTTAAAACCTGGGCTCTGGATCCTGGAATCCGAGACCCATTGGAGATTAGCACAGTAGGGTCTATACAGTATCAGATTTTATTAAGCCCCATAGATATGCAGTGCCTCCTCAAGGTCATTTCATGTCCTTTAGCCATGAGTCAGTGCCTGAACCATCACGAGAACACAGCTCCCCGACTCTCACCATAGCACTCCCTCCATTATCTCACATTGCTGACACAAGGGCAGTGGAGCCACTGGAAGCCTATGTCAAGGTTTATGCTCACAGTCTATATCACACGTGTCCCAAACTTCATGTGCAAGAGTAGCTGCACGATGGGATCAACAGTGTGAGGATTATGGATACAGTTTGTATTTAGTTAGGGAGGCAGGCCATGTACGAGCTTGAGACGTCTGAGCTGTGGAACTCAAACAGCACACATGCAGAAGAGAAGAGGAAGAGGTTATTTGTGGACTTCTAAACTTCCTGGACAGTGAAAGAAATTTTGGAAAATTTGAGAGTTGAATGAGTTCTTGGCACACACAGATAGGTCAAATTGGGATGGAGAAAGTCCTTCTATGAAGAAGGAACAACTCAAGGAGGAGTTACTAACTTCTTCATTCTACAGATGAGAAATGTAAGTTCAACTAAGTGTCATGCTTTTCCCAGTGTTAAACTCATGTAAAAAGCCCAGTAGGTCTTCAGTTCCAGTCCTGGCCCTAAGTGAGTGGTTTAGTAAAACTGGCCCTGTGGATGGTGCTTGAATTTCTCTGGTGTTCTAGAAGGCAAGCTGTGTGGGTTACCAAAGAGCTTTGGGCACAGGTGTTGTTGGGTCACCAGCAGACATGGAATCCCTCCAGAGCAGAGGTATTGAATTTCTCCTTTATTCCCCTTTCAGGAAGCCTTTCCCCATTGGAGACAAGGTGACCTTCAGCGGGAAGGAATGTGTGTGTCAGACGTGCTCTCAGTCCATGACCAGCAGTAAGCCCATCAAGATCCGTGGACCAAGCCGTGAGTCCTCCCCACTGGCACCTCCCTGTCCACAGGCACTATCTCCCAGGGCTCCCCTGTCCTTGCTCCGTTAATGGCTCCTGCAGGCCTGGAGGGAAGTGGGGGAGGTTCCAACCCTGGAGGACTCCTGAATCGTGACCCAGTTGGCATACGGCCCAGACTCACAAGCTTCCCTAAGTACAAATGCAGGGAGAGCAGCTGCCCGACTATAAACAGTGGTGGCTTGTGCCACTGGGTGGGCCTTTTCTGGGATGGGCTGGGCTCCTTATCTTATCTCCCCTCTCAAGCCACGCTCCCAAGGGGCACACCAACAGAGCCAATCAATTATTTTGCAGCCAGTGGCTCAATTTTTATAAGCTCCACTAAAAAAGAATAGTCGGACATGTCCCACAGAAGAGAAGATATGGGAGCAAACCACAAGGGCTATGCCAGTATCTCTTAGAGTGTGCTCCGTGGACCACTCCATCAGCTTCATGGCAGAACTAGTAAAAAGGCAGATCTCTAGGCCCACTTTGGACTTCTAGGAATGGAACCTAGAAATTTCATTCTTAATAAGCTTCCTGGACAATTCATTCACTGCTCTTTAGATTGAGGATCACCATCTAGGGATTAGGGGGACCTCTGCCATGCTATAGTAAATGTTATGTTTTATCACTAAACTATAGATTCAGGGGAAAACTAAGGATTAAGAGAGTACCTTGAAATACTCATTCTAATCTGTGGACTGTCCATTCCACTCAAGTGTGTCTGGCAGGAAGAGGTCTAAATCACTGTTTTCAGATACCCCTGTCAGGCTGCTGACAGCCATGTGCCCACACACACATGGACCCGGCTCCCTGGATCTCAGTAAGCCATGCTAGTCTCCAGTGTTCTTTCATGGTACGTGACACTCGCTTGTCGACAGAATCAATGAAAAGCATTAGCTTCCTTTGCTGCATCACTGTGCCGGTGCCAGGGGCTGTCAGCCATGGCACCAGCAGAGTCAGCATGCTGGGACTGCATCCTCCTGAGATGGCTTGCCATGGAACCACAAGTGAGCAGCGTTTGGCTCCCAGGGGCCCCATTAGAATCCAGCTAGTATGGTGAGCTGGGAAAAAAGACCATGGGAAGGTTCCCTCCCTCACTTTTCCCCCCCTTTTAGTTGAGTCGAATCTGCATGCAGGGTATATAGAGCCCTTCCTTCAGTGTCCTTGGTGATGCTCAAGAACAGTTTGCTGCTCTGAGCAGGTTTCCATCTCAGGGTGGCTGAGTACACCCACTGTTATCTTTCATAACTCCTTGAAAGCATCATGCAGAATGACAGCAAGTTTGGGATGTTGGGATGCAGGACCATAGCCCTGTGACTGATGCTGCTGAGGTACCCAGAGACCAGGGGGACCATGTGTGAGGCAATAGAAAGAGGGAAGCTGGGAATCAGGAGCCTGCAACCTTCTGTGTGATGCAAAGCAGTTCTGTAGCTTCCCTAAGGCTCAGTTTGCCCAGCTTTGTAGGAAGCAAATGTATTAGTATACAGGATTCAGACTAACATAATTTCAGTGTGTAAAATGCTCTCTAGATATACAGTGAGGGATGCTGTTGACATTAAGGGTTAATCTAGAAAGCACACTGAAGGAGAACTGAGAATAAGATTCCTGAATCTGTTATTTCTCTTAGCTTGTGTTGTGTGTTACTGTGTGCATCAGATCTCAGACAGGTGGGAGATTCCTCAACTGAGTGTGGGAGTCTTGCATGTGAGTGCGTCCTTGAGGAGAGAATATTCAGTGTTTCCACCATAATTCTACAAATCAGGAGGTAGAAGAAGATGAGAAAGAATGAATAATGAGAAGCAAGTGAGCACTTGGGCAGCACATGGGAGGAGTACCCAGGATTATGACTCATCTTATTACTCACGAAGTAAAGACATCAGTCTGTGGATCTACAAAGCATATGTTTCATAGAAATGTTTTCTCCCCAAAGGGGGGTTACTGTCCATGCTGCAAGTGACTAGAGAGGGTATTAGAAGGTCTGCTGAGTTCCCAAAGGATAGAGGGAACCAAAATCAAGTTCTAGAGAGTGCTAAGATAAAGAACATATCATGGAAAAGAAAAAATAAGAGGAAAAAATGTGTATTTTTGATCTAAAGGACTGTAAAGTTTCATCCCTGGAGAGTGAATATAACCTTCTGGAAAAGCAGGATCAGTATGTATTCAAAAGAGATCAAGAAGAATACTTGGGAACTGTTAAGAGAAAAGAACTGTGCTACTTTCCACAGGAAGAAGAAATGTTTCCTCACAGACTTCCCTGGGAAGAATCAGCAGCAGTAGCAGCATCACCATCACCACCACCATCACCATCACATAACCATCATTATCTATCACAACCATCGCCATCATCACTACAATCACTGCCAACACCATCACCACCACCATCACCACTGCTAACATTAATTGACATTAATTAACTATTACTGTTGCCAGGCATTGCACAGACCTCACTGAGAAGAATCAACAGCTGTAGCAGCAACACCATCACCACCATCGTCACCACCATCACTACCAATACCACCCACATCACCATCACCACCACCATCCCTACCAACAGCACCAACATCACCATTGTCACCACCATCACCACCATCACTGTCATCACCATCACCACTGCTAGCACTAATTGACTATTACCATTGTCAGGCAATACACCAAATTTGCTATATCTCATTTAATCATTACAACTCTATGAGGGAGATAAGAGAAATTATTGTACAGATGAGAAAACTGAGATTTAAAGAAAATAAATGATTCGTCCAAAGTCCTACAGATAGTAAGTAAGGAAGTAGGATGTGAGTCTAGGAAATCTGGCCCTGGAGTCTATTCCATTAACACACTACACCAAAGACATGATTTGCTAATTGGAAAGGGGGCTGTCTTCCTGGGTTAGTTAGTTGCCTAAAACAAGATGGGGAGCTTGCTATGACTCACAAACCCATTTCTGCTGATCTAGGTGGAGTGAATGATGCAGTCAAGAAAAACTGAAAATAGCTGTCTGGGGTCTTTAAAGACCTCAGTAAACTGGGGGATTGGGGAGGAACAGGTGGTGGCATCATCCTTTCTGCCAGCTGAAGGTTGTAATTTTGGAATAGAGAGGAACATAGGAAGGGACAGCTGGCTCTGCAGAAACCAACTCGGGACAGGGTGTGGTTTTCCTGACCTTGCTTATGACACGAGACTC
Organism: Eidolon dupreanum; assembly: GCA_028627145.1. Taxonomy (NCBI): domain Eukaryota; kingdom Metazoa; phylum Chordata; class Mammalia; order Chiroptera; family Pteropodidae; genus Eidolon; species Eidolon dupreanum. The sequence goes on along the minus strand of CM053515.1, from coordinate 18,286,701 downwards.
ATGGGCTCCTGGATGGGGTGCCTGGGCCTCCACTGGTGACCAAGAGTGAAAGGAGGAAGAAGAGGGAAGAAAAGGTCCTAATAAAAATGAGGTCAGGACAATGGAGGACCTACAGTTTAACATGAAAAGAAAAACCACGTGGAGAAGGTATCCCAGAGTTTTCAGGAAGGCTCAGCAGGCCTTCCCAGAACAGGGATATTGCTCTGGCCCCAGATCAGATTTTGGAAAATTCAGAGAATATGGGTTAAAAACATGAGAATGTGAAATATTATGACAACCACTTTCTGGGCACATATATGCCAAACATTGTGCTAAGTCCTTACAAACTTGATTTCATCTTCACACCAGTGTTATGAGGAAGACATTCAGATGAGGGGGCTGGGGCCTAGTCATACAACTAGCAAATGGGGGAGCCCAGAATCTCCCCTCGGCCAGCCTCTCACCCCTCATTCTAACCTCTTAGCCCAACTTCCAACCATTACACTGTACCGCCTCCTAAATTTTAACTCAAGGGGCTAAACGCATTCCAGATAGGTCATTACAACTTAGAGAGATGGGACTCGTTACTAGAATGTGGCCATGAAAGAATGCAGCTCTTCAAATATGTTATATTGGAGCAGTAGAGAATTGTGTCGTTGGCCAATGACGTGCTGATCTCCATGGAATCCACAAGCGAATTTGGTCAGTGCATGACCATTTCAATCAAGAAAAAGTGAAGTATAAGAAATGCAGGGGAAGAGAGAAACTGTAGCTGTCTTTAAATATTTGAAGACAGTGTCATGTGGGAAAAGAGGTAGATTATTCTTGGTTGCATAAAATAGGGGGCATCACAAGGAGTTGGTATCAGCTTCATATAAAGATCGTCAGGCAGTCTTGCCTATCCAACGGCAAAGTGGGCTTCTTCAAAAGAGGTGAGCTGCCCACCCCTGGAGGTGACTAAGCGGAGGATGGTGCCTATGTGTCAAGAATGCTGTAGATTCCTGCACTGGGTGGGACTATGGGGAGGCCCACAGGGACACAAGTGCAGTTTTTGTGACCCAGAAAGCTAGACCAAACACCTGAACCCCATGCCAAGCATGAGCAAATCACTTTGGACTCCTGTCTGTAAAAGGGGAGGGTGTCTGACCTCTCTAAACTATTACATTCTGAAGCATGTGATTACTGGGATGAGGGGAACAGGTAGACTTATCTTAGGAGAAAAGGAAGAAAAAGAAATAAACCCCAAAACTATTTTCCCAGCCCCCCATCTGAAGGCCTGGGGCTTGAAAAATGTTGCACTCAAAGACCTTCCCAGGCTCTAAAAGATGTAAGAAAGACTAAGCAGTCAAAGGCACATACTGTGGGAGCTGCCTCCCAGAACAGTTCATCAGGGCTCAGACCCTCCCCGCAGCCTGCAGGGGCACACCCCCATTCCTAGACAAACGGACTGCTCTCCCAGGACTGGCTCCCAGCTGGATGTGAGGGCTTCCAGCCAGGCTCTCCCACCGTGATGTGCAGTTTCTTTCTCCCCACTGCTCCAAAGTGTGTGTTTGTCTTGTGGCACCAAGAGGGAGGCTTGTCCTCTGGTAAACTCTGCCCCATGACCCTTTCCTCCTCCAGAGTGGGCCATCCGGTCGGCTGGATCTCAATTCCCAGCATCTCCCAAGTACCTTGGACTCTGGCTCCATTTCCTGCCTCTCCCCAGACATTGATTGAGTAACAGGCAGTCGGCAGGACCCACACATTCTATGGTCCCAGTACATGTTCCACAGTGATGGGGACAGAGAGTGAGGTCACCTTTCTGGTTTGGGATAGTCTCATCAGACTCTTTAATCCTTGCTGCTCAGGGATGCAAATGTTTTGTACAGAGGCACATTGTGGAGGGGCAGGCGTGGTTATTCTACCCTCTGCCTGGGCACCATAAGGCCTGCTCATTCATACTCATTCAGCAAATATGCTTTGAGTAGATTTAACCACAAAACATAGACACAGTCCTGGCCATTGAGTGTCCAGCCTAAGGGTGAGAAAAAATAGATGCTAAGCATATCCCCTGGAGCAGTGCTTCCCAAACCTTACAGTGAGCCAAGATCTTGATAAAACCCAGCGGGCCTGGGTGGAGCCTGCCGTGCTGACACTGCAGGTCCCCAGGTCATGGAGCGCAGCATCAGCTTACTTAGCTACTTGAGGGCAGGCCAGGAGCTGTGTGGGGTCTGCTTTGGATGAACAGTGGTCAAGAGGACAAGGGGAATTTTCTAGAGAAACCCTAGGAGGTTTCTCTGTCTTTCTCTCTCATGCCAAGACACCTTGTCGAGAGGCCAAGGCTCCGGTGGCCTTCTCTCATACCTGGTGGAGCTCTAGACAGGTGCTAATGCCAGGGCGGGAGCAGTTGTGAGAAACTGGTGTTCACAGTGGGGTGTCCTTGACTTGGGCATGAGATGATGGCAGTGGTCAAGGGGCCCAGGATGCTTTGCTCAGTAGTGTCCTCTTGTCTTTGCAGACTGTGCTGGGTGCAAGGAGGAAATCAAGCACGGCCAGTCTCTCCTGGCGCTGGATAAGCAGTGGCACGTTAGCTGCTTCAAATGCCAGACCTGCAGCGTCATCCTCACTGGAGAGTACATCAGCAAGTGGGTCTCTCTCCCCCTCCCCACCCTAGCTTCCTGGGCCTCTGCATCCTCCCAACCTGCCCCCTCTGGCCCTCGCCTGAATCTCCAGTAGCATCTCCTGCCATTTCCATCCAACTACCACACTTCAGCCACAAACAGCATCTCACCCACCCTTGGGCCCTCCTGCCGTGTTTCCTTTGCCTGAGATGCTCTTCTTCCTTTTTCACATGCTCCCTCTCTTCTCTCTGGTCTCGAGTCCCATGCCTTCTCCTCAGAGGGGGCCTCAAACCGTTTCTTACCACCTCCAGTCTCCTAATACTGGTCCTCATAGTGCTCTGTTTCCTTTATCCAAGCTAACATCATTTGCAGTTATATATTTATCCATGTTAACTTTTAAATAATGATAATACTAGCTACCATTTATTTTTTATTATGTACAAGGAACATACTAACTGCTGTATATAGTTATCACATTAAATCCCATAACTACCCCCATGACGTATTTATCCCCATTTTAAAAGCTGTGGAAACTGAGGCTCAGGGGAGTAAATAACTTGATAATATTTAATGTCTGTCTTTGCCAGAGTGGGGACTTTGTTTTTATTCACTGCTGCCTTTAGCACAGTGCCCGACCCATAGTAAATAATATAGTCATTGAATGAATCTAATAGAGATGAGAGGAGATGATGGGCACACAAAGTTAGCAGGAGTGAGGGCCCAGCCCCCAGTGACCTGCACACCGCAGCACGAGACAAGCTCCCTCACTGTCAGGCCTAGTGATCACATCTGTATACTCAAGTACCTAAAAGAAATTATGGCCACAAACTCTCATAGCTTTGATACTTTATGACCCCAGACACTTCCTAGGTACCATTTTCCAGCCCGATGCTAAGGTGTAGTAAGCATGTAAAGTGCAACATACATGGTTTCTGCTGTCAGGAGAGTTATAGTCTAATAAGGGAGATAAACTATATACATAATTATGACACCAGGGAACATGTGATAGGGAGTTCAAGAGAAGTTTTATTCTTTAAGACCTTTTTTGATCACCAGTGACAGCATCACCATGAATCCAACTCAAACTCTCTTAAAAGCAAAAATGGGAGGTTACTGACTTATAGGAATGGGAAGCCCAGGGGCGTGCTGTCTTTGGGCATGGCCTAATCCAGAAGCTTGAAGATGTCATCAGCACTTCAGAAGTGTCTCTGTCTCTCTCAGCTCTGCATTCCTCTTTGTTGAATGTATTCTCAAGCAGGCCCGACCCGAACGATGACCACCAGCAACTCCAGGCTTTATTTCTATCAGCTGAGCAAGCCCAGGAGAGAGAGGCCTCTTATCCAAGAATTCCCCCAAAAGCACCACTGCTGCCTCAGACTTGGCCACCCTGGGGTCATACTCCCATTCCTGATCAATCGCTGGCCGAGAGGATGTGACCCCTAGAGCCAGAAAGCCACCCTGTGTGGCTCACAGTAACTGCGAGTCAGGAGGGCAACTCCTAAAGGAAGCGCAGGCGAGGTATCGCTACTGGCAGAAGGGGAGATGGATGCTGGCCAGACAGCATGGCTCTGTGTCCAAGGTCCAAGTGAAGGGCTAGGAATATTCGAGGAAAGGAGGGATCGCTTCTAACAGGAAGTAGAATCTGGAATCTGGAATCTGGAATGAATTCTTCAAGGAAGATGGTGATATTTGAGCTGGACCTTCATAAGAGGGAATGGGGTGAGATTTGAAAATGCAAAGAAGGAAAATCTAGGCAGAATGCCCAGTCTCGGCAAGGGCAGGAAGGTATCGGACAAGTCCATCCTGTTTGCTAGAGTTCAGGCATGTGCACAGGTGCAGCAGGGTCCAAGGCTGAAGAGGTGAACTGAGGTCGTACCACTGAGAGCTTTGCATGTCATGTTAGTAGGATTTTGGCATCCCCCTCTGTACCTGCCAAGTAAGGAGTGCCCTTAGTGATTCACCACCAGGAATCCTTGACTCTGGAAGCCTAAGTCAAAATTCTCCAGGAGAGTAAGGGTTTGCTCAGAGCTCCTCTAGAGGTGGAGCTCTGTGGTCCTCTGCAGCCTGTCTCTGGGCTCTCTATCTGTCTGCAAACAGAGTGGCAGGTGCTTATAGGCACCGGCTCTGGCATCGATGCCCAGGTTACAAGCCCAGCTTGCATGGCGTTGGAAAGAGACTTAATTTCTTTGAGTCTCAGTTTCCTCATTTATAAAAATGGAGAGAAGAAGATGAGCTACCTCACAGGGTTGTATAAAGACTCAGAGATCTGTGCTTCATACCTAATAAATACTTAGTAAATTTTACTTTTACCATCTGCTTCTTTTTAGAATCATGTATATTACAAATTCCCCAAGGCCTACCAACCTATAGATCCAAATAAGGTGGTGATGGCATTTATACCCAAACTTTGCTGGCTCACTGTCCCTACCTCCTGACAAATAATTTTATCCCATTGCAGAGTCACCCTCCCATACCTACAGAGTGTGGAAGGGTTGGACAGGGTAAGAAGCTTATCTCATGGGCCCAAAGGCTCACCTCCAAACTTGCTGGACATTGGTCCTCACTGCTGCCTCGCCTTCTAGAAAACACTGACTGCCCTGCTGCCCCAAGTTTGCTCCTAGCAATCTAACATGGCGGCAGCTTGGAGATGGAACAATGACATGCCTGTCCCTTAGGCTCTCTATGTGTGAGTCAGTTCTGTTATACCCAGAGTGGGGGAAATGTTCCTCTCTTCTCACAGATGTCATCAGCACTTCAAAGAGATGTTATCTGATCTAGTCTTAAAACTAGGCCAGACTCAGAGCTGAGCTGAGCTCTCTGATGCCCACAACTAGCTCCACATTGGCGCTTAAGATCCTCCTTGGAGACCCCTCTCGGCAAGCACGGGGGTCCATCTGGCTGGCACTTATTGAGTGCTCACTACAGGCCAGCACTGGACACACTGGAGCCATATCCTTTAACCCGAAGAAACCAGACCACCTGAGTGTGAATCCACCTCTAGTTCAACCGAGCTGGGTTTTCTCATCCACACAATGGGGGAACTGATAGTTCTGAACTCATAGGGCTGCCATAAAGACTAAATGAAATAATCTATGTAAAACACCATTAGAGGGCTTGTCACACACCAAGCAATAAATGTGAGTGGCTATCAGTAGTAGGGGGTAGTATAAGAATAATTAACAATAATCTTATTACTGCCTAATAACTTAATAAGTGCTGGGTAAAAAAAATGGAGCACAAAGGTAGTCAGAGAAGGTTCCTATTATTTATTGATCCAGGAGCACAGTCAGATGATTCTTTCACTACAGGTGAAATTTTTAATTAGAAGAGGAGCCCTGAAGGATATGTAAAAAATTGATCACATTGATTGCCTCCTGGTTTTCCTGGAAGAGAAACTGGGAGGGGCTGAGAGGAGGGTGAAGACTTTATCTTTTATGCCTTTGTTTCTGCCAAGTGCAGATATGACCTATGCTAAATAATATAACTCTTAATAAATTTTTTAAAATAATTTTTAAAAAGAGCCCTCCAGGGTAAAGGGAAGAGAGTGGGTCTGGAGAACCTGTGGGGAGGCGGAAGCAAGAGAATGGGAAAGAGAGAGATGGCCAGCAGCAGACCAGTGGTTTCCAGGCCTGCTCAGGGAGTTTGCCAAGATACAGATTCCCGGGCCTCCCTCCCAGAGATTCTTTAATTCCAGAGATCTGAGGGGTGTCTGGGGAGTTTACATTTTTAACGAGCTCCCCCTGTGCTTCTAATTTTGGCCCAGTCCCCATTGGCTGCAGGTACTGGAACCTCCACATGACGCCCCCGCAGACCCCCCAACTTCCTCTTCCTGTGTGGATTTCCTCTTGCAGGGATGGTGTTCCGTACTGCGAGTCCGACTACCACTCCCAGTTTGGCATTAAATGCGAGACATGTGACCGATACATCAGCGGCAGGGTATTGGAGGTGAGTGGGTACAAGTAACCAATTAACCATGAAGGTGTTTGAGCTGGATGGCTTGTGATTCCAAAAAGTCATCACTGAAGGTAGAGAAAAGTTACTCCACCCCCCTTCTTCCATAGCCTCCACCTCCCCAACTTTCTCTGCTCCAGCTTAGCTTTCTACTTGACCTTGAGCAGATAACCCAAAATGAGAAGCTGGACAAAATTATTCCTGGTACGAAAATACTGTAATGGGAATATCAGTTACTTCTCTGGAATCAGACCTAGAAAGATTACTGGGGGATAACAATTATGATTTTTCTTTCCAACCCTGCTGGAGGATGGAAGCCGTTTTTTATTTTTTAAGCATTCGGTAAATGTGCTGATTTAAGAACCAGCTTGTCTAGCAGCCTGCTCCCTAAGCCCTTCTCTGGCTAGTCCGTCGCCATGGCAACAGCTCTCCTCCACCTCTGATGCATAGCTCGCTCTGCCAGTGAGAGACAACCTGCAGCACCCTTCCTGAGCCCCTGTCTACTGGCCTTCCTGGCCTTCCCTCCCACTCCTGTGGGCCCAGGAAGCCATCTGTGCTTTGGGACCATCCACCTTGAGCAGTTAAAAACAGGAAAGAGTTTGGTGTAAAGGAAAAACAATAGCCTAAGAGTAGGAACAATTGGGCTCTAATATTTACTCAACTGCTAACTCATGCTCCAATTTGGGGTGAATATCTTTGCCTGTCTAGGCCCACTTTTCCCATTTGGCAGTGGTTGGGGGACGGCAGACAACGTCAGCTCTTATGAACAGAATCATTCATTCTCATAAATCTGGCCAGTTGGTTGTGGTTATCTGGAGTCAGTACTGTGTTGAGAAGGATTCTGCAGCTGCATCTGAGTTCAGCAGGAGAGAGTATGGCAACCAGGAAAGGACTCTCTTAGGGATGCACTGAAACTGAGCCCTTAGGATGAAAAGGAGGCTATCATGGGAAGAGCTAGAGGAAGAATGAGCTTGACTCATTCACGGAATAGAGAAAAGGGCCAGTGGGGCTGAATTATATAAACTGGGATTGGGGGGAGATGAAGTATATCATATACAGTATATCACAGAGGGCTTTACAGGAGTTTGGATTTTATAGTAAATGCAATGAGAAGCCATTAAAGAGTTTTAAACCAAGGAGCAACATAATAAGATTTTATTTTTCAAAGATTGTAGGGAGTGAGAGAGAATAAAATGAATGCACAGCATTGATAAATTATTAAGCATTTGAAGAGAACAGTAAGAGTGCAACATAGATGATAAGGCATGAAACAGGAGCACAGGTAGGGTACTGGGCCCAGGTTTCTGAGGCCTCAATACCAGGGTGAGGAATTTATAATTCACTGGACAAAGGGGGGTTGTAGAAAGACATAGCAGAAGAGACCTGCTTAGAGATGCACTTTAGAGAGGATAACACAGTTATCTGGAATTATCTGATGTACACAGGCTAAATTTGGAGGAAAGAAACTGGAAGTAGGAGACCAGCAAGGAGGCCATGACCCCACAGGAAGGACTCAAGGGGTATAGTCGCAGTGGAAATGACAACCACCATGTCTCCATGATTATGGAAGTAGAATTCCAATAGCTTTGCAACTTTGAGGCAACTTGTAGACATAAAGATTCAAAGAAAAGGAAGAGGCCAGTAGTTACACCAAAGTGTCAAGCCTGGGTGAGAGGAAGTCTGGTGTTTCCTTCTGCAGAACTGGGGGTGGCAGGGAAAGAAGATGTTCTGAGCAGAAACACAGTTGAGTTCCGTTTAGGACAGGTTGTGATTGAAATTCCAGGATGGTTTCAAGAGGGCTGTCAGAAATGTGGATCAGAGCTCAGAGACAAAGCTCTCAGGCCTGGAGGGACCAACCTAAAAAGTGCTAGGATTTGAATGATAGTCAGCATCACGGGAGTCATCAGGATTTCTGAGAGAGGAAGGGAGGGAGAAGGAGAGGGAGAGAGAGAGAGCACACACTGAAGGTGGCCTTAGGAGTAGCTGCTTATAGTTGGCAGGAGGAGACTAAGGGGTTATCAGTTATCACAGAAGGAGGAAATGCAGCCTGGGGTGTGTGGGAGATTGAGGGAAGGGCAGTGAGAAGACAGACCTTCAGAAAAGATGGCTGAGGACAGTGTCGATCAGATTCTGCAGAGCAGTTAAAGGCTGTTTGGGCTGAGGAAAAGCTGTGGGGTGTGGGGAAAGTCACCTGCAGGAGAACCGTTTTTGGGGTCTGCCGGACTATGGGAGAGAGGCCTCCAGATCATAGTGGGGTGGGGGGTCGGTGGGGTGGGAGGTCATAAAAGCAGACTTTTCTTTCAAGAAGGAAAAAACTTTGATTACACACAGAGCTGCAGACAGGAATTTGTCCCAACATTTCCAAGCTGCTCTGAAATTGTGTCAGCATCAGTGGTGGTTGTCTTTTCCCTGCTTGGTACTGTCTTTCAGTATTGTGGGAGCCTCCCGCTCTCAGGCAGCTGTGGTGACTGCATTTCAATTGATTCCATTTGTACGAGGCTCCATTAGCATCTTGGACGTATTGATTTTTTTTTTTCTTAGAACTAGAAGAGACTTTTAGCAATCAACTAGTTCACCCTTCTCATTTTATGGATGAGAAAAGTGAGCCCCAAGATATGTGATGCTTTTCCAAGGTCACATGCAGTATTTCTGATAGAGAGAGAACAAAATCTAGGACTCCAGATTCCTATATCCCACACCACTGCCTACAGTTCTCAACCATTGAGGGGCCTTTTAGGTAATATGATGTCATGAAAAAAACACAGTTGGAGTAAAACAGACTTGGATCCCAATTTTACCATGTCTAAGCATGAAACCTTAAGCAAGTCTCTTTCTCTGAGTCTTAGAGTCTTTATCAATAAGAATACTACTATTTAACTCCCAATAGATATGTTAGTGTGAAATAATAGAAAATATATATATTAGTCTCTGCCCCTAGGTCCTGGCATAAAGCTCCTAAAATCCCTGTAATTTCCTAAGTGATAAGTACACTGGGAGCATCTTTTGTTCTATTATTTGGTCTTTGACCCTGGTTCCTGACACCAAGCTCTTAAATCCCTTAGAATTTCCTGGGTGACAGGAGAGTCTTTTTTTCTAATAAGGCAATTCTTGTCATAAGTCATAATTAGACACTTAGAACTTTCAGCCCCATCCCACATCCTCCCAGAAGGAGAGAGGGTCTGAGTTAATGATGGATCATGTTTATGTTATGAAGCCTCCAATATCCCAAAAGTACAGGGTGCGGAGAGCTTCTGGGCTGGTGAGCATGTGGACCTTGGGAGAGTGGTACGCCACGGGAGGGCGCAGAAGCTCCTCCCCCATCCATGTACCTGGCCCTGTGCATCTCTTCCGTCTGGATGTTCATCTGTTTCCTTTATCATGTCATTTCATAATAAACTGGTAAACATAAGTGCTTCCCTGAGTTCTATTTGCCATTCTAGCAAATTACCAAACCCAACTTGGGGGTCACAGGAACCCCAATTTATAGCCAGTTGATCAGAAGTACAGGAGACAATCTGGGACTTGAGATTGATATCTGAAGTGTGTGTAGGGACATGAGGGGAATAGTCTTGTGGAACTGAGCCTTTAACCTGTGAGGCCTGATGCTTTATCCAGGTAGACAGTGTTAGAATTGAGTTAAATTGTAGGACACTCAGCTGGTGTCACAAAGAATTGCTTGGGGAAGCGGGGGGGCGTGGGGGAAACTCACACATCTGGTGTCAGAAGAGCGAGTATGGTAGTAGTGTGAGAGTTAAGGAGACACAAATGAGTGTGTTTTCCTTTAGGACCCTTTTTGGTTACAAGTTAGGACCTTTTTTGGTTACAAGTGCAGAAACTATACTCAAATAGCTCAGACCAAAAAGGAAATTTATCAGTTCCCATGATAAAGGGCCCAAGAGTAGCTCTGGCTTCAGGCACAGCTGGATCCAGTGCTCAAACAAATGCATTTGGAATATCTCACCATCTTGGCTCCACTTTCTTCTGTTGGCTTTACTCTTAGGAAGGCTCTCCTTCATGATGGGGAAGTTGGACACCAGTCACTCTGGGCTTGCATCCTTCCTATCGGCCAGCATCCCCAATGGAAGGAGAGCTTCTCTTTTCTAATAGCTCAGCAAGCAACCTAGGACTGACTCCTACTGGACAATCTCAGGCCCATCTCTGAACCGATATCTAGGATAAGTGATGGAATCTGCTTATTAGTTAGGGTCATCACTACTTAACCACATGAACTGACGTGGGGAAATGAAAGTCCCACCCAGGAAAAGCTTGATGCTATTTCTGGAAGAAGGAGGAAGGATGTTGGCCAGGCAAAAATAACAGTTGCCCACAATAGGGCCCAACACATTGCCAGGTACACAATAGGCATTTAATTAAATTCCATTTCCCTTTCTCATTCCTTCCCTGGGCCACCCCACACTTCCTCAGTGACAGAGCTGAGTATGCTAAGTACTAGTCACACTCCTTCCTTCTTAGTCTGTGTGCTCACCAAGGAAAACCACAAACCTGGTGCCCCTATGCTGCTTTTCCTAACGTTGAGTGTGGTTCTTAGTCCTCTCCAATGTGGCCCTATTTTTCAGGTACTAATTCTTTGCCATTTTTCGTCACTATTTTCTTGACTGCAGTTTGTTAACGGACAGAATACCTCATCTCACTGACTTGGTTTCTCTTATGCTGGTACCAGCTGCTCTGGCAGCCTCCCCCTCCCTCCCTCTAGTTGTTTCAATGCCATCTGTGGCCAGGGTGCTGAGGTGGGCACAAAGCCTCTTTCGGCTGGGGCTGAGTGGTGGGGCATGACATTTAGGAGGATGCCAAGCTTTAGTTTTGCCAATGTGCTGTTGCCACCCTGGAAAACAGGTCTATAATTCCAGTGATAAAGAGACACAAAGTAGGAAGAGGCTACTAATTAAACCGATTATCCTTGTCATGGTATAGGAGAATCAGTGCCACAGCGTCTCAGCTCGGGACAATAGCAGGCGCCTTCTGAAGTTTGAACAGTTTGCTTTGTGGTGATAAAAACATTTTACCATTGGTGGGAGCCACACAAACAACCAAGACTGAAAACAAGGGATATCAGAGGGATTTTTTTTCCCCTTTTTAAAAAATCTGCCCTTTCTACACTTTTGCTAAATTTTTAGAATAAATCAAGTATTTCCAGAATAGGCAAAGCCATGGCCAACTCCCTCCCCCTGCAATAAAAAGGTTCGAAAATAGACCTTCAGCAACATGCAATTATACTTCTGGAATTGGAAGGAGCCCATTAGCATCAGGCCAGGTGACAGCTTGGGGGTTGGGGAGGGGCTTTAACACCCCCCCCCAATATCCATCAATTTCCCCTAAGCATAACCCTCCTCCATAATACCTTGCCCTCATATGCAAAATATACCTTCAGAACAAGCCCCACCTTCTAACCCAATCCCTGCACCAAGCTTCTCCCATATAGAAATTCTGGAGCCACCACTGAAGTGCCCTGCCTGACACATCAAGTCCCCTTGGCTGGAACTGTAGTGTCAGAACTGTCAACACGGAAGTGAAGCTGGGCCAGTGACTGGCCCTCACAAGTCCAGCTCCAACATTGCTACTGGCTTCCAGTGGACCTTGAGTCACAACCTCTCTGAAGCTATTTCTGCAGCTGCGGATCACTTTTCTTTTTACTTTAAATAATGGTAGAAAAGGAAAGTGGGAATAAAGAAGGGGGCTCACCAAGGCCAGGCTGGGGCGAGCTGGGGATAGGGGCAGAGGCACCCAGGTGCAACAATCCTGGGAGTCGTCTGGAGGTCAGAGGCTCCCCAACAGGTAGTGGCTTTGCAGGTCCCTTTATTTGTCCACCGAGTACTAAAATTCTGTTCTTCACATGTCATTCTCATAATTTCTGCCATGTCTGTGAACGTTGTGTACTCATTCTTAACTAATACTTGAATTTGTCTTTAAGTTGGCTCACTAACCTATAAGAAAATTTATATAACATAACAGGAAAACCAGGATTACTTGACATATTGCTAGTAACCAAAAAATAAATATAGTTCTAGCTAGATTCGATTGCTCATGAAGGCTCCGAGCCTCACACCTGTTCTTATTCTTAAAAAGGTAGGTTAGTAAGTTTTTAATAGATGTTAAAGACACACTTACCAAACTTGTATTTTCTCCTTGGTAAAAAATCAGAAGAATTGACAAAGGATTGAAAAGATCATTTTTTTCATTAATGCAATTGTTATTAAATCCTGGGTTCATGTGCCGCTTAAAATCATCTCTTGTACCACTAAAGGTAAGGGCTCCATTTGGCGGAAAATACTAGGATGTCCTCAACACAAGATTATCTTCTCACTGGAAATCAGGAGGTGGGACCAGTGGCTTCCAAAGGGCAATTATACTGCCAGAATGGAAGTGGAGGTGTCCAGAGGAGCCCCCTAAACTGCCGTCAGGGCGCCCTGGTGTGGAATCACCAAGCTTCCTGGACAGACTTTTATATGGTTCTGAACTCTCCTGGGTAGACTCCCATCCAACCTCGGGGCCATGAAGATACCAGTAATACTTATGTGCCCTGGAAATGTTCAAACCCAATCTCATTGGACAGCAGCCCCAGCTCTGACCTCCTGTGCTTTTTATTTCCATAGGCAGGAGGGAAGCACTACCACCCAACCTGTGCCAGATGTGTACGCTGCCACCAGATGTTTACTGAAGGGGAGGAGATGTACCTCACAGGTAAGCAAATCTGACCCTCTTTCAGGCATTCCAATCCACCAATGACTGGAAAGGAGATACAATCTCCTTTTATTTCCGAGTTATCTTTGCTTTTGGCTTTTCCTCAAAATTGCAATTACTTCGCCCCTCTCTGGGTGGATCGGGAAAGTTGCCGATGTGGTTAATATGAAGTGACATGTAATCTGCCTTCCGTCCCTGTGCACCTCCACCCGCTGCTCAGCTGGCCTGCTTCCCTGGCAGTGCTCCGAGCAGACTCCTCCGGCTCTGCCCGGGGGGTGGGAGGTTGGGCTGAATGAGGCCAAGGGGTCAGAGAACCTCAGATGGACGCCTGGGTGGTAGAGTGTCTGCAGCAACGCAGCCTCTACCCCACCTCCCAGTGCCCTCCTTTCTCCCCACGTCTCAGAGCATCACACCAGACTACTTCTCAGGTCTTTCCACAGACTCTCAGGAGGCACAAGAAGGAATGGGAGGGAACCAGCAGTCTCTAAGAAGCAAATCAGGGCTGCTTTCCCTCCTCCCCTTCCCAGGGTCCAGCCCTCTGGCTCTAGGATTCTTGCATCAGTCTCGAAGCTCTGCTCAGTCCGCCACCCTCTGCCCAGTCCATCTTCCTGGGCATCACAGTGTTCTTGGCATAGCCCTTTTGAGAGGTCTTTGGGCCCATCCCTACCCACCAGTTTAGCCTAGCACTTAAGACCCTTTCACTGAAGTCTCAAACTGCCTTTCTAGCCTTGAACCAACCCAATGCTTAAACTGCCAGCTTTCAAATGTTTCTTCATCCATTCAGCAACTATTTCTTGAGCCCCTACCATGTGCGAGCTCTGTGCCAGGGTCCATAGGGAGTTCCAGCCACAGCCCTACCCTCATTGCCCTATAGTCCACTGAGGGAGGTACCAGTGTCTATAATTATACACATAACTGTCAACCACGATAAGTTTTAAAAGGGGGAGAAATATGGGACTGTGAGAGTACATAAAAGGGTATGGAGGGGCATCAGGAAAAGTTCCTAAGGAAGGGCTGGAAGCTGGGATCTAAAGGATGTTAACTGGGCACAGAGGGGAGGAATGAGATAGGCCAACCTGAGGGGACAGAATCTGCCAGTGGGCAAAGAAATGGCAGGTATGGAAGACTGAGGGGAGCCAGCGTGGCCAAGGTGCACAGATGGGTGGGCAGAGGCGGACCCAGGCCTGGCCTTGAGACCAGGATGGTGTTCGGTCCCTCAAATAAACTCATGGCCCTTGTGCCTCTGGGTTTTGTTCACATACCATGTCTTCAATAAGAACACTTGTCTTCCCATGCTCTCCTTTGCAAATCCTATCATTCTGGGCCCAGTTTAGTCACTACCCACTTTATAAACTCCTCAGACAACCAGACCCCACCCACAACTTAACACACTCCTGCCTCCCAGAGTCCCCACAGCCCTTTGTTTGCACCCAGTCGCCTATAACTTAACATTCACGTCTTGGCTTGCTCCCTGAGAACCTTTGCTCCTGACATTGGCCCCACCAGTATTCACTCTACAGGTGATCATTGTTGGCTGAATCGCTATGATTAGCCATCCGCAGATGTTTGAATAGCTGTCTTAGGGAGGAGTGAAGGCCCTTCCTTCCAGTTTCCCTGCAAGGCAAATCTAAGGCCAGGGAGGCAGTTACAGGGAGTGTGTCTTCTTATCAAGACTGACATAGCTACAAAGGCCCAGGGCCAGGAGTTCCCACAAAATGAAATGAATAACTTTGCCTAGAGCAGAGTTTCTCAACCCTGGCACTATTGACATTTTGGGCCAGATAATTCTTCAGTGTGGGGGGACTGTCCTGTGCATTGTAGGGTGTTTAGTAGCACCCCAGGCCTTTCCTGAAAAGATGCCCGTAACATACCCCCTTCCCACTGTGACAACCAAAAATATCTCAGACATTGCTAAGTACCCCCAGGAAGTAAAATCGTCCTTGGTTAAGAACCACCGGTCTTGAACTATTTAACAGAACCTCTAACCATCTGCTCAAATGCTGGAGCAGGAATTCCTGTGTTGGATTGGGCTAGGTAACCATTTCTAAGATGCTGTGATTCTACAACTACTTATTTGTATGTATAATCACACAGGTGTTAGAGGTAGGAGCATCCCAGAAGTCATTCTAAATTATAAAGTAACAGCCCCCATTACATAGGAGGAAAAAGTGAGGCCCAGAGAGAAGAGACTTGCGTGAGAAGCAGTGCGTGCAGGGGCAGAGCAGGACTGGCCTTATGACTCTCACTCCAGGGCTCTCTGCCCCTCGGCTCTTGGGGCCCAGGTCCTGCCTGCTACTTGGATCCTTGCAGAAACTAGACCTTTCCCTTACAATGAACATCGATCCCACAGTGCCAGGTCCCTAAGTGCTTCCTGCTGCAGGACCCTGAGTCATGTGCTGGGAAGCCCACCTGAGTCTGCAAATTGCACAATGTCCTCATGGACTCTGATCACCTTGGGAATCTAGACTGCACTTGGTTGAAAATGTGCTGCATGGTCTTCCTCTCGCCCTTCCCTGGTAAACACGTTTCCTAGTGTTAAAACTGCCCTCACGTTTACATCTCTAGAATAATCAACATCTTTACCTTCCTGCCTGAATTCCTAATCCTAATCTTTCCCCATTTGATGCTTTCAGTCCGGACTCCACTGCTTACTAAATTTTGACCTTGGGTGAGTCTCTTAACTCTGTGAACCTTGGTTGCCTAGCCTGTCAAATTGGCTTTTAACAGTCCCTATGATATAGAGAGTTAGAATAAGTTCCTGACACAGGGTAAGCTTTTAGTTCATTCACTGAACAAATACCTACTGAGCATCACCTGTGTGCCTGCCCGGTGCTGTCCTAACAACTGGAGATGCAGCAGTGAGCAAGTCATACAAGTTCCCTGCCTTCATGAAGCTCCCGTCCTCCTGTATCAGTATCTTCTAAGCCCTGCTTCTGACCAGAACTTCACAGAAGGCTGAAAGAGTTAAGTGATGAAAGTGAGCAGCTTTCTGATCATGAGAGAGAATGCACAATCAAACCTAGGGCACAAATGCCTTCAGGAGGTGGGAGATATTCTTGGTGATGACGAAGGGCCTGTCACCCTCCTCCTTAATTATCCCCATCCCTACCCTCCTCACTTCTGGAAGAGTGGGAGTAATTGCAGGGCCTTTGGGGACCTGCCCTGAAAGATGCTGAGTGATTCTGGAATGAGGGAGACCAAGCCATGCAATGCTAGTGTCATGCTGACTCAGGCTGTGGGTGTCTATGGGGTGGCAGCCACTGGCGTTCTGCTAACAGTAAGAGCTGGGCCTGTGATTGCCTTGGATACCCTCCGTGGGTTGGGACACCAGAACTTGAATTGATAATCCCAAGAAATGGCAAGAAAACTGTCCTCCCAGGCAGTACAGAAGTGGTAAGAACTGGCTTAGAGCCAGGATTCCTGGGTTCAAGGGTCAGCACTTCCACTAATGGGCTGTGACCTTGAGAAGTGACTTCCTTCTCTGCTCTCTTCTTTCATCTGTAAATTAAGAATAATTCACACTGAGGGCGTGTTATGTGCAGGCTCTTTTTGATGTTCTGGGTGCTCAGAGATGAACAAGGCTGGGAGGCTTGTTTCTGTGTTTTACTATTAAGAGGGGGAGAACGACTTAAACAGAAGAGCAAACTTATTCAATGACAAGCTGTGATAAGCCTGTGAAGGGGAAGTTTGGGAACAATGGAGTGTGTTATAAGGCTCCTCATCTAGTCTAGATCTCAAAAGTGAGTAGGAGGTGGGAGGGTAAAGAGGGGAGGGAAGATTGCAGAGGCAGAGAGAACAGCAGGTGCAAAGGTCCACAGGGGAAGGAAGCATTGTATGGTGGAAAAACTGAGGCAGGCCCACATACTCAGTGCTCAGAGACCAAGCATACTCCACAGGTCCTCATGAATATGCAGGGAGAGATGAATGTGAGGGTGCTAAGTGCTCCCACAAAGAAACATACGCAAATGAGAGTGTTAGGAAGCCTGCAAAATGCATAAACCCAGCCTTGTCACACAGAATGCATGGTACAGGCAATGGGGGCTAGGGAGGTTCTTTTGGACTGTTTGTTTGTGTTCTAATTGCTGTGTGATGGCTTTCTGATGGGCTCTAATTGGGAGAAGTCTGACATCTGTCTGGATAAGAACTTCCAAGGCCCCAAGAGATAAGAGCAAGTTTTCTTTTATTTAAGTTCTGTTGTGCATTCAGTCTTTTAACTTTTTTGTAAAGATGCCAGATTTCTAATCTGTTTGCTGTCCAAACCCTTCATTTGGGCTGTGCCAAGGAATTAGGTCACTGATTTTTGTGCAGCAAAATAGTAGCCAAAATGCTGCAAGTTCAAGGCAAAATTTATACTGAAATCACACAGGTTACAGTTGCCGAACCAGTGGGAGATTTTCTGAACCCAAAATGTGGTTTGTGAGATAGACAGATTTTGCTCTTGTTCTAAATGTGCTTTTACCCAGGAAGAAAGAAAAGATAGACTTTTTTTCTCTTCTTCTGTCTACACTAAATACCCCCTGTTGTAAAGACCTGAGACAGAGAATAGCATTGTAAACACAAGAGTATGACTGCACACTTGTAAACAGGAGACCGTTATTTGTATCTAACTAAACCCACTGGGCAAGAAATCATTTATGAAATCCTTGGACAAACACTGTTCTGCTAAGGAATTACAGGACCTGCCAATAATTAATTAATTGAAGATGATGATGATGATGATGATGATGATGATTATACATCCTACCAATAATAATAAATAAAATGCCATCGGATGATATTGAGCACTTACTATGTATGCACCAAGCACTGTACTAAGAGTTTTTAATGCAACATCCCATTTTATCGTTAACAACCCTATAAACCAAAAGTCATCGATATCTGCATTTTAGAGAAAAAGAAAGTTTAGAGAGGTTATGTCCCTGGGCCAAGGTTAGCTAGTTTGTCTTGCTAGGGTTTGTTTAAGGCAGTTTTCCTCCATTTATTGGAATTCTTAACCTGAGGTTATTAGGTGGCCTTCTGAATTAGATGAATCCCCTGAAATTGCCTGCCAAAGTCTGCATATAGGTGTATTTCTTTAAAGAAAGGGTCTGTAGCTTTCATCAAATTTTCAGAGGTGTCTACGGTCCAAAGTAAAATGAAAAGCCTCAGTTCTGTGTTCAAGCAAATCCAGAACAGAGCCCTAAAGCTGGCTTTAATAATTACCCCAAACCCTTCTCTTGTATAATTGAGTCTATTTCAGATCACATTTTTTTAGTTCAGATGATACAGTGGCCTCATACCAGGAGGTGTGTCTTTCTGGCACAGCTGGGAATGCCACTGATATTTCTCTGAGGCCTCATTGTCTTCTGACAAGTACCGTATAAGAGATGCTCAGAGGAGACATGCTGCCCATTGTTATGAATTGTAGAACACTAGCCCTCAGGCGTAATCTATGCATCTCATCAAACCCCACTTTAAAAGGCACTAACATAATATTGGTTGCTATAATTTAGTAGTTTAGCATTATTTGAAATTGGATCTCTCTACTGACAGCTTAGGTTGTAGGAGTTATGCTTAAAAACTTTAAATCTTATGTTTTCCCAATCCTGCTACATAATTTTAGACTCTTTAAACATTTCCTGCTACTGTGCTAAATTAATATTTCCTAAAGTCTGACTCTACTAAGTGTATTCATTTTAAATAGAGTATATTTTAATTTTTGATGAGCTGCACTTTTTTTAGATTTTTAGGGTTACCAAACATCTTGAATCCTATAGAAATTATACTATAATAGTTTAAAGTCTGTATTTTAAATTCTGTTTCCACCTTGCTCCTCTCAAGTCACCACAAACTCAAGATAATGTGGCTATTTTCTCACCAGTTACATGTCACATCCACTTCACCAGCTAATTTATCCATGTTGGTCAGAATTAGGTCCAGAGTAGCAATTTCCCTGGTTGTTTCCTCTATTTTCTGGGAGACAAAATTGCCTGCCGGGCAAGTCAAGAACTTGTCAGATACTCGTGTTTTAGCTCAATGAGATGTTTTATTAGTCTGGACTTTTCAGGTGGCAGAAACCCAACTCAAACTGTATTACACAAAAGAGGGTTGATCAGCTCACAGAACCGAGAAGGGTCGAGGAGCAGCAAGGCTGGACTGAGGGCCCCGCAGGTGTCAGCAGGTTCTTCTCACTGCTGCTTTTTGTGTGTGACCTCGTGCTCTCCTGCCCCAAACTGGCTGCCTCCGTGTCAGGGGAAGGAGGTCACAGCCAACCCCACGCCAACACAGGCACCGAGGGGCATCGTTCCTTGCAAGGTTCAGCAGAGAAGTCCTGGAGAGACTCCAAGGAGTCTGACTTTGGTCACATGCCCCACCACACCCAGGCCAGGGCGGGGAAATAGCAGTGGACATGTGGGCAAGTCATCTAAGCTCCCTAAACCCCAATTTCCCCATCTGAAAACAAGGATAACGATAGGCCCCACCTCACCAAGCTGTTACAAGGATTAAAGGAGTGAATACATGGTAAAGGCTTAGCACAGAGCCTGGCACCACCGGCTCTGCCAGTCTGAGCTCATGATAAACACCCAGTAATATAAAAATGGCCATTCCCCATGATGCCATGCACTAATAAATGCTGGCTATTGTAAATATCATCATTATTCATAACACTTAGCATAGGGCTCAGCATATGTGCTCATAAATAGTATCGTTATTATTTATCATTATTTTTATTACCCTTATTATTAATCGTTATTATTTTTAGTTAAGTAATATTGTTATAAAGTGAGTAGCATAAAGCCTGACACAGGAACTCTCTATTAATTATAATAATAACAATAAGAATAATTACAACACTTAGTGCCTGACACATACTAAGCACTCAAAATATTTTAATTACTGATCTGTTATTTTCAGCAGTTATTATTTCCTGTGAATTACTCAGTACCTCAGTACTGTCATTCTCCTTTCCTCATCCCACTGATATCCTCCACAGGAACTAGCTTCATGGCAGCTAAGCACATTTGTCCTTCGACCTCTGTATTGAGCTTCAAGCCCACTTGTCATGTCAGCTCTAGGCAAATTGGTCTTTTCCACTTCTCCTGAGGCGCCCTCATCCCTGGGCACCAGCCCAACCTCCCAGAAGGGTGTGCTGGCAGCCACGCCAGGCTTCTGCTTAGTGACTCCACCTGCACAGCTAGTCCTCTGCTTACCGCAAGCCCCACCCCCATCCAGGCCCAGCTCCAGCAGGAGAAAAGTAAACACTACCCAGCCCCTGCAGGTCTCTCCTTACTCCTTTCACCTAACCCAAACTGCATCCTGGTGAACAATTTTTGGGGGTAGGGGAGGGGAGATAATAATAATAACAAAAACGACTCCTCCACGGGAAGTACTAAACCCTGTATATACTATGTTTCTTGCTATACATACATACTTCTGATAAACTTTATAAATGAAGCACAGTAAGAGATTAACAATAATAATTAAAAATAGAATAATTTTAACAATATATTAAAATAAAAGTTATGTGAATGCAGTCTATCTTATTGTACTGTACTCACCCTTCTTTTTGTGATAATGGAAAATGATACAACACCTTGTTAAGTAGAGAACTTTCACCTTTTCACTTAAAGGAAATACTTCACAGCTTCTCTTTGGTATATCCAAATTTCCAGGATCACTATTCTTGTACTTGGGACCATTATTAGGTAAAATAAAGGTTACTTGAATATAGGCACTACGTTACTGCGACAGTTGATCTGATAACCGAGATGGCCGCTAAGTGGCTAATGGACAGGTAGTGTATATCGCGTGCATACACTGGACGAAGGGATGATTCATGTCCTGGGCAGGAAGGAGAGGAACTGCATGAGATTTTATAACGATACTCAGAACAGCACACAATTTAAAACTTAAGAATTGTTCATTTCTGAAATTTTCCATTTAATATTTTCGGACCACAGTTGACCTCAGGTAACTAAAACTGCGAAAAGAGAAACCACGGATAAGGGGGACTCTATATTAACTCATTAATCTTCACAACAAACCTGTGAGGCAAGTACGGTTATCATCCCCGTTATATAGATGGGGAAACTAAGGCACAGAGAGGTAACTGACTTGCCCTAGACAATGCAGCTGACAAGCAATATAACCACTGACGGATTTGAACCCCTTAAGAAAATTACATTAAACAGTGTACAGATGGCCTTAATACATGGTGAAGATTTACCAGTGCCCAGGATTATAATGATGATGATATTGTTGTTATTATATGTCAGATGTAACAGAAGGGCTCTCTCTTCTCCACCCTGCTGGTTTGGAACCTTTAGTAACAAGTAAAGAGTAGCCTGGTAGCCTGTGGTCTACAGAAGCAGTCCACCTTCTGGTGAGGGGTGGGGCAGAGTTTTTTAATTGAAATAAAATTCATATAATGAAAAATTAACCATTTTAAAAAGAACAGTTCAGTAGCTTTTAGTCCTTCACAATGTTTTACAGCCACCACCCCTATCTAGTTCCAAGACATTTTCATTACCCCAAAAGGAAACCCCACACCCATTAAGGAGTGCTCCCCATTCCCCCTACCCCCACCCCCAGCAACCACCAATCTGCTTTCTGTTCTATAGATTTACGTATTGGGGGTATTTCATGTAGACGGAATCATACAATCAGTGGCCTTTTGTGTCTGACTTCTTTCACACAGTGTAATTTTTTCTAAATTCATCCATGTTGTTCCATGTATCCATGCTTCATTCATTTTTTATGGTTGAATAATGTTCCATTCTATGGATATACCACACTTATTTACCTGGGCGGGGATTTTAAAGGAGCCATTCCAACATCCTAGCAAGTTTATGTCACAGAGGTAGTGCTGCCAACATAAAGGCAGAACTCAGAAACCTCACTCTGCTGTGGTCAAGAGAAATCCAGAGAAGAACCCTGCTGTGAGAGAATGCCCCGGTGAGGCTCAGGGGTTGATAACTCAATTGCCTGATTAAACTCCTTGAGTGAGAAGCACTGGCTGGCAGGCAGGACGGTCACTGGCCACCTGCAGGGTCTTAAAGCATTCATATTCAAAAATACTTAAAAAAAACAAACAACAACAACAAAAAAAACACTCTACTGCCCAAAAGAAGGTTTGGTGGGCCAGCTTCAGTCACTGCTCTATTTGTAACCCTGGCCAGGCATTCTGGAAAACTATGGCACCAGCTCCAGCTTTGGCATTAAAACCTCCAGTAATGCAAAACAATACAAGAGTTGGCAAACTGAATTTCACTGTCTAGCAGAGAGGTGGGTGGGTTCCCAAACATTAAATAAGTCCAAAATGTTACAGGTGTGGGGTGTGCTGTAACCAGTCAGACTGAATGGTGACTCTGCTAAGGATTAAAAACAGCCTTAATGCTCATCTGAGAGACAGTTTCAGAGATTTAGATCTCTATCTCTGAGTCAGCTGATACAGAAATTGCTAATCCTTCACTTCCATAACCTTTACAGGAGGTTTTAACTGCGGAAACTGGAATTGTGGGTGACAGTCTCAGAGGATGAGAGTGTGACTCGTGGAACCAGGAGTCAGTCTAACAAGCAAAGAACGTTGAATTTTTGCAAGAAGTTAAAAAAGTCCTGTCTTGTAAAATTGATTTCTTTATCCCATGACATTCCAAGGGAACAAATGTGGAGTGTTAACTGGTATTTAACCCTCTGGTTCTCTAATTTAGGGTCATGAATCACCTGGGGAGCTTGTTAAAAACACAGATTCCTAGGCCCTACCTCCAGGAAATTGACTTCAGGGGTTCTTCCAGAGACTTAGGAATCTGAATTTTACCAGGCTGCTAGACAGGTGGTCCACAAGTCACACTTCAACAAACTCCAGTTCTTACACTCAATCTGAAATGGTAGCTGTCGAATCAGGGTCTAGATTCTACCACTTATCCAAATCTCTGAACCCAGCTTAGAGAATCCAACTGGCCTAAAACAGAACAGCATGTTTTCTTTGTTTGTTCATTCACTCACTGAGTATTAATTAAGAATCTGCAGTCCCTGTAGGTATATGTGCAGGTAAGACAGATATGAATGCTGCTCCTTATAGAACTGACATTCTAGTCAAGATCATGGATAGGGGCAAATAATTATTTTTTCTATACGGAGAAGCCTGATAAGATGGAAAAACAGACTCTCCAGAGTTGGGAGGGATAGTAAATGTTTGTGAGTGTAATCATCTCAGGATGCACCTCCTTGACAATATCCCTGCTGAGCGTTTATCCACCCAGTGTATGCTTTAATACTGCGAACTTCCTGTTAGGAAGCTCACCTGCAGAATGAGCCCATTCTATCTTCAGGCATTCAATTTCCCTTCCCTGAAACTTCTATCATTGGTCCTTGTTCTAGTTTACAAGACATAAGAAACAAGTAAATCCCTCTTCCCACGAGATGCATTAAACTATTCAAAACAAAAACAAAAACCTTTTCACCTCTCTGTATGTGTTCTCTTCTCCTCGGTGAAGCCCCTGCCTTACGCCCTTCTCCATGCTGGTTGCCATGATCCTCTGGGCACATATCACTCTACCTTTTTTGAAAATACAAAGGTGGGGTCCAACCAGTCATTCATTCATTCATTTCTTTATTAAACACACATGAGTCGGGTACCATTGTAGGCTCTGGAGATAAAGCCATAGAAGAGAATAACCTTCATTCGGGATGTTGCCTGTCAGTGTCACGTTGTGCTGCTGACTAATGGCAGCAGCGCAGCAGACCATATTTCATAGGGGTCTTCATGAACAAATCGTCGTTCCTTACCTTCACTTATCTAAGTTTATTGCTGACTACCAACAAATTCCTTCCCTCTTTAAATAATAAGCTGCCAACTCCCAAACTTCCAATTTTTTTTTCATTTCTAATTATATTTTCTCTCTCCCTTTTGATTCTCCCCCCCTCACTTCTTATATAAATCTGCTTTCTTGTATGCACAGTGTTGAAGCCATTTGTGTCTAAGCTTTACTTCAGAACAGATACTTCAATGGCATGGAGAGACCATCTTGTTTGAACCCCTCCCTTTACACATCATTTCCTTCCATGAGAACTTCTGCCTAACCCTTTACCTTTCCTATGCCTCTGTCACTTAATCTCATGATCTTCTTAAACATCCTACAGTGACCTGTAACATGTGCTTCCTGCCAGAGCCACAGTGGTAAACAACTCCTGGTGGATTCAGCAGCAACTCTGAGAGGACCCGGAAATGCTCTCTCTGATAACTCCCCAAAGCAGGGATCCCCGCCCACTGCTTAGTAGTGGACACACCCGGAGGTTGCTGGATCAAGCCGCAGACCCAGAGTCCCTCTACTGGGCTCAGAGAGCCATTGCACTTTACATGGAAGGAATTAAGCTTGTGTTGAATCACCAGGAACACCCTTGTTATTCAGATAAAGAAATCAGGACCCACTGAGGGGAGGTGTTAGGAGCAGAGCAGAGACAAGAGCTCAGGGCTCCTTACTTCAGGCCCATCCTCTCTCCACCACACTTTTGGGTCTAACTATCAACATTACACCACCTCCCTGCCTTAGCCAGTATTCCAGTCCTAGGGGTTCCAGGCAACAAACCATAATGGCAAGTGTATCCTAAAAACAAAGTCAGACAAACAAATGCCATCTGGGTGCTCAGGAATCTAGCCATTTGCTGGCTCCTTTCCTTTTACAGCTGGTTACAAGAGGAATGGCACCAGAGGGATAATATGTTCCTATTTTTTCTTCTAATCCAGGACACCTGTCCCTTCTTTGGGGAATGTGTAATATTTGGGGCTCCTTCTCAACATGTGACCAGCCACCTGTTGCTCATGCCTTTCCAAATTGGCCTTTCAGTTTGGGGCCAGCCAACTGGATTCCCACCCACAATAAAGTGTGGGCATTTACAATATACTAAATTTGAAGAGTCTGGAGTCTCTTAGGAATTAGAAGGTCAAGACAATGCTCTTAAGCAGAATATACACCATGACACTTCCCTTAAATGTGACAGCTCTAATGGACTGTCATAGCCTTTGAAGAGAAAGCAAGGCTGAAGTCACCACAGTCTGTCATTTTATTTCACCTCCGCTGCCATTCATTCATTCAACATATATTTATTAACCACCTGCTATGTGTCATTCACTGCCAATTGTCCACTCATCTATTCACCCCACAAACATGTATGGAGCCTCCTCTGAGAGCAAAGTCCCATGCTGGATGCCGAGGGAGATCCAGCAATGACTAAGGCTCGGCTCCTGCCTCGAATGAGCTCTTAATTTAGTTGGAGTGATAAATTCATAAGCTACTATGATTTAAAGTTGCATGCGTTGAGATACAAAGAACTATGGATCACAGAGGAGAGAGAAGTCACTCTCAGCTGGCAGGTAAGAAAATTTGCAAGAAGATGTCATGTGAGATGTAGACCTTGATGAATGGGCAGAATTTGGATAGGCAGGGAGAGTGCGTGGGTGGTTGAATCGACGTAGCAGCAGAGAGCTGGGAAAACCAGGGGGTCCTCCTGGCTGTCTGTAGAGGACAGCGCATAAACTGTTCAGGTAGAAAATGGAGGTCGGGGCTGGGGAGAGGCTATGAATGCTGGTAGGGGTAAAAGGTCTGAGCCTTTGTTATTTTCCTGGCCTCCTAGGTTCTGAGGTCTGGCACCCCATCTGCAAACAGGCAGCCCGGGCAGAGAAGAAGTTAAAGGTAAGCAAGCTGGTAGTGGTACCAGCCCAGCTACTTTTTGCCACAGGTCAAGGGCATTGTGCTTTAGTAGGGGGTCATTCCTTAGTGTGCACACTTCCCAGTGTGTGCGGGTATCCTTGGATTTCCTTAATGCTAACATCCGCCTAATGGGGCTTTTGAGGGGATTAAGACATCGGATGTGAGAGCACTTTCAATACTGTACAGCAATGTAGTAATTTGAGTTTTTAAGTGTTCCTGGAGCAAGGCTATACATATCTAACCATTGCTCACCAGGATGGCAGCCTCTCTGAGGTGCCCCAGCCTAATGTCATTTATTAATAATAGTAGTCAAGATTGTCATAGGAATTGAGAGTCTGCGAAGTATCTTTACAGCCACTGTCTGACTTGACTCCTTTTAACCTCATAGGGCAGGTGGGGCAAGGAATTTTACCTTTGTTTTGCTTATGAGAAAACCGAGGTCTAAAGAGGGCAGTGATTTGCCCACAGTAATGCAATCAGGCAGTCTCCAGGCACAATGCTGGACCAGCTGAAGGCCGCTTCCCTCTAAATTACTGTGCTCTGACTGTACTAGGAAGTAATGAGACTCTGGGTTCTTGATCCAAGGACTACACTCCTTGGTCCTCGATGCTGTGGAGGGGATACTTGGGGTATATGTTGTGAGCACTTAGTGATCTCCAAGGTACCTCTATACTCTGGCCCCCGGATATCAACATGGTCCCTTAGGACCCTATTAAAAGTTACCTGCTAGAGTCTCAACCAAAAAAACACGTGTACAATTTCTGACCAGCTGTTTAAAGGCTGTCTCCTTTGTCGTATCATTCACCTAATGTAAATGTTACAAAAGAGCTGTTCTCTTGATGCATAATTTTGTTGAGCCATGAGGGTTTTTTTTCTGTTTCTTTTAAGACCTCTCCCTTTAGGTGTAAGAAGACCTAATAGTCCTTTTCTTCCTCAATTTCCTCCTCTTTAGTGGCATTTCTCAAATTTCAGTTATCCTTCTACAACGCTGATGCTTTTTGCCGTATCTGTATGCTACCTGTATCATTATATGCTTAATATTTTTCCTTTCCTTTAAATCAATTCATTACTTTTTACTTAACTTATTTTAAAATAAAACTTTACGTCACTAAGTGAAAAACCAGTATTACTTGCTATAAATAGAAGATAGCCATAAAGTAAATTTGATGAAAATTAAATAATTCTTAAGAATAAATTTTAGAATTCTAGCTAGATCATGTTGCCTGCACTCTCTTTGTTTAAAAAAAGGAGAGGGGGTATTGAAGAAATAGCAGTCGTCAAGAAAGCTGTCTAAATGACTTAGCACCAAATTAAGACTTCCTCTTAGATCTGAGAAGACTGAAATAGAACTTTACATTTTACTCTCTCACTTTACAACTCAGTATTATCAACTGCTCCTCCTAAATTCGTCTCCCCAGAGCCACACTAGTTTGCAATCCACTGCTTGGGAAACACTGCTATTTAGCCCCACTTAGAATGCTTTAAATTTTAGGATGAGCCTTCTGAAAGGGAATTTAGCAGTCTCTAAGACCAGCCCCTTCATTTCACAGACCAGGAATTTGGGATTCCTAAATCACACGGTTCAGCAGTGGTCCTTGGTTCCCGATCTGCTTCCTTTTTCACCAGGAAGTGCTGCCGCTCTCTGAGATGCGCTGACGTTGACAGAGCATAGTTCTGCTAAGGGAGCTGTTAAATCCATTGCCACTGTTTAGAGATTTTTTTTAAGTTTATCACAGGTTGATGCCAATTTGCAATGGATACACTATAAAGAATCAGTATATTGTACCATTACATGAAGTTTAACCCACTTTTATATTTTGCAAAAACAACCTGCTAAGAAATGAGTTCTAACCAATTTTATTCATTTAAAGTAAATACATTATTTACTGGGATAACCCAAAATAAAGTGTTTTATGAGTAATTTCCTATCTAAAAGGCCAATTACAAGTATGTTAAAAAAAATTTTAAAAAGCAAATCCATATTCAGTGCAACAGCCTGAAGTCTTGTGTATTTCTGATTTCATTTACACTCAGACATTGATTTAAAAAGTAGAAAATATGGAAGCTAAGCAGAGTCAGGCCTGGTTAGTACTTGGATGAGAGACCACCTAGGAATACCAGGTGCTGTAGGCATAAAAAATAATAATAATAATAAAATTTAAAAGTAGAAAATAAAGAGGAAGTACAGAAATAGCCAGAGAGTGCTCTTAATAGTATTGCTAATGTTTCCTGAGGAGCTGTGTTCTGACATCCTGCCTCCTCCTCCCCACCAGTCAGAGGCACAGCTTCTCACCCCTCTGCCTTCATCTCTCTCACAGCACAGGCGGACGTCTGAAACTTCCATCTCACCCCCTGGATCCAGCATTGGGTCACCCAACCGAGTCATCTGCGTATGTATCACTTTTCAGCCACCAGAAGGACTTTCTTATCCCCCTGCCTGGAACCTAAAAAGTCTCTAAGGACAGCCAAAGACAGCTGTCGGGTTTTCATCCAACTGGTATCTACTTATATCTAGTGTGGCCTGTCATGTGCTAGGCTCTGTGCTAGTTCCTGAGGATACAATGGAGGACGGGGGACATGGCCCCTGCCCTCGGGGAGCACACAGCTTAGTAAACACCGTTACATGGATAATATCGAGTTCAGAGAGAGCATGAGAAAGAAAGTGCAACAACAGCAAATGCCCTCGACGAGCTCTGAAACCACTGCAGTGTGCACCTTCCCCATTACTTAACTGGGACAAGGGCATGATAAAAATTGGGGATCAGAGTGGTATTCGGATTGGGTACTGGGTGGGATGTCAATGTGGAGACAATGGCGTGTGATAAAGAGGCAGAAAGGAGGAGAAGCCACATGAATGTGGAAACTCAGCTGTAAAAGACAGGCAGTCTTAAAGAACAGCTTTCTGATCATATAATAAGTCCAGGAGAGGAGGAAACCTCGTGCATGTTTCTGACCTCCCATCCCCAGAGGCATTCAAACACAGGGATGCTCGTCATTGCCAGGGACATGGCAGAAAGGGCAAGCGTTGAGTTACATGAATTCAAAGGTCCCTTGGATAGGTAATTTATTCATTTGTTCATTCATTCAACAAATGCATGCTGAGCATCTACTCTGCTCGGCGCTCTGCTCTACTTTGGGGAGATGGCGGTGGACCGCACTGACCTGATGTGTAACACTGAGTACATAATTGCACGGGTAGTCAGTTGTAGCTGTGATAAGTGCTAGGAGGAAAAGTGTACAGTGCTCTGATGATGCTACAGATGCATAGAGGGACCTGACAGTCTTCAGTTGGGAGAAGGCTCCGAGAAACATTTAAGCTCAAACCTGAGAGACAAATGGGAGGAGTAAGGTAAATGAGGTGGGGCTGGCAGAGCCAGACAGGACCACAATGAGCAGTGGAGGAGACCAACAGTAAGCAAACCTCAATCTGGCTGACTCCAGACTGTTTCAGCCTCAAGTCAAAGGAGCTACAAAGACCAGAAATGTAGGGGGATGGTCTGGAGCTTGAAACCCCAAGAAGCAGCGCTAGAGACAGTCCTCAAGCCAGCCAGCCCTGGGTGGGTCCTGCCTATCATTACTAGATCATTATTTTACTCCAAATCCACATCCAGTTTCCCCTTGATCTGTGGATAATGCCCATTGACAAGACTGTTTCCTTTCCTTTCTTCCTCTGTTCAAATGAAAAAAAAAAAAAAATTAAGAGTAATCATTGACTGCAGCTTCAATGTGGTCAATACAGCCATGTGGCTCCCACAAAAGGTAAGCGATTTTGATCATAGGTTGTACTCATTGATGCTTCCTGTCCAGAACAAGAGAGATGATAGTCCCCCTGGTGATATGAATGGGGCCAGACCACAGCAGGATTAATTAGTTTGGTTTCAGGGCCTATACCATAAGAAGGTTATTGACAAAAGTGAGTCTGTCTTCAAAAGAGAGTAACCACAGTACGAGAGCTCGGGATATAGAGAGCTGCACTCTAATGCCTTTAATCCCTGGCTGGTCTCCCCGCGCCGCTGAGGGGCCTTGCTAACCTTTGTGAAACAAGGTAGGCCCTGGTGATGTTCACCCTGGAGTCCTGGAGAAAGCTCGTAGAGTTGCCCCTGTGAGAAGCAGCTCGGCTACAGATGAAGGACAGCAACTGGGGACACCTGTCATTGTGCCCTCTAGCTAGGGGAATTGAGATCATTAGAATAAATTGCATGTGTCTTCCTTCTGTAGTCTCATGCTCTCCCTTTAATGCCACCTCACCTTCAGCTACTCTGGGGAATGACTACACCTGTCAACATCAGCCATGTTTTAAGTCAGACCATTCCAAACATGGCTTCCACATTCAGAGAAGAATCCATCCAATCACTTTTGAGACAGGCAGAAATAACAGGCAGAAAGAAAGAGCAATGGTTTAATTTTCATAAATATAGAGGTTTGGTATTAAAATAGAATTATCCGTGAACCTGGAGGGGACAGGTTTTTTCATACTTTGCTCCATCCCCCACTAACTGTTAGAATCATCTTCAAGGTAGCTAGACTTGAACCAGTCTCATGTGGTCTCTTCCTTCCTTCCTGGCTAATTATGTTAGGATGCCTCTACCCAATCACTGTAAACTCATTTATAACCTGTGAACAAGGCAGCTATGGGAAGAAATATAAATTTGGTGTTTTTGAGGTTTGGAGTAGTGCTCAGATGAATATTAATGGGTCGAGACAAGTTTGCAAGATGCTAAGAGCTCTCAAGGTCATGATCTAACATCCCTGGACAAAAGGCAGCAGTTACTTCAGCAAGTGGACTCTCCTAATAATAAATGTTCTCTTTACCCACAGACTCCAAAACTGGTGCAGATATGGGTATCTAACCCAGGCAGGGTCTGGCAGAAATGAGATGGCACACATCAAAGGTTCAGCTGAGGAGGGTTTTGTGAAGGGAGCATTTGCAGAGCAGTGGGCAGGGTTAGGGAACCCAGAGTATGGCACCCAGGGACTACAACAGCAAGAAGTTGTCACCACCCTCAGCCTAAAGGGAAGGGCTGTTAAGAGCTGGATCTGTGGAAGAGCAGCCCAGACAAGAGTCTTGCCCAACCATAGACAGGCAGGGCCCAGTACAAGGGGACAAGGACACTGTCTCTCCTTCACCTCCTACTCTGCAGCTACCCCCATTGGTCAAACCCATCTGAAAGCCAAGGAGCCTGTGACATAGTCCATGGGGCCTCAGAGCCCCTAGATCAGGGCAAGGAAAAGTAGACAGTGAGTCTAAGGGCGAAGAAGAATGAACAGCACAGTGCCCAAACAGGAGTGGGGTGGCAGAGGGATGGAAGAGTGGAAGGGCCTTGGGAACTGTTTAAAAGTTGCTCTCTCTACAGTAGGTTTGACCCTGAGACTCGCCTGGCCCCTGAGGTATCGGGAGAACTTTATGAGGATCATTGAGTCTCCTTGGATCCCCCGTCTAGTGGCCTCTCCCCTAATGTGCCTCACCTCAGGCCCTTGCAGCCACAGTAGTTATGGGGGACAGATCCTGGTTAACCATAGCAGAAACCAAGTCACAAAAGGAACAGCTGGAGGATGCAGACATGGGAAGGACATGGCTTCAGGAAACCCAAGATGTGAACCATGAGGGGAAGCTGTCTCCTCATCCATGTGGTTCTAGAGGGCTAAACTCAGGGCAACTCAGGTGGTAGGTAGAGGCTCAGTTCAGTTAAATGTAGGAGCAGCTTCCTGAGTACAGCCCTTTGACAGTTGTAGGCCAGTGAACTCCCCACCCTGGGGAATAGGAGAGGACACTGGAGAGGGCAGGCTCTCGGGTTAAACTGGCTGGGTTTGAATTCTGGTTTTGCTACTTAATAGCTGTGTGACATCATGCAAGTTAATTGATTTCTCTGTGCCTGTTTCCTTATTCAAAAAATGAGGATAATATTAGAACCTACTATTGAGAGTTATATGGATTAACTAAATTAATCCACATAAGGGACTTAGGACAGAGTCTGGCTCACCAAATGTTAGCAAATGTTTTCTATTCTATCATGATTATTTGTCTTTACTATCTTCATCATCTTCTGCAAGGATGCTGTGAATGGGATGTCCTCACTGTGTGGGGTCAGAAGGCAGTCAGTATCCAAGCTGTAGAGTTCAGACTACATTCAAACCTACTGGCTAAGTGGTGCACACTGAAGAACATTTTGAGCCTCAGTTTCCTCATCTGAAAAATAGAAATAATACTGACACTTCACAGAGGCATCATGACATTTGGAGGAGATAAATCCTGTAAAGCGCAGGCCTCACCTATCATATACACGCAATCAGTGTTAGCCCTGTTGGAAAGGATGACCTCTGAGACTGTCTTATGCTAACATTCTGTGAGTCTTGCATCCTAAAGTTTTGTTTTTAGTGGAAACCGAAGAAGCTTGTTCCCCTATGCCTGGATTTTGTTTCCTCTCTCCTTTCCCTCTTATCTTTCTGCTCCTTTCCTGTCCATTTCCCTCTTCCCCAGGCTAAAGTGGATAATGAGATCCTTAATTACAAAGACCTGGCAGCTCTCCCCAAGGTTAAGTCCATCTACGAGGTACAACGCCCCGACCTCATTTCCTACGAGCCTCATTCCAGATACACGTCTGACGAGATGCTGGAGAGATGTGGCTATGGAGAGGTATGGCATCTTGCTCCTCTCTCTGGGGCTGTTGGAGAAGAGGCCCATGGGGTCCCCAGTCCCCTCCGTCACAGACAGTTTGTCCTCCACAGTGATGGCCCCTAGACTCTTTTCAACTAGAATGTATAGTCAACATTTAAAAATCAAGAGGTTTTATCCAAAAGCCTGGCTTTTCTTGAAAAAAATGAGAGCTGACAACACTACACCAGTGTTTCTGCCATCTGGAGATGGGGAGCATTATAGTGTCCCATTACAGATTGGACATGGGCTTCGAGTTCTCCTGAGTCCCCACGACTCCCTGAGAATCCCAACAATGAAGCTAAGAACCTATAAGTGCTATCACTTTACCTGTTGTTTTTCTTATAGTGGAGAAATTTTATATACAGCCCATGGCTTTCATCCCCTGCCATGCTCAATCAATGGCCATTTGGATTTATAATCCCTGGTTAGTAGGTTCTCTGGTTTTTGCACCTGGCCTTAAGCCCCTATGCTCAGAGCAAGAGAGAAACTCTTATAAAAACTCAGCATCATATGGCTTTTAAAATAATTAAATGGTTGCTGGACAAGAGAAAGTGATCTCCGAAGGACGCAAAGTGGCCACTATCCTGGAGGTCCCGGCAGTCAGTGTTCCAGTAGATGTCTTACTCCATCCTAGACTCCTGAGCTGAGATCGTTTGGAGCAGAAGGATCCCTGGCCTGGGGGGCACAGACCCAGGTTCTCTTCCTTGCTCCACCACTGTCACCTTTCTCTCTAAAGGGACAGGGTTCCATTTGGTTTGAGAGCCCGGCAGCGAGATTCTCTGGGTTCTGACCCCTGAAATGGACCAGGAAAAAGGGACCAAGTGTTTGGTAGATGCTAATGATTCTCCTGAAGGCAGAGATGGCACACTGGGCCCACAAGCCACAGCCAGCCCTAAGATTTGTTTCACTCACAAAGTATCTTTTAAAAATATAAATTCATTTTTAACTTTTAAACATTGGGAGATTTCACCTAAGAATTTGCATTTCTGACTTGTCTTGGAAATTTAAGAAGCTATGTTCACGTGGGTCAGGCGTCCCAGCCTGGCCTGATGGGCCAGGGCTGAGCAGCCCTCTGCAGATGAGAAGGTCCCATCTCCAGCCTGCCGCACCACCACCGGCCCAACTCCCGCGCTGATGGGTCCCCTGCCCTGGTCACTACCCTCATGAGCTACAGAGGGGTCATGAACTGGTAAAAGGACAGGGAAGGGTCATGAAATGACTCTGAGTTTGCATTTAGAGAAGTCTAGATCCAGGTGAAGACCATGCCACTGCCTCCCTGAGACCCTGAGCTATCCCATTCTCACTCTGGGCTTTGGGTTTCCCATTGCAAAAGCAGGGCATAGTTTCAAGTTTCCCTACTACCTGTCAGCACTGCTGAGACTCTAGAAGGGAGACTGTTATCTGGAGAGGGAGGCCAGGAGCAGCTGAGAACCTCTCTTTGCTGAACCGTTTAACTGCTCTCTGTCCCTCTCTCTCACCCCCTCTCTCCTTTTGCTCCTTCCACGACTGCCTTCCAACTCTTCGCTTCTAAGTCGCTGGGAACATTGTCCCCCTACTCCCAGGTAATGGAGCTGCTTTGGAAGACCTTTTATATAATCATGTCCCTTTAGGTAACCAAGCAGACCCTGAGCCCTTGCCCAGGTGCTCCCCCAACCAGGGCAGCCATAGGGATACAGGAGCATGACCTGGAGGAAATAGCAGTAGAATAAAAGGTAGAAATGTTTGGGGACAAACCTGATGTACCTTTGTACCCAGAGATGACTTCCCCAATGCTTCTGTGATCCTTAGCCAGGATTCCAGGGACCTGACCTACAGGTTCTAGTCAAGGGCCTGTAAGTGATGGGTGGAGGCCCTAAAAATTCTCTGCAGCCTTCCCTGGGCTGTGGGTATAACTCAGGGAGGGGGTATCTGTATTCAGAAGGGCAGTGCCATGCTTCAGGCCCTAGTATCCCAGATTTCCTGTCACCTGCCCTTGGGCAAGAGGCCCGCCTAACTGCTAGCCTTGCTCACAGCTCTGCTTCCTCCCCAGGACATCTACGAGAACCTGGACCTCCGGCAGAGACGAGCCTCCAGCCCGGGGTACATCGATTCCCCCACCTACAGCCGGCAGGGCATGTCCCCCACATTCTCCCGCTCACCTCACCACTACTACCGCTCTGGTAAGGAAGGAGGAAGCCCCCAAATGGGCAGGAAGAGCCCAGGGAACAACACAGTGGCTTGATGTTCTCAGTTACAAGACAGAACAGGGCTTCCCTGAAATCTCCATCACAGTATGGCCCTCTGCAGGCCTTTGGCCATCCAGGTGACTGGCGAGGCCTCACTGAGTGCCTGCAGATGCCCTTGCAAGGGCGAGTAAGAGACGCTGTGGGAAGATGGGTGGCGAGCTGCCAGGAGAGGGAAGTGGCGGGCAGCTCAGCAACCCTAGCTGGAAGAAGACACTTCAGTCCTCATCCTTAAGCCTACGCCGTCCAGAGGACAGAACCAGAGGACCAGAAATGGGACTGTGGCCTGGCCTTCGCCCAGCAGCCAGCCCCACCCAATCTAGTCAGGTGTCCACAACCAGCCCTGAGATTAGGAGTAAAGACAGCAGAACAATTAAGGGAGGGGTCAGGTGGGGAGGGTTGGAGCTACGAGGGCGGGAAAAAGACACCTTCCTGCAGCTTGGTGGAGTTGATTCTTACAACCCACAAAATCTGACTTTGGGGTGAAGCAAGAAAACAGGGTCGAGCCTGTTTCTGCAGACACAGTGCATGAACGCACAGCCGCCTCCGCACCATCCCTGCTGTCATCACTGCACTGCTGCCTACACTGCCACCGCGTTAATGCCTGTTTTCTCTGTGCCTCTGTTCTCTCTGGGGACCACTGCCTGCGTGCTCCAGGGCCCGAGAGTGGCCGGAGCTCTCCATACCATAGCCAGTTAGATGTGAGGTCCTCCACTCCAACCTCTTACCAGGCTCCCAAGCACTTTCACATCCCAGGTAGGCTGCCAGCCCGGAATTTCCGACATGGGTGCATGCTCCACGGGGTCGCCAGGCACCCTGCACCGGCACCGAGGAAAAGCCGGTTCCTGGGGACCCTCCCATCCAGGCACCGCACTAACCCATCCTCCAGCCCCGACGCACCAACAGGCTTTAGTTTCTCCACCTGACAGAACCAGCCTTGGTCAGCACTGCCAGCAAGCAGCCCAGGAAGCGCCTCGAATGTCTAGGGGCTGTGATGGATGCAGCAGTAACCAAGCTGAAAGTCAGAGGCTTTTGCACCAAATTTCTTGAGATCGAATCCCAATCCTGCTGCTTATAAGCTCGTGACCTCAGGCCAGTCACTTGGCTTCTCCGAGCCTCTGTTATTCCATCTGTATAGCCAGGCACTGTTCTGGGCCCTGAGGTTGCAACTGTGCTCAAACCAGCCCAGGTCCTGCCTTCATGATGTTCTAATGTAGGGAGAGAGATAGTAAATGAGTAAACAAGTAAAAGGACAATTTCAGGTAATTGTAGGTACTATAAGTGTAATACAACAGGGCATGTGATAGAATGACTGGGATGGGGGAAGCTGGTCTAGGTGAGGTGGTCAGGAAGGGCTTCTTGGAGGTGGTGATATTGAAGCCAAACAATGAGAAGGAACTGGCCTTGAGAAGATCCCAGAGAAAAACATCCTGGCAGAGCAAATAGCCTTGAAATAGCAACGGCCTTGAAATACTGAACTGGCAGCAAGCCAGCGTGGCTAGAGGTGGTGAGCACGAGAGAGAGTGATAGGTGCCCTTGTAGCTGAAATTTGGATAAGATCTCACCCTAAGTTACAGCAGAGCTGGGACTAGACCAGTCTCCCAACTCTGAGCTCAGGTTTTCCTTCCCTACTCACTTTTCCCCAGGAGTTCGTCCTATTGTTTCATCTACAGCTTTCTCAGCTGCCCCAGAAAGGTCCCATCGTGTCTGTTTTTGAGGGAGTTGTGGGGGGAATAATGCTGGACCATGGCTGCAGCATTCTGGGGACTTTCACACCGATGAGGTGTGGCCACTGGGTGGAGGCAGTGGGCACTTTCCTGCATGGGGTCCTGCTGAGCATGTGCCCACTTTGTGCCTGCATGCCCACCATTCAAGCCCCAAGTCCCTTCCTCAGCACCATTTGAATCCATCCATTCCTCTCCCCTCACCTTTCCTGGAACCTGATGGTATTAGATTGGAAATTCAGCTTTAAAAGAGGAAGTCCACCAGGGGAAAGAAGGTGGACCCTTGGGAAAACTTCTCTCTTCTGAGATTAACTGACCAACTGCTGTCCCTTTTCTCCTCTCTCTCTCCCCCCCTCCTCTCTTTTCCCCTACTGTCCCTTCTGGGTTTGTCTGGCAGCTGGAGAAAGTAACATCTACCGGAAACCTCCGATCTACAAACGGCATGGTATGGTTGGAGGCAGAGAGGGCATAGCCAAGCAAGGGGAGGTGGCAGTTAACATCGGTGCAGATGGCTCTGCATGGGTCACCAGGAGGGACACATGCAAGGCTGCACCTCGGTCCTTCTTGTTGACTGCATCACCCCCCGCCCACTCTCTCCAGGTGACGCTGGAGAGGAGTTTGGTGTCATTTCCAAAGATCAAGAAAGGTCTCATATCCCCTAAGTCCTTTGCCACCATTTCCCTGACCTCCCCCCTCAATCTTCCCTGCTGTCTGGTGTCCTAAATTCCACGGTCAGAGTAACCCTTGTCAAGTGAACATACCCCTGGGAGAAGCACTCCGAGGCATTGATACTCAGCCACTCGTCACCGAGAACTGCTCGTTCTTGCAAAAGCACTTATTGAGCCTCAGTTGAATAAGCACACCCCTTAGCTGCAGATGCAGAGGCACAGCTGCCACCTCATCGCCCTCATGTGCCTATGGGTCTAGTTGGGTAACAGGAGAGCACAGAACTGGTGGAGCGTGGAGCCAGCGGAAGCAGCCCTGGGCCAGGATCTGAACTCACTGAGCAGTGGGGGCGGGAGAGGGGGGCACAAGTATAAATAGTGGCTCTGGGTGGTTAAGACCCAATAATTTAGACAAACATCCTCAGTTTTGGAGGGGGCTGGGCTGGGGTTCGGGTGAGTCTGTGGCCACATGTACATCTATGTGTAGCTGTAAAGGACATACCATGTGCCCCATGTAGCCACAGAAAGGTACTGACCCTGACAAAGGTAGTTTGACTTTATATCCAGAAAAGGCCCCTGGGCCCCAAACCCCTCAGGACTGCATGGGATTTTCCAGATGGCTCTCAGAGGCAGCACCAAAACAGAGAGTCTCGGGTGGAGGAGGATTGAGTGGATAGTGGGTAGATGAAAAGGCTAAATGCGACTGGCTGGGGTGGGAGGGGCTGCCCAGGACCCACGCTGGAAAGCTGTGGAAGCAGGTACTGCTGGGGAAGTGGGCATGGCCTAGAGCTGGCTAAGGGCAACCCCAGGACATTCTGCTGCCCTGGCTGCACAGAGTGTAGAGTTTGTCCCTATAGTTTCTCTCCTGAGAAATTATCTTGAAGCCCTGCTCATTTCCCCAGCCCTCTCTCTGCCCTAGTCAGCCTCTTGCCAGTCTTTGGGATGTGCTGAAGTCAACTCCCTAGAAGGTTTTGTACCTGTGATAGGTTTGACAGTTACCCCATATTGTGGGCTTTACATGGAAGCTTAAAGTTGGATGGCATCTGAGCCGACAGGCCAATTCTAATACAGATGAGGAAACTGAGGCAGAAAGGGGCAGGATTTGCCCAGTGTTACAATCGAGTCATGTGGCAGGGCTGGGACGAGAACTTAGTGTTGCTGGCTCCCTGCTCGGTGCTCCTTCCTTCAGGTCATACAGGGTTTGGTATTTCGGTGCGAGAAGGTTGACCTGATATAACATGCAGCATGACCCTCTCGCCGATTCCCACCCTAGATGTGGCTCAAATCCACAACAAGGCAGGCTTCCAAGGGGTGAGGAAGGCGAGGGCAAGGGCTCACCTGGGACATGTCTGATCTTACTCGGAGGAGCCACAGCCTTAGTGTTCACTCAGGAGTGCACCTGGGAGCCCATGCAATGTGGAAGGAGCCCTGAGCTGGGGTCTGATCAAGTTCCGGTCTAATTTGCTGTGTGGTCCTGAGTAAGCCCCTTCCCCTCTCTGGTGTTCAGATTCCCAACTGTTAAATATGGGCCTTGGCCTCAGTGCTTTTCCATCTCCCATGTTCTGTGTCCCAGACTCTGGCCTTAAAGAAGCCTCATTCCCCTGGGCTGGAGCGTGGCTGAGACAGGGGAAAGAGTATACAGGACACACTCTTCTGGGACACTCTGCCTCCCTGAAGCTCTCTCTTTGGGTCCTCCACAGGTGACTTGTCAACAGCAACCAAGAGCAAAACAAGTGAAGACATCAGCCAGGCCTCCAAGTACAGTCCAGCCTACTCACCAGACCCCTACTATGCTACGGAGTCTGAGTACTGGACCTACCATGGCTCCCCCAAAGGTAATGTGCCCCACAGAGGACCAAGGCAAGAGTCACCTGCACCAGGGACACAGGAGGCCAGGACAGTCATCTACTGCTTCACATAATCATTCATGTATTCATTTAGCAAACATGTATTACAGACCAGCCACAGGCCCTAGGGAGACACAGGGGAGCAAAGTATACCAAGTCTTTGCCCTCATGGAGGAGACATAAGTAACTGGAGAGGGAGATAATACACAGGAAGTAGGAGAGCTGACAGGAGCATGCT
This sequence comes from Eidolon dupreanum, assembly GCA_028627145.1. Classification (NCBI taxonomy): domain Eukaryota; kingdom Metazoa; phylum Chordata; class Mammalia; order Chiroptera; family Pteropodidae; genus Eidolon; species Eidolon dupreanum. The sequence goes on along the minus strand of CM053515.1, from coordinate 18,247,432 downwards.
GTCCAGCCTGAAAGATAACAAAAACCTCTCAGATGCAGAGACTTGGCTACCATAGGAAGGGCAAGAGGGAGGTAAGCCAACAGAGTGTAGAAACACATCTGCAAAGATTCAAGATGGAAGGGTGGGTTCCACTGCGGGAAAGAAAAGGCTGTCAGCTTAACCTTGAGCTCAGGATGCCGAGGTAGGGTGGTGGTAGTGTGGGGAGAGAGATGAGGGGCCAGACCCCACAAGACATTGTGGGTTAAAGTAAGGATTTTGGTTTTTATCCTAAACAGGAAGCCATTAAAAGTGGTGACATGATCAGATTTGTGTTTTTAAGAGACCACTTTGGCCGTAGGGTAGAAAATGGTTTGAAGGATTAAAAGAGAGAAGGCAGAGAGACAGAAGACTCTCATGGGCACCTTGGCAAGGGGTTGTCCTCAAGGAGCCACCCCACCAATCAGACATCCCAAGCTACTTCTTTCAAGTATGGGGAAGGATTTTCACCAAGTGCTATTTTGATTCAATACTCACCTTTACTAATTGAATGTCCATTCTGAACAAAGCTTCTGAGGAGCCAAGATGACTCCTTCCCCACCCTCAAAGTTTTCTCCATGTAGAAAGGAGATAAGACACGAGCACAGTAAAACCCAAAGTGGACAGCGATCCGTGTCCCCAAGAAATAAGTGTTTGGAGGCTGCACAGGCAGGAGAGTCCGCTCCCAGCAGTCATGGGGGGAGAAAAGGAATCTTAGATGAGATGGTTACAATCACAAAAAAAAAACAAAAAAATGAAGAAAAGGAAAACAACTCCAAATGGCTTAAGCCAAAACAGGCATTTTCTGGGTCATGTGACTGAAAGTTTTGTGGCATAGCTGGACCTAGAGGTAAAGAATGTCATCAGGACTTGTCCCGTCCCCTGGGTTGGATGGCTCCATTCTCAGGCTGACTCTGCCCTCGTCATGGCAAGGTAAGCTCCAGCAGGTCCAGGCTTACTTCCTACCCTTGACAGAGAGAGGATTTCTCTCTCCCGCCAGTACCCAGCCAAGTCCAACACTGGCTTGTTCACTCTGTTTGGGCACTCAGCTTCACATGCACCTCACAGCCCAAGAATGGCAAGGGGTGCCAGGCATCTCCAAACAGGGAGGCCCATGGTGAAGCGGCAGTTCACCAAGTGCACTTGTGCAGGATCACTCAGCTAGAAAGTGGTGGAGCCAAAAGGAACCCCCATCTGCCTAGGCGCCACCGCCCCAGTGTCCTCTCCCCAGAGCAGGCCGAGTGGCGAGCATGCATGCGAGCTGACCCGAGCTGTCTTTTGGCAGTGCCCCGAGCCAGAAGGTTCTCGTCTGGAGGCGAGGAGGACGATTTCGACCGCAGCATGCACAAGGTGAGCAGGCCACACCACTGAGTGAGACGCTTAGACGGTATGTCACCGAGGAGCTTTTCTTTTGCAAGTGACAGAAACCAAGTTCAAACTCACTTATGATAGAAAAAAGAAATGCGTAGCTTGGCTACACCTGAATTAGGTATACCTGAATTAATCCTGCTATCTAACTGAAAAGTCAAATGGTAAGATTAATTCAGGTATAATTAGATCTAGCTGTTCAAAAAATTGCCACAGGCCCTCTCTGCCCTGCTGCTGGCTTGCTTCTGCAATGGCCGCATGCTCAGGCGGGTTCTTCTCATTTGGTGGCAAGTGGGTGCCAGCAACTCTCAAACATTGCTGGTGGGAATGAAAAGTAGTGTCACTGCTGGGGAAAACGATCTGGTCGTTCTTAAAAAAATTAAATGTAGAATTACCATGTGACCCAGCAATTTCACCTCTAGATAGATACCCAGAAGAATTGAAAACTGGTACTCAAACAAATACATGTTCACAGCAGTACTATTCGCGATAGCCAAAGATGGAAGCAGCCCAAATGTCCATCAGCTCACAAATGTTTAAAAAATGCAGTATATACATACAATGGAATATTATTCAGCCATAAAAAGGAATGAAGTCCTGATACATGCCACAATGCTTAGTGAAAGAAGCCAGACACAAAAGCCTACATACTGTATGATTTTCTTTACATGGAATATCCAGAATAGGTAAATCCATAGACAGAACACAGATTGGCGGTTACCAGGGACTGGGAGGAGAGAGAAATATGGAGTAACTGCTTAATAGGTACAGGGTCTTCTGGGGGTGATAAAAATGTTTGGGAACTAGATAGACGTGGTTGTACCAAATGCCACTAAATCGTTCACTTTAAAATGGTTAAGCTTATGTTATATAAATTTTACCACTCTAAAAATAATTATTTACCAAAAAAGGCAGGTGTTAGCCACTCCAACAAGAGTCCCAGGAGAGGCTCTCGCTAGAGCCATTTGCCCATCACTGAACCAATCACTGTGGCCAGGGCAATGCAATCCCGTCACTGGCCAGACCTATTTTATGTCCACCATCAGAGTCCCACCCAGACCGCAGGGCTTTCACTCCTCCTTGTGAAAGACAGATGGAGTCCCAAAGGAAAATATGGGTGCTGCAAGGAAGGGGGGACACTGGGAAAGCAAAAATGACAAAAGTTCATTTGAGAGTCTGATTACTCAGCCTTTCCCGAGCCTGTTCCATCTCAGTGTTCTTTGCTTCCTTCTAACTAAATCTTGCTTCTCCCCCACCCCCAGCTCCAGAGTGGAATTGGCCGTCTGATCTTGAAGGAAGAGATGAAGGCCCGGTCCAGCTCCTACGCAGATCCCTGGACCCCACCCAGGAGCTCTACCAGCAGCCGGGAGGCCCTGCACACAGCTGGCTACGAGATGACCCTCAATGGCTGTAAGCACTGCCCTGGAGCCCTGCCGGGGGGAGTGGGGGGACTTTCCTCTCTAATTTGTCAATGAGTCTGAACTCCTACAGCCTTGCCTGGGTCTAGAATACGGACTTGGCAAGGGACTATGTGGGGCACTAAGAAGACCATGCTCTTCCCTGAGCGGTCACTTCTGCTGCTTTGGGACATCTGAAGCTGTGACTTCCAATCAGATTCAATGTCAATAAAAATGTCTTCTAATTGTCTGAAGGGCTCAAAATATAAGGGACTGCCTCTTAAGGTAGTGAGTCTCTCATCACTGGAGGTACACAAGCAGAGGCTTGGTTTGACCCCTTCGTTCTGACAGTCTCACTGTAAGCTCCTCCGCATTCCTGGCTGCCTCCTCTCTTTCTTATTCCTGTGGGAGTCAGTCCTGCCAAGAAATCCTATAACCTTGTCGTAGATAATCACCCTAACCCTAGGTGAGACTGAAGACAGTAGTGGTAATGATGATAAAGCCAGTTTTATTCAGTGTTTTGTATGTCAGCCACTGTGCTAATACCTTTTTGCATTGTGTCATATATTCTTTACAATCACTCCATTAAGGAGACAGTCTCCATCCCCATTTTACAGATGAGAAACCTGAAGCATGATTAAATAACTTGCAGAAGTTAGGTATCTACTGATGGCAGAGCCAGGATAAACAAATGAGCCTGGTTCTCTGCTTGACCGCTGAGAGGCACTGTTTTTAATCCCTGTCTCTGGGCTCTGTGCAGAGCTGCTCAAATACAGCTCAAGATTCAACTCTATTCGGTGGCATCTGTGCAGCAAATATCACACAGTACCAGGTGCTGGGCTAAGAGCTGAGAGGGAAAGGGAGGGTGGGGTGCATGCACAACAAGTGAAAACTGACCAGTGGGAGAGGAGGAAGCGAAAAAGGCCCCTCCTCCCCACCAGCCTGCATGGCCCGGGTGTGGAAGTCATGTGTGTCCCCGTGAACTGTCCATTATGTCTCTCTGTCCCCATGAACACTAAACTCTGGCTTTTCTCTCTTGCAGCCCCTCGGTCTCACTACCTGGCTGACAGTGGTATGTCCTGCCACCCTACCTTCAGCCCAGGGTGACCTGTGAGGGCCAGATCTGACTCAGCTGCAGGTCTCCCATAGCTGTGATGACCACGTGACATGGATGTCCCAGCTCAGTCCTAATCTCAAATAGTCCATCCCATTGCACTTGTCAGATAAAGGGTCTCAATTTTTGGCTCCGGAACAAGGGTTACCATGCCCAATAGCTCCCAGAGAGAAAGATAGAGCATGCGCCTCTTCTACCCCTGTGGGATCTTGCCTGTCTAGGTTCTGAGCTGGACTCTAATTCCAGGGCCTTTGTCCAGAGCCACCCTGTGGCAAGCACGGGGGTCCATCATAGGAGCTAGATGTGGATAAGGCCAGAAGACTATGTGAGTAGGTGCTTTGAGTGAGCCTAGAATTCTGCCAGAGCGAGGCACCCTAAGATGGTCATTTGCAAGCCTAGAGAGCAATGGGAGGGGCTGCTGGCCTCTGGCTACTGCTTCTACGCCCAGAGTTGGGGAGTAAAATTGGCCATCTGCAGCCCGATGGCCTCAGGGAGAGGGGCCCCCAGCTCAGGGCTCCTGGTAATTGTTTTGCCCCTTCTTTTTAGATCCCCTCATCTCCAAGTCCGCTTCCCTGCCTGCCTACAGAAGAAATGGGCTGCACAGGGTAAGAGAGGCACTAGCTCATTGTTGTGGTGCTTATGGTGATTACTTAGGGGTGAAACCTGGACAAAGGCCTTGGAGCTAGGGGTGAGCTAAGTGAAGGAGTTCAAAGGCAATGATTGCTCTCCTCCCTGTGAGTCCTATGTGAAAAGGGGTCCTCATGTGAGGGGTTGGTAAATGCCTGTCACTGTGCTAAGCTTTACAAGCACTAACTCAATCACCCTACAAGTTAGTTACTGACCCTATTTTGTGGATGAAGAAATAGAAGCATGGAGAGGTGATGTGACTTGATCAAGCTCTCACACTCAGTAAGTGCAGAGCCAGGATTCGAGCCCACTGCCCACACCTAACCGAGTGCTCCACTCGCCTGACATGGCTGGGAACCGTTTGAGCTCTTCAATGGCCTGCAACATAAAACCTTCACAGAAGCAGCGAGTTGGTTTAAGGACCAAAAAGAAATGAGAAATGTGCCTTGTTAGCAAGAGGTAACAAGAGGAGAGGCTGTGCAACTGGATGGAGGGAAGCAGGGACATTAAAATAGATATTTACTAACGGAGCACCTACTGAGTGCCAGGTACTGTTCTAGGTGCTGGGGGCCCTGTGACAAATAAAGGTGCTATTCCCAGGGAGCTCTAGTTCTGGTTGGAGAAACAGACAACGAATAAGTAAAGACATGATTTGAAGTCAGGTGGTCAGAAGTACTAGGATGAAACACAAAGCAAGGGGGTAGGGAGAGAAGGAGGTCAGAGAGGGGTGGATTTAAGCAAAAGCCTGAGTGCACAGAGGAACCTCACTGCTCGAAGACCAGAAAATGCCATCCAGATAGAGGGAAGTGTAATGTCAAAGCCTGTGGGCAGGGAGGGCGCGTGGCCGGCATGGAGCGAGTGTGGACATGAAGCCAGATGAGGATGTCAGCAGGGCCCTGAATGCTGGTAAGGACTTCAGAGGGTTTCCCATCACTGTGCTGCATGACCTGACTCAGGCTCCAACGGGATGGCTCTAATTGCTATATAGACTAGAGACTGTAGAAGGACAAGTGGAAGCCATACACCCGTCAGGAGACTGTTTTAAGGTTGAGCACATAAAGGGATCTGAGCGCCACTGGAGAATGACAGCTGGTTTTAATAAACCTGCCTGCTGAGGGACACACAGTTGCTGTCCTCTACATGCTGAGAGCCTGGACATTCATTCACACAACAGATATTTATTGAAAGCCTTTTACATATTCAAGGCACTACTCCAGGTACCTGGAATAAATACATCAGTGACCAAGCAAGACAAAGACCTCTGCTCCTTGGAGCTTCTATTCTTATAGGGAGAAATAGAATTCAAGTAGCACATAGTAAACAAGTCAAAGTATTATAGAATGTAGAAGGTGATAAGTACCATGGAAAAAGGGGGGAAGGGAACAGAATACAGGGATTTGGGGAGGGGGCAACTTGCATTTTTAGATAGGTTGCAGGGTAGGTATCATGAAAAAAAGCACGAGATATAATTCACCAATAAATGAATATTTATTGAGTGCCTACTATGTGCCGGGCCTAGGAACTAGAGATATTGCAGTGAGTTAAATCACCCCAACTTGAGGCCGAAACTTCTGCGAGGGCCCCATGTCCCACTGGCCCTGGTCTATGTTCTGGAGATGGGAGAGTAATTCTGGGAGGCAGAGGTGAGCGTGCCCCACGCCAGCCCTGGCTCTGTCTCCCCTGCAGACACCCAGCGCAGACCTCTTCCACTACGACAGCATGAATGCGGTCAACTGGGGCATGCGAGGTGAGTGCAGGCCTCCCCTGGGACTCACAGGGACTTCGGATGCACCGCTCATAGCTGTAGCTTAACCCTCAACAAACGATTGCTACAGACTCTGGCCCCACGCTGAGCTCTGTCCAAACCCGAGTTCCTACTCCCTTTCACTTCCCGTTTCCTCCCATTTTCCCTCCTCTTTCCTCATCCTCTCAAGCCCCTGGCCTTGGGTGATCTCCAGGCCATCTGTCCCATTTGGGTTCCCAGAGCCACTGAAGAGCACTGTTGTCCCGGTACTGCTGAGCTAGAGTTGCCTGCCAGCCCCGGGTCAGGGAAACACTCAGAGCCAAATGCACATTGTTCCCAGCAAAAATTCCATGAACTTCAGGCTGTCTGCCAGTGATGCTCTCCCACCAGCCTCTACCAGCGCCTATAAGTAGGCTCAGGCAGCAGGGTAGCCCACATCAAAACTCGGGTGATCTCCCCCACAAGATGGAGGGACTAGCTCGTGTGTTTCATGATCTCAGACTCATCTTATTTCTATTATAAATATCTCAAAAGTCAATTTTCCCCCCTAAAACCATATCTCTGTATCGGCCCAACCCCTCTCTCCAGCCATCCATGGTGCTTATACCAGGCTTGATTTGGGATGAAGACAATAAGGACAGGGACTCTAAGACAGAGACCTGCGTAGGGATGCAAAGCAAAGACCGATGGGTTTCCATTTTGTGTGTGTCTCTTTTCTCTCTACAGAATACAAGGTAAAGGAGACACATAGACCTGGGACACTGGGAGCTGCCACACTGGGGACCAGCCAGAGGATGACAGCACTGTCTATGCAGGAAAGGGGACATCAATAAACAATCCCAGGGGTCCTTTCGAGACCAGCATTTCTAGTCCCTCCTTGGCCCACTTTCCCTGAATCCTTCCTCACTTCTCCTGCCTTCTGAAATCAGATAGTTCCCTGTGGGCCTCAGACTTTCTGGAGGCTTCCCAATCACCAGATATGAGACATTTATATTCAGGAAGTCTTATGCCCACATTAATGCCAAATGCCACCAAGCTTATCCCTAGTAGTATTAGGGGACTCTGGGGCCTTGCCTTTCAGGAAAAGATGGCTTAAGGCTGCCAGGCAACCCCAAGGAGGGCAGACCCAGCCCTTCCTCCAGATTTTAATCTCTGGCTATTTTGGAGCAGAACAGGGGCCCAGACACAACATGTGGCTGAAGGGACAAGCCCATCACCCTCCCCAACCCGGAAAGCCCCACTCTTGTCCCTTCTCCTTAGATCTACCCTTACGAACTGCTGCTGGTAACCACAAGAGGAAGAAACCGACTGCCCAAAGATGTGGACCGGACCCGTTTAGAGGTAAGTATAGAAAACCTTGGGGTTCGAAGGGATTCCAGAAATTGCTTGGTCTAACCCAGCTTGGGAGGGGCAGGCAGAATGAATGCCTTTAAAGTCACACAACCCACAGGAAAAACAGAGGCTCCAACTAAGTTTCCTTAGCCTGGGACAGTTCCACGATATTCTGTGCTGCCTCCTCAGTTCAACTGGAATCTGTGCTGTACAGGTACAGCATATCCCACCTGGGGCTGATACTTGTGTAGACATAAGAGGAGAGCTAGATTTGGGCCCTGCTCTCAGACACCTGCAGTCTGTTTGGTAAGAAGAAATAAATGCAGCTCTGGTTTCATGCAGGGTTGTACAGAAAACCAGTGCTTGTGACAGGGATGATAGGAAGGCAGGACTGTGCAGAAGGTAAAAGCATAAGTAAGTCTTGAGTCAGACTCCCTAGGTTCCAACTCTGATCCTGCCATCCCTACATGATCATCTTGGCCAAGTGACAACCTCTCTAAACCTTAGTTCTCTCCTCGATAAAGTGGGGTGGCTATCATGTTTCCCTCAAGTTGCCAAATGACACAATGAGGCAATACACAAAGAGCTCTTGGCATCGGATCTGGCAGCATCCTGAGTAGGAAGTACTCTGCCAGCATGTGACTGCTGTTATCCAGAGAAGACCACTAAGGCCTGGTTGGATGACACAGGCTTTCAGCAAGAGGAAAGATTTGGCTTACTTTGAAGGTGGGAAGGTTTGGATGGATGGAGAGAGGTGAGAGAGCATAGTGAGCAGTGAGAACAGCATAGATAAAGGCACAGAAGTGGCCTGAGCATGCCATTGGGCTTTCAAGAAGTCCAGTCCACTTGGCATGGAGTTCCAGTCCCTGGTCACCTCTGACCCAGAAGCATTCTCTGCCCTTTCCACCCCAAGACCTCTCTCTGCCTCTCCCTCTCCTGGGAATCCCCTTCCCATCTTACCAGCTTCCTCATTCCTCAGGGTTCTATTGATGCCTGTGCCCCAAACCTCCCCGAGCCTTCCCCAGGATCTGTCACTAACCTCTTCCTCCAGTCTTCCCCAGCCCTTTACCCAGAGTGCAGATCCATTTCCTCTTCCTGCCAAAGATTATCTGTCATGTACTACATGGCCTGGACTGTGAGAGGTGTCAAGAAGTGTTTTTGAAATTGAATGCAGGCTTCTAGAGAGGATGCTCGGGACTCCTTAGAATGAGCATATCAACCACCCGTGACATGACTGCTGAGGAATTCATCCAGAGTAGAGGGTAGGGGCAAGTAGGAGGGGAATGCAAGTGGTCCAGGAAGCTCCGTGTGTCCTCCCAGCTCTAGCATGCTGGGATAGCAGCAAAGAAGAGTATGATTCTCCCCACATTTGTAATAAGGGCCTCCTTTCACTTTCTAGCAGTGTATTCCAGTGCTGAAGGGGACAGCTCCCAGGGCAGCTCAGTGGGGCACCAGCATTAAAGGATGGAAGCATTCAGGAACCTGGTTTGCCCGGAGAAACAATTACTCTCCTACATCCTCCAGGACACCCAGAAGCTCAGACAGGGAAGCTCAAACTTCCCTCAGCATCAGAATCACCCAAGGAGCTTTTAAAAATACCAATACTGGGCTCCACCCTAGACCAATTAAATTGCAGTCTGGGGAAGAAGCTCAGGCATCAGTATTGTTCAACTCGCAGGAATGTCTAACACATAGTCTGGGCTGAGACCACTGGGCTGAAACCCTGCCCTAGGCTCTGCACCAGTTCAGGGCGGGGGCCCAACTGGCTCAATTAGCTAATATAATTGCTACCAACAGGTCATCTCAGTGATTCCAGAAAAGCTGAACATCCGTCTACCCCTCACCTAAATGCAGCAATTGTTAACATTTTGACACATTTTAAATGCCATATGTTTCTAACTCTAAAAGCTTTTGACAATGTATCACCTTTCAAGAGTGCTTGGAAGGGAGAGAGGGAGGGCGAGCAGAAGGGGTGAGGTGGGCAACCTCTCATGGAGTGCAAAACAATGATTCATTATATGGCTTGTTTTCATATGAGAAAGAGATAAAAGGACATTTCAGTGGGTCGAGAAATATGAGCAGTAATTTTTTTCATTGTCTTGCCTAAAGAACAGCCATCCAGATCATTTATAAGAGGAATTATTAATATTAATAAGAGGAAATACACCCTAAAATCTTAGCCATGCCTCCTTTTACTCATGAAAGACAGGAATAGCATTAATCCATAAACACTCCTGAACACAGAATGAATGCATGTAGCAGAAAGGGAGGTCAACCAGGATGCATTGAAGGGCACTTAGGTGATGTATCAATCCAATCTGAATCTTGAGCAGGGGCAGTCTCTCCAGCCAGACCAGCTATAAAGGTTCCTCCAAGGAAACATTCATTCACGCATTCATCCATTCACCAAATATTCACCACACACCTTCTGTGCATCAGACACCATGCCAGGCATAGTACATCCAGAGGAAACATACAGTGACTGCTTCTGCCTCCACCTGACCCCATCCTACACCTCACATCCTCAAGTTGTTGTTTCCTCTCTGTCCTCTCCCACCTCCTTTCAGCGCCACCTGTCCCAGGAAGAGTTCTACCAAGTCTTCGGCATGACCATCTCCGAGTTTGACCGGCTGGCACTCTGGAAGAGGAATGAACTGAAGAAGCAGGCCCGGCTGTTCTAGGCAGAGGCACTATAAATATATATGCATTTATATAAATATATATATGTAAAATCTCTATACTGAAGCTCGATATAATCCTCTTGTGTTAACAGGACACGCTGCCTGCCATGAGACTTGCTTTTCTGTACTGTCAGGCAAGCCCACGTCATCAAGATATTTTTATGCTACATACTTTCTCTTTTCTAAGTGCAATGGGGTTTGGGAATGGGATTTGAGAGGACTCCTATCCTTTTACTGGGGATCCTTTTGATACTGAAACATCTGTCCTGACTTGAGTCCCCCAAGGGCCCACTCTCCTTCCTAAAGGAGGCACCTGAAGAAGTCTCCTCTCTGCTTCCTGGCACTTTTCCCCAGCCTCCAAGGCAGATGCTGACCATGCAGTTTTCACATCTTTATTGGCCCCAGAGGGGCCTTCCCATGGGAGGATCCACAAGTGATCTCCCAAAGTCACTGAGCACCTTTGAAAGCCCATGCGGAATTTTCTCATCACCCCCAATTAGGAGCCTGGTGCTCTCTGGAGATGATTCAGTTAGAAGCGTGAGCCTCAGATCTACTTCTCACAGCAGTAAACAGAAGTGGACAGGGCCTGGCCTCTCCTCAGCTCTTCAAGCCTCCTCCTTCTGTTCTTGATCCTAACCTCTCCCTGATCCAAATTTATGACTCATGGTAGGAAAAGAAGAAGCGCATGCTTTCCCTCCACCACTTCCAACCGACCCATTTGCCTGGTCCCAATGTGGAGAACCAGAAGGAAGATTTGGGAGCTGGGAGTGGGAGACAGAGCAGGGCGCCTGTTAGCATCGGAGCTGCAGGAAATCTTGAGACCTTCCTCTCCCCCTCACCTCTCTCAGCACCCTGACCCTTCCCCCTTAAAGGAGCGCGCTTTTATTGCAGCCTGTATTCTTCAGCCTTACTACAACATATGTGCCTGACAACTCAACACACCACAGGGCTAACGTTCCCACCGTACTCCAACTGGACAACTAGACAGACAACCTCTAACACCCTCTCAAGGTAACACAGGCTATGTTCCCAAGAAAGCTTCCTGGTCTATGCTTGCTGGTCCCTAGGTCGGTAGGGCAACCCAACCAGTCCCAGGCTCCTTCTGCAAAGTTGGCCAAGTTTCATAGGGGAAACTTTCCGAAGAATGGCTGCTTATGAGATTCCAAAATGAAGCGTTGACCAACACCACTCATGACCACCCTGGATTTCCCCAGTGGCTGCTTTTCCTGCCTCCTTGCCTTCTGGAAGAGGAGTGAAAACTTAACCTTCTCTCCTCCTCTTTCCAAACCTTCTACCCTGAGTTGGCGATGTTTGGTGGGGTCTGTTCCTTCCTGGAGATGCCTTGAGTCAGACAATTTTGAGGTCTTGGAGGAAGGATGAAGAAGTAGAAATGACAATTATGACTCTCAAGAGGCTGGTGATGTGACATGGCAAATGCGGAACCGACTTCAACAAATCCTCACTGAGCACTTACTGTATACTGAGCACTGAGTGGGGGAGGGAGATGGGAACATGGGGATGATCAGCCTGGGTCCTGGTCTGGGGGCATGCCTCCTAATGAGGGTATCACAAGGCATGTACTCAAACATGATGGATGGCAGAAAGTGATGGGAGATGGCATGAGAAAGTGTTTGTGACTCTACTGAAAAGGCATATGCAGTTGGTGCAGATGAAGGAGAGAGCTTTCTGGAAAAGATGACATTTGAGCAAAGTTCAGGGAGGACCTTTGTAAACTGGGAGGAGACTGTAACTTGAAAGGGTGATAGTGTGAGGGGCTGGAAGGGAGGTCTAATATGCTCTCATTTAAAATATCAACCCTCTCTGTAACTTCTCTTTTTGGCCAATGTCTTTCAACTATCCTCACCCTTTAGAAATGTCCCCAGCCAGACGCGATCATTGAAACTGCCTCATTATCACTGGTTGAGAAGTTGGCAAGATTTGAAGGGCTTTTGTTGTTGTTGTTGGATATTTTTGTTTCCCATAAAAGCACATGATTTCAACTCAGACCTGTGTCCTTCTGTTGGTATAGTGTGAATGGAGATGAGTGACATGGGAATAGGCTGAACTTTTTTCAAAATAAGAGTCTAGAGAGTAGCTCTCCCTTGGCCTCAGTTTCTCTTTCTGTAAAATAAGAAAATTTGATGAGGTAAGCACCACCCAGACTGGCTCCTGCAGAACATCGGATCCTGCAAGATGGTAAAGGATGTTCCAACAACAAATAAGATTCTGTGATTAAAAAATAATAACAATGACAGTAATCTTTCCCATTATTAAGTACCAGGATTGAGCTAGGTTCTATGCTGCGGGCTTTACACCCATCATTTCATTTGAGCCTCTGTAACAACCCGAGAGGCGGCCACTATTCTGATTCTCCATCTCATAAATGAGGAAACAGTTTTGAAGAGGATACATCATCACTGTGGTGGTGCCAGGAACCAGTTCCAGCTTTTCATACTGGAAAAGTTAGCTTATCCACTCTTATCAGTCAGGATGTTTTTAGCTGTAAGTAAAGAGTGCCTTCCTAAAAGTGGCATAAACAATGAGAATGCAGATTTTCTCCTACAACCAAAAGTCTAAGGTGCAGAGCTAGTCAATTAAGCAGCTCAGTGATGCCATCAGCAGCCTGGGGTTTTTGTTTGTTTGTTTGTTTGTTTGTTTTTGCATTTCTTCACTTCACCATATTCAGCATATTGGCTTGTGTCTTCAGGTGTGACCCCCTCCCCCGCCCCCGCCCCCCGCCCCCCCGTTTACGAAAGGCTACTGTGGCTCCAGCCATCATGACCTCACACAACCACATCAAAAAACAGGAAAGAAACTTCCCTTTGTGTATCCCTTTCAATCAGAAAAACTTTCCCAGAAGTCCTCAGTAGACTTCTCTTGGCCAGAACAAGGGAATAGGCCCATGACCTTTGCAAAGAAGGCTGGGAAACTGGAAGGCAGAAGCCCTGCTGACAAAGAAGAGAAACAGGACCGACAAGGAATAGACTCTGGACAAGTAAATCACAGTGTCTCTGCCACAGCCACTGCCCCTCCTCTTAGAGACTCACAATGCACATTGCCAAAAGTCCTGAAGTACCTTTGTTTAATCCAATGTTTCATAAACTACTTTGACAAAACTCTGTTGAAGGAATGTTAGACTTACTGTATTTCATCTGTTCTAAGATATATGCTTTTTTCACATTTTGACACCTCTGAAGATGAGCCATGGCTCAAAAGTGTCTCTTTTCCTGACCTCTCATCCTATGATTTCTTCTAAGTATCATCTCCACCACGGCCCCCTCCAGACAGGTGGCTCAAATGTAGAAAAGGATACTCAAGAATGTTCCTTTTCTCCCTGCCTACACAGGCACCCAACAGATATTTACTTATTGAACATCTGTTGCCGGGCAGGAGCACTTAGGATACAGCAGTGCGTGAGCTCTCATGTAGCTCTTGATCTAGAGGAGAAAACAGGCTGTAAATAAGTAAACAGAAAAAAAGATGGCACATGAAGATAACAGCTAGAGACAACAAATAGGGTACCGGAGAGAGAGGAGCAGAAAGGAACTTACTTCATATACTTACCGAAGGTTGAAAACAAAGTACCCAAGACAGAAGTATGGGTGGGAGCATTCTAGGCACAGAAAATGGTATATGCAGAGGCACTGGGTGGAACTAAAAGTGCCAGTGAGGACAGAGTAGAGCAAGAGAAATAAGTGAAGGGGAGAGTGAAACTGGAAGAGGGGGAAGGCAGGCAGCAGGGTCCAGAACATGCAGAGGGTCTAGAAAGACACCTCTTATTCATTCAGACACAGTGAACACTGGCTTGCAATGTGGTGTCCACATACTGGATGCAGGGAGAATCACTCTAAGCCTTGCTACTGAAGTGTGGTCCCCAGCCAGCAGCACTGGGGTTCCCTGGGAGCTTGTGAGAAATGCTTTGTCTCATGCCCCACTCCCAACCTACTCAATCTGCATCTGTATTTTACTTTGATAAGACTGCCAGGTCATTCACACACATAGTGAAGTTTGAGAAGAACTGCTCTAAACCATTGTCCTTTTATGGACAGGCACAACATTTTGTGTCAGACTTTCTGAAGTTCCAGAAAGGAGCCCTTTCCCCATGCACATAACCTTTTTGGACACTGGGGGGCAACCTTACATTAATAAAGCAGAACACAACCGGCATGGGAGGGCACAGAGATCAGAAAAAGTTAGAGTGTAATGCCAATAAAATGGCCACATTTTGCAGCCAAGGAAACCAGCCCACTGAGCGTTTGAGCAGATGAGGACAAGCAGCCAGCTCTCCCGCACCTACAGCGGCTCATCCTCACCAGGCACCTGGCCCAGAACCAAGGGGATGGGTTGTGGAGGGTATCAGCAGCTGCTGCTAGCCACCGAACAGAGCCAAACATGAAGCAAAAGGGCTTAAAATTCAACAGGGACAAGCACTGTTAAAATTCATAGCAATTAACATCACAACATTATGCCAACTCTGTTAATGCCCCATGTGGAATTAAGTTTCAAATGCTTTATTCCACATAAGAATTTGAGTTGCTAAAAACCTTGAGTGCACAGTGATAAACACCTGCTTTTATATACACAGCTATGAGCTACAGCCAAGCAGTTTAGAAGCCCTGGAGTGAGACTCTAGGTAAATAAAATCTGGAAACCATGAAGATGAGGGCCAGCCTCTCATTACTGCCCAAGAGCCCACCTGCCTCCTCACTGGGCCTGGTCCAATTGGCACAGGGGCACAGGCAGGAGAGACCAAAGGCTGCAGTTACCCTCATACCTAGTCCTTGGAACAAATTAGGACCAAGTATACAGATGAATCAGGTTTAAAAAGTAAGGTGACATCTATGCCCATGACCAAAAGTGTTTCCCTCTGAGTGGGGAACTATTCCCAAATTTCAGTCACTCAAACACCATCTTCACACTTTTCATAAGATTATTTACTCAGTGCTATTCACATAAGGTTTTTCTTTCGACTAACTCATACCTGATGTTTCTATTTTAAGCAGTATCAGTAAAATGATGGGTTTGTAAAGACTAGTTATATGTTTCAAATACAAATTCAATTAATCCATTGCTCTTTAAATATCTGAATTTATCCCACAAAGTCATCAACAATCTCAGTCCCACACTCTGGGAAACATCGCTCCTTCTGACAGAAGTGGGAGAGGAGATGTATATTCCCTCAGTTTCTTCATGATGTCTGGTCTTTGGGGAACCAAAGGGGAAACTGGCTGAAGATGCCACAGAGAAAAGGAAACACAAGCTACTCTGACAACCGAGCGGGGCCTGATGAACCCCTGCCAACCTCAGAGAGCCAAGACTCATATACCACCAGCAGCTCCTGGGGCACCATGCCCACAGGAAGGCCCTGGGCCTTGCTCAGGTTTTTGCTGGGTACAGTGCCTTCCCCTGCTGCTCTGGGTTGTAAAGTCTTTGACTTCGTGAGCACCGCCATGAGCTGTGGCAGGGACATTACAGCATCGTGGTTAGACTCAGCTCACTATTTACCAGGCATAAGCTATGGGCTGAACTGTGTCCCCTGCCCCCAAATAAAATCATGTTAAAGTCCTAACCCCGCTATCTTAGAATGTGGCTGTTTTTGGAAATAGGGCCTTAAAAGAGGTAATTAAGCTAAAAATGAGGCCACCAGGGCAGGCCTTAACCCAATCTGACTGATGTCCTTATAAGAGGAGGAGATTAGGATATAGGGAAAGACACCAGGGGTGCCTGTGCACAAAGGAAAGACCACAGGAAGAGGCAGCAAGACGGCAGCCAAGCCAAGGAGAGAGGCCTCAAAGGAAACCAACCCTGCTAACACTTCTATCTTGGACTTTCAGCCTCCAGAACTGTGAGAAAATAAATTCCCATTGTTTAAGCTACCCAGTCTGTGGTATTTTATGACAACCCTAGCAGGCCAATACACAACATGCAATCAGACTTGCAAAATAGGAATGAGAGCACTTGTTTCATAGGGTGTTGAGGAAGGAATGATGTGCTTCAAGGACAGTACCTGGCTGCAGAGGGAGTTGTACCTGACCCCTCAGCATCACCCTCATGCTCAGATCATGTGGTTTACCAGGCTAGCAGTGCCCCCTCTTGGCCAATGCTGGAATTACAGGAGCATAGGCCTGGCTCCTCACCCAGAATCCCCACTGCAGAGGTGTGCGGTCCTCAAGCCGTGTGGTCTTCATTGCCACAGACTGGGAGAGATCACATGAGATGGAAGACTCCACACAGGAAGGTGGAGTCAGGAGACGGAGAGAAAGCAGCGACTGCGCTGTTTGCATTTCTGGATCCGAGCTTGCCTTAAAGGCAGCTTCGCCCCTTCAACTCCTGTTACCCTTGAGCAAATCAATTCCCTTTTTGGTTTCAGCCACTTTGGGTTGTGATTCTATCACTTGCCACCAAAGAAGCCATGACAAACACACTGGCTTCC
This sequence comes from Eidolon dupreanum, assembly GCA_028627145.1. NCBI lineage: Eukaryota > Metazoa > Chordata > Mammalia > Chiroptera > Pteropodidae > Eidolon > Eidolon dupreanum. The sequence goes on along the minus strand of CM053515.1, from coordinate 18,230,721 downwards.
AGAGTGAATTATCACTGACAATGGAGTCTCACCTGTGTGCCTTTGCTCTCCATGTGGGGGAGAGTGATGACAGTTTAAATAGCGCTGGCATCTGCCCCACTGGGAGTGTGCAATGGGACATGGGGCTCAACAGGATGGCCAAGTGAATACATATGAAGGGGTCAAAATCTGTCTCGGTCAGTCACTGAAAAGTGCTTGCAGGGCCTGGACCTAAAGGCCTTTTTGTTCTCAAAGCCCTCTTGTGGATGAAGAATTTATTTTCATACAGGAATGTGAAGTTAGAGACTGCCTCTCCAAGGCACAGGGTCTTGCCCGCCTGGATCAAGAGAAATCATCCCAAGCAATGTGTCTTTCTGACAAAATAATAGCAGTATTTAACGATACATATATATTTATAATACACACACACACACACACACACACACACACACACACACACACACACAAAATACCACCCCTTAACAGACTCTGGGTAATAGAAGCTGGAAACTGGGTAGCCTTCCTATCTAAGAGTGGCAGGTGTTCCACAGAGAAGGAGGAACCTGGCAGAATCTAAGGGTTTGATTTACAAAAAGCTACCTGCAGGGGGCAGCCTGGGCGTGCGGCTGCAATTTCAGTAGCCCTTGATATTTCCATAAGCATCTGACAATGTCTTCAGGGGAAACCCACACTGATTACAGTAACTTCCGAGGGTGGGTCAGGGACTGCACTAGGTGCTTTAAGTGTCTCATTTAAGCCTCTGCGCTCTACTTTTATTCTCATTTTATAGATGTGGAAATTGAGCCTTTGGTAAATAGTTCATTCAAGGTTTCACAGCTGTATGTGACATAGCCTAAACTTGAACTCAGGGATGCCTCACCCCAAAGCCCATGAGCTTGGCCAGTGCACAACAACTACCTCCCTAAATAGAGGGATTTGGAGAGCACTTCTCCTGTGTCAGGCAAGGCGCCAAGCATCCTACATACATGGTCACATATAAGCCTCACAACCACCGTGTGAGGCAGCTATGATTAGCTCCAATTTTTAGATGAGGAATCTGGGGTTCAGAGAGGTTGAAGACCATACCCTTGACTGGGTATCAAACTCAAGTCTACCTCATTGCAATGTCATGCTCTTCTCCAGTGTGCCCCAAACTGGAGAGAGTGACATTTGTGGGGGTGGGAGGCGTGTGGTTCTGGTATCATCAAGTCTGGAGCCCTGGGCACCACTCTTGGTTTTGCCTCTAAGTTCTCCATAAGTTCAGGCAAGATTTCTTCCCCTCTCCTGACCTCAGCTTCCTCATCTGACAATGAAGGGACCAGATTGGCTAATCTCTCAGGCTTCTCCCAGCTCTAAAGTTATTTCCAGTTTCAGGTTTAAGAAAGTCACCTTGGACCTCTGCAGTCTGGCGTCAGTCTACAGCCTAGAGGTGAACATGGGGCAAACAATGCAGCCTTTTAGAAGAGAGTTAGTCCATGCTGCAGTCTTAAGTGCTGGGCATCACCTCAGCCCTCAGGGTGGAAGCGTCCAGCTGGACAGATGCCCCAGAAGTCTTCACGAGTCCATAATTTCCCTTGCCTAGGGACCCAAAGGTGCTCTTTTCTTGAGGAAGGACCCAAAGGGAGGGGGTGGGCTTTAGGCAGCATTTGGGCCTAAAAATCAAAGTTTCCTTTCATCCAGACAAAACCAGTGCACAGGGCGCTGTTGACCACTGAAGCCAAGCCCTGCAGCCTAGGTGCAGACAGGAGGCCTGTGCCCTGGAACAGAAACTGAAGGTGCGACAACAAGAGGAGAAATTTTCATTCATCTGTGAAATTCTCTTTCTCTCAGCAGCCACCATTCAGATCTCTATCTACTTTCCGGGGCCCAGGGTGGACCAGCAAGCATGTGTCATTTCCCTGGATAGGAGCTATAATAGCAACATTGTGCTGAGTGGAACAAGAGAGGTTTTCATCCAGCGACCAGCATTGAGCAGACATTCAATCAAGGGACTCTGGGGGCTCAGCCTGCACAAAGGAGCTCGAGAGAGGGGCCCTGGGCTGAAGAGAAGCCCAAAGGGCTGGGCTGCATGTCCACAGCAGCATGCAGTGGGGGTGGGAAGCGCAGAGGCATCGCTCACAGAACACCTCATTGCAATCTCATTTCCCTCTGTAGATAAATAAGCAAATAAACGATCCCATAGGCTAAAAGGGACCCCCCTTCCCGCATAGCACATGCATTCATAGAAGACTCCTGAATATTAGAGCATTCATTCTCTGACTCACTCCACTAGACTCATTGCCACTTACTAGGTGCCAGGCACTGCACTAGGGATGTAGCAATGAATAATACACAGCACCCATCCTCACAGCACTTGCAATTCAGGAGGCCAGGGAAAGGCAAGGAGAGAAGTAAGTAGGAAATTCTACATTGACGACCCAAAGGAAGAACTGAGAGTCACACAGTGGCAGAGTCAGTGCAAGAACTCGGTTCTGAACCCCCAATCTGTGGTTTTCCTTACTCTTCTCAAGGTCTCCTGAGATTGCTGCTTGTCTACTCTAAGGAATGGTGGGTTGAGGCTCAGTGAAGAAGATGCCCTAAATACCATAATAAGGAATTTGGACTCTGAGGACAAAGGGGAACCATCACATATTTTTAAGGGAGATCCAATTGAGATAGTAAAATGGTCACTCTGTTGGCCAAGGTGGAAACAAACCTGGGGTCAAGGTGACGAGTTAGAAGGCTAAGGCATGTTTCTCTCACTGGGACAAAGAACCTGTAGCCTCCAAAATTTTCTTTCCCAGGGCTTCCCAATTCCACCTGATAAGCTAAGAATGAGGCTGGGGAGTATCGTTTGTTTTCACAAGACTGGGAGCATGAAGGAGTTGAAAGTTTTCTTCCTGGAATTGTTCACTGGGACTGAATTTGATATCTTTTTACAGAGCTAAAGCTATTCACACAGAATTCTGTAGGCAAGCACCAAGCAAACCTGGAAGACTTGGTACTGAGCAAGAAAAATGAGAAGATATGAGGCCGATCCTAACAATCCTTTCCAGAGAGTTGCACTCCAACAGGGAAATGCAAAGGGGAGGAGGAAACCAGGCATCCACGACCTCCCTCCTCATCCTCTCCTCGGTGCTTCCCACCCAACACCCCACAGTCCAGCCAAACCAAACGGCACTGCAGACACATCCTGCAGTTTCCTATCTCTATCTTTGCTCGTACTGTTTTCTCTGCCTGTAATGTTATCTCTTCATGCAGGCTCACCCAAATGTCTGTTATCCAGTACTGTCTCCATGATCAGGAAGAAATTCTTGCTTTGTCTTGATAAACTCCAAAAGTATTTTTCTCTTCTCTTGTGTTTTCCATATAATAATTTGTAATTAAATTATTTTCTACATGTTCATCTCCTCTACTAGACTGTGGATTCCTTAAAGGCAGAGATTATTCCTACTTAGCGTTTATTCTCCCAATAGGAACTTGTGCAGAGTGCAATAAATATTCCTAAGTGAACTGATGAAAAGGGGAGATGGATTTTAGAGTAACTATAGACCTCATTAAAGGAAAATTACAGAAAAAATTTATAATTATTCCTTGTCCAAAACCCACAAGTAGCCTCCTCATCTATCCAGTTATCCTAACAACCAAGCTGTAGTCAATTTAGTCAACAGTGCCACCTAGTGGACACTATGGGTAACAATCTGACCTACTACCACTACACCTTCACAGCAACTTTTTGTTACTCCTTAGAACTGTGCATAGACTGTGTTCTTTCATTTTTACATCTTTTCCAGACCACAGCTCAGTTAATGCATTCATAAATTCTTCTACAGATACACATAAGTCCTCCTTGGCCCTTTTGACCTTTCTTTTCCAATTCTGTGATAAACTTCCAGTCCTTGAAAGTTTTTGAAAGTTAATCTACTCAAGTCTCCATCTGTTTTTGTTATAGTCATGTTCTCTATTTTCAAAATTATTTCAAAAAATATTATGTTTTTAAAAATATTAATGGGGTAGTCTGGGAACTGAACTACAGTTTATAGCCTTGACTCCAAGTGTTTCAGAGTTCAAACAGTGAACTTTTGGAACTTCATCCACTTGTAAATTGTTGGTTGCTTTAGAATTTAAATTGACCTTTTCATATTGGCAAAGTGGGCAAGAACAAAGAGGAACTTGAAAAATAATAATGGCTCACATTTTTATAGCTATTTATGGTTTATAAAATGGATTTTTATCATTTGCCCTCAGAACAGCCCTATGAGGTCAGTATGAGGTCTCCCCCAGCACAGATGAGCAAGCAAGCCTCATAGGCTTAATATTACAAACTTAGTAAGTAGTGAAGCAAGAGCTCACACACAAGTCTGATTCGAATCCCATTGTTTTTTTCACTACACCACATTTCTTCTGAGTACTCATACATGGGCACACTAAACAAACTACCCAGGCAATTCTGCAAGGCCAGCATAAATTTCAACCTGTGCATAAAAGCAATGGAGAAAAAAATCCCCAATCCAGAAAAGTACAGGATGCTCTTTCCCAAGCCCTTCCCTATCTCTCTGCCTTTGCACAAGATGTTGTTCCAGTGTCAGAGTGTTCTAAGCAAAGGAGTGTCCTGGCCAAAACTGAAAACCAAGTCCTGGCCCACCTTGGCAAGAAGGGGCATACAAAAGGAGAATTGAGCCAGGATTCCACTTTATGAAAGGTCTTAAATTTAGACATTTCATATTGTCTATAAATGAGGCTTATTTTCATAAAGATACACTAACAGGATGAAAGAAGTTGACATCCTTCTTACAACTTTAAACCCTATTCCAAGACCACACTGGCCATAACAATATTTTTTTTCTACATCCTGTAATTATTCTGGGAAGAGCACACTTATATCGCACTGTATTTTGTATGCTAAAAGTGTTCCTTTCCATAACTTTAACACTTTTTTTTTTTTTTTTTTTTTTGCATTTCTTCCCGTTTTAGTACACTGGGAATCTCAAAAGTTGGAAATGTCCCAAGCCATTGCCCACCTTTTAGCAATCCTGTCTGCTTCTCTTTTCCTACATGATTTTCTTTTCGAAGATCTTTTTTTTTTTTTTTTTTTTCTTTTTATCATTATTGCTTCACTCCTCTTTCACACCACATCGACAGCAAGATAGCGCCCGGTCCACTGTCTGGCGCTAGAAAGTGCTCAGGATGGACCTATCCGATGGAGACAAGAAACCCAAAGCCAGGAAATGAATGGGTGGCAGCTGCAGCGAAATAGGTTTTGATTCTATCGCGGAGAAAAATACGTTCTAACAGTCTTGGCAATCTGAAGATAGAGTGGGCTGGTAGATGCGATAGTGAGCCCGCGATCACTAATCGAGCACAAGCAGAGCTGAATATCGCCTTGGTGGGGACTGGGGTGGGACGCACCGGCGGGGGAACGAAAGAAAGCCTGTGAATCGGAAAGTAAGCCCTCCGGACCCCCAGGCCCCAGCGGGAGAGGAGTGGGCGGCAGGGCGTGGCGCGGGCGTGTGCGGGACACGGGACACCGGCCGGCGGCCCAGGGGGCGAGGCGTGCTCCGGGTCTATTCCGGGAGCGACGTGGAGGGGCGGGCGGGGGCGCCAGGCAAGCATCCTGTCTGGGGGAGGGGACGCGCGGAGGGAGCTCCCGCGGGGCAGACTGGAGAGCGGGGCGCAGCCGCCGCTGCCAGCCCCGCCGGAGCCGCCGCGACCTGCGCCGCGCGCCCGGGGATCGGCCGGCGCCATGGACCGAGGCCGCGGTAAGAGGAGCCGCAGCAGCCGCACTTGTTGCTGCGCGGGGAGGGCAAGGGAGAACCGGGCGATCTAGAGGCCACAGAGGAGGAGGGAGACAGGGCCAGGGGTTGGGGGTAAGGGGAGTGGAAGGCGAGTTGCTGTGTGTGCAGGTGTCTCCTGCTGCTGGGGCACCACGGTATCTGTTAGTCCCTCTTGTCCTGGGGCTGGGTGGCCCCCCCGTGTGTAAAACCAGAGTTTCATACATTCAGAGTTATAACTTCATTTTAAAAAAATCCCCCATAGGATTCCAGAGACCGGCAAGCTCTCCCACCCCATTCTCCTCCGTAAGGGTTACAGTGAGGGTTGACAGGTTACAGTCCCGCAACACCCCCATATGTGATGCCCCCACTGTGCAACTGGCTAGAAGCCCCAGGAGACGAAGTCTGCAGGTGCCTAGGGCACCGGGGGGAGGAGGTGCAGGCGTGCGTGTGAGGGTGCGGGTGTCTGAGCCCTGGCTCTGTTCCTGACAAACCTATGTGACCTTGGCCCAGTCCCTCTGCTCTCTGAGCTAGTGACAAAGTTGGAGGAGATGGCCTCTTGGGCCCTTTCCTGCTCAAACTCACTGGAGATGAGAGTATCTGACAGAAAGCTCACAGAAGTGGGGGGGGGGGGCTTGCAGAAACTGGGACTGACATGAGATAGAGAGCAGCAGTCATAGGGGGCTGTGCTTAAGAAAAAGCCTAGACATCTCAAACGGCATGTGTCTGTAAAAGAAGTGGCCTGCTTGGACACAGGGACAGCGTCTACAGCTGGGACACAACTGTCCTAACACCCAACCCCTGGGATCCAAAGAGGTCGAGTGTGAATGCACTTGATATACTGATGAGTGCTGTTCCAACCAAAGAAACATTATTATTCTTATTATTAATGGAAAATTCCTCCCCTCTCTACAATAATCTTACACCCTTCCTCCATCTGCCTGTTCGCTGTGCTGAGGCCCTCAAGGGGGGGAAAAAAGGAGTGAGGAGGTGTGGAAGCAGTTAGGCGGGCAGTGGGGCAGGCATGAGATGCACTCCCCTGCACTTCCATTATTAAGTTAGAGTTCAGAGGACTATTGGGGACCCCTGGCTCCCAATTCAACATGCTGGGGAAAGCTTCCCCACCCACCTCTATCCCCAGCACAAAATTCTGCATATACCCTCTCCTTCCTGAGCCTGGAAGGGCAGGCAGAAAATGGAGGGGGTTTCTGTTCGGCTCTTTGTGGATTGAGGCTGTGATTGTAAAGTAGTTGTCACCTGTTAACTAACTCCTGGACAAGTTTGCCAAGAGTATACACACTCTCCCAGGAGCAAAAAGAGAAAGAGAAAGGGGGCACTTCTAATATCCTTCAACCTCTGTCCCCAACTCCCACATCATACATCTAAAGCAGAGCAGTCCCCCATCTCATTACCACCACCACCCCTGACACACTCGAGGTGCCAAATTCCACCTTGTCTGGTACAAAAATCCATACCTAGCCTACGCAGAATTATGGAAAGCAGACTATGTCCTCCTTAGACACACTAAGGGTGACAATAATTCATTTAGTTTTAAATACTTAACGACCGACACTTCCCTTCAGAAGGCTGTCTCCAGAGCACTTTTCCTAGGAAGCCGGACTTCCTGGGAATCTGTTAGGACTCAGAATGTTCTGGGGCTCTGACCCTCTCCCGACTTTCTAAGCCTACTTTCCTTCCCCTTCACATTTCATGTCACAATGTGCACACTCTCCTGTTGTCCAGAAGCCATTACTCTAAGAGTTAGTTATCCAACTATCTGTTGTTGTCTACTTCCCTTGCCCTAATGTACACTTCTGGAAGGCTGAGAGTGGATCTGTGTGGTCACTCTGTTGACACATGCCTGGCACACAGCAGGAGCTCATTAATAGTGGTTCAGTTAGTTAATCAGTAATATGAAACATACTTTATAGTACAGCTTGGGTTAATTGTAATGCTGATTTAAAATATATTACTAATCCTCACACCAGAGCAGTTCTTTGTGATTTGTACAAGTTTTCTGAAAATGTGAGTGGGGCACACAGGACCAGGTTATCTGTCTAGATCCTTAGTTGTAGTTGTCTCCTATGATAAATTATTGCAAACACTTTATAAATTAGCACAAACATGACTAAATTATCATTAGAATGCAAAATCCATATGTGTTTTTAAAATAAAACATGACACTTAAAAAATCATTCCCACACACCTTTCTCATGCCCCTGTGCCCAGGTCGCAGGTGGGTGTGCCCACACTCTCCTGTTGTCCAGAAGCTTTCAGAAGTGTGGGTCTTGTTTCAACCCCATACTCACCATGTGGGGAGTGGGACTGTCATGTCCAAGATACTTGGGAGGAAACCATGCTTGGGTATATAACAGTAACAAATGAACTCATCAAGCTCTTACCATGTGCCAGGCACCATGCTTAGCTTTTTACACAGCTTCTCTTGGAACAAGTGACAGGATGGGGACTATGAGCAGATACTATCATTAATCCCCACCCCACAAGAAAGCAGGCTTGGCAGGTTTATTAGGTGTATTTGCCATAACAAAATACCATAGGCGGGATGGCTTAAACAGCAAAAATTTATTTTCTCACCATTCAGGGGCTAGAAGTACAAAATCAAGGTACCATCAGGGTTGGTGTCTGGTGAGACCTTTCTTCTGAGCTTGTAGACAGCTGCCTTCTCACTGTGTCCTCACGTGGCTTCTCTGTGCACACATGAAGAGAGAGATCTCTGGTATCTCTTCCTCTTATTAAAAGGACACCAGTCCTAGAGGTTTAGGGCCCCACCCTTAGGACCTTCATTTACCCTGAAAGACTCCCCAAAGGCCCTGTCTCCAATGCAGTCACATTGGGGGTTAGGGTTTCAACACATGAATGGGGGTGGGGAGGTGAATACAATTCAGTCCCTAACATCAGGGTTAGGTCACCAACATTAACTTGCACAGTCATGCACCGTGAGAGAAGCGGAACCAGGTTAGAACTAAAGTCCTGATCTTAATCTTGCTTCTTACTGCCTCTGCGGTGGCAGGTGACCTGCCCAAGCCCTATAGCAGGGCTTGGGCACCAAATTTTCCTGTTCCAAACCTGGGGGGGCCTCCATCGCACCACAGCTGCGCTGTTCAGATCTTCAGTAGCAATTTCAGCATCAAAGTCAACTGATTGGAGAATGGAAACAAACCTGGGCAGTAGGATTTCTCTTTTAACAGGATATGTGTCTTCCCATGAGTAAAGCAGAATTCATATGATGTAGTAACGAACTTAGAAACCACTTATATTATAATGAAATTCCTTCTAGTAGCATTTCCAAATTTGTGAATATCATACAAAGAGAATCAGCCATTGGTGAAGGTAACCAATGACTAATACACCACCTTCTACAGGACTAGTAATTACCTATCCTCATATGAGGATAAAATATGAATATTTGATAACACCTATTTCTTGGGATTGTTGTAAATATTAAATGCATGGGAAATACTTCAATGTTTAGCATGTGGGACTAATAAATGCTGGCAACTATAATAATTACAATCTATAAAAATAAGATTCAACATAACAAAATTGCTTTATAGAACTTTGCTGGGTCCCCCCTCAATCAGCTGGTCTGACTCTGATGACACTTTTTGAGTCCCTACTCTGCTTTACGTACTGAGCTAGACAGCTTTTGCACAACTCAAAGATGGCCCATGTCAGAATCTTCTCCGTATCCCAGGGCCCCTTCATGATGTGTGTCTCTTGGAAATCCATCTCTGACCTTCAATAAGTAGACTACTGGCCAACTGACATTTCTGAGTGACTGATAAAATACTAATACATATGTCCACTTTCTCTTATTTGTTCTATTTACCCATGCCTGCTGACTGTGGCTGTGTCTTCACAATTTTGCTTTCATGAACTTTCCATCTTCTCAAGCCACCTTGTCTTTAAAGTCTTGGGTCTACATTTTCTAAATTTTTCTAACTTTTCTCTAAATTAAATATTTTTCAATATGCCTTCTTAATGTCCAAGGTTATGTCTGATCTGCCTGACTCATATGAAGTACTGATTTCCCCAAGATGCCTTTCCTTTCCACTTTGCAACTAGTTCTTTTTCAACTAATAGAAGTCAACTCAAGATAAGAGTTTCTTCTGCTGCATTCTATATTCTTTCAGAGATCATATCGTCTACTTGGCAACTCAAGAAACAGTGTGAAGGCTCTTATTTTCATTAAATGAAATTTTATTGTTCAAGAAATAACAGAAGAACCCATTCTAACTATGTTTTACCCTCTGTTGGACCATATTAGGAAAGCCACAGCTTCCCTATCCATAGCCTCTACTGAGCCTGTCACCATAGCTGTGAATTCTCATACCTTTTCCCTGACATCCAAGTTCATTCTCTGTCCTTCTGTCAGTTACTGTCCTTTGGAAAGGCATACTCATCCATAGTCATCTTTTCTATCCAAACATGTTCCATGAGGTCACCTCCATCAACCTAGAGGCTCAATAGAGCTGAATGGTTCAGAGAATGGACAAACTGGGGTTTGAGGTTAGACTGAACTTTTTAGCTGTATGATCTTGTATGAATTGGGTAAATTACTTAATTTCTCTGAACTTTAGTTTCATTTCACTTGGAATGTCATGGGGAAAGCTAGCACTTAGGAAACATTCAATAAATGAGAGACATTATATTTTTCAAATGTAACTACTTGGATTTTAGCCACACTCTGCAAAAGGTATATGTAGTCACATGGGGCCATGGTATTTACCCTCATTCTCTTCCCTATAGAGGCTTCTGCTAATCACTGGGCACCACTTCCATTTCCTTGTACCACTCAGCCTCCTTAGTTAGTGTTTGGCTTCACCATTTTAGTCAGGGTTTTTTCTGCCTCTCCCTCAAATATCAGTTTCAAACCCCCCTTCTCACATGGGTGAGCACTCTGCCAAGTAAGTTCCTCCCTCCCCACCTTCTGCCAAGAGCCTATCATTATTCCATTCTGATCTTTGGTTCAGAAAAACAATCCTGTTTTTGGATACCATCAGTTTCTCATACCCTTCTTACCCTTTAAAAAAAAAAACAACTTGCAACTGAACACAAAATTAATCTCACACACACACACACACACACACACACACACACACACACACACCATCCCTAAGCATTGTTCTCCTTCCTTTCCTAGCCACATTTCTCAAATAAATGGTCAGCACTCACAGCCTCCTGTTCCTGCATACACACATCTTTCACTCACTTCAGTCTCACTTCCAATCACACCTAAGGGTTACAGATGGCTTCCATTTTATCTAATCTTGCACCTCTTCAAAGTCCCATCTCCTGCAGTTCTCTGTAGCTCTACTTTTGACCCTCTACTTTTTTTTAAATGTATTCTCCTACCCTGAAGAAATGGCAAGAATGTGGATTTTGGAATCAAATAGGTTAAATAGCCACCACTCCATCCCTCGAGAAGCCTTTTCTGCCTCTCCCATCCCCTAGTCTCGCTGTTATACATGCTCATAGCCTCTGCTTCTCTTGCTCTAAGGAAGTGACCCAACTAAGTCTTGTTCCCTCAGTTATAAAGCAGCACAAATGATACCCAGCACTGAGAGACTGAAATGTGGTAATATTTGCCCAGCACCCTGTGCCTGGGCCATGGTGAGTGCTTACTAATTGTTATGTCCCACCTTCCCCTCTGGCTCACTTGCTTTTTCTTCTTTTATGGCTCTTGCCCCTCTCTCCCCTTATCTCCCCATCATCTCAGCCCACTCTCTCCACTTACTACTGTAGAGGGACTCTCAATATCCATTTTCAGCCATGAGCTGGGCCCCACTCCTGCATTGCCTCCTGCCTGTGGTACATTTCCATTCAGAGGACAACTCAACCTCTGAGCGACCCAGTTCTGAACTCATCTTATTCACCACCAAATCAGATGACCCTTCCTGTTTCTCTTTTTCTGTTAATAACACAACCACGTGAGGAGCTAGTGAAGGAAATGGGGGTTTGTAAACGAGACTAAATTTGACATGGGGACATGGGATCAGTCCTGCGAAGAGGTAATAGAAAGACTGTACAAGAAGGCAATACAAGAGGTTAAACAGAGGCCTGTTGGGGCTCGATCTAGGAGAAGTGGTATTCAATAATAGAACTGGAGTTGCCCAGGGACATCCTGAAGCAGAGGTTGAATGGCCACAGATCAGAGAAGCCATAGAATGGCTCCTATGGAGACCACAGTAATATACAGCTTAAAAACAACTGTCACTTAATACACAAGATGTTTCCATAGACATGACACTTTTGCAAATTACAGAGAACAGGACTTCTAGGAGTATACACTTCCACCTAAAGCATTTATCTTTTATTTAAATATACACTGTATCATAGATTTTTACAGGACTTATGAATTATCTCTGCCTGTGGATAGAATTTAGGAAGAAGAGGGCCTGATACAATTAAAGACAGTTATTTAAAACTGTAGATCTGATCACACTTAAACCCTTCAATAGTTTCCCATTTTTCTTAAGAAAGAGACTACAGTACTTGTGGTGGCCCTCAAGGCCCTGCCTTGTCTGTCACCAACTTACTCTAGGTCCCTGTCCATCTCTGTGGGTGCGCCTCACATTGACCTTAGTACTGTCACATGGTTAACAACTGCTCATCCTTAGCAGTCTGCCCAAACATTACTTCCTCAGGCAATCTTTCCCTGTCTCCCACGCTACATTTCCCTTTTAAGGTGCTCCTACCACCCTTTACTTCACATTGGTTGCCATTTTCACAGTTACAATTAATTGTGGAGTTGAATTAACTGTTAATGTGAGCTCTGTGAGGGCAAAGCCCTTCTTAGCTAGCTGTACACCACTCCATCTCCAGAACCTAGTGTAATGCTCGGCACATAGTAGGTGCTCAAAAAAAATGTCTGTTGAGATGATGAATAAATGAAAGGAAAAAACAAACAAACAAACAAAATGCACAGAAGTGAATGAAAGTTAGATATGGCCACTTTCAGTTCCAGCACTTCAATGATTCTCATTTTAGGAACTGAAACATAGATGTCATCATCATTCATCATTTCCTTTGCCTTCACCCTTTAACAATAAGACTCTAAATCCTATTGACTATTATTGAAAAATATGTCATTCTTCTCCTATATCCTGTCATCTCCTCTAGGAGATTCCTCTTTCTACTCTCACCTACCTTAAGAACCTTAAGAACCACTCCTAATTTTTGTCTAAAGCAGTGGTTCTCAAATCCAGCTGGGCTCAGTATCATCTCCCATGGAGTCTACTGAAAACATATCTCCAGAGATCTGATAAATGGGTCTGCATTGAGATTTGAGAATATATTTTTTTGCAAAGCTCCCAGGTGAGTCTCATGTGCTCACTGTTCTAATGCACTGCTTTTATCATGACTCTTGACCCTGCTCAAACACCTTCTGGGATTCTCTGTGCTTACTCTAGCACTGCCTTTCACACTTTCCAATCCACTGCCTTTCACATTTTCCAATTGAGTGGGACTCTAGGGTCTGGGTCTGTTACCCAAGGTAGCCTTATGAAATATCTCATTTTATCTTTAAAAAGCCAACTTTCTATTATAGTTCATAATATATCTGAACACACACCTGCTCCCAAAAATCTCTGTGCAATGGACCTCCAGAGATGCATTATGTTTATTTATCTGGGAGCTTCTCCTTACCTACTCTACCTTGTCCTCTGCCAGGGACTCCCAGGGTATGTGAACTCTAGCCTGAGAAGATGAACCTCCAATAAATGTCCCAGCACACAGTGCCAGAGTGGAAATGGGTCTGGACGTGGAAGTGGAAATCCCACATCCCAGCCCTGGCTCAGCCACATGCTTCTGCAATATGATAACATACAGATTTACAAAGCTTTTAACTTTTAGAAGTGTTTTCACATTCGCCAGTTGTATCCATTTCAGATTAGTGGCAGGGATGTTAAGCATCATGGCGTGCTTTGTTCTGAGACTGGCAACTTCTGGCCATCATATATGCTCTCACTCAGCAGTTATTCACTGGGCGGGGGGTGGGGGGGTCGCTATAGGCAAGAAGGAACCTGGGTAATAGGAGGGATACTCGGAAAGAGAACTGACCACCAAAATTCTTTATCTGCAGACCCTTCCAGCTCTGAGTTTCTCTTCTGTGGCTTCTCTCAACTCTGGCAAAAGTCCTGTTAAGTGGACAGCTTAGACATTCTCCACATTGGACAGATGCAAAAACTGAGGTTCAAAAAGACTACTCTGCTATTCACCCTCTCTGAAAGAGATCACTCGGCACCACCTCCCTGTGAAAACTCCCCTGCCACATCCCCCTGCTGACCGCCTCTCTGACTCTGAGTTACCTCTACCCTTCTTAGTTGTGGCTTTTAGAAGATTTTACCCCACTAACCTAAGTGCCTCTTCTATGTTTATATGAGTCCTGTGGTTAGGGGCTGTCCTTTCATCTCATTTCCAGTGTCTGACACACAGCAGATGTTTAATAATAATGGCCAACAAGTGCTCATCATGACTCAGGCAGTTTACATGTATACATGGAGCCATTTAATCCTCTCACAAGCATGAAGTTGATGCAGTTTAGCCTTCATGTCCATAAAATGTGCCCTTAATTTTATGGGGGGGGGGAATTCCATCCAAAAATATTGCCTACAGCTCTACTAGGTTCAGAGTGTCTATACAGTGTGTAGTTTCTATTTTCTAAAATCACAGCAAAGTAAGGCATGTATACGAATTATAAATATATAAACACGATTTTGTATTAAAAGTTTTTAGTTTACGGCAAAATCTGGTTCTGTGATAGGCTAATGAGTACAGTCCCTGTGGAAAAATGTTTGTGGCTCATGTCAGTGTGTGAATACATAGACTATTTGAAGTTTTTTATATATTTGTGAAATTTATCTTCCTTCAGCACTGCAGTCTCATCCCCCAAGGGAATTCAATTGAAATATTTATCATGACTTTGTCCTCTGTCCACTTTAAAGTTATTTCCCGTTATTTATTTTCATTACATAATTATAAATTTGATATATATATATTTTTTAATATCCCCATTTTACAGGTGAAGAAACTGAGGGTTAGAAAGGTTGATTTATTGACCCAGCCCTGCCCACCTCCAAGCCTAAGTTCTTTACCACTGCTCTCCACTGTGTCCATGCATGTTGGAGAGTCATTCCCAGATCAGGGCTTGTTAGATAAGCCATAAGGATTTACCAGGTAAAGATCTCAAGGTGGAAAAAGGAAGCCTGCAGAGAAAACAGGGGAAAGGTGTCTGAACAGTTCCAGGAGACACCCTCCCATCAATGAATGGTATGGCCAGGCATCTGACATGAGATTTGATTTCTTAACCTTCACACTCCTCCTCCTGAGGCCCAGGGAGTTCTGCTGTTTAGAAATCAAGAAGCTCTCATCCTCCTGAAATTAACAAAGAGGCTGCCTCAGGAGGGCCCAGGCAAAGTCTGTCTTCCATCTAAAATTCCATTCAGGGAATCCTAACCACACCCCATGTGGGAGTGGAGGTACAGAGCCAGCCAGGCAAGATTCTTCTCCCTGTCACAGCTGTCAGGCTGCAGCAGGGGCAGAATGTGGCACATTGCAGTCATTCCAGCTCTGGGGAATTTACCAACGGCGTGTCCCACAGGAGGCAAGCTCTGGGCTTTTTATAGCCCTCTAAGAACCTAGGGGAAAACTTATCTCCTGAGGAGAAGTGGGGCACGTGAATTTTCCAGGCACAATTCCCTCAACCATGGAGCCTCAGGGAAAGAGTCATGGCTAAGGGAGCAGTGTGGAGGGGGTAAAGTGTGCTCACTATCCATGAGACTAGGATCCCAATTATACCCAGCTCCTTTAATCCTCTCTTTGAGCTTTAGCTTCTTCACCTGTTAGGTCAAAGAATTATAATGCAAGGATCTGCACACCTCAGCCCGTGGACGAAATCCAGCCTGCCACCTCTTTTTGTAAATAAAGTTTTATTGGAACACAGCCATGTCCATTCAATATGTATTGTATATGGCTGCTTTCTCACTACAAGGGCAGAGTTGAATGGTTGCAATATAGGTCATATATGACCTGCAAAGCTTAAAATACATACCACCTAGACCTTTACAGGAAAAGTTTGCCAACCCTGAGTTAGATTGCATAGTTGAGAGTGTCTGCCTGGCGCACTGTGGTGAGAGAGATTCTGAGGGTGTGTTCAGACTGAGGAAGGAAGCACTGTCCTTAGTCCATACAAGAGTATGTATTCAAGAGAAGTGTTGGAAGAATGCCATCTACCAGTGTTTTTCACACTACTTTTAGCCCCAGAATCCTTTTGCAAACAAAATCTTAAGCAACAGAACTGCTTTGGGTGAAGTAGAAATGAGAATGCTGACTATAGCCCAGTCCGTTCTTCCTACACCCAAGGCAGCACCTAAGGAAGCTCCATCAGAACAGCATTTGAATACCACCTATGTAATCCTATGCCCCTCATTTTACAACTGGGGAAACTGAGGCTCAAGGAGTAGCATCTTGCCTAAGGTCACACGATCTACTGCCAGTTGGTTTTCCACGGAACCACTAATGTGGCCATGATCTATCAGCAGAGCATGGACATCTCCATCCCAGGGAGAAAACCTGTCCATCGCCTTTGAGGGCCTCCGGGCCTCCATGAGTGCATGGTCAGCCATGATGCGCCCTCGCTGACCCAGCGGCCCACAAGGTTCAGGGCTGGGATGCAGCCAGGACACACCACTGACATTTGCCCAGGCATCACAGTGGTTTGGTCAAGGCTTGAGACACTTTTTTCTGAGACCACCAGAGCCAAAAGAAGAAAATAAAAATTGAATTGGACCATATTTTTAAACTTCATTGATACCAAAACACATTTTTTAAAAATTAGGACATATCTTACAATTGATATATTAATTTGTTCCTTTTTCTCCAGGTTTTTTTGTTAAGCTGTTTTTTTTATAGATAAAATATGTTAAAATCAGAGTCATCTTAGAATAAAGAAATTATGATAATTTATACTAAAGCTTTCTTTTGAAGATGAAATCAGATTTATTCATTTGTAGAATAAATATTTATTCTTCCTGCCTATTCTTGTTGAAGGGTTTGCCGAGAGCAGATCCAAGTGATATGAAACCAAGGGGGATTTTTTTTAGCTCCACTTGAACTAAGAAGAAAACTGATCTAGGAGTGTGCTCGGATGCCAGAGAGACCGGTCACATTTCCTCACCTCCGGCCAGCAATTAGGTGCAGCTCTGAGGGGTCACAGATGAGAAGCTCAGGGTCCCTGCACCCCAGAATCTCCTAGTGAGGCACAGAAAGTAAGACTTGGTCATCAGTGCCCATGACATTAGATCATATCTGGTCACTGTCCATCAAAGAGAATATATAAAGAACCAGAGGGCTCCAGGGACACTTTCTAGCCAAGAACCTCAGAAGCACTGTGGGGGTGGCATTCGAGGTGCAGAAAATGACAGAGTGGAAAGAAGAGAGGGACAGAAACGTGCTTAGGGCACAAATCGAGTCAGCATACCTACAGCCTGGAGAAGCAGGCAGAGGTTAAATGAAACCCTAGAGTCCTTCCCAAGAGAGGGGCCTTATCCTCCAGGTCCCTAACTGGGTGTGTCCCAGTCCGTGAGAGGCAGTGTTGCTCCAGATTTGTTACTAATAATAGTGGCAACATAATGTGGGAGCTGAGTGCATTGGCTATGGTGTCAAATTGCCCGGGTTTGAATCCCAGCTCTACTCTTTCCACTTAACCTCCGGAGTCTGAGTTTCTTCAACTAAAAATGCAGAAAACGATTCCCTGTCTACCCATGGGAGATCATTGGATTCATACAAGGAATGCACTCAGCACATAGGAAGCATTCAATTGCGGGGGCAGGGGGAGCTAATGCTTAAAATACAGGTTTGTAAATGATCACCTTCCCTAATGAATTAAATGGAATCCAAGCTCTCTGTAATACTTTCCCTCAGCTTCTCTCTTCTCGCCTGCCTATCCCGGGAAGGCATGGAATAACAGAGGAATGGGGGATAAACTACAGGGAGCGCTTGCAGCATGTGGAGCTCTCTCATCATCTGTGTCATAAAGGAAACTAGTGTTTGGCCCTGGGGAGCTCTTGATGAGGCGTTAGCATGAGGGGCTTATGCTAAGTGTTGCCATTTGGAGAAAAACTTAAAGCCAGCAGCAAGCTCACGTCAGAGTGAAAATGGGGAGACTGGAAAGAGGTGACCACGTAGGGGCCACAGGCAATTGCAGGTGAGCAGGAGGCTGTATGAGATTACTTCACCTTCATGTTTCAGTTAAGAACAGGGAGATATGAAACTTCAAACACTGTCCATTTTCAATAGAGTTAACTGTAGAATTGTTCGTCTAATGGGGGAGCAGAGGAGACATTTGTCTGGGGCTCTTCAAAACTCAAGGCATTCATTCCCAGGACCTTCAACCATCACTTTCTTGATCCCCACCCCTCCTCTTGGAGGCAGGAAACACCCCAGGGTCTTCCAAAGCCTGCCCCAGGGTGGGTGGGTTCCTGGGATTCCTGGGTGCATGGCCCAGAACCAAATCCAGGGTTAGCACATCTGCAGGCCAGGGGAAGGAAGGGACAGAGGAAAGAGGAGGGACTTCCTACCTAGGCAGAAGTCAGGGTAGCCATTCTAAGCCTGACCTTTAGCCTCTCACCTAGAACATCTAGGCTAACCCCTGGGTGATGCTTGAATCCTGTGGCCGCTAATATCCCTGGTAACAGCCAAACTTTACAGGACTCCTCTGTGCTTGACACAATGCTGAACAATCCAAACATTATCTCCCTTTCTGTTCACCACAACCATCTGAGGTGAGTGTTCCCATTATCTGTTTCACAGATGAGAAAACTGAGTTAATGTCACCTGCCTAATGTCACTGGGCTAGGAAAGGCAAATCCCAGGTTTGATTCTGGGTGCTCTTCGCCCCAGTCGCCCAGTGTCTCAACCACCCCCGGTACTGACTCACCTCTTAGAAGGGACAGCTGCCTCTCTTCTTAGTTCAGATTTCTGGAACATTCTTCTATACAGTGAACCTAATATTGTGGTCTTGGAGCTGCCACCTACTAGTCCAGGTCTGCCCTCCCGTGACCCAGTGGCCCAGAAAACAAGTCTGCTCCATCTTCCCTTTCTCCCCACCCACATGAGCCCCTCTGCTCTTAGAGACAGTTGTCATAGGCAGGATTTACAGCCCCCTCCCTAGTCTATGATCCTTCCTCTGAATTCTGGGTTGTCTGTTAATCCCTCCCCAATCACCTGTTATGCATCCATTACTGTGCTGAGTACTGGGCAACAGTTGCAGATATCATAGTTTAATGGAGAAGGACAATGAACAAGTCATCTGCTCTGGAGGGCACAACAGGATGACCTCACCTGTCCAGGAAAGCAAGACAGGCTTCCTGGAGGAAGTGGTATCTAAGCCAACTCAGAGGATGAGTAGACACTATTTGGGGAGCAGGGGAGGTTTTAAATAAGTCAACCTGGTATTCATTAGAAACTGCTCTAGGCACTGTACATAATACCTTACTGGATCCACTCAACAATCCTATAAAGTGTAGGTATTATTATCCCCATCATGTAGGAGACACAGAGAAGTTAAGTAACTTGCCCAAGGTCACACAGCTAGTAGAGGGTAGCAGTTGGAGGAGAACAAGCCATGCAGAGGAAATACCATGAACAAAGAGCACTGGGGTAGGGTCTTAGTTATTGTAAATAGGTAAGAAATAATAATAATTAAAAAAAAAAAAACATTAAACATAACAAAGACATACATACTAAGTTCCTGTTTGTGCAGCCTGAGGCATCTAATGATTTTCTGGTTCTTTTACCACACTGATGTTTCTGTGGGCTGACTGTCAACCTAACCCTTTGCCTTTCAGAATAGGGACACTGTTCAGTCTCATCTCCTGAATCCTACACAGGTTCTGTTGTTTGGGGAGAGGAGGAGCAGACAGCACATATACTATTAATCAAAATTTACCAATTTACAAAACTTCAGGGTACAGAGTGCTCTCACTTTTCACAGTCATTGTCAGATTTGAGTCTCAGAACATGCCTGAGAGGTGGGTAGAGCAGTTATCATCACCCCACTTTAATTTTAAGGAAAATGAGGCTCAGAGACGTGAGCAACTTGCGCAAGGCCATGCAGCAAGTTGGAACTGGGGCTCGAGCCCTGGAATCTGGACTCTAGATCCTGTATTTTCTTCTCTCCGCCAAAACGCAGGGTACAGGCCAAAGCCAGGAAGATTCAAACATGGAACCTGTGACCTTCAGGAAGTTCCCTAGCCTCTCTAGGCCTCAGTTTCTTGTCAGGAAAGCTGGGATAAGAAGAACTCCTACTATGTAGGCTTGCTATGAAGAGTAAATGAAGTATTAGGCACAGAGTGTTAGGCACAGAGAAAGTTCCCCAAGGGAATATCACACAACACAAGGAATAAATACAATGATAAGACAACACGATGGATAAATCTTAGCAGTATAATAGTAAAGAAAAAGGTGATAAAAGATTACCTATAGCATTATACCCTTCTAATAAAGTTAAAAACTAAAAAAAAATGTATGGGTACATCTAGTCGCAGTGACACAATACAGGGAAAGAGAATGCAAGAACGTGAAGAATACAGCTTTCAAGATGGCAGTTAGGTTAGGTGGGGAAGGAAGAAGTATGGGATCATAATGGGATGTAAAATATCGTCCAGATCCTGGCTTTTGGTAGATCTATAAGTGCTTACTACATTAGCACTGATTACATAAAAAAATAACTACAAGTGGAGCATGCATGGACCAATGATGACAGTGTCTCATGAAGCAAGGTTTAAAATTAACCCAATTTTTGTCTACCTGAAGTCCTTTTTATAAAAAGAAATAAGAGTGTTAGGCACAGTAACCAACTTGTAGGAAGTGTTCAATAAATGTTCTCTGTCATTCTTGGAAATCTTTATTATTATTTGCATTATGTGCATACCCCTAGCCAGCTGTTCTAGATGTCTGCCCCAGGTTATTGGTGAGATGGGTCCTGAAACTCAAACTTCTCAGAAGCAGAAAGCCCAGGCCCATCTAGGCCTCAGGCCAGGCACTCATACTATGAATGGACACCAGTGGGGAGTGGTCATGAGGTACACACTGTTGGTTCTAGCAAGCGTTGGGAGTAGGGAACCCCTCTTAAAAGAAGGCCAGAAAGTATTATAATGCAGCGATAAGAAGCTTAGACTCTAGAGTTAGGCCTACATTTGAATCTTGGTTCTGTTAGCTATATATGCCTTTAGACAAACAACTGTGCCTCTCTGAGCCTCACTTGGTTCACGTGTAAAAAAGAGGGTAAAAATAGTATCTACCTCACCAAGTCATTGCGAGGATTAAATGAGGTAATCCATGCAAAATGCTTAGCACAACATCTGGAACATCACTTAAAAGCCTAAAAATACTACCTGCTCTTATCATTGGGTATCCAAGGCCACTCCCCAAGACTGCTTCTGTTTCCCCAAGCTTTCGGTAAAGGAGATAGTACAGACTGCTCAAAACGGAAACAGCTGCCATCTTGTATTGGAGTGGGGGGATGGTGGTGAATGTGTGTGTCACAGTTTTCCACTTCCTCCTGGAACCATTTCCTTTGTGAGCTAAACAGGGAGGAATCTGTAGACAAAGGAACAATTCTGGGAGAGCCCAGTACCACAGCCAAAAGTTATTTCCTTACAAGTCGGTGGCTCGCCTCACCCCCTCCTGTCTGAAAATGGCTTGTTGAGAAGGAACTACAGCTTCCCTGATGGCCTGGGGCTCTGCTGGGAGATGACAGGACCTGGGCAGAGCTGCTGCTAGAAAGGCCAATAGAATGCAAATATACAGATAATGTATTATAGCACTGCACACTTGAAACCTATATAATTTTATTCACCAATGTCACCTCCATAAATTTAATTTTTAAGAAAAAAAAAAAAAGAATGCAAGGCTTCAATAAACCTGACTCATGGGAAAGGAGTCACCCAGAAATAACCCCACGACCTGCTTCCCCACTGACCTCTGACCTTCCTGACCTATAGCCTCCCTGCCTTCCTGAGATAATAGTAGATCAAAGAATTGTGCTACTACTCTACCATCCCTAATAATAATCCCCACAGTGTATAAAACCTTTCCCAACCATTCTCCATTTCTCCCTGGCACAAACTTACACATGGGAATCCCAAACCCCTCATTACAAAAGAGGAAAATGACACACAGAGGGGTTAAATGAGTTTCCTCAAATTCCACACTAATACGTGGAAGGCGTTAGAACCCAAACCAGATCCTCTCATGCCAAATCCCAAATCTTCCCACTTCTTTCCCACCTCCTGTTCCTCAAGATTCTATGTTTCTGTCCCATGGAGTCAAACTTGGACTATTCTCTTCAACATAAAGGATATTCAGTTTCCTGCCAGAGCTGTAATTAACACACAAAAGCCTTCCAAAGTGACCTCAATCCCCCTTGCCCTCCCTCACACCAGGGCTATATTTAACTCCTGGAAAGCAGTCCGCACTATGGCACTGGCTTTGAAGCTGGGATTTCTTTGCTACTCTTTTTTCATTCTTTTCCAGCCTGCATGAACCGTGGTCTT
The DNA here is from genome assembly GCA_028627145.1 of Eidolon dupreanum. Taxonomy (NCBI): domain Eukaryota; kingdom Metazoa; phylum Chordata; class Mammalia; order Chiroptera; family Pteropodidae; genus Eidolon; species Eidolon dupreanum. The sequence continues at coordinate 18,208,415 of CM053515.1, read as the reverse complement.
CCCTGTACACTCCAGGACAACAGGAAGTGCTTGTTTTAGTGATCAACAATGCTAGTCCAACCAGTGCAGTCCCCTCCGTGTTCTGCCCACTCTTTGGCCTTCAGTTGGTTTCAGAGAGAAATGCTTGTAAATTCAGAGGAAGGAAGTGGGATGTTCCCATGGCCCCGCATGGGTAGATTTGCAGCAACTTGGAAAAGACCCTGGGCAGGGAAAGAAGAGAAGGGGCAATTCTACTGGCCTTACCTATGTTGCTGGGGGCCTCCCTGCAGATTAACCCAGAGCTGGACATAGACAGGAGTAGCATCCTGAAGGAGCACTCGGGGAAGCATCATTAAGTATCTCCTCAGTATTCTTCCCATTCAGAAAGCCTCAGTTATTATACCTGAAAAATGGGACTAGCCCACCTTGTCATAAGAATGAAATTATGTAAATAATACATGTAAATCTCTTAAAGCTGGGTATGGCTTACATAATAGTAATGGAAGAGTAATGTAAACAGTTAACATTTATTGAGTACTTACAATGTGCCAGACACTGTTCTAGGGACATTCTCATCTATTAGGGCCCATTCTCGCTGATGAGGTGGATATGCTCATAGATCATCGATATATGCACACAAGGCATGGAGCAGTTATGTAAGTGTTCTAAACGTGCACAGCTAGGAAATGGCATCACTAATGGGTAGCCATGTTCACACAAGGGATACAAGTTCAACCAAATAGGGTTTGGTGAGTCCAGCTAAGTAAGAAATTGGGCTTCTCATTCCTTTTATTCCCCGGGGCTTTTTGTTACTTCTTTTTTCTTTCTTTCTTTCTTTCTTTCTTTCTTCTCTAAGCACCTTTTTACTATGCTAAGCCACTATGAAGACAGACATGGTTTTAAAATCACATACACTTTATCAACTCAGAAGAAAAGTTTGCTTCAAAAATTCATTCATTCTACAAATACTTAATCACTTACCTGTGTCAGGCACTAGCAAAAGTTGGCACTATTCCTGCCCTCAGGGACTTCAGGCTCATGTGGGGGGAAACTGACTTTAATCAAAGAAACACAAAGGTAAATAGAATATTTCACCATGAGAAGTACCACACAAAGAATGATGCTGTGATAGCTTAAAGAGGGGGAATGGATGTGGTCAAGAGGACAAGGAGGGTTTCCCTGAAGAAGTCGTAAGTGAATGAAGAGTTGAAGGGGAATAGTACTGGTTTCATGAGAAAGAGGTTCTGATAGGCAGAAGGAATAGCATATACAAAAGCCCTGGGTTAAGAGGCTGAGGAACAGAGCTTGAAGGCAGCCTGGAGGGAGGTCTCTGTGGATGAGCCTGTAGGGTTGGAAGACCACAAGAAAGGTTCTTCCTTTCCTTCCTCCCAACCAAACATTGAGGTCACACCTGCCAAGTGTATTGCTTTCCATTCCAGGGTGACTTGCCTCCCCACTGCTATCATGGGTTATACCTCATTAATGTGCTAGCTTGTTAAAACACAACATACAGAAAGTCATCTCTAAAATCATGCTCAAAAAATTTTAAGGTAATGCACTAGTTCTTTCTTTAGGTCAAGAGCCTTTATGAGATAGAAATTGGGTTATTCTGCTGTTTGGAAATGAGAAAGGAAATTTGACTAAACCAAAAGAAAAATTGTAGGCCCTTCATAGAACCACAATTTGACAACTCTTCCTATTTTCCATCTTTAACTCATGCTGGTTGCATTTCCTCTGACTTTGAAAACAAAAAAGGATGAATTATCTTTGTCCTAAAGAGACTTGTCAAATAGTGAGGTGGGGAAAGGGGAAATTGTGTTTTCTCTGATTGCTTTGCAGTTAATGAAACTGTAACTTGCAAACTGTTTCCAAGCATTTTTGTAACTTCCAGAGTCTAAAAGATGACCAGGAATGAGATCAGAAGTCAAAGTGCCCACTGAGCTGACCTGGAAGAAGACAAAACAGGGTTGTTATCCCTGTGGTTTGCTGAACTTTAATTTATTCCCTTCTCTTTTGTCATGGAAATTAGACTCATTACCATTGAGATCTCTAAATATATCCAATCTTCCCTGCGCTAGAAATCGGACTGGCTGTGCTGAACACCTTTTGCATGAAGGATTCACTCAGGCTACATCAGGGATGTGGCCCAGAGCTGTGGTCCTGGGAGCAAACAACAGTGCTTTTTGCCTGTGGCTTACTTTCTGCTCTATACCTTTCCATTTCAATTAGGCGGAGTGGGTGGAGAAGGAGAGAGAAAATTCATTTTAGTCTTAGTTGGGTATTCACCAGAAATAATAAGCACTTTGTGGTCTAATCTTAGATATATTTTTAAATAGGCTTCTAATTTTATTTGGCAAACTTTTTTGCATCTCAGAGAACAATTATCGCCCATCTTGGGTTTCTGTGCTTCTCTGTCCAACATAGTGAAAGATTGAAGACTTATAAACTATGATTAAACCATTTCTTCCTGTGTTTTTTCCTCACTGGAATTCACTGTATCTCCCTGAGATTCAACTAAACCAAACAAGATCAATGACATTTATTCATGGCTCTAAATAAACTTAAGACATAAAAGACAGTCCTGTCCTGATGTCCCAGGCTGTCCTCAGAAAGCAGAAATGAACTGGACCAGGATTGAAGATGGGAGGGGGCGGGTTAAGAATTGGTTAAAGATCTTTCCTGACTGGAGATGGCAGGGACAGGATTTCTGCCCCCCCACCCCGCAACTAGAAGATGTTGTTTCCCCACCTGACATGAAGGGGGTCCTTAGAATGTGAGCACCCCGAGGGAAGATCCACTACCTCCTACTGCCATAAGCACCCCAAGCTCAATGTCAGGCCCAGAACTGTAAACAGTGCATACGATGGAACTTGCAGAATCCTATGAGTGCTCTTACCCTCTCCCTTGTGCCTACGACTGTACCTGAAACTGGAGGGTGGTCACATATGAAAGAACAAGGTACCTGTCAAGTGCACTGAGCACCATACGTATCGCTTCATTTCATCTTTGTAATGACCATGTGAAGCAACTACTGTTATTACCCACACAGTCTGCAGATAAAGAACTGGAAGCTTAGCAAAGTTAAGGCATTTTCCCAGGGGCCTGCAGCTGGAACATGGCAGAGCTGGGAGGGAGGCCCAGTGCACAGCTCATCTAAGCACCAAGCTTTGTGTGATTTCAAAACCAGCTATTTTTATTTTCAATTGCTTGTGTGACCATAGCTAAGTCAAACAACCTCCTTAATCCTCACTTTCTGTGTCTTTAATAGAGAGTTAGAATCGTGCTCATTGAATAAATGCTTGTTAGGCTTCTACTGTGACTGGGATACAGTCCCTGTCCTCGTGCAGCTTGTTACAACTACAGCAAATCTATTGCTAAATACAAATCCGGTCACTACTCTGGAGTCTGCATAGTTCTGGGGAGTACCAGGAAAAGCAGCAACAACAACAACAGCCCTCACTGAGTGCAGTTCACAAGCATGACCTGACCTAGTCCTATTATTCTCACTTTACAGATAAGAAAACTAGGGCTCAGAGTTCTCTAACATGCCATCTTTGCAATTCAGGAATGGCAGCATTAGGAATTCCAATTTGCACAGGTCTGACCCCAAAGGCCTAATCACTGTGCTCTTCTAAGCAAGACTCCAAGCTCCAGCTAGTTACAACCTTTTGTAGGACTCTTATTCTCCCCTTAACTCTTGGTCATTTCAGAAGGGGATGTCTAATGATAACTTTTTAAGGAATGAGGGAGGTCTTCCTGTGTTCCTTATGTTCACAGTCGTGCCCTGTAGTATGTGTTTTCCAGTGCAGCATTTTGGACTGCCTGCATCACAATCACCTGGAGTATTTACTAAAATATAGATTCCTGGGTCCCAGTACAGGGTCTACTAAATCAGACTCTCTGGATAGGAGGTCTAGGAATCTGTGTTTCCAACAAACCTCCTGGGAGAGTCTTATTCTTGCTAAAATTTGAGGCCGCTGTCCTAGGAGTATAGATGAACCCTGGCAGAACTGTTTGTCATATGCATTATATGCATATGATTTCTCTCCAAATTAAATTCTCTGATGGTTTAAATCCCTGTGGTTTGAATTCTCTGGAGTTAAAGACAAAGCTTCCATCAAAGGCACTTCTGTATTCACTGTACCTGAAAGCTAGCTTTTAGGGGGAAGTTCTGTATTGTCCTTGAAGAGCCTAGTGCTGGCTGACAACTTTCCTGTATCCATGATGTATACGGTTCTCTCTGGAATGAGGCCCCACTATTAAGTTAGGCATATGCTTTGAGTCACTTGTTTTTCTTCTGTGAGATCCTCATAGTTAAAGCTCTGAAGTTCAAAGAGGCCAGTGGGCAGAGGCCCACTGAGCAGGAATTTCAGCATCACAGTTTCAGTCTAGGGAGGGGACCCCCCCAAGGTCAGGAAGCCCACTGAAGTCCCAGCCCAGAGCCCTCAGCAGGAGGGCTTTGAGGGGTTTCCCACCTGCTCCCCTCCCCAGCCTGGCCTCTGCTGCTCTGAGCCAAAGTCTTCTGATAGAGAATTCAGGAGCAGGGGATAAAGCTTTGAAGTCAGACAGACCTGGGCTCAAGACCCAGCCTTACTGCTTATTGGCTGGGTGACCTCACCTATCTGAGCCTCTGTTTCCTCCCTTGTGGAGCACAGACAGCAATACAATGTACCTCTTGTGGTTTATGAGGACTGGATGAGACAATGCATGGTAACTGCCCAGCACACGGTAACAGCTCTGTTCTAGGGAAGAGTTCTTGCCTGTTCGCTCCCTACAAGCTGAGCTTCCCCCCAATGGCTCACACTCCTTTGCCAACTGCACTTTGAAAACACTGTGTGACTCTTCCTCTGCTGCCTGTCAGGTCCTTCCAGGCTGCAGAGATAACCACACGCGCTACCACACGCGCTGGGCACCTCCTTGCACCACCCAGAGTCTTCACTCAGTTCCCTCATTCTCCTTTGCACTGCTTGGACTTTGGTGATCACATCGCAGTTAAACAAAAAAACACTTAGAAGTCAAAGTCCCATGTTAGAAACCCCACCAAGGACAAGGAAAAAAAAAAACAGGTTTCACAAAGAAAGCATGGTTACTGTAGCTCATCCCTTTAAATGCAAAGAACTCACTCAGAACCTAATTGTTCTTACTTTTGAAACTATTATAACAAACCTTAAATTAGAAGCAGAAGAGTTTTAGAAGCAGGAATGCTGCCACACATAGGCACTTACTGATAGCAGCAAGAAGAAATCTCTGGAACCTCACACCAAAGAGAAACAGAAGACCAAAAAGGAAGGGAGAAGAGGAAGAGAAAGAAGGAGGGATGGAGGGTACAACTGGATAAAATGATTTTAAACGATTTCCCACTTCAAAGAGGGGCCCACCCCATCCAGAAGCCTCCATCATATGGCTGTTGCAAGGGCTCAGGCCCTGGCGGCAGCAGGTTCACTTGGGCTCTAGGTGCATGGTGCCTCCTGCAGTTGTGGAACTCAGCAGCTCTAAGAACCACACAAAGTTAGAATCAACCTGGCCTCACCCCTTTCAAGCTGTGCAACCACCCCACAGCTTCCCTCTCTTCTAGGACACAGGTATCCCAATAGGACCTACTCACAGATGTGCTGTGAGAATTAGATGAGACGTTGTAGAAAAGCCCCTCAGTGCTCTATGTGAAATAGAGAGAGCCTACGAGGTGATAGCTGTCAGTGTCAGCCTTGAGCTCATTTCCAACAAATTTGAGGTGATGACAGAATGTCACAGAGAGACTGCAACATCACATTTTTCCAACAAGTATCACCATCTGTACCTAAGATTTCCATTTTCAAAAAAGTCCTTGAGTGGTCGTCTGATTGTTCCCTCTCTCATCAAACCCATATAAAGCATCCACACTAAGAAGTCTCCCGACTAGATGCTAAAGAAGCTGATATTAGCAATAAGGTCTACATTTTCTAGAGCCTCACAGCCTGCTGAGGGAGACAGACACTCACAGAGATCCTCACAGCACAGATCAGTGCAGTAGACACTATAATGACAGTATAAATAGCTGACTTGGGGTGAGCATTTACTATGTACAGGGCAAGGCACTTTTTGTGCATGGCATAATTCATCTTCACAATAACCCTAACTGGCAGGTGCTATTATTACTATCCTTTACAGAAGAGAAAAGAGAGTCACAAACTTAATAACTTGCCAAAGGTCCCATAGCTAATGAAAGATGGAGACTGAGCTTGAACCTAGGTGGTCTGGCTCCTGAGCCAGTTTTCTTATGCACCATGTTATAGCCCCTCTTACCCATCCAGACCCTATAGCTCCAGTCAGTCTCACCGTTCCCTCAGGACGGCCCAGGGTGGGGAGAAGTACATGAAGGTAACAGTCTAGAGACTAGATCTGAAGTCCTGGCTCTTCTGCTTGCCCCTGTGTGACTTCAAGTGAATTACTTATCTTCTCTGAGACGGTTTCTTCATCTAAAAAGCAGGGACGATCATGGGACCTATCTCAAAACCTGTTGGTAGGACTATAAAATACTACAAGGCAATACGGTGCTATGATTAAAGGAACAGAGTGAGGGAACCAGGTCCAATCAAGGCTCTGCTGGCTATGTGACTCTGGAGAAGTTATTTAACTGCTCTGAGCCTTAGTTTCATCCTCCATATAATGAAGATAATAAAATGCTCAATATGATATTTAAATAAGACTGTAAGTATGAAAGGGCTGAGCACAGCTCACAGTAATTGTTCAGCACAAGTTAGCTTTTATTACTATGCACAAGTGGTTGGCGGGTTACAAAAAAATGCTACTGCTGTAATGAGCCTGGTCTTCAGCTCTAAGGCAAACCAAGTCTTTGTCACTCTGAGGGACAGGGAGATACTCATGACATCATGGTCTTGGCATGCTCCAGTCTTTTAAAGATTCTATGCTCTAGATTTTGCAACTCCAAGTGGTCACAACCAACAGCAGCGGCTGGGAGCTTGTCAGAAATGCTGACTCTCAAGTCCCACCCCAGACCTCCTGAGTCAGAATCTGCATTTCGACAAGATCCTCAGCTAATTCCTCTATATGCTCAAGTTTGAAAAACACTGGTATAGCGTGGAAAGTGTGGTGATGATAGTTTGAGGCCTGGGGTTGGAAGGGTTAATGTTTAGTTTGGCTCCTGACAAGGCACCGGAAACAGAAGGTTCCAGAGATTGAAGTGTATGAACTGATGGGACAGGAAGGCTCCCTTCCTGCCTGTGTCCTGGATGGCCAGGGGATCTAGCCTGGGACCTGCACTGAACCTGGAGCTGCAGTGAGGAAGGACCCCTGGGCCTGCAAAGCAGAGGGCATACTGGGACAAAGAGAGGCCTAAGTGCCATTGCTCCAGGTACTTGGGCTCAGAGTTGCCAGAGTAAGCCTGGGCCAAGGCCATGTAAGGTCTCAGGCAGAGTGGGAAGGCCTGGAAGGACATCACGGTTAACTGAGCAGGGCTCTCCTAAGGGAGGCTGGGCAGCCAGGACTGGGACAGCTGCATGAGGGCCTTTGAGGCCCCCCTGTATACCTGGCCCTGCCCTCTGGCCCCTGCTTCCCTGGCTCTGGTAGGTAAGGCCAGGATCCCAGACACAGAGCCATGACCATGCTTCCTCCTCAGTGCTGGAGCAGCTGCTCCCTGAGCTCACAGGGCTGCTCAACCTCCTGGACCACGAGTACCTCAGCGACACCACCCTGGAGAAGAAGATGGCTGTGGCCTCCCTCCTGCAGAGCCTGCAGCCCCTCCCAGGTCAGCCAGCAGCACTCTGCCTGGAGCTCCTCAAGAACCTTCAGTAATTCCTCAGGGCCTGCTGGCAAGAGGAAGCCTAAGCTTAATAGCATGGCATTCAATACTTTGCATGGCCTGGCCAATGTCCTCACCCCCTTGGCCCTTCTCCACCATAACCCTGACTGTGTTCTTCGTAATCCTCTATTCTCAACCCACTACCAACACACACACAATGCACATGCCACACAGACTCACATACACACCACATGCCACACTCATGCACACAATACATTCTCACATGCAACTCACATGCACAGCACATTCATAACAAATATACACTACAGAAGACACTTACCACCCACACACAGCATGCTCTCACCAACAGCATGTACTCACACACACAGCACACGACACACAACACCCTCACATCCAGTCTGACATATACCAGATAGACACAGCACGTACACATCACACTCTGCTATACACAGACACACTCACACACACTCATCTCTGTGAGTTGTACGACGACCCACATCATTACTCATGCCCACCCTCTGCTTCCCACAGCTTCTCTGCCTCACTGTCTGCCCCGCAGCAAAACCTCATCTGCTCCAGCCTTTTCTCTACACCCCAGTCAGCCCACGAGAAGTTATGTGGGAACCAAGAGCTCAGTGAATAATGAGCTGTGTCCATGGCCTGCACTGTGGGAGGAGTCCGAGTGATGTAGTGGGAAGTCACTACTGAGTGACTCTCGAGCCTCACTTCCCAGTGATAAAACAGGTCAATGCCATCAGCTGCCATCACAGGACTGTGGGAGAATGAAAGGGGCAATAAGCTTGCCAACTGTGCTTTCTGGAGGCCCTGTCCCCTGGCCAGCTCCAGAGCAGCCCCTGTATTCTGTTTTCTATACGGCGCTCTGGGCACCCTCTCAGAGAAGGAGATCCTCGGTAACAATGTAAACATGAAAACAAAGTTTGAAAATTAGGGAAATCATTTCGGTCGTGCACATGCTTTGCAAGCTGAGTGCTGTGTCCTGTGTGGGACAGAAGTCTGAGTGGGGAATGGGGGACCTGGCCACTCCTCACAGTCAGCAGCCGCAAGTCCCCTCCGTCCTCACTGCTGGCATGTTCTCTTGCTTCCTCACAGCAAAAGATGTCTCCTACCTGTATGTGAACACAGCTGACCTCCACTCCGGGCCCAGCTTCGTGGAGTCCCTCTTTGAAGAATTTGGTAAAAAGATCCTCTCCCAACCTCTGTCTGTGGAAGGGTCCTCGCTGGGCAGGGAAATACCTGCACCTGGACCCGACGCCAACACTACAACATGGATTCACGTTAGGCATGTCCCTGGGCCTCTCTGGGCCCTGCCAGGTCTGAAAGTCTAGTCGAAACCTGTATGGTTATGGAAAATCATCCCCAAGATTTGAGGAATGGGAGGGTGAAAGCACAGGCCAATGAAGGTATGGCACATAGGGCTCTGTCTCTCCTGCTACTTGCATCCATTGGTAGTGGCTGGCTGCCTGGGACCCTGGCTTGAACAGTCCAGCAACTCAGTAGAAAATGAGGTTGTGATGGACTAGCAGTGGCACCACGGGCATGGGAGCAGCTGAGCTGGGCTACGTGCAGGGTGCGTGCAATGCCTGCTCTCTCTCAAGGGAAGACAGCACGATTCAGCACAGGGAGAAAGCTATGGGTCAGGTGAGAGAGTGTTAGAGACTAACAGACTTAGGGAATACACCATGCTTTCATAACATAACCCTTGAAAATTTCCAAAGCACTGTACCAAAAATTCTCTCAATAACTCCAGGAGATAGACAAGGCCAATTTACAGATGAGAGTCTCAGAGGGATGAAGGATTCTTAATGGAGGAGGCAGTAGAGGCCTTCTGACCCCAAATCCAGCCCTCTCCCTGCTCTGCCACGCTCATCCTCATCTTCTCTGCCCAATGGCTTATGCTCCTTAGACTGTGATCTGGGTGACCTTCGGGACATGCCAGAAGATGATGGGGAGCCCAGCAAAGGAGCCAGCCCTGAGCCAGCCAAGAGCCCATCTTTGAAACATGTGAGTCACAGCCTGTGTTCCCAGAACCTCAGGCCCTCGGTCCCTCTGGAGGGGTCAAGGGAAGCCCTCTCCCGAACACTGAGGATACACCTGGCTATACAGGACCCTGTTCTCTCTTCCGTGTGGTAGTTAAGGACAAAAACAATGCCATGAGAACATTTTAATGACTCGTGCTCATTGTGCCCAAGCTGAGCAGTGATAAGGTTGTGATCTGACTTGTCCCTTCAAGACCAGAGGACGTCCCCACCCAAATTTCTGATTGCAGTAATACAGGTGGAGTGATGGGGAAAGCCCTGGACCAGAAGTTGGGTGGCCTCTGCCCTCCTCCCTGCTGCTGAGTGGCCTTAGGCAAATCACTTCCCCTTTCTGAGCTTGAGTTTTTCACCTACAGAATGAAGGTTTAGATGATATCTAGGGTGCCCAGCCTTGGGGCCATGGAATTAAGGGAAGTTTCCCCAGCCCCAGAGCCTAAACTCTCGGCCTTGCTAAGTAACATGCCTCGCATTTACTTGTTCTGCTATTCTTCACTAGTACATAGACACGGTTACAAAGTGTTGCAGAACTCACAGTAACTTTTGATAATTCCGCATGTGCTTACTCAAGTATAACTATTTCTATGTGGCAGTCTACAAAACTTTTAGACATCTCAGAGGAGCCTTGATGCTTAAATAATTTGGATAAGAAACACAGGACAAACCAAATAAACTTAAGGTTTCCCAGCTCTGCCCTCTGCAAGTCTGTTAGATGTTATGGCTTTACATTCAGAAACTGCATCCCGCCTTCTGGGAGCTCCTGCCTCCCTTTTCCCAGCCGCGTTCCTATCACTCTGCTGCTCCCCTCTGCTCTCCTGGCCTTCCTGGTCTCACATGCCTCCTTCGTTCCCCTCCAGGCAGCCGACCTGCCTCCACCGCTCCCCAACAGGCCTCCACCTGAGGACTACTATGAGGAGGCCCTTCCCCTGGGGCCTGGCAAGTCCCCGGAGTACATCAGCTCCCACAGTAAGTTCTAGACCCCTGGGAGTCAAGGGTAAGGGGGTAAGGGCTCCTCTCCTGAAGTTCCAAGCTTGGCACCCACCCAGCCACGCCCACCTCCTGAGGAGCTGCCTGAGCACCTGGCCTCTTTAGTGACAGCCTAGGTGGGTCAATGTGTGTGGCCCCAGGGCTCAGGGGCTTGGGTTCTAGTCCCAGTTCTGTGTGGCCTTGTACAATTCCCTTTCCCTGTCTGGGCCTCTGTTCCCCTGCCCTTAAAATAAGAAAGAGGGGCTAGATACACACATGTAAATATGCTAGGCTGGACGCGCACAGAGGACCAATACAACACAGTCCCTAGCACTGAAGCTGGTACTAACCTAAATGCCCCTCTTCAGTGCACTGATGAAATCATCTGTGTCTCGGCAGAATCACATCTTACAGGTGGATTAGGTTATAAAGTTGAGGCATATGATAAAAAAGCACATGGTCAAAATCAGAGGTCTTCAGAGCTGAGTGTGGGCACTGCTGGGGACTAATGAGATGATGTAGACAGAAGTATTAGCTTTATTTATAAGTAGTTCGACATATCTTTTGAAAATTTATATGTGAATATTTTATAGTATTTATAACCTAATAATAGCTTGTAATTAGTTTATATATAATTATTATACATACAGATACAATTTTTACATAAATATAAGTATATGTCATGATTATATTTTTACTGATAGGTGAGCACAAAAATAAATAATTTAGAGGGCAATGGTAAAAATTACCTCTGAAAGAGCTCTTAAATTGGCTACAAAACAGAGTGTTTGATTTTGACTTGTCTCTCAGTTGGTTTCCTCCAGTGTTGAAACAGATGGCTGCTGTTCCTTTGAGGAACTGGCTTGGGTGTAGGGACTTAATGTTTCATACAAGGTATTATATATGACGGTTTTTGGGTGACCCACAAGTTGACCTTGTGTAAGATAACATTTGTGTGCTACTATCCTGTTATACAGCAGCACAGTGGAATATTGTCCAACCACAAAAAAATAAATAAATAAAATAGGTCTGTCTGTGCTGATCACTAATGAATTCTAAGAGCTATTCACTAAAAATAATCAAATACAGAATGTTACATATAACATGACTCCACTTGTTTTTAAATGAGATACACACACATGCATTCATCTGAACAATTTTTCTAGGATATGCAAGAAACAATGGGAAATGAATGGAAATCTGGGTGAAAGGAACACATATTCCCATTTGTACTTTTTTGTGCTGATCATGCTTTTCACCATGGGCATATATATTTTTATTGTAGTAAAATACATTTAACACAAAATTGACCATTTCAACCATTTAAAAATGTCCAATCACTGGCATTTAGTAGCCTCACAGTGTCGTGCAGCCATCACAACTATCTAGTTCCCAAACATTTTCATCACTCTCGAAGGAAACTCCATACCCATTAAGCAGTCACCCCTTATTCCCCTCTCCCCTAAGCTCCTTTTAATCACCAATCTGCTTTCTATCCCTATGGATTTGCCTTTTCTGGGTATTTCTTATAGTAGAATCGTACAATATGTGGCCTTTTACACTTGATCTTAGCCAAAAGGCTGAGAACCAATATGTGGCCTTTTGATTCTAGCTTGTTTCGCTCAGCATGTTTCCAAGGTTCATCCATGGCAGTGCATGTATCAGCACTTCTTTCCTTTTTATGGCCAAATAGTCCATTGTATGAATATACCACTGATGAAATCATCTGTGTCTTGTTTATCCATTCATCAGTCGATGGACATTTGGGTAGTTTCCACTTTTGGGACACTGTGTCATATTATTTTTATGATTACTAAACAAGTTAAAAAAAAGTGAAATGGTGGGTTGGACTAGGTGGTCAGTGGCTGTCTTCAGCCTTGACAGTCTTGGAGTCTAATATCACTGAAAGCAGTTGTTTGTATGTGAACAGGTGGCTTTATTTCATCCTCTTGAGAATGAGGGAGGAAGGAGAGGATGAAGTGCTGCTAGGCCCTGAATCCCAGGTCAAGACCCTCAGCTAAATGAGGCACCTCCACCTCCCCAGGGAGCTCGGTCCCCTCTCATCTGGGGCAGAGAAGCCACCTCTGAGAGCAGAGGAGATCTAGGGGCAGGAGGGAAGGGAGGGCCTCCGGAAGGGCCAGGGACCTTGTCCAGGGAGAAAGCGCCAAGTTGATTATGGAGTATCCTTCCTCTTACACACAGCGTCCAGCCCTGCCAGGTGTCCAAGCACTTTGCCCAGTCGCCCCCTTCTTTTTCCCTATTATACCTCCTCCTCCCCACCACTCCTGGCCCTGACTCCCCCAGCCCACCTCACAGCACATATCACCAGCATCTGAGGCCTCAGAGCGCCTGCTAGGAAAAGCCAGCTCCAAGCCTCAGCTGGGAGATAGAACTGGATGTCCCAGTTGCTGAGAACTTTCCTCCGGAAACAGATGGACAGCAGGGGCTGGGAGCCCAGAGCAGTGATCTGAAGAATGGAGTGGTGTGAGAGTAAGCTGGACTGGGAGAAGGAAGGCTTCCTGGAGGAGGGGGTGTGCCTCTGTCTCCTAAGCTGGCAACCTTGGTTCTCATCCAGGCTCTGTCACTAGCAAATTGTGTCTGGCCTCAGTTTCCTCATCTGTAAAATGAGGCTGATACTTATATCCCTGCGTTATGGAAATCAAAGGAGACTATAATGATATTTGGCATTTTTCTGGAACATTCTGTGCGTCATGCACTGTGCTGAGAGTTTACATGCATTATATAACTAATCCATAGTGGCAACTATTCATATCACTTTAAGGTAAAGAATCTGAAATGCAGAGAAACTGGTTTTCTTTCCAAGGTCACTCAGTGAATGGTTGAGATAGATTTAAATTCAAATATGATCAATCCCAAAGCACATGCCCTTAACCCACTGAACTTCAGAGTGTGCTCCAGAGCCCATCTCATCAAAATAACCTTAGATATTCCTTGGAGTTCAATATATTTTCTATTTTTATATATGTTTTTAAATGTCCTATTAAATAGTTGAGGGTTTTTTTTTTTAATGCATATTCCTCAGCCCAGCCCACACCAGTGAATCAGAATATCTGGGGATATAATCCAAGGATCTGTATTTTAAAAATACACCTGATAATTTTGATACAGAATAAAATCTGAGCTACCCCCCAATCCCTGTACTGTGCTGCCCCCTTAATGGGAATGTGTTGTGAAAATTCAGCATAGGCAGCTGCTGTATTCACTTTTATATGTATTATTATTACCTCCTTTAGTCCATTTCCTCCTTTGTAGTTGTAGAGGCTTAGAAGAACCATTTGACGAAAGAGAGAGATGTATTAGGAAGTGAGCAGATGGGCTGAAGTGGCAGAAAATGATGCAGAGGCAGAGCAGGGATGGGGTCTGAGCCCAGGTGCTGGGATACCACTCTGTATAGTACAGAGACCAAGATACACATGTACACTCACCAATGCTCTGGCGTCACTGAGGAGGGGCGCACCACTCTGCCTGGGAAGGTCAAAGGAAAGATCTGGATCTTGAAGGGTAAGTAGGAGTTCTCTGGGAGAAAATAAGAGGGTAAAGGGAGTAGCATGAACAAGGCCTGGAGGTGTGACAGGGCCCACCAGGGCAGTTCCTGGTGACAGAGGGAGCTAGAGCAGACGAGATGCAGAGGAGACCCTGCACCCTGACCAGGATGTTGCAGGGAATGCCGCTCTCTGTGCCCTGAGCAAGGGCACGGCATCCGGGGTCTTCCTCAGCCCTGGCCCCAGAATCTACCTGCACCTCTCCGAAGTTTGGCTTTCTGCCAAACCCACAGATGGCTGCAGCCCAGCCCACTCCATCATGGATGGCTACTACGAGGACGCAGACAGCAGCTACCCCTCAACCAGGATGAACGGGGAGCTGAAGAACTCCTGTAAGTACCAGGTGGGCCTTCAGTCAGATTCTGTCCTCAAGGAACAGGCCTTGACCTGACCCTTAGCATGCATGTGCCTACCACTCCCTTAACTCCTAGTGTCACCGTGGAGGCCCCGAAGCCCTTGTTCTCAGTGACCCTGGAGTTCAGCAGAAAAATCACTGGCACAGGAGTCAGGAGTTCCCGCTGGGGCCCTTGCCCTGATTCTTGATGACTGAGTTTAACTGAGTTGTTCATTCTCTCTGCGCCTCATCTCATTATGTATAAAATGGGGATTTGCTAGACTACTATGAGAATGACCTGAGACAACAGATGTGAAGATGATGGGGTAGTGACAATTGCCAATGTTTACTGAGCACTCAGTGAATGCCAGACACTTGGCTAAACACTCCGCATTCACTGATCCTCACAACAGCCTGATTAGGTAGATACTATTATTCTTTATGACTATTTTACTGATGAGGAAACTGAAGCTCTGAGAAGTGAAGTCACCAAGGTCACAAAGCTAGTGGTAAATCTATAAAATTCAGCATCCATGTGGGGGTTTAGTCATTACCATGACCACACCTCACACCCACCCCTTCATGGTCCCGGGGCCCCAGAGCAAGGATGCCTGCAGAGGGGTTGCCTCTCGGATGATGGCACAGAGGCAGGTCCTTTCCCATGGCACCTGCAGACAATGACTCTGATGCAATGAGCAGCTCCTATGAGTCCTACGACGACGAGGAAGAGGAAGGGAAGGGGCTGCAGCCCACGCACCAGTGGCCCTCAGAAGAGGCCTCTATGCACCTGGTGAGAGACTGCAGGATATGTGCCTTCCTGCTGCGGAAAAAGCGCTTTGGGCAGTGGGCCAAGCAGCTGACCGTCATCAAGGAGGACCAGCTCCTGGTAAGTGAGCGTAAACAAGTTCCTCTCGGCCTCACGTGGACTTGTGCGTGTACGTGTATGCCTCTGTGTGTGTGTGTGTGTGTGTGTGTGTGTGTGTGTGTGTGTGTGTGTATAGGTGTGTCTGCCTCAGTTCCTCTAGGCTTACTTTGTGCACAGAGGCTCAAAGCCTCTTCAAAGCTTGCTGCTTTGAAGACCAGTGCTCTCCCACTGTAGCAGAATTTTTTTAAAAAAAAAAGGAAACTCGAAGACTTGATATACTTTCCCAAGTTTTTGTTTTGCCAGAGACAAATTTTTTATCACTTTAAACAATGTTTACTGTTTTTCATTATGCAAGTAGATGTGTTTATTTATAAAACTAGAGAAAAACAAAATGAAAAATGATGTTTAAAAACACCACCTATAATCCCATTGACCAAAAGCTAAACACTGTTAAGTTTTAATAGATATGTCCACCCTCATTTCTATAAATCTGTCTTTTCCAAAACTGAGCCCATGCAACATTTGTTTTCTTAATTTTTTTTTTAATTTATCATCTCTCATCATTATTGTTTCATAAAAGAAAATGCACTTTTAGTAATGAAGTAGGAGGATGGACATAATTTCAGAAAAAAAAAATAATAGCTCTCTACCCAAAAATCTGTTGACAAGCCTTGTCTAACATATATTCATTTGAAACATGGCCTTTTCTCACCCTGGGGCAGTGAAAAGATAATCCCAGGCCAGAATCAGTCCAGGGTCATGCCTACTCTTTCCGGTCCTTAGGCCCTCTATTTTTTTCTTGACTTATTGCATTAGCTAGGACCTCCAACACAATGTAAATAGAAGTGGTGAGAGCAAGCATTCTTGTCTCAGTCAAAGGAAAAGTTTCAGTAATTCACTATCGAGGCTGATATTTGCTGTGGGTTGTTTGTGCTCCTTATTATCACATTAAGGAAGTTTCTTTCTACTAGTTTGCTAAGAGTTTATGCTATAATAGGTACAGAATTTTATCAAATACTTTTTCCATTTCTATCTGAGATATGTGGTTTGTCTTTTTTCTGTATGAGGAGTGATATGATTACTTTTGAATGCTAACCACTCTTATGTTCCTAGAATACACCCTACTTGATTTTAATGCAGTATGCTTTTTCAGATTCTATTTGCTAATGTTTTGTTTAAGGCTTTTGCAAGGGTTATGAGAGAGATCAGCCTACAAATTTCCTTTATTGTGATGTCACTGTCAGTTTCTGGTATCAAGGTAATGTTGGCCTCATAATAAGAACTGGGAAGTGAGAATCGTTATTGATAAACTATTGACTTCCCAAATTCAACCCTCTATCTCTGCTAAACTTCTCTCTCACATTCCTGCCATGTAGCCTGTTAGTAGCAGGGAGCTGACTTCCTTCCAAGCCAGCCTATTTCTTCTCTTTAGAGAAGTTTTTTAGAGTAGAATGATTTTCCTAGTATTATACTAAAATCTACTTCTTCCTAATAAGTAGTTGCATCCCCTGGGGCCCCTTGGTAGCTCTGAGATCTGAAAATTGCCTAAAGATACTCCCTCCCAGGCTTCTCTTCTCTGGGGTGAACAGCCACAGCCTCTGTCTTCATGCAGTGCCCACAGCTGGGCTGGGTGGCAGAGGACTCTGTGGTGTAGGTTTAGCCCCCTCCCCGCTCCCCAAGCCTTTGTGTGAAGGTATGTCTCTCTTCCACCCTCCACTCCTGGAAGCCCTGACCTCTTCTCTCCCTCTCCAGTGTTATAAAAGCTCCAAGGACCGGCAGCCACATCTGAGGCTGGCGCTGGATGTCTGCAACGTTATCTACATGCCTAAGGACAGCAGGCACAAGAGGCACGAGCTGCGCTTCTCCCAGGGGGCTACTGAGGTCTTGGTACTAGCACTGCAGAGCCGGGAGCAGGCTGAGGAGTGGCTGAAGGTATGGGGGGCCTGTGCTCTCCTCCCGCCTGCCCTCCCTTCCTTCCTCTTTCCAAGACCCAGCCTTTAGTGGGATGGACTCCTGTCCTTGGAATAGGCTTTGCTCAGGGGAGGGGAGTTAACCCCAGCACATGGCTAGGGCTTATGTGTGGAAGTGGGCCTCAAACATCTCAAGGAGATAGACCTCTGGCTGGAGGCCTGTGTTCCTTCTCCTTATTTGAATCCCCTTCCTAACATCCCTACTGTGGGCTTGTCTAGCCTGCACTTGTACACCTCCTAGAATGGGGAACTTCAAATCTAAGAAAGAAGCTGACTTTATTATTAGATAAGCTAATCTTTTTTTTTTTTCTTTTAAATAATAAAACATCCCTTGTCTTAGGCGAAATGTGCATTCTTGTAACATCTGGTCCAGCTTCTGCATCTCACAGCTACAAGAAAACTTAGAGCTATCATGTATTAAGCACTTACTTTGTGCCATGTATTGTACTAAGAACTTTACATACATACCTCATTTACTCTTTGCAATGGGTATTACTGTTCCCATTTTACAGATAAGGAAACTGAGGCACAGAGAAATTACATGACTTGCCAAAGATCAATCAAGTGTTTGGGGCCAGGATTAGAAGCTAACAAGGAAATCTACTCCAAAGGCTATAGGCAGGGTGGCATAGTGATGATGAAAGAGGACTTTGGTGACATACAGACTTGAGTTCAAATCTCAGGCCTAAGTGGCTCTGTGATCTTCTGCAAATGACTTCATCTCTCTGTGCCTGTCTCCTCCTCTATAAAATGATTCTTGTAAGGATTCTGGAGAGCTCTTGACTTCCTGCATGCCAGGCAATAAATGCTTAGTAACTGTCAGTGATTACTGCAATGATGGTGAAGCCCCCATCCCCAGTCGCTTCGAGCAGGCCCTCCATCCCTGCACCCACCCTGCCTCCATTTCACTCTGACACCTTTCTCCCTCCAGCTCTGATGTTCCTGTTGGAACAAAGAAACCAACCCCTCCTCCCCATCCTCCCTTCCTTCCTGTGATAACCAGCTCTCCCACTGGAATGTTTAGTGTTTCGCATTACTGCCTTTGTCTTAGGAAGGGAAGGAAGGGAGAGAACCTGCCTGCTGGGGGAGCCTTTGCCCTCAAGGGAACCAGTGGGTCAGAGAAAGGAGCCTTAGATCCCAAGTTAAAAGGCCTGTCCTAACATCCTGTCCCAGGGGACCATTAACCCAGAGGTTAAGTGCAGGCAACCTCGGCTCAGCCTCTTGGAGCCTCATCATCCTAATCTGTAACCTGGGGACCGCAGTTGCCCCTGCCACACAAGGCTCTGTAGGAATACAATCAAATACTCCATGTTAAGCCATCTAGAAGGTGAACCACTAATAGTGGCTGTTATTTCATATGGGTTTATGCCGCCTGACCTTGGATGAGTAAGTTAATGCCCTAGGGTCTCAGTGTCTACATCTTTGAAAGGAAGGAGATAACCCTGGCTGCCCCACAGGCTGCTGTGAAGGTCCAACAGTAACAGAAGTGAGTCCCTCAGCCTGTGCAAGGCATCCCGGTTCATGTGGCCCTTCACACCCATCATCTCGCAGGCCCTCAGATAACCCAATGAAGTTATAACCCATGTTACAGATGAGGAAATTGAGGCCCATAGTGAGGAAATGGCTTTCCTCAAGGTCACACAACTAATTAGCAATGGAGCCAGGTCTAGAAGCCAAGCCTCTTGGTTCCAGCCCCATATCTTGTCAATTCAAGGAACAGATATGAGAGAAAACCTTGTTAAACCCCGACATGCCCCACACATGTGGCAGGATGCCATGTCAACCCATCTCTTCTGTCTAGTGGTCCCAACCCCTTTGCTCGATAACCCTAATCACACAGGCCCCATTCTTCCTTTTGCCTCCACAGCATCCCTGCCCACCTGCTCACAGCTGTACATCCTCTCCACAGGTCATCCGAGAGGTGAGCAAGCCCATCACGGGAGCCGAGGGGGTGGACATGCCCAGATCCCCAGTCCTCCTGTGCAAAACGGACCTGGACAAGGTACATCTATCTCCATGAGGTTTCCTGTGGGCCAGGCAGTGGGGACTGAGCATAGGCTTTGCCCTGGGGAGACTCTCAAGCTGGTGATGATGCAAGCATTATTATACAACTATGGTGTCATACAACTATGAGTGGTGTTGTACAACTATGAGTGCCCAGCACAGAGCTGTCAGAACAGTAGGCACTCAATAAATGTCTACTGAGTGACTGAATGCTCATGTCCATGACATAATACAAGCCAAAAGAGGAAGTGACTAACCCTGCTAGGACAGGAGTGCTCACATTTGAATGGAGCCATGGAAAGTAAACTGGAATCTGTCAATCAGAAGAGTGTGCCCCATTGTGACAGGAGTGAAGCACTCACTTAGTAGTTGATCAGGCCTTTGGTAAATACAGGCTAGTGTCTATGCCTTGCCAGGTGAGAAAGGGACTCAGCCCCAAATCCTATGGGGAGGTTTAAGACTTACATGCATGGGTTTTACATGTGTAATAAAAGCTAGGAGTTATGGAATATGTGAGGCCGGCATTATTCTAAATGCTTTGCACGTATTACACAATTTAATTTCTATGACAATTCTGATGAATTACATTTTCAGATGAGGAAGCCGAGGCACAGAGGTTTACCTAAAGTCACATAGTTAATAAGAAAAATAACTAGGATTTATACCAGGCAGCCTGGTTCTTGATGACTTTGCCACCCCACCTCTCAAGGGGGCGGGGGCAGGGTGAACTCCGCTTGGAAAGCAGTTAGTGACCATCAGCAGCATGCCAGGCACTGTGCTAGGCACTGCAGTGCAATCCTAACAGAAATAGACACAACCGCTACCCTCCAGAGGAAGTCAGATATGAATGGAATCATCACGCAGGTTTAGAAATGCCAGGCTGTGTAGGTGCTAGGAGGGTGACCTGGGAGTGCATGCCAGGGGGTCTGCTCTTGGCTCAGGGCTCAGGGATGGCTTCTCTGAGGGAGTACATTTCCAATAGGTTGAAAAATTAGCGAGAAAGGGAAAGCAAAAGCCATTCCAAGCAGAGGGAACAGGCCCTGGAGCAGAGGAGACAGCAGGGAATGGAAAGAGGCCAGTATAGCTGTGCTTGGAGAGGAGGAGGGGTTTGTCAGCCCTAGTAGAGTGGTCCTGGAAAGCTGCAGTGAGGGGGATAGGAGCTCATGCTAGCTGGAGGGGCGAGGAGGGTTAGGGAAGATGGCCCCTATGTTGAGCCTTAAAGAATGCACAAGATTTCCCTGGCGCAGAGGTGGGCCAAGGTACAGGGGCTGCAAGGGAAGGGAGCAGCAGAAACAAAGGTCAGCAGGCAGGCACTAGGAGAGGAAGAGTGAGGCGCTCTTACACCCAAGATGCTGGAGAAGTTCACCCCTATCCTCACTTAGCCTTTGCTGTTAGTGGGGCCTGAAAGAAAGAATAGTTGATATACCATCAAGTGAGTGAGTGAGTGAGTGAGTGAGTGTGTGTGTGTGTGTGTACACCTCCAGTTTGAAGGGTGTGTAGAGAGAAAAAAGAGGCAGGGGAGGGTAGCTAAAACATTTAGGGTGGTATTTTTGGAGGGGAGTGGGTGTGGGGATATGGTACTGGTGAGCCTGTCTCTCCATGGAATTGTGTAACTGAAGTGCCACCATCATCATAAACTCGATTCCAAAGTGCTGACAGTGTTTCTTTGTATTTCTTCCCCTCTTGATGAAAAACTTACCATGTGTTGCAGAACATCTAGAACCACAGTCTGTTTCATCATTTATAGGAGTGATTCTTATACTTTTGCCAGTCTATCCCATATCTGATTGACAGTTGCCAGTTTTCCAGCCTTTGAAAATTAAGGGGAGCACACAGTCTCTCCTATCTTCCCTGCCCCTAGTACCGTGTTTATAGGGAAGCATCCCTGAGCTAGGTCTGGGGGCCCTTGGCAAGAAAGGTTTAGGAGCTGCCGAGCTCTGTAATACCACATTTTTAAGTGGATTTTATCCTGTCCTAAGGCTGGCTGGCACAGTTTTGCTTCTCAAAGTGAGATGGCAGCACACCATGTAGATGTTAGAAATGACATTCCACTGACCTCCCAGTTTCACTTGGGCTCCCTGGTACCTCACAGCAGCCCACTGGAAAGAGTGTAATTCAGGTGAAAAAAACAAGCCTTGGGGAGATAAAAGGATTTTGCTACATTCCCACAACTAATAAGTGGTACTAGAGATGTGGCTACCCTGAGCCACCTCCCCTAGTACCCAGTAGGCACTTAATTGACCTGTCATGACTATATTGGAAATGCTAACTCATCTTTTTCTCCATCCTCACCATCATATTGGTTTATCTTGTTACTGAGGCTCATCTTGCCCAGGATGACACTTGATTAAGTAGCTCTTCTGCTTCCAGTCTTGCTCCTTCTTGTCTTTCCCCCATGATGCCACTGGAGGCAACTTCCTAAACTGAATGCATTACATTAGTTTCCCTCTTAAATATCTTCCCAGCTCCCTGTCACATGCCGAATACAGTCCAAACTCCTAGGACATTTAACTCAGTGTATTATAATTAATTGCCTCGCTCCCCAAATCAACTGTATCTTGAAGATACAACCATCTCGAGTCAAAGCTGCTGACAAACATTTGTTAGCTAATCCTCATGTGCAAGGGTCAGGAGGAGAGTGAACTGACAAAGGGGACTTCTGAGTGTGTCCTCTCATGTGCAGCTGTCTGTGTTCCCCTCAGAGACTGTCCCAAGAGAAGCAGACCTCAGATTCTGACAGCCTGGGCATGGGTGACAACTGTTCCACCCTTGGCCGCCGGGAGACCTGCGAACATGGTAGGAGCCTCAGGGGGCTCAGGCAAAGGATGTCAGAGCTGGGAGGGGCTGTGCCACAGGCACACAGTGCAGAGCAAATCCTAAGTGAGATGATGACTATCCACACCTGGAGCTGTGGGCAAGGCCCTGTGTGCAGGTTGAAAGGGCCACTGGGAAGGCTAGGAATGGGTGGATCTGGAACTTGGGGCTCCCTCCCCTCCCCTGACCCATCTCTGCAGCAACAGGCAAAGGAAAGAAGAGCAGCCTGGCAGAGCTGAAGGGTTCAATGAGCAGGGCTGCAGGACGCAAGATCACCCGCATCATCAGCTTCTCCAAGAGGAAGGCACTGGCAGATGACCTGCAGACGTCCCCCACTGAAGCAGAGGTTCCATGCTGTGGTGGGTACCAGACATGCAAAGGAGAAGAGCTCAAACCTTGTTGACAGGCCCCTGGGGCCAAGCCAGGAGAGCCTCCAGGCCTCATCCACCTTGCCCTCAGGGCAGAGGAGAGAATCCTCCCACTAGGTAGCTAACCCCCAACCCATCAACAATCCGTGCCCTTCTGTCACTTCTCTCCTATGCGGCCGATGCTCAGCAGAAGGAAAAGCCAACTGACTCCCATATTTCTGTGCTCCCTGTGACCTTAACTCCAATCACTACCTGTCTTGGGCCTCAGTTTCCTCCACTATGATGAGAGAAGAGTATCTCATTTCTCAGCATATAACATGCCAGGTATAAGTTACCACCTAGTCTCAGAAGAAAATTTCTTGGATAAAAATATTTAAGTACTTTTCATTATAAATGTATTCAATGTGAGTTAAAATGGTATGGAAGGGGAAACATATCATCCCTTTAATTTAAATGCAGTGTTTCATATACTGTAATTCAACAGAAAATGATATATTTTAGATATACAGTAATATGCTAACCCTGAAGAACATTATGAAGGTACATGGCTATCCAGAAATATTCTGTAAGCAGTGAATCAGATCATGTTATGGTAAAAATAAAAAATTAATCTAAAATGTTAAGGGGAATTCTAAACCCAGCAGTCATCAGACTGTACTTCACTCATTTTATAACTCTTTTATCTTCGTTAGATGTTTTTGTTCCCACATGCTGCCACCAGGTGTCAGCATCATCCATTATTTTCTGTCTTTCGGCAATAGTTTTGCTATTTTAGAGGGAAAAAAGGCATGAAAGAGAGTTGTGTCATTTATTCATTCTATATAGTAGCTCCTGCCCTTTTCATTAAGCTTGGTATGGTCCAAACGCTGTGCTGCAACACAGAAATGTGATTATCAGTCCCCATTTCACTGACAGGAAACAAACTCAGAAGAGGATGCCTGAGATCACAGGCCAGAAGAGAGCTGATCTGGGACCCAGCTTTCTTTCTAGCTAGAGAACAAGGGCTGTCCAGATGTTCTGTCCCTGGGGTACGGACCCATGCACCCCAACGTACATCCCCCACCTTGAGTTTCCTCAGGGCCGGGCTGTTGGGAGGTCACTCTGCTGGTCTACCCTCTTCCAGGCTACCTGAATGTGCTGGTGAACCACAGCTGGAAGGAACGCTGGTGCCGCCTGAAGTGCAACACTCTGTATTTCCACAAGGACCGCACAGACCTTCGGGCCCACGTGAATGCCATCGCCCTCCGTGGCTGTGAGGTTGCCCCAGGCTTTGGGCCCAGACACCCATTTGCCTTCAGGATCCTGCACAACCGGCAGGAGGTGGCCATCTTGGAAGTAAGAGGGGAGAATCCAGATGGTCCTTGATGGTGGGAGCTAAAGGGAGCTCTGGCCTAGATGTTGGCTTTTGTCTTGGGGCCTTGCTACTGACAACATAGGGACTGAGAAAGAAGGGCAAGTAAGCCAGCTGCTGCCAAGTGATTGAGTAGGGTTGCCAGTTAAAATACAAACCACCCACTTAAATGTGAATTTCGGATAAACAACAAATAATGTTTTTAATACAAGTATATCCCATGCAACATTTAGGACATACCCATGCTAAAAAAATTTTCCATTTTTATCTGAAATTCAACTCTAACAGAGCAGTCTGCTTTTTATTTGCTAAATCTGGCAACCCTAGAAACAAGGCTTGCTATTTTCTCCCTTATCTTAAAATTCTAAGGCTGAAAGGTATCCAGTCT